>OV656872.1:137735674-138935674 GCA_927399465.1 Sarcophaga caerulescens | reverse complement strand
TCACATATTAACCCCTTAGAAAATTACGCAGACTTTTTAGTTCATATAGCAGCATAAAAAATGTGAATACACCTGTACCTCGGTTTACGAGGAATTCGGATTACGCGGTTTCGTATTTACGCGGTTTTTAAAATGAAGAGAAAATTTTTTTTACTCATATTCTATTCAAACTGAACCTAATGACATGACTTTATCCAGTGATGAGTCGGAAGTCATAGAAATTCGTAAAAAAAGAATTGTTGTTGAAAATGATAGCGATTAAGTTAGCTTAAAAATTTTATGTTTTGTGTAATGAGGTACATAGTATATGTATATGTATTTTTTAATAGAATAAATGTTTATGTTTTTTTTTTTTTACTTAAATCATACTTTAATAAATTATTAACAGTATAAAACTATATTTATTTTTCAATGAAAAAGCTTTTTTACAGTACGTATTCGCTTTACGCGGTTTTTCCATACAAAAATGTAAATTTCGATTTACGCGAATTGGCCAGGATCGTATCTACCGCGTAAATCGAGGTACAGGTGTACATCACGTGAGATCTAATGGCAGATGTAAGCAGTATAAGCTCTTTCTAAATCATACTACAAATGACACAGACTTATAGAACGTTGCAACACCTCTAAATCCAAGGAAAGCATTGGGGAAGTGGAAAACATGTGGGCAATTCACACAAGCCGTTGTATCATTGTATTGAGTGTATTGTTGGACGATTATACAACAGTGTATGATTGTTGCTGATAATTTTCATGTAAAAATCCGATACACTTATACACATTTTTTTCATATGCTTTTAAAAGTTGTATTGGTTTCGTGCTATCAAATTGTTTGAATGCCAAAAAAATACATTCGGAATACGAAATACACAATATAGAATATTATTGAGCGTTCACAAACAACCAAGTGTATTCAATACAACATACACGATACAATGTCGTGTGAATTGCCCAATGGTGTTAGCGAATTATCGAATTTAAAAATGGTAGTGCCATCTGTGTGGTGTGCCTATGAACTTTTCAGCCAATTGTTTGAACATTATATACGCCGACAATACCGGCTGTAGTTCAGATATCAGCAGTGAATTGTTTTTCGCTACTCATATTCACTCATGAAATTTTGAATATAATTTAATCAACAATATTGAAATTTAACTATGCACCCTGATTCATTCGTACGCACTACAACGTTGATTTATAAGTACAGGTTGCAATGAGTATGCGTACAACGTTGACATCAAACTCATACCATTCGAAATATGTTTGATTCATAAGCCTACTCATTTAGATTCATAACTTTAGAAAAATACTTATAAATGATTCGAGAGACTTGAATCATTCATCAAAATTTACAGCCTTAGTTGTTGTTGCATTTAGAACAAAAGAAAATAGACACATAAGCAAAAAAGACAGAGCAGCAAGCAGAGCAAACACACAACCACTTAGTGAGTATTTTAGTGTTCGTACGCGATTCATACTTATTTTGTAATTCTTGTAAATGTTGAATTATGGAGAATCGAAATCAACAACATCATACGTGTTGTTAAGTATGAATATGATGAGTACTTCAAACTTTGAATATAAGTAGAGTTTTCATGATATTAAAATAAGTATGAATAATAAGTACGATTTTACTCATCTTGTTGAAAAGTCATTGCTGATCTCTGCTGTAGCTGTCTTACTTCTTATAATTTGTGTATGGCCTGTTAACCAACCTCCACAAATTGTTTTACAACTATTTGTGATTTTCCATATGAAAAAAAAAGACAAATTGTTGTTGTTATTGAAAATACGCAAACATTTGTAATAGACTACGTATTGAATTTTGTATTGGTCAGAGTAAATGTTATTGACTCAGTGCCTGGCTGGTTGGTTGATACGTTGTTTGGTCTCATGGTTGACCGATTTAATATTGTCGATATGCCTGACTGGACAATTGTTGGCAGTTCAAACCAAACAATATATTTTGCTTTTGTTGTTTGTGTTATTAGTCGTCATATACTTTTTCCATTGTGTTAATATTTTCTTTTTTTTTTGTATTATTTATGCCTGAATGGTCAATTATGGCCACAAAGAAGAAGGAAAAAAAAAAGAAATATTTTTAGGTATTCTAGTATGTGGTAAAGAAGGTAAAAAAAATACAAACGGGCTTATTTGTTATTTTGTTTTTTTTTTTCATATGAATTAACGAACATTTTTCTTCAACTTTGCACTTCAGTCATGCGAGCAAAGTTTGCTCGCATAGAAAACTTTGTATGTGCTGCGTGTCATGTACAAATAGGAAGATTGAAGCAAAAAAAAACAATTTTGTGGTAAAAATTATAAAAACGTCCTTGTCGCTAAAGATGATTTTTCGATGAAAATAAGAGTCAGTTGCCAACTGCTTCAGAATGGTAATATGACAGATAATGGCTTCAATAAGTTTTAAATTTCGAAAGTCCCTGTTGGAAGCCCTAATCGTTCTTCTCAGATGTGAAGCGAGCCTCATGATATCGGAATATAAAGGGTGATTTTTTAGCTATTATCTTTTTGGCAACACTGGTTTAAACAGCTCACGCACGTTTCGTGTTTTGTTTCACTGTCAAACATCTTCAGTTTGGTCTATAATTTAACCATGAATCGTCTTACAAACGAATAACGCTTGCAAATCATTGAATTTTGCATCAGTGGACCGTACTTCTTCAAAGATGCTGCGAATCGTAACGTAACTGTGAATGATGAGCGCTACCGTGAAATGATATCCAACTTTTTTTTTGCCCAAAATGCAAGAGCTTGACTTGCATGACATGTGGTTTCAACAAGACGGTGCCACATGCCACACAGCACGCGTAACAATGGACTGATTGAGAGGCGAGTTCGGTGAACATTTTATTTCACGTTCGGGACCTGTCAATTGGCCGCCTAGATCGTGCGATTTAACGCCTTTAGACTATTTTTTGTGGGGCTATGTTAAAGCTCATGTCTATACAGACAAGCCCGCTTCAATTGACGCATTGGAAGACAAGCATTTATTCGTGAGATACTGGCCGAAATATTGGAAAGAGTATGCCTAAATTGGACTAAGCGGATGGACCATTTGAGGCGCAGTTGCGGTCAACATTTGCATGAAATAATCTTCAAATATTAAATAAAGATTTCATGCATTTTTCTGAATTTTATGTGTTTTTTTTGAAAAATTTTCCTATAGCTCTTAAAAAATTTGACAGCCTTGCTATCTAGTGAATAAATACTTGGATCGGAATGTGGACTTAAATTTCCAATATGTTATGGGCCTGTTACGCACCCAAGCGTAATATATTTGAATTTAAGGATACAATTTCCTTTTGCTACATATGTATGTATGTATGTATGCAAGCCATTTTTCATTGTAATTCGAAAATATTAATATTGTTTACCCTGTCGTCGTGCATTGCACATCAAGAAATATAGGCAATAAGTGACCTCAATTAAGTTGCAGACACAACTTTAAACAACAAAATTTTATGTAGCAAACATAAGCATTAAATGATCGGCTTCAGAGAAATTTTGCATAATTTTATTTCTTCTTTTAAACTGTCAAATTTATCACACTACCTACGTGAGTTTATTGAAATTTAAATTTTAGCAACACCATCATTATTCTGTCATCGTTATCAGTCTTCCCATACAGTCGTTATACTGTGAACATTGGAATAGCTCAAGAGGCAATTGTTTTTATAGTAAACATTGTTTGATACTCATTCCCGTGGCAGGAATTTTTACTCTTACAATGAATGGTTCATTGAATACATATTGTTGTGTTGTGTGTTGTGGATTTGCCTACCCAACCAGACACTCTTCCCATCTAACCCATCGCATTCATCCATCCGTTTACCCATATGTACGAGTATGTATGTATGTATGTATTTTGCTGTCTTAAAAGTTTATTTGCTTTCATAGTTTAATATTTTATGTTAATTTCTTTAAAGTTTATTTTCTTTTTGTTGTTGTTATTGTTGATTTTTTCCTTCTTTGTTTCATTATTATCATCTTACTTTACTTTGTAGTCTCTCGAAGTGTTAATTTGATATGCAAATTTGTTTATGATCAGAATTTTTTATTGAATTTTATTTTTAAAACAAAAATTTTTTTTTCTTCGTTTCTTCTTATTTTTTTGTTTTGTTACGGATTGTTTACAAATTGATTTTGAAAAATGATCTCAATTATATGTATGAAGTATGGTATGGAATTGTGATTGGACTGAGTCAAGTATCGAAGCGTAATTTATATTTAAAACATGTGAGAAAATCGATATTTATTCAATGGTCTGCAAAACATGCTTTGGGTTTTGATGATAGCAACCAATAGCTGGCCAAGCCAGTAACAGTTGTGGTAATAAAATCAGGTATTGCTGGGATATTTTTCCAGCTGTCGTCTATGCATATTTACTACACCTATTTACTATTCTTTCGCTAATTTATAGTCATTTCTAAGCATACCATTGACTTTGGCAGGTAAATTTTTAAGAATTTTATATACGAACGACGATAAATTTTATGACATTGAACTGTAGCAACCGATGTATACGAGGGCGGTTCGGAAACTTGTTAGCCTATCAATGAAAGAGAATAGTTAGTTTTTCAAAAATATTTTTATTTTTCAATATAATCTCCTGAAACTTCAATACACTTAGTCCAACGCTTTTCTAGCAATTCTATGCCTTGATTAAAATAGTTTTCCTCAAGGTCTTCAAAATAGTGGTTTACAACTGTAATTGCATCTTCTTTTGAGGTAAAACGCTTGCCAGCAAGGAATTTTTTTAGATTTGGAAACAGGTAAAAGTCACTGGGAGCTAAATCAGGAGAATAAGGTGGGTGGTCAAGCAACTCGGACTTTAATTCGTTGATTTTAGCCATTGTTAAAACACTCTTGTGCGCTGGTGCGTTGTCTTGATGAAAAATTATTTTTTTTTGTGGTGTAAGCCAGGACGTTTTTCTCGAATTTGTAGATTTAATTGATCCAAAAGGTTGCAATAGTACTCTGAATTTATTGTTTTGCACTTTTGCAGATAGTCAATCAATAAAATACCTTTGAAGTCCCAAAAAACCGTTGCCATAACCTTACCAGCCGATTGAATTGTTTTTGCCTTCCTTGGGGCACTTCCTCCATCTTCAGTCCATTGTTTGGATTGTTGTTTTGTCTCTGGAGTATAGTGGTGGATCCATGTCTCATCAACAGTTATGAAACGACGCTTAAAATCCATTTTATTTCGCTTAAAACGATCCAAACAAGCTTGAGAAATGTTCATTCTTATACGTTTTTGGTCGACTGTTAACAAATGCGGCACCCATCTTGCAGAAAGCTTTTTCATCTGTAGTTCTTCACACAAAATTAAATGGACTCGATCATTTGAGATGCCCATGATGTTAGCAATTTCACGCACTTTTATTCGTCGATCATTTAATACCATATCATGCACTTTGGCTACAATTTCTGTTGTTGTTGCTGTTTTTGGACGTCCACTACGTGGTTCATCTTCAATGCTTGTACGACCATGTTTAAATTCAGCAACCCAATTTTTTACTGTTGCATATGAAGGAGCACTTTCACCTAACACATTCACCATATCATTATGAATTTCTTGTCCCGATAAACCTTTTTTATGGAAATATTTAATGACAGCACGCATTTCTAATTTTTCCATTGTAAAAAAATCGCGGATGCGTCTTTTTTGAACACCTGTTTCTATATGAAGGAGTTGCCAGATCGAAACAAAATTTAACATGTGTTCATAACAGAGATGGAAGTTTCCAAAACACTTAACTTTTTTCTGTTTATACCGCGCTTTTTGTGCTAGGCTAAGAAGTTTCCGAACCGCCCTCGTACATTTATACCAGGTATAGAAAGTCACCAACAGCTTCGAGATACAGATAATTGTAAGTAGACTTAAGAATAATAAAACCTCAACCAATGATAGTATGAAGGTATAAACAGTAATTGGTAGACTTAAGGATAATAATATCGCAACTATGGCCGCCAGTCTTGCGTTTGCTAATTAAAATCAATATCGACGGTATTGTGAGATGATGTGGCATAAATTTTATGCAACAAATTGTGTACCAAAAATCAATTAATATCGTAGAAATCTTAATCTTAAATCTGCTCTAAATTTGCAAAATAATATTAAAAAATATGAAAATATCCGTCAATTTAATAATTAACCACTCTGTTCAGCGACTTTAGGCAAGACATGGTCTTATGTGATTTCATAAATAATATCTGGGTCTTCCAACAAAGACTTTCGAACCTTGATAGTTGATAACAGCCATCCCGTTGCAGTTATATCTGTCAAATTAGTTGTTATTTATTCAGACTGTTTTGCCAAAATTACCATTGGACAACACGTGCAAATAAAAAAATTGTTTTATTAAAATGGACTTTTACGATCGCCATAATCGGCCTACCGAGTTCGTAAACAATCGACCAACGATCGCAGAATCAGATCGCCGCTGTCCGTGATAATGTGAAGGTTAGGTTAGGTTAGAGTACGTGTACTAGTCAACTATGACAAGTACAGTACCCGGAGGTCGAATTGACCCGGGTACCCTAGCTTCTCACACCACTCATGTTGTGTGCGTTAATTTTATACGTGAGTGGCGAGACCTACAATTTAACGTCGACTCCGAACGACAGATTTTTGAGAAACTTTTTCATGGCAATTTTTATTTTACTCTCAGAGTTTTTGCCAGAAATCTGCTGAAAGGAAATCGCCAAAGAAATATTTTTCTTACATATTTTATTTTGATGACATGTAAGGTGACATGTAAGAAACAAACAGAATACTAAAGCCAAATGACAGTTCCTTCATGCGGCATGATATGTAATCATGTTGAGAATGGAAGTTTAAATTTTCTCCCATATATTTCAGTTCAAATTGAAGTCAACAGAATAGATAATTGTATATACTTTCCACCGAAGAAATATATTTTTTTTCATATTTAGTTTTGATGCCTGATCTGGGATATGAACCCGGGCTTTACGTCTAATAAGCCAACACACTACCTATTAGACTGCGGCGACTTCTTATGATAATGTGAACCTAAAGCCTTAAATTTCGCGTCACTAACAAGAACTCGTCCTTTAGCAGACCACAACTCAGAAAATTGTGCGTTGTGACTTGGGCCTGCATCCGAACGAAATTTAACTGACCTATGAACTGGAGATAAACAAGCTTAGACAACGACATACCTATACACATGAGATCTAGCAGCGCCAAACGCAATCTCAATCAAAAAGTCCCCGTTTGATGTGGATTTTTGAGCATCATCGACCTATATTTCATGGAGAACACCGTTGGCGGGGCCATCACTGCCAATCGTGAGCATTATAGGTCGATATTTGCCATTTTATCTTGAACTGAATTGGATGATCTGGAGACAAACGAAATGCGGTTTCAACAAGTCGGCGCTACAAGCAACACAGCTCATGAAGAATTGGACACTCTGCACAAGCGATTTTAGGGCATGGCTATCTAATGTGCACATGATGTGAAATGGCCACAGATACCGTGTACTTGACCGCTTTAGACCACAATTCACAGCGGATTTCATACCATCAGCCAAATTCAGCCTTATTTATGCGCCGGATTTATGGAAATTTGCACATTTTGTAGGCACTTCGATTAAAGAAGCCACTGTGGACATAGAAATAATATTATATTCCACACATAATGGTGTCAAAAGGTTTTTCAAACGAATAAAAATTGCCCATGATGTATCTCACACACACTTTGTTTTATTTAAATTTAAATTTAGGAAGCGCTTAATGAAAGACTCGATACTACCGTAGTTATTTATTTTCGTTAAAAGTGTACATGCAATATCACACTTCGTAAGTCATCTAACCATAATCCGTATGGTTTTGTGTTGAACTGTAGCTTTGGGAAACCCTTTTAAAAACATACGAATGAGCCTAAAACAGAGCGATAGTTTTCGATTCTAAAGTGAAATACTTAGAACCCAGCGGAAGAAAGTAATAATATCAAGCTCTGCTAAAACTGTTTATAAACATATCTTGTATACCTCGTATGTACATATATCGAGATAATTTATAATTTTTGTTAAACAATTTTTATTTTTTTTCTTCATGAACATAAAGTCCAATACATAATTGAACATGTGATCTGTCAGACTGTTATGATTTATCAAATAATGTCACTTTAATTAAATAATTAATCAAATTCTATGAAGAATGTTGATTATTTTGCAGAAGTTGTAAGTGTTAGCTGTCATGAAAATATAACGTTACTCTCCTATCATTATTGCCAAATTGGCAATTTGATGTTGTTGTTGATACAATAAAAGTCATAATTTATTAAGGATTTTCTGTCTCTAGTAAGCTCTGTCACACGTGGCATGCATATGATTATGGTTGTGATTGTGATTATAGTCCAGTAAGTGTATAAATCTGTTTGGTTTATCGACAGATGACAATTGATAATGTTTGTTTATTGCAACAGTGCGTTGGTGGTGGTGGTGGTGGTGATCGTGGTGGCATTATGGAATTTCTCTTGCCACAAATTCCCAGTAACCAATCAAACGCTTCATAATATAATGCAACATAAGTAATACGTATGTATGTATACTATACGAGTATCAAGTATTTAATAAAATGGGGAAAAAAGGGGATTTAATGGGAATTTGTACGTACATATGTATGGTATGTACAGTATATTAATGAAAATGTGTGTGCATGTGTGCCTGTGTATCATCGATGTTGCAGCAATATTGATAGAGAACACACACACATAGAGTTTTTAAGTACATGTAAACGCGTGTGTAAGCTACAGACACATATTGTGGCATGTTATTAAAATACAACATGATAATGATGATGATGATGATGATGGCATTTGAAAAACTAGTTAAAATGAATAGTGAGAGTAGATTGCTCAAATTACACAAACAACAACGAACTGACTCACTAACTGTTTGGCTGACTGAGAGACATTTGATGAGGTTTCATACTCGTAATGTCCATCGAACTGCTCTAGCAGACTGTTTTATTCACATTTGTTGGATGTTGATGATGCTGCTGACACTGATGTTAATGGCTGAATAATGATTTTAAAATTGTTATGAAATGAGAATCAGAGTCAAGTGCTTTTGTTCTGTTTGTTCTGTTCATACATGTATTTCTCTTACCATTTTCATTCCTATTCAACATCTGTCCGTTTGTTTATCTTTTCGTCTATACCAACCGTCTGTTTATTTATTTAAGGCCACGCATAGAGTGTGAGGAGTATTCGTTTCCATATACATATATATGTGTTTGAGTGTGTGTATGTTTGTGTAAGTGATAAACGTACTTGTAACAAGTGATGAATTAATGTTGCATGTTGATGGCTGAATGCATCCACACATGTCTGTCTGTCTGTTTGTCTGTCTATCTGGTGTGGCTTACTGTTGGTTGGTTGGTCGGTTGTTTGGTTGGTTTGTCAGACTGTGTTGTTCAGCCAGCATCATGTTATGAATATAAATTTGTGTTTAATTAATAAATAAAATACAAGTTTATGCACGCCACTTGATTAACAAAACAAAAATTTAATTGGAATTTTCATGTTAATCCATAGAAAAAGGCTCTTGAGAATTATCGCTTACAACTGGTTTTGGTGTGGCTGCTGTTGTGTGCTAGAGTTAAAACATGTAATCAGGAAATCAGCCAATAAAATAAATGAAATTCAAGACGAAAGCATAAATTAAAAATCGATAGAAATCTTGCATACACCGTTCTAAGTTAGTAGCGTGAGAAATTAAATCTTGTTTTCTAAGCATGTACATACATACATACATACCGTGATGATCGACAACTAAGAGAAGAACATTTAATATGAATTGCATATGAAATGCAATGAATAATAATAATAAGATTAAGGCTACAAAAAAAAGAAAAAAAAAAGAAAACAAT
This sequence comes from Sarcophaga caerulescens, assembly GCA_927399465.1. NCBI lineage: Eukaryota > Metazoa > Arthropoda > Insecta > Diptera > Sarcophagidae > Sarcophaga > Sarcophaga caerulescens. The sequence goes on along the minus strand of OV656872.1, from coordinate 138,925,750 downwards.
TAGATTTGATAAAAACGCATATCACGCTACTGTAAAAAAGCACAGTGAAATAGAAAGCATACTTTGTAGAGTATAAAATATATGGCGGCACTATGCTTAGATTCCATAAATGAAACAAAGCTTTTAAAAAAGCAAATTTTAATATGAAAATTCTTTAACCAAACATCGTATCCCATATTCAGTGGTGTTGTCGAGCCGGAACGCTCCGGAACGTCGTTCCGGTACTTCCTTTTTGGACAAGAACGCGTTCCAGAACTAAAGTTGATTTCTGATAACGAGAATTGGCTGAGGTTTGGAAAAAAAAAAAATTAAAAAAAATTGCTGATTATTTTTTCTAATTTTTGACGAATTTTTATATGTATTTTTATAAACAAGGGTTTGAACCGAACCCGAACCGGAACGAACCGGCTTGTTTTTCCGAACCGTGAACCGGAGTCCGGACCGTTTTTTTCTGCTGAACCGGAACTCGACCCGAACCGAAACAAACGAACGTGAACCCGAACCCAAACTAAATACTACTTAAAAATTTGAATTGGGGGAAATCTCTCTCCCCCCGTCAAAATCACCCCCGTCGTTAAATTTGTGACATGAGACCGCACAGAGCGGCCGCCTACCCAGGATCGGCCCTGTCTATATAATTATATATACGCGTTCCGGTAAAAAAAATTAGCACAACACCACTGCCCATATTCTTGACTTCATAACATAAATTTTAAAATTTTTAAACTTTTTTCGTGGTAATTTTTTACTACCATGTTATGTTAAACATCTTCTAGCTTCAATTCTCAGCATGGCTCTACAACTACAATTCAGACTTTGCCTTCTAAAAATATATTTCGATTCATTCCTTTACGATAGGTTAGGAACAGTCTTACAGCCATTTTATTCCTTGCCTGTAGACTGTCTAATGGTGAAGGTATAGCGCTGGCCATTTTATAGTCACCTAGCAGCAACTCGTTTCCTTGCCGTTCGCATCTTTCCCACTTTCCACCTTTCCTAAAAAACCTGCACAATGCACTGGATGAGTAGGGGCCATCCCCTGAGTGCTGGTTTCATAAAAAAAAAGAAAAAAAAAAATACAATAACGTCGCACTCATTTCTCTGTGTTTCAGTGACTAGTATGTCCATTCAATCATGATGAAAACGAAACGGTGTTAACTCAATTCAGAGAGAAATAGATACTTATTAAATATCTGGTCTTCCAACAGGGACTTCCGAAAGTTGACAGTCGATAACAGCCTTCTTGTTGGAGCTTCCTCTGTCAAATTAATTGTCGCATACATACATAATTGGTCATAACAACCCTTTAGTCAGGATTACGACCTAGTTTCTCACACCACTTATGTTGTGTGCGTTAATTTTTTTATACAAGAGTGGTGGGACCTACAGTTTAAAGTCGACTCCGAACGACAGATTTTTAAGAAACATTTCATGGCAATTTTATTTACTCTCAGAGGTTTTGGCAGACATCTGCTGAGAGGAAGTCGCCGAAGAAATATTTTGTCATATTCCGTTTAGTTGGAGATGCCTGACGTAGGGTTCGAACCGAGGCCTCACGTCTAATAAGCCAACACAATACCAACTAGACCATGGCGACTTCAATTGTCGCATAGAGAGTCTGTTTTGTCAAATCGCCACGAACGGATATAGCTTTCAACAACATGTGCAAATAATAAAATTGTTTTATCAAAATGAGTGTGCGAGCAACGTACAGAGCGCTGCATTCATTTTACGATCGCGATAATCCTTCTACCAGGGAGACTATTCGCAATGTAGTGGATAACTTTGTGTCCACTAGTTCAGTACAAGACCCATTAACGAACGAAACACAAAATATGTCGGAAACATGACCGCTGTTCGTGAGATTGTGCAGCAGAGCTTGAGGCAAAGGATTTCTTATCGCTCACAAGAACGCGGCTTTCTGCAGTCCATTATTTGGCGAATTTTTTGTCGTGAGGTTCAACCAAAAACTGAAGCAAAACGAGCATTAATTATTTCATGGCATGTATTCCTTGAATGGGCTTTGCAACATACATACATACATACATACATAATTGGTCATCTCACGTTGAGATGCTGTGAAATGGTCACCGAGATGATGCCATTGGACCTACTAAGACTTTTTCTTGGGGGGTTTTCTTAAGTCGCGGTTGCAAACCCAAACCCCAAAGGTCCTCAAAGTTTCTTCAATATTCTCCACTCACAAAACATTAGTCAAAGTGCAACGTATTCGAAATAGAAAATATCATTTTTTTTCACGATTTGTAATCCATTTCGAAAATGTTTTTGTTTCAAAAATGTTGGTTTATGAATAAATATTTTTGTCATTCCTGTCAAACTTCAAGGAACTGGGAATATATTTCTTCTTGTTGCCGTTCTTTCTATGCTTACGAAATTTAATTGCTAATATGGCTCTTAAATTTCTCTAGTTTCTCTAGTATAGCTTATGTAGGCCTTAATACAAAATGAAATGAAAAGAAGAAAAAAACATTTCATTACCATAGTAAAGTACATTTAAAGATAACATTATGACATGAGTTTGACATCCTTTCATATTTTGTAATACCCTCGAGTTATGCGTGCAACATATTGCATATAAAACTGTACAATTAATATGCAACGCATAAACCACCTACACGTACACATGCCAAACTGCTCTTCACCAACAATCGCATTGTAATGTGCTGATGTGGTTCATTTGCCATTTTGATTATTATTATTATGAAGTGTAATTGTTGTTGTTGTTGCGGTTGGAGTTGGAGTTGTATAAGCTTTAAAAATTCAATTTATTGCTGCAAATGCTACATTAATGTGGAACATAAATGCATTTTATAAATATCCACAGAAACCAGCACAAAAGCCATAAAAAATTAAAAACTTTTAAAATAAAAACTTGAACGATAACAGCGAACACTACATATGTATGTATGTATGTAAGTGTGCTTGCATGTGTTACAGTTAATGTTGTAAGAGTTTTCAGGCTCACATACGTGACATACATTCATACATACATATGTATTAAAGGTCTGCACAAATGTATTTGACTTCAAAAAGTACATAAGATCTTGCAAACATGTACACTTATCCGAAGTATCCGAAGAAGAAAAGTACTCTTTTTTGAGAACAACAAAATTATCGAATAACTTCTTGTTGCTATTTGACTGCGTTCTCTTCATACAAATACATGTTCAACTCTCTTTCTTACTCGAAAATACCGACACAAAACATGTCGAGTACAATGAGTACCACCAAACTTCACGAAGTACTACAAATACCAATGAGTACTGCAAATACCACAAAGAAGTTTGGCAAAGAAAAGATCTACACCAAAGACTATAAATATGTAAACGTATTGTTCTCTTTAAGCAATTTATTCTCATATGCGTGTATACGTGTGTGCATGTATGTATACATGCATTGCCAAATAAAATAATAAACAAACTGAAAGATGTCTTGTTTTCGCAAAATGTATGTGCAAATAGCCTGTGGAAAACAAATATTACCGTTTGTTTTATTGTAGTGTAAGAATATGTGTTTTATTGTTGTAGAAATGAAATTATATCAATTCGCACCGAATTATAATGTTATTTTTTAGACTATTCAATTATGTATGTATGCATTTATCTATGTATGTATTTTTCGAAGGCAAGAAATCTTATTTCTGAGAAGAGGTCTGCTCTTGGAACTAACGGAGCTACAATAAACAAAATAATGTTTTTACACTCTAATATGAATAAAACCAAAATATACGAAGAAATAGAAAGAATAGAAAGTGATCTCTAGTTTTGAGTTTTATGGACATGATTTTTTAGGTTTTTTTTATTTAAGGATTAATGTTTTTATGTTTTGTTTTTCTTTTTAAATAAATTCACAAATATTTTAAAGTTTTTAAAGTTTTTAAAGTTCCTTCTCTTCTATATACATATACTTAACTTTATTTGTTACACTTATTTCTTCTTACATACTTTTATCATTTTAAATGATCTCTGAAAATATGAAATATAAACAATGTTTTTTTACGTTTTAGTAATTTTAAGTGATTTTTTTGTTATTTTAATTGTTTTTAGTTCATTGAAAATAAAGAATTTTTTAAATCAAAAAGCGAAAAAAAAATATTTTTCAAAAAAATTTACTATTTTCGATTTCTATTTTTTTATTTCAATGATTAATAAATATATGTATGCCTAACATGTCGTTTGTTCATACACATAAGCATTTATATATAAAAAAAAACATCAGTTATGTGGTGTTTTATTCTGCGAGTATTTGAAGTACCACATGAAGTGAACATAATTTTAGGAGTACTTGTTTTTGCGGATATATTTTTCAATGAGTACTCTTTTCACGGAACATAAGCAGCTTCGGATAAATACTTACTCGTATTTGTCTTGCACACATTCTCTTCTCTTCACTGCTTGAGCTGTTAGAGAGAGAGTAAGTACTCTATTTATCCGACAACGAGTTGCACACATGAAGCAAAAAAGTTATTCGTTGCAGACCTCTAATATGTATATCACGATCTGGTATTCAAAATAATATTATTATCTACCAGTCACTGTTAAAAGTCCCCTTCGTTTGGTTATTGTAATCTGTTTGAAGTTATATTAAATGGCTTTTTATTAAATGGCATGTTTAATAGGATTATTATTATTTTTGTTGTTTTTTTGTTTTTATTTTGTTGTTTTGCTACAATTCTACTCATATTTCCGCTTTTATATTTGATCACTGGCATAATTGTATAGTTACGGGAATTAAATTGTTTTTATTGAATGCTAAAAAAAAAAGTAAAAATATATTCGAATCGAAATAGTAAAAAATGTTTATTATTTAATTAAAACTCTTAAATGTTGTAAAATTAAATTGATTTTTTTATTTTGATTTTTTTTCTTTACTTTACTTTTTTATTTTAGTACAAAAGGAGTTGAAATATGAAACATTTTTTTGTGGCGTTTGTACTGTCACAACGCATTAATTTCATTATTTCATGACTATACACCCTACATTGTGAAAATTGGTGGTATAGACCTCATAAAAACGACACAAAAAAGAAAATATAAATATTGCTTAATTTATCGCTAGCAGGCAATACGAAGTCGCTGTAGTCTAGTACAGTCGAACTTCTATAATTTGAATCACCATTATCCAGAAAAAAACTTCAACTTATAGAAACTTCAACTTTGGGAATAAAATTTAAAAATGATCCAAATTAAATAAACAACAGCTATTTGTAATTTTGTAAAGGTATATAATTATTTACTAAAATACTCAGTAATTTTTGATTGAATTTCTTCACATTTGCTTGAGCAAAAAGTGATTCTAATTTGTGTAGTGCTTTGTATAGGTCATCTTTGCGTTTTCATTTGTATTCAAGAGTACATTTAAAGTCTTAAATGAATCATTTATAACTTGTCCGGACGGTAGTCTAACTGTTTCCTCAACTTCGTCCACATCGCTATCTACTATTTCTCCAGAGTGTGGCATATTCAGTCAATAATGTCTTCATCAGTTGGAAATTCAGAAGTAATCAATTCATTATCGATATCCAAAAAGTCTTGAACAGTACAACTTATAGATTCTACTTCATTCAAATGTAGCCAGACTTTATAGTTATCTTTTAAAACATTCTCGTTGTCGTTAAAATCATTTAATAATACCAAAGATATGTTATCTTCTACCTCCCACACTGAATGCTGTCTAAATCCAGACTTTGTAAAGCAGTTTGAAATTGTCTGGCTAGTGGCATCAATATCCCAAGCTGGTGATAAGTTGTGAATGTATTCCAGCACATTACTATCGTTTTTACAATTCCCTTTAATTCGAACTACGTATGTATAAATTTCAGTTTTGGCAATTTAATGTAATTTTGCATAAAATGTTGCGATTTTTATAGCAAATTAAGTTGAAAGGAACATATATTCACTATTGGCGGCTAATTCGGTAATTTTTGCCAGGAAAACAAAATTTTTTTCAAAAAAATTCAAATTATAGAAACGTTGTACTACCGTTTTTCTTCAAGTTATAGAGGAATTCATGTTATGGAAGTTCAAGTTAAAGAAGTAAAACCTGATAGAATTTCACTCCAAGATGCTGTTGCCACGAGATGTGCTTCAACTTACAGAAAATTCAAGTAATAGAAGTTCAAATTAGAGAAGTTCGACTGTAGTTAGTGTGTTATCTTATTAGACGTAAAGCCAGGCTTCAAACCCCAGGTCAGACATAAGAACGAAATACAAAAAAAGTATTTCTTTGGCCACTTTCTCTCAGCAGATTTCTGGAAAAAACTCTGAGCTTAAATAAAAAATGACCATGAAAAGTTTCTCAAAAATCTACCATTCGGAGTCAACTTTAAACTGTAGGTCACGACACTCATGTATTTATAAAATTAACACACACAACATAAGTGATGTAAGAAACTAGGTCGTAATCCTGACTGAAGTGATTGTAATGACCAATTATGTGTAAATAAATGGTAGCATGCAGTTATTTTACAATACAATTGTTAATAAATGTCCCGGTATTTCTTTGTGAAAGCAAGCTCAAATTGATTTGAGCAGCGGAAAATGCCACAAGTCTGTTGAAAAACAAGGATTAACTCAATTTCATGAGAAATAGGTACGTATTGACTATCAGGTCTTCCAACAGAGTCTACCAAACTTAGACAGTTGATAACGGCCATCTTGTTGAGGCTACATCTGTCAAATTAATTGCAATTTTTCATTCTGTTTTTTTAAATTTTCATGGATGGATATAGACAACGATGGCTGCCTTCCAAAATGTATCAATACAAAGTTTGTATGCAGTTCTACTGCGGTAATTAAATTATGTATATATGCAAAGTTACCAAACAATGCAACTATGTGCTTTGTTTACATTTACAATACAAAACGTACGCACTGCAACGCGTCATATTACATCTGTGAGTCGGCCATTCTCCTATTTTTTGTGTTTTAATTGTGCGCGCAAACAAACGAATGTCAAAGCATCAACTATAAATCCGATGCCTGATTGATACACATTGACGACATTTTGAAATAGAATACTTTGTATATATTTTGTACAGCGGCTTTATGAAACACGATACTTCGTTCAAACACAAAGCAACTACCATTTTGGAAGGCAGCCGATATGTGTTCGCTGAGCGTGTTCTGGACCAATTCACAAAAGAACCAAGAAAATCCAATGGAACTCGAAAAAATCACTGTTTGAGTGGATTTTGGGCTGGCGGCGTTATCGATCCACATTTTTTTTAAGAACGCCGTTGACCAAGCCAGCCCTATCAACGGCGAGTATCATAGGTTTATGATTATCAATCCTTCATTGAATATTCTTCACAAGCGATTTGTGGGCATGGTCATCTCACAAGGAAGTAATGTGAATTGTCTACTGATATTATAAGATTTGACTTGTGGTGTTTTCTTAAGTCGCAGGTGTATCTGAGTAAACCACAAGCTACGACAGCCCTCAAAGCCAACATAATCCATACTGTCGTTTATCTCCAACCTGATTTCCACATATCGAGCCATAACCGCAAAAATATCTCATGCGACATATTTTTCATATATCGTTTTTCGTAATAAATAAATTCATTTGCATCATCTATAAAATTTTCAGGGTCACACTTTGTACCGTTATGAATTTATAACAAGAAAAATTTTAACTTTCTACCTTAATTTGAACAAGAAATAAAAACATTCTCCTGTAAAATTTAGTTTTTCTCGCTTGAGATATTTTTGCGGTTATGGCTCGATATAGTGGCATCAATAATTCTTTCAAACAAATACAAAATTTCAATGATACCCTACACACATTGTGTTTTATTTAAATTTGAAAATAAAAAACGCTTAATGAAAGACCCGATAAATTATGGTATTACAGGCGGAGGTATGTGCTTTAGGCGAATGTGTGAACTTGTTAAGTCTAGATAATTGTAAACTTAATAAGACGATAACTATCCTTATGGGCTTTGCACATTTTAGCGGCATATGCAATACAGCAAATGCAGATAGTATGGAAGCAACATTTTTTAAGTATTGTTCAGCATTTGGAATCATGAGTTCAAAATATTTTATTGGCGACCTGATCCTTATTCGACCTTATCATTGAGGAACAGGAACAGTTGGTAAACCTAACCACAAGTTGATTCAATGGCTTAGCTGTGTATTAATAAGGAAGGGGATTTGAATTTGATTGATTTCCTCTTTTCAACCTATTTACATACCCAGGTCATAAATAAATGAAAATACAATAAATAAATGCATTTTAAAAAATAAATTCTAATTTAATTACTGTTTTCATTTAGTAAAGCTGTTGTAGTGACACTAAAAAGTCGACCACAACTAAAGGTATACTGATGAGAAAGTGCTTATAGACCCTAAAGTAAGATGAAATTAAAAATAAATTGTATTTTAACCTTTCACTGTCTATATTTGTTATTTTTCATATCTCTCTCATGATATTTTTATCATCTTGGTGTTGTTGTTGTTGTAGTTGTTAAAAATGAAAATAAAATACAATTTTTTTCATGTCATTTTCAAGCACTATGTAACATGACCTGCATTAAAGTTTATATTATTGTTGTTAATGTTGCTATTGCTGTTACTGGCTGTTTTGGTATGATGCTTTCTACTCATGTCATCAACACACAGCCACACACACAAACACGCAAACATAATGCCAGCCATCAGATGATGTTGTGGTAGCAGCCAATCCCCAAACCATCATTGTCATGCAATTTACACGATTACAACATTTGTGTGCAGTAGTAGCAATAACAACAATTCCAAACGACAAAAACAGCTGAAACATACAAACAAGTGTCAAACCCCATACAACAGCAACAAAAAAAAAATTGTGTTTTTTTTTTCTCCACCAACATGTTCATGTGCATGCAACACAATTCAGGGTTGTAATTCAATCTGTCATTGCCGTATTGTATTCAATTTATACCAAACACACACACACACACTTACAAAACCTTATACATGCAGACTCCCTTATAAATTCGTTTGTAAAGTATATTGTATTTCCAGAGTTGGAAATATTGTATTAATAAGTTGTTGATATTTTTATACAAGAAAATAACATTTTTTTTTATTTAATTTTACAAAAGAAAAAAAAACACTTTACAACGGAACTTGTTTTACAATGAAAAGGAAACGCCTTAATGTTGGTCGCCGCTATAAGGTTTCTTAGAAATACTTTTTCTTTAAGTTTACAAATGGGCTATGTGTTGTAAATTTAGTTTACATGATTTGGCATGAGCTTAAGTAATTTAAACTTTTTAAATTTACATCGCAGACAAACGAGTGAAACGTCATCCCAAGTTAGTTAAACAAATTCATGTGAAAGAGTCCATAAATATTTTGTAAATTTTGACATGAAAAAATCGTAAAATCAGGTGTTTTGTTTATTCTAATGAAAAAGCAAAAAAAAAATATTTTTAATATAAATAAGACGGACTTTGGCGGATATAATGTTTCATGGCTTTACTGTTTAAATACGATTTCGGTCAATTGCCCGCCACAGCCGGTGGAACACCAATTTACACAAACTTTTCGGAGCCTATACTGACGTATTTTAGCAACAACTCATCGAATGTTGATTTCAAAATAATTATTTTTTTTTTTTGTGAAACCAGCACTCAGGGGATGGCCCCTACTCATGCAGTGCATTGTGCAGGTTTTAGGAAAATGGGTTATAGGAAGGTGGAAGAGAGGGAGTAGTGTTTGTGGGCATCTCAAGATGCGAACGGCAAGGGAACGAGTTGCTGCTAGGTGACTTGCGGTGAAAATTGTGGTGGACAAAAATGTTCGCAAGCGAAGGATCATTATACTTTCCGATAGCCAAGCGGCCATCAAGGCGCTGGATTCTAGTGTGATAAACTCCAAGACAGTATACGACTGTCGCAGATGTCTCAATGAGATGGCGAACCGATGTGATGTTTGTATCACATGGGTACCGGGACATAAGGACATTCCCGGCAACTGCAGAGCGGATGAATTGGCCAGAAGGGGCACGACCGTCGAGCTCTCTGATGAATTCTCTACATTGGGTATCCCTTTAAGTAGCAGTGGGCTTATGATTAACAATGCAATCGTGGACCTTGCCAACAGTAGATGGGCAGCTTCGGATAAGGGCAGAGCGGCGCAAAAAATCTGGCCAAAGCTGGATAGAAGGCGCACGACGACTCTGCTTAAGCTCCAAAGAAGCAGGCTCAAAGCTGTTATCGGGGTTATTACGGGGCATTGTATTATAGGAACACATGCGAGGCGTATTGGTCTTGGACACCTTGCGAATGATTTCTGCAGAAGCTGTGGAGATGAAGAGTAGGATGAAACTATTCTTCATCTACTTTGCACATGTCCGGCACTTGGTCGGAGGAGAAAGAAACACCTGGGTGCCTACTACATGGAGGACGTAGATGAACTGTCATGCGTGGATATTGGCAGTCTAAGTCGCTTCATCAGAAGCTCCGAGTGGTTCCTAGAATAGGGGAAAGATGAAACTGTGGTATCACAATGGGCCCTGTATGAGGCCTAAGTGTGTCCGCTCATCGGGTGGACAGCCACTTCTACCTACCTACCTACCTAGGTGACTATAAAATGGCCAGTGTTATACCTTCACCATTAGACAGTCTACAGCAATCGTCCCCAAGAAGCCCGCACCCTTCAGTCCTAGCTCACACTACTCATGTTGTGTGTGTTAATTTTATACATGAGTGGCGGGACCTACAGTTTAAAGTCGACTCCGAACGACAAAGTGACTTTACATGACTCTAAAGAAAATAAACCAATGAAGTTCAATCACACGATTGTGAAGGCTTTATACTCCTCACATTGAATTAAGGAGTTTATACATACATACGTACAGAGAATTAACAATTACAACATGGCTGGGGTGATAAGCTAGCTTCGAATGATAAATTCATTAAGAAAGTAAGTATAGGTAGAGATTATGTCTTCGAAATACTTACTTCAAGCTCGCTTTCCCAATTGTTTCGGTTCCTATACAAAGATTTGTATCCATGTCAGAGGAGCTTTGCGCCATCATATCACATGGTTCAGATGTACCCGCAATCCTAAAGTATACATACTGTGAGCGTCAAAAGAAAGTGTACAATTCAAAAAAATATACATTAATAAATTACCGTTAATTTTTTTCAAATTATTTTATTGCCAGTTTTTAAAATTGAAACAAGAAGAAAAGAATTAGAAAAAATTTGGAAATATTGTAAAATTTTTTCGGGCACTCTCCTTAAGTGGAAAACTTGAGTTGAGATTGTTAGAATTTTATCCATAGTGTACACTTTCTTTTGACGCTCACTGTATGTACATACATCTTCTTGCATTGCTCTTATAATGATTATTCGTACGCTGTTTATATGATCTATTCAGCGATTTGATCTGTATTCTGAGACATTTATTGATTATTTAAGCAACAATTTTGATTAAAATAGAATGTTGACTAGAGCCACACCCTGTCAGTTTTAACTCAGCGTTAGAATCCTATTTTTTGGGTATGTTGATAATTACTCATACACTCGGAAAGTAATTCTAAATTGATTTACATCTACTTTTGTCAGAATTATACAAAAAATAGTTTTATTTGTGACAACAAGTTGCGAATCGCCCTTTTATGAGATGCATTATGCTTAATGAAAGTGTTCATTTCCTTTGATAAAATGGATCATAAACTTTTATAGTCAATTTAAATTAATTAACGCCACATAAACATAATTTTTATTTGATGTTAATTTATGGTGAACATTTATTTTCAAACCAGAAATCTCAAGCGGTAATAATTCATCTGAGACTGTCATTCATGTTGGCATGCACTTTTCGGTTTTTCCCAAAGTTGAGTAATTCTTCCACTTTTTCTGTGCAACATTAAAATTGTTGTTGTTATTGTGCTTATGACAAGTAAATTGAAGGATTAAAGAGAAATAATTAAAATTAATTAGAAAAAGTTTCTAAGCCAAGAGGAGAGAAGATGTTCATTATTTACATTAAACGGTTGCATGAAGAATAAATCTTTCTTAGAATAGAGATTTCCTGACAACACAATTACTTACAGTTTTTTTTTTCGTAATCTATGAAATCGTTATACGATTTATATGTTAATCGTTTTGAATAAATAAAAAATTTTCTTGTTTTTTATTATTTTTTCCATCTAAAACAGTTTCTAATTACAAAACGAAAAACCTTACTTATGCCCTTTTGTCATTAACAGCATTAATAGCAACAAAAACAAAAATGTGTATTTCTTTGTAATTTATGTGTTGCAAGTAGCATTGAAGCATTAATTTTAAAATATAATTCCATTGTCATCGTCAACAGTTTTTTTTTTGTGTTGCAGCCAAACAAAGACACAAAAAACAAAATATTCATACGATACTACTCGTTCAACGAATTAAAAATGCACTACGAAAAAATTTGATTCATCAATCGTGCACACTTAAGGGAGTCTCATTCACTGAAAGAGGCTTTATTTTCAGGAGTTAAAATGATGTATTCACAGACAGAAATGAACACCCACTACTACTGAATGCCATATTCTTTTAGAATTTTTCATTTGCCTGTAAGATTATGCCAAACACTCCAATGACATCAATTTCAGTCGAAATCAGACAAAGTTATCTTAGAGAGAAAGACATCTCCTGTATCTCCTCCTCTACCTACAAAATCAAACGTCGAATAAATCCTCAATTCGTCTCTTTTGGAATCTACTTTCACAGCCCCCAATACGTTGCAACTGTGACATTATGCCTTGACATTGCTGGCAAAGATCTCTGGAGGAATTAAATCCAATATTGCTTGAAGCATTTTATAAGCCTGAATCTACCTATGTAACACATGTAACATCCAGATACATTGATTTGCATGAAAACTTCATGAACTTTTGCTTGTTTAAGCCCCGAGATCTTATTACCAATGGGCTCGTGCAGGGAGTACATTCTTATCAATCTCTTAAAAGATCCAACAAAAAGACAGAATTTTTAAAATCCTTATTATTACAAACAGAAAATCTTCCTTGAATGCGAGAGCGAGTGGCGCAGTACAGAAATCATCAATGAATATTCAAAAAGATGAGTAGAATCGAATCATACTTATAATTTCTGATACCTATACGCATTCATACTTATTTTAATATCATCGAACCTCTGGCTTATGAATCAAACATATTTCGATTGGTATGAGTTTGATGTCAACGTTGTATGCATACTTATTGCAACCTGTACTTATAAAACAACGTTGTAATGAGTATGAATGAATCAGTATTCAGTATTCTTGACGAAAAAACGATTTATTGCTGATCTCTGGTGCATTGCACTCTGTTAAGTGTAGGTTCCCAAAGAAGTCGTATTTAGCCCATCAAAATGTTTTTTGTTTTATTTGTTTCTTCTAAAATGTTTTCAGTCGACTGAAACTACTGCTGCACATTGGCAGTTGTAATCCAATGTTTTTTGTTTTTTTTGTTTCTTTTTTCTATTTTAATTTCAATTTTATTTATTTTGCTTTTCATATTTGTTTATTCCCAAAGAATATGAGGAAATGTTTCAATGATTCATATGTCATACATGTAAGTATGTATGTATGTATATATGAGATATATGTATGTTCTCATATGTAATACCAAGAATATGTACGATTTTACTGTTGTTGCCATTTTCCATGTTGTAATGTAATGTTATTGGGAAGTATGTAATTAAGCAATTTGTCAGTTTAATGACAATGTTTGCAGTACTTGAAGTCTTAGTCGTGCTAGTAGATGTTGTTGTATTTGATTTTTGTTTTTCTTTTTTCATTTCTTTTTCTCCGACTTTTTCTTTAGCTGACGTTCTTCTAAAATTTTGTATTCTCACATTTGTTGTTTTTTTTTTTTTGTTAATTCTTGTCGTTTTATCGTTTTAATAAGAATCGCAGAGACTGTAGAATTGTGTACAGGGTCAGTTGGAAATTGAAGAGGAAAAGTGAACACGAGAAATCCCCGTTGCAGTATAAACATTGAGATGAGTGGATTCTGTTTAGATTTTTAAGTGCATTTTCATGATCTGAAAGGGGACTTAAAGTGCAGACATGTAATCTGACAGAGTGCAAAAACTGGAGAAGAATCTCGTCCTTAGTATGGCAAACTAGCAAACGTTAATAGAAAAAAACTTTCATTATGAATAGGCTGAGTTCAAAGCTAAGAAATTTGAATAGATTATATAAATCGCTTTCGTATTATACTTGAGGAATTAATCCAATAAATGTAGCTTCTACAGATGGTTCTCATCGTTTTAGAAGGCATTAACCCTTAAAAGGGTATCAAGAAAATAAAAGTGATCATCAGAAGTCGCCATAGTCTAGTAGGTCGTGTGTTGGCTAATTAGACGTAAGGCCACGGTTCATAGCCCAGGTTAGACATAAAAACGAAATATGAAAAAATATTTCTTCGGCTAAAAACTGTGAGGGTAAATAAAATTGCCATGAAAAGTTTCTCAAAAATCTGTCGTTCGGAGTCGACTTTAAACTGTAGGTCCCGCCACTCATGTATAAAATTAACGCAGACAACATAAGTGGTGTGAGAAGCTAGGTCGTAATCTTGACTGAAGGGTTGTAATGACCAATTGTATATGCATGATCATCATACAGACATTATATAGAAACGCAATCTGTCATAAACTTAATAAAACTTGTATAAACGAAAAGGTTTTTGTTAAAGCCAGTGTTAGGAAAAAGGCTCTTATTTAGGCGATCTTAAATATGTCGACTATACATGCCTTATGACGCAAACATACTCCATTGTTATAGAAAGTCTGAAAATATTCCAGACAAAGTCAGCTAAGGCATCACTTAGAATAAATATCTTCAAGAAGGTAATGAAAAGTTCATATCCACCCTTCTTTATATCAAAAAATAAACTAATCTTGGATGCCATGTGGATAGTTGTCGTACTGTAAGAGTTCGATAGTATGGAACTCCGATGAATAGCGTGATACATACGAGAAACTTCAAATGATGGTTAAAGTGGTCTGAAAAGGCTAACATAAGCTCCGATGATTTAAAAACTTTATGTAACAGTTGTTGTTAATTTCTCCCCTTTTTAAGATCATCGATGGACATTAATTGTAGCATGGCGACTGTTGCATTGTTACACTCTAGAGATTCGTTTGAACCCATATACATAGTTGTTCACTTAAATGACGATCTTTTAGATTCTGTTGTGAAATGGTTGAAGCACGTTTTCACCTATCGACACATAAACTCTGGCTTTTTATTGTGGAAAATCTTCAAACTTTGCCTGGAATTATCAATTCGCTGTTGTTTTTGATCGATTGTGAGCTCTCTCGGCAGTCACTTTAAATCGAAAGACTTCCGAGAGTTCGTTAGAAACTTAATTGTTTGTGTATTTCTTATAATGAGTAACGAAATCAGTTCTCCAAAAATATGTACGCATTGAACCACACGCGTCTAGCGTGTTCACTTATATGCAATTTGTCGCCATCAATGTTGCAAATAGCTTAAGAGCCGCTTAGTTTTCTAGCGACACTACAAATTCCCATTTCTTCGCTTGGTTGCATGTTGTGAAATTTTTTGTTCAGTTTGCCAAGTTCTAAATTCTTTAATTATTGATTGAGGAAGGATTGTGTGTGTTTATGAGCGACTATATTCGCTTGATGCATGCATCATCCACTTCGAAGAATGACATTCGTTTGTACACACATTTTGTATACGACACGGCACATTGAAAATCAAAAATGAAAGAGGAAATTATAAAATAAGCGAGAAAAAATGGAATTAGAAACGAAAGGAAAGGACAGGAAGAACTAGAGAATATTCTATTCATATAAAATGATAAATTATTGAGTTTTCTTTTTTAATTACAGTCAAATAGAGGAGGGAAACTTATTGCTATCGTTTCTCTTTTAGTTTTGGCAAGAAGAGCACATGAAGCGCATTTGCAATTAAAAGCCCATTAAAGAAAAGTATGCGCCCCAAATCAACACCGGAAATTATTGTTTTTTTTTCTTTTTCTTTTTTTTAACGGAACGGAAAATGAGCATGTCAGTCAGAAATTTCTGACAGGAGAAATGAACAAAAATTTTTTAATTCAATTTTCGTTTTCTTTTTTTTAATTATTGAACATTATTAAAACTCATTATGCAGCTCTGTACTGTTATAGGTATACGGTATAAGTACAAGTTTAAATATTTTTTTTTTATTTCTTTTTAATTAGAAAATATTCTCTGTTCATGTCAGTGGAATGCTTTATTGACGCATCCTTTTTCTTATTGCTTTAGTAGTTTCCTTTCTCTTCTGTGCTTTAGTTGTCTTTAAATTACTTGCAGATACTTTTAGTTTTTATTCTCATTGTTTTATATTTTTTTTTTTAATTTTTTTGTTTTTAATTTTTTTGTTATTGTGATTGTAGTTGTCGATGGAAACTTTTGCCAACTTTATTCATTATTCTCTTAAGAGTAATGCAAATAAAAATTGAAAAATTCTTCAAATATTACAATAACCAATTTCGAATTTGCAATATGTATAAGGAAACACTTGTATATGCATATGTACATACACACGAATGTGCCATAAATATCAGGGATGGGAAAGTTAATTCAGTTAGAAACTGTTCAACAAAACGACAAGACTTGGTTGTAGCCTTAGTGCTTGAATCAAACGGTCTATTGTACTGCCCTCATTGTATATACAGTATCCCTATAATGTCTCCTTCAAGAGTATTGGCCTGATATATTTATATGCATCCAAGTGTTTCCTCCTGGTATACATTAATGCCTCACATGTTCGAAGAACGTGTTCTGATGCATCATTCTCATCATCTCAAAATCTACATGTGCCATTCTGAACAAGTGTAAATGAAACTCTGAGTATAAATGAAACTGCCATGAAAAGTTTTTCAAAAAATCTTTCGTTCGGAATCGACTTTAAACTGTAGGCCCCGCCGCTCATGTATAAAATTAACACACACGATATGAGTGGTGTGAGAAACTAGGTCGTAATTCTAACTGAAGGGTTGTAATGACCAGCGTTACCGTTGAGCGACTAAAGTCGCAATTTGACACTTTTTCAGCGACCACGCCACTTTTTGTGCCCCCTTACTAAAATGAACTAAATCTGACACTTTTCAAGATTTTTGACCCTTTTTTCCACTTTTTTAGAAAAAGTATTTTTTCTTTTATTTAAATTTTTTTTCTTTCTTTTATTTACATTTTTCGGAACAATCAGCTTTTGAATTGTTTTTTTATTTTAAAATATAAGGAGTGCGCACAAAAAAATCTGGACTTGCACTTTTCGTTATAGAAATAAAACTAAATGGCGGATTTTTTTCGTTTTATATTTCAATTAAAGTAAATAATATTTGAATTCTTTTGTGTATAAAAGTTTCTTCTGACAAAGGTCTCAGAGCATCCAACTTTTTGAGTCACTTTTCTTCCAGACATGTTAGGGTGTTTTTTTGAAAAATATGTATTATTTTACTTGCTTGTTTTGGTCGGCAAATCCTTTTTTTCTTCCACTTCCACGCTTTCTCTCAATACTTAAACACTCCTTATATTGTTTTATTCTTACCTTAGGTTAACACCTGCGAGCCTAGCAATCGTTTTTTTGTAAGCGGCGCGGTTTTTCATTGAAAATATCAATTATTTTTTTACGACATTCTTGTTGGGTGCCCATTTTCAAAAAACTAATTTTGCTATTGCAATGACATTTAGCACGTGGATTTTGAAACAGATGGCTAACAAAAACAATGTAACTGTATTCATTTTTTTCAATTATGATAAAAGTTATAAGCTTAAAAGTAGGCCCATTTTTTTTGTGCGCACTCCTTATATTATATTTTTTGTTATTTTTTTTTAATTTGTTACAAAATAAAATTTTATTTATTTTTAATGAACTGTTTTTTAGTTATAATAATAGTTTTGTTTTGTGTTTTGTATTATTATATAGTGGGTTAGCAAAAAAAGTTTTATTTAATGGAATTTTTATAAATTTAAAAATGCATTTTTTATTTTTGAAATTTAAATGTCCTAACGTTCATAAATTTGAATAAAATTACATTTTAAAGCTAGAAATAAAACAGAAAAAATAATTTAAAAGAAATGAAAATTTTTGTTTAGGCTTATTAATTTTTGGCTAAAAATTTGTTTCTATTATAAAAAATTGGAAAAATTATTAAAAAATAAACTTATTATATGTTTGTTAATGTACAATACAAAATCCAATAAAAATTTATTTTTTTTATCTGTATTAGTTCATTTTCTTTTCTTTTAAAAATGTTGCCCCTTTTTACTGCCAAAATACCCTTTATGTGCGACTTTTTTTTCAAAAATCCCCTTTTTGTGCGAATGACCAATTATGTATGTATGTATATTAGTGGCTAACCATAATAGCCTGATGCATGACTCAAATCTACTCCCAACAAAAGTTGTGATTGCTTCTATTCGATTTGTTTTGTGTAGAGTTTTTGCCGCTCTTTATCTTCCATTTCGTTAAGTATACTTTTCTCGCAAGCTCATCTGCTTTATCATTGTCGAGAGAACTTAACCTTATAAGAGAAAAGGCTGGCCTTTTGACTTTTAAATAGTATTCTAGGTGAACTTCTCGTCCAAAATGAACTAACCACATCTTTGAATCACATGGACTTGGAATATCTCATAGTGCTCGTGCTCCCACATCCGTTCTTCAATCAACCGTTTTCCACACAATTGTGGCTTTTTTTAATAGTATGTCACTTCAAGCCTCGTTGCGAAGCAACTCCTAAAAACATACTGGTTCTGTTCAGCCGATAGGTCAGCAATTCCATTCATTAGGACACGAAATCTCCTATTGAAAATGGTGTTAGATTTATCTTCCATTATCCTAATGTTAGTCTTAAAAATTGTGGTAATGAATATGCAATAAACTTAAATCCAACAAAGTCTGCAGCGCCACTGTATGACAGGTTTTTATTGCCTCTGTTAAACCAACCCATGCTAGGCTCTATATCTTGCCTCTTTCATCTGTTTTGTTCTGTCTACGCAGACAATGGCCCCGAAGGTAACATGCCCATCCAGTGCATAATTCCTTTGTTACAGTGCAAGGATTTTCCTACATGCCATCAACATATAATTGTAGCTTGTTTGGCCTTTCTTGGAATGCTATCTGTTCCATGTCAACTTACTATCTGGGGGAGTCGAATATTTTTCCATTTGAGTAGGTTTCCCCTGCTTCAAAATAATACAATTGTAGACTTGCCAGTGTTTCTTCTCTACTCTTCGACATTCACCATTGACTTGACCATAATCTCAAAGCCGCTTTGAATGATATCCAAAGAGTTTTTTTAAATTTCCCTTTTAGCCATCAAAACTATTTCATTTGCATATTCTTCAATGCCCGCCTCACATAGATTCATGAATAGTTCATCCAGAAACAAGCTTCGCCGTAGTGGTGAAAGGTCCACTCCCTGTTATTATAATTTGATTGCTTAAGTTAGTCGACCTTTACAAAAACTATACGTATTATTTTTCCATAGAAAGAGGAGTGATCTACCGTAGCAGGGCTTAGGATGTCAGGGTTGTCATTTCCTGAATTTGCCTAGAAACTAAAATCTCTGCAAACAAGTATTAGATTAACTTATCGGGGGTATTTTTGGAGAAATTTACTCATTGAGTTCTGCTCTCAGTCTAGAAGAGTGAGTTTTAGTCGTGATCCTCGCTTGGAAGTCAGGCATCTGTAGACAAGCTGGATGGATGTTTTGCAGTAGGATAAAAACCTCTTTTGATATTAAAATTTTAAAAATATATAAATTTTAAAACTATACTCAAACCTGGATTGCTTGGTTGTAGCCACAGCTTTAGCTACAACATCTCGCCACACGTTAATACAATTTTATGAGAAACAACGCTATAATAGACGGATTGATCCTTTATTGAACTAAAATTGAATAATCACAAGAGATTCGAATGAATAATGTTTTGTTTTCGAAAAAAAAAAAAACCTAAAAACTGATCAGATGTCGTAACAGGCAAACTGATTGTTGTTGTTGTAGCAGTTCGGCTGTTGTCTCCGGAAGCTTTTCCCTGTATGTAAAATAAAAGTTGGATTGTAAATATAGTTGTATGCCTGTGTAATTAGGTGGGGATGGGATGGATTAGAGATGCAGGTAATATGTTGTTTGGTTGTATGTGTACGTTGTCCGATGTTAGGTGGTAGGTAGTCCAAGGAAGTCCGCTGTAGTCGTTGGATTCAGCCACAGGTCAATGGGTCGTAGGGCTGTCGGCTTTGCTGGACAGCTTAAAATATGCACCGTGTCGTGTGGTGCTTGGTTGCATGAAGGGCAGCTATCTGAGGTTCCAGGGATGATCCTTGCCCTATAGCTATTCAGTGTATTTGAATAGCCTGATCTAAGTTGGGCAAGAATGGTCTTGGTAAACCTAGGTAGCCGCCTTTCGGAATCGGAAATAGGTGGAGGATGCCGATTTATGACCCTGTTGTAGCTGAGTTGATGTCTGGCTGTCCCGACCGTTGTCTGATGTAGAGAGTTTTGCGCCTCCCTAACAGACTGGAGGTCAACTATTGATGGAATTAGGTGGGTAATGTCCGGTTTATAAATCGTGAAGTCTCGTCTTTTGTTGCGGGGGGAAGGGTTATTCATAACTGTACGATGGTTGGGATGGGTAGGTAGGTAGCAAGTAATAGGGTATTGCTTGGTCAGCAGCTCGTTATGTCTCTTAACTGTCAGCATTTCGGACTCTTCGTGGAGGTGGTCGATACTGGTCATCATCACGCACCCAGTGGCTATTCGCAGGGCGTTATTCTGTGTTGTCTGTAGTGCCCGCCATTGTGTGTCGCTCAAGAATGATGTCCAAATTGGTGCAGCATAGTTGAGGAGTGACCTTCCTACAGCCTTGTAGGTGGCGATGATGGTTTCCTTTTGCATACCCCAGGTGGACCCTGCTAGGGTCTTTAGGAACTTGTTTCTCTGTCTCACCTTGGCGCAGATGTTAGTCGCATGCGCGGCGAAGTGAAGTAAATTGTCAAAGGTGACACCGAGAATCTTTGGGTATCGTATCGTGCGGATGATGTTGCCTTCCACTTCGACATTTAATGATCTTCTTACTTCCTTCGTCCATGTCGTGAAAAGAGATACTGACAATTTAGGAGCCGACAGGCGTAGTTTCCTGTTTCGAAAGAAATCTACTAGGGACGTAAGGTAGTCAGTTATTTTAGTACATATGTCATCCACATTTATGCCTGATGCAAAGACGGTGCAATCGTCTGCATATGAAACCAATGCATATGAAACATATGATTGTACGGTGTTGCAGCACTCCCTTCTCTGCTACAATTGTGCAATTGCCAAGCAAAAATTATTTCTTTCCAGTACTTTATCTAAATAAATAGAAAATAGTTATAAACGAAAAATCAATATTGACTTTTAATAAAAATTTTGTTTTTCTTTCTCTTTTATTTCATTTCAGTATCGCTGCATTTGCAACACATACAAGACACACACACACAGCTACTTGCCACAATCCTTGCACGCCAAGAGACACTTGATGTTCATGCTCAGTAGCTATCGAATAGTTTTGCTTATATTTTCAATATGATTTCTATGGCATAGAGAAGATACTCAAGGCAATATTATACAGGGAAGAGGGAATAGGTGGTAAGGGGTTTAAAGAGAAAAAAACAATCTTAATATTTAAAATTACAACAACTACAAGAACAAGTACAAATATTTTAAGAAAAAAAAAAACTAGAAACCTAAAAAGATGGATGAATGTTTCTCTCTTTTTTTTTACAAAGAAAATAAAACATGTGCTTAAAATTTTTCATTTCTTATTCCAAAATTGTTGCAGATAAAAAAGGATTTGAAATAAAATGCAAAAAAAAAAAAAAAAAAAAAAAAAACGAATGATGATGACTACTCTTAAGAAACACCCAAGGAGTTCTCATAAATAGTTTATGGACGAACGCAGTGAAGGCAGCATATTCTGTAAAAGGAAATAAAGTTTGTAGATGGTAGATATGGCAGTCAGGCAACAAGATGATGTAGTGTTATATTGCATGATGATGCATTACTTATATATATATTTTCTATACTCTACAGAACATACATACATATGTACATACGTACATTCATATGTATAGGGTGTTTTTTTATAGAGGTATAGAACTTTAAGTTGCAATAAAACAACGGTGGATTATTCGATTGACATGAATTTTATTTATCCGAAAGATAATCTTGTGGCATTATATTTTAAATATGATTTCTGGCATATGAGCGCCATGGCTTGCGCGGATGTAGTCCAATCTGGACGTCCAATTTTCGATGACTTTTCCCAACATTTGTGGCCGTATATCGGCAATAACACGGCGAATTTTGTCCAAATGTTGACCAAATGGTCAAGCGTTGGTGGCTTTACCGCATAGACCAATGACTTTACATAGCCCCACAGAAAGTAGTCTAGCGGTGTTAAATCACAAGATCCTGGAGGCCAATTCACAGGTCCAAAACGTGAAATTAGGCGGTCACCAAACGTGAATTTCAATAAATCTATTGTGGCACGAGCTGTGTGACATGTTGTGCCGTCTTGTTGAAATCACATCTCCTGGACATCATGGGTATTCAATTTAGGAATGAAAAAGTTAGTAATCATGGCTCTATACCGATCACCATTGACTGTAACGTTCTGGCCACCATCGTTTTTGAAAAAGTACGGACCAATGATTCCACCAGCCCATAAAGCGCACCAAGCAGTCAGTTTTTCTGGATGTAACGGTGTTTCCACATACACTTGAGGATTACCTTCACTCCAAATGCGGCAATTTTGTTTGTTGACGTAGCCATTCAACCAGAAGTGCGCTTCTTCGCTAAACAAAATTCGCTTATGAAAATCGGGAACAACGGTAATCTCGTTTTGGGCCCATTCGACGAATCTACGCCTTACTTGATGATCGTTTGGCTTCAATTCTTGCACGAGTTGGATTTTGTAAGCACGCAAACCAAGATCCTTTCGCAAAATCTTCCATAAAGTGGATGGACACAGATCCAATTCCTGTGCTCGATGGCGGATGGACTCATTCGGGTCTTCCTCAATGCTATGCTCTACAGCAGCAATAGCTTCTTCTGTACGCACCGTACGGCGTCTCTGGGGATGCGAGTTATCAATAAGAGTAAACGTGGTGCGAAAACGTTCCATGGTTAATCGAATTAACTGCCCTGATAGACGATTTTGTCGACGAAAAAACGGACGTAGTGCGCGCTACGTTTTCCGCACAGAAGCATTATTTTCGAAATAAAATTCATGATGAATTGCCAAACCAAACTGAGAATAAATCACTTGACAGCTGTTAAATCGGTCGCCATCTTGAAATGTAATGCCAACTTAAAGTTCTATACCTCTATAAAAAACACCCTTTATTATGTATGTTCCAGACAACATGTCGTGCATTTCTATTTCATATTATTTTTTTTTTTTTGTTTCTTCGCCTGTAAATGTGTTTCAAATAGCAGGAAAAGAAAGAAACAGATAAACAGAATCGAAATGAATTACAAACTAAAGTGCATGTTTTCTTATGTATTTATTGTCTTCAGTCTTGGCAAACTCCACAACCACCTTATGAGCTCTATACACAGATCAATTGTAGCAACCAGTCCCAAAGGACTTTTCTTGTATTACATTTCTTATACAGATTTGTTGTTGTTGTTGCAGTTGTTAATGCTGCTTTACTTTAAGTTCTTCGTTTTTACTAGATTTTTGTTTTACCTTTAGGTTCCTTGAAAATGTTTTTCGCAAAAAAAAAAAGAAAAAAAAATAAGAGAAAAAAAAGAGAAATAAAAATGATAAATTTTTGCAAGGAAAACATTCCATAGAATAATAATATTTGCCTGCTGCTTGCCTCTGCCTCTATTGCATCTCTCGCTATAGAAATAGAAGAAAAACTTTTTCCGTAAAACTTTTCCTCTAAATTTATGTGCAGAAAAAAAAACAAAACAAAACACAAAAAGAAATTGCAAATGTTTGTAAGACATAAAGAAGAAATTGTGTAACTCAGTTCTGTTTACAAAAAAAACAAAAAAAAAAATTGTAACATAGGAAATGACTTGGAAGCTTAAATAATGACAAAGAACGAAAAATATATTCGTGCACTGTATATTTCTCTTATTTGTGTTGTACATACAGCTGTGTTCAAAATAATAGGAGTGCTACCATGTAATATTTTCAAAGTTCAAATTTTTTATTGTACCAATTTGGAAAACATGATAAGCCCAATCACGAATATTCTCAAGGAATTTCTTTCTCACGGAAAACGTTTTTCTCGAGAAAGAAATCCTCTAATTACAAATTCCGCGGGAGTAAAAGTTTTGAAAAGTGGCAACATCGAATTTTTAAGTCAGCTGTGTTTCTTATTGATATTAAATTTGTTTGACAATTTGTGAAAATAAAGTAAAATTAAAGTTAACTAAAATCAATACAATTTAAAAAAATACATAAGAGTTTAATTTATGTAATACAAGAAAATAAAAATGAATAGTGCCATCATGTGTATCCTTGCGGAGAAAATTGATACTTTAGAAAAGCAACAACAAAACAGCCAACGTATTTCCAGAAGACAATTAATCCTCTTGAGTAGCCGCTATCTTTGTAAGTAAATAAATAAAAATGAAAGTGTTTGGTTTAAAAAGGTCTCAAAAGTACTACAGAGTAAATAAACCGGCCTTTCGGTATTTACTAGAAATTTTACCAACTCACAGTCAACAAAAAAGCAATTTGGAGTTTCACCAATTGTAAAGCTAAGTGCGAGCTTACGTTTTTTTTCGCAGAAGGTGGGTACCAGACTGGTGTAGGAAAAGACTTCAATGTGTCTTTAGGCCAGTCGACTTTGAGCAAAGTGGTTACAGATTGGCTTCCATTAATGTAACCAAATGTTGAACTTGAGTTTTATTAGTTGTTTTAGACCTACTGGAACATTTAAATATTTTTTATTTATTTAAATTTAGTTGTACAAAAATATACTTACATTTTTAATCAAACTCCCTTGTGTTTTATAAGTGAATTTTTTTTTTGGGGAAAATACAAACTAAAATACATTGAGAATACCTACTTTTTTCCCTTTTTAATATTTCTCCCTTCACACGGTTGATAAAAATGGGATTAAAACAGAGAAAAAGGAAAAGTAAAAAATTTCACGCGGAATTTTTATTCATAATAGGAGAGAAGGAAAAAGAGAGAAATTTCATGCGGAATTTTTATTCATGATTGGGCTGGATATATTTTAATGGTAGTTACAACGGTATGTTATGCTATGTTCACACGAGCCTTCGAATTACTTCGCTCTCTGTTTTGAATTACTTATATGAATTATCATGTTCACACGGCAACTTTGTAATTCCTTTCGACAGTTCTACTTTTCTTCTTCTTTTTATTGCAAAATTATTTGCTGTAAAATTGTGTTAACAATGGAAAAAAAGCTACAAATACTTTCAACAGGTTTTCTACACACATAGGTGGCTTCTTCCGCTAATTTTTCGAATAACTTTCTAATAAATGATACTTTTTTTAAAATCTTTTTTTTTTGGATTCCATTATTGTTTATTGTTTACAATATTTATTTGTTTATATTTTTTGTGCTTTGACAGCTGGTGATGGCAAAAATACGATAAAATTTAGAGATTACATTGATTTTTAAGTAATTCACAGGGTAATAGAAATTGAATTACATACAATTTGGGTAATTCGCTCACAAAATTTTGTATGACGAATTACGTAATTCAACACATAATTGGATGTTGAATTACGAATGAGAGAGCGAATTACGAAAAATTGCTGCCGTGTGAACATAGCATAAGAAATAAAATACAAAAGAGAATCTCATAATAACTTTATCATGAAAATAATATTTATCATGAAATTGATTTATTTCTGTGTTTGGCCTTGACTTCGGTTAATCAAAAAAATAGGAGTGTGAGTGTTTTTTTAAAAATAACAATATATAAGAGCATATAATTTAAAAAAAAATTTTTTTTGAAGAAAAGAGAGAACTAATTAAAAATCTTCAAAAAAATGCAAAACTTATAAAGAAATTAAGGAAACCTTAAGTTGCTCCGATCAAATGATCGGAAATGCATTAAAATATAAAAAAAAAACCCGAAACGCTTGGGCGCAAGCGCAAAACATCAACTGTCGATGACCGCCGAATTGTACGATGCAGCAAAATAAATCCTTCGACGTCTTCAAAAAAAAATTCAAAAGTATCTGAATCTTGCCGTAAGTGGCCCTACTATTCGTAGACGACTGATAGGCAGCAATTTATTCGCAACAAGTCCATGAAAGGTGCCATTGCTGACAAAAAAACAGGCAGCAGCACGCTTAAAGTTTGCCCAAGAACATATCGATTGGCCGGAAACAAAATGGAGAAGCATACTGTGGACCGACGATAACAAAATGGTTTTATTTGGTGGTACTGAGTCTAGACAGTAAGTTAGACGTCCGTCCAACACCGAATATAAAGCTCAGTATACATAAAAGGCAGTTAAACATGGTGGTGCAAAACTAATGATATGGGGAAGCTTTTCATATAATGGTGTAGGACAAATTCATCCCATTAGAGGCAGTGATGCTAACATATGCAGAGTGGAATATGCCTCTAAAATGGATATTCCAACAAGACAATTACCAGAAACACACCAGTAAATTGGTGAATGAGTGATTTCGGGTTAATGGGGTTAAGGTTACGGCGTAGCCAGCTCAGTCTCCTGACCTTAATCCCATAAAACATCTATGGGGAGATGTTAAAAAATATGTTGCAGATGAACAACCTTCAAATGCAGAAGAACTATGGGTCACAGTGCGCAATGCATGGCATTAAATTCCTTCAAAGAGGATGCCAAGATCTTATTGATTCACTGCCTCATAGATGTGCTGAAGTCATTAAAAACAAAGGTTATTCAACCAAATACATACTAAAATAGCTTTACTATTTTAAGATAATATGAAGCTTTTGTGCCTTTTGTTTAAAAATTATTAGGTTGTGTACTAACTCTACTATTATTTTGAACAATTAATTTTGAAAGAAAGCTTTATTTACATGAAATATTTTTTGTTTTTATGCTTTTAATTAAATAATTGAATAGTAAAAAGTTAGAATATGAATAGGAAACACATTTTATGTCAAAAGAATTTGATATTTTCTTTTTTATTTTTCTTAATTTTAAACTTTGCTTTTAAATGAAGGGCACTCCTATTATTTTGAACACAACTGTACAACTTGAAAATATATTGCATAACAATATTAAGAAGAATATAATATGGGTGGGTGAAGAATGAATTTCTATTTCTTAATTTTACGAACATAATTCATCTTCGTATTTTAATGAATATTAACCCACGCTAAGTATATTTGGGTTTTTATTCAAGTTGCATCAAATTCCAGAAAGAAATTTCAAACATTTCTAATATCAATGACTCTAGCGCATTATGTTAGCTTTGAAGACCGTTTGTGGTTTACATTTCATATGAATTCTCTGTAAATTGTCTGACAATTTAACTTTCATTTGCAAAATTTATCAAGAATTTCATGCCAACTAAGAGGAGTGCTATTTTTAATTGAGGTCAATAAATTATTACAATTTTTATAACAATCTGTGATGATTAACACACTGTTTTATTGCTTACAACTAATGCGACTACAAATAAATTACACTGTGATGACGCACATGATTAATATTTTGTTATAAAAATTTGCAACTTCTTAGAAAATTTCAACTTGTATAGGATCCTTCATTCAGAGCTTTCTGTCTTTAAATTTACCAAAGCGTATGTGCGATATCATCGAAACTTTTTGATCTTTGAAACCCCTATTGATGGCATTATGTTTAGAATAAAACATGTTCGAATCCGAGATGTTTAAATTTAAATGATCCGGGTTCATAAATCAAGCTGAATTTGATCGATAGCATGGGCTATGCTGGCTTTGAGAACCATTGTAGTTTGTAGCTTATTCGCATACACCTGCGACTTAAGAAAACCACACAAGAAACTCGTGAAAAAATCGTGCACTATCCGTGGCCAATTCACTTCATCTACACGTGTGATGAAGCCCTCAATCGCTCGTCCAAAGTATCTAATGTGGCATAAGCTTTATAGCTACATGTTGAAACCACGTGTCGTTGGTGACCAGTTACTTTTTCGTAATGCATTGAATGCTCTTGGAACGCATGGGTATCTGATATCCTGGCAAATTCGCCAATTTTGTTTGTTTATGTGGCCATTCATCCAGAAATAGGTCCCATCACTGAAAATGATTTTCCGATAAAAATGAGGGTCAGTTGTCAACTTATCCAGAGCCTATCCAGCAAACACACGTCGTTTTCTATCGTCGTCCATGGATATTTTGTAAAACGGACTAAAGCAATGACAACTAATTTATTAGATATAGCTGTTGTAAGACCTAGTCTGCATATATAGAATATTCAGAGACATTTTTCGATATTTCGATAAAGAAAAAGAGGAGGAAGAAGAAATATGATTGTTCCTACATTTGCATTGTATTATAAATCAGTTGCATGGTTATCGAGTTATGATGAACATGGGACAGGTTCCAGTTCTTGTGAGAATTTGTTATTTTTAACCATCAACAGAAGATTAATAGGCGAGATAAAGTTTAGGTAGATGGTGGTCAATTTGGAAGACTTGGTATCTGTATTAGAAGGCTCTGCCTTTCGTAGCATGATTACTGAAGAAGTAGTGGAAGCGTTTGGCAATTTAGCAAGAAATATCTACAGATATTTCTGTTGTATTTTTCATCTTCTATAGTTAGCAATTGAAGCACAAAACTGGTAGTGATAGTAAACTTCATGAGAATGATTTTAGACCGTCATTGGACAGTATGGACAGAACGTTTTCTCTTTCTAGATTTTACGCTGAAACCTTGGCACGAGCACGTTCGAACTAGCAATGAATTGGATTCAGACCTTATTTTTTAGAACCAAGGATGTTAATTGATTTCATATATTTTTGCCCATTATTATTACATTAATTTCAGCATCTTGACATTCACAAGGCCACTTGGATGTCCCCCGATCGATCAACATCCAACCAGATCGATCATATTGTGATTGACGGAAGCCATGTATCCAGTGTACTAGATGTGCGCACATTTAGAGGTCCAAACATCGACTCGGACCACTACCTTGTTGCAGCCAAGTTTCGATTGCGTATTTGCGCCTCGAGGATTGTGCGCTCCAGTGCATTGCGAAAGCTGGACGTTAAGAAGCTGCGATCACAAAGGACAGCTGAGGCGTTCTCCGCTCAACTCTCTGATAAGCTCCGTCGTTCCCCATCTAATCTCAACGACATTGGCGGATTGTGGGCCAACATCTCCCTCTCCTTGCCCAATACTGCGGAAACAGTCCTTGGTTTCAAGCGCCCACCCCAATGAAATCAATGGTACGATGAGGAGTGTCGCGAGGCAGCTTCAGCGAAAAACGCCGCATACAAAAAAACGTTGCAGTCGGCCGCTACGCGAGCCATTGTCGAAAATTACAGAGAGAGGAGAAGGGATGAGAGACGCCTTTTGAGACGCAAGAAGAGGGAGCAGGAAAGGCGTGAGCGTGAGGAAGTCGAGATGTACAGATGTAGGAATGACGCTCGAAAATTCTATCAAAAGGTTAAGCGTCTGACCGAGGGGTATAAGCCCGGAGCGTCTTCCTGCGAGGATGAGAATGGAAACCTGGTTACAGATCCGCAGGGGGTGCTGAGGTTGTGGAGGAAACACTTTTCTACTCTGCTGCAAGGCGATGACGACATCAATACCGCCTCTAGAGATGATGTTCCGAACCCGATCGATGATGACGGCGTGGAGATCCCGCCACCTAGCCATGATGAGGTTGAAGTCGCAATTATGCGTCTTAAAAACAATAAAGCGGCAGGTCCTGATGGCCTCCCCGCTGAATTGTTTAAGACCGGATGTAATGAGTTGGTAGGGCGCATGCACCAGCTCATCTACAAAATATGGCTAGAGGAAAGTATGCCCAACGATTGGAACCTCAGTGTCCTCTGTCCTGTCCTGAAAAAGGGAGACCCTACGATATGCGCCAACTATAGGGGTATAAGCCTTCTCCCAATGGCATTATTACATTAATAGTGTATCTTCTCATGCTATTACTATTTCTGTGTTTTTTGTTTTTATTTATCATAAAACATGTGATTGGTCTGCTATTGCAGATTCTAGACTGACAGGGCTAACATCCAACATTGTCCAGAAAAAATTAATTCTGTGAAAGTGTATAGTTTGTAATTATAAACACCTTTGGTCATTTTGTTGCGCTCTTTCGTAAGAGGAGCTCGTATAGTATTAGGTATTATCGTTATTGTATCTCAGGGTGTCTGTGCTTAGAGGATCCCCTAGGTTTGTTTGGTGGGATATTGATAGCAATATTATGACTTTATCCGAAATTAGGGGCTAGAATTGTGGTCAGAGTCTTCTAGTTCTGTTTATTTGTTTCTTTTTACTTATTTCTATCGATTTCGATTAATTTTGTAAAATGTATGCCATTACGAGAATAAGAAGTTCGCTGTCTCTATTGCAGGGCGGTGGGTGCGGTCCACACCGGGCGACACTTACCTAGGGGCGGCATTTTTTATATTTACTTATAGTTGAAAAAAGCAACTTATTCATTTCATATTTATTTTCTTTCTTGAATAATAAATGATTATTATGATTATTATAAGTTTAATATTTGGTTTATATAAATTATGATTAACTATATGATTTCGAATATTATTCCTCGGTGTATATAAATGCATTTTAGTGTAAATTTTGAATTCTAATTCAAGAACAAGATAATAATTTTATTTTATTGTATTCATTAAAATTCGTTGAATTCGTAAAAGGATCTTTACGATTTTGTTCGGCAATTTTTCCTAACATTGACATTGATAAAGCACAGTTCCATATTAAAAGAAAAAGGATCCAGGTTTTTATTGCTGTGCCTACACTAAAAGAAGAGGCAAAACATTGGAAAAACGGGGAGAAGGGCCCTCTTGATCTGCTAAAATTTATTCAGCAGTATAGGTTGGAAAATTCTGTTCCCAACATTGTAATTTTGTTAAGAATTTTTTTTTAACAATTTCAATCAGTGTCGCTAGTTGCAAAAGAAGCTTCTCAAAATTGAAGTTGATAAAAAATTATCTTCGTTCTACAATGAGTCAATTAAGACTACAAAATCTTGCAATATTGTCAATAGAACAAGAAATTACAAACAATATAAATTTTGAGAGAATTATACACGATTTTTCTAGTATGAAAGCTAGAAGAGTAGATATTATATAAATATGTTTACGAGTGCATACAAATATTTATGTCTAAAAAAAATTTACTCTGTGTATTAATTAATATTGATTAAATAACTTAATAATTTATTTATGTGTATTAATTTATAAAAACCACTATTTGATTGACTTATAATAGAAAGGGCGGCAAACTGGAGATCGCCCCGGGCGGCAAAAGTTCTAGGTACGCCACTGCTCTAATGTATGTATTTATGTGTAGAATTTTATAGAAATTGTATAAAATTGTTGTAATAGTTTGGATAAATTATGGTTCGAGTTTTACTAAAACCTTAAGAAGAATTTCATGCCTATTAAGCCTTGTGAGAGAGATGTATTCAAACATATATTAAATTTTCATAATTTTTTTCTAAAAATTTGATAAATATTGCACTAATTGATACATATTTTAGAACCAATTACAATTGCAAACGTATAAGAAAATCTTCTATAAGAACAATTACAATACCACCTCATTAAAGCGTCCTTTCCCTAGGTGTGCATATGAGACTACAATTCCTTAGGTTACATATTTTCATTTCAATCAACGATTTTATGTATGACGCTCCAATAAACCAGCATTTATTAATCCATTAAACAACCATCAAAGAATATTACGAAATCAAAGAATTTTTTAAAGAAAATGTGTCGCCTTTAAAACCTCTTCCACTAGAGATACACATTGAAAGTTTACTCACATCCCGGTATAGCATTTCATATCCTTTTCCTAACAATAAAGAAATTCCTTAAAAAAATAAAAACAAATAAGAAATGTTTTAACTTTCTGCCTTCTTGTGTTTTGCAATTCCTTTATTTCCACTTGATCAGAATACATAGCAGAACTGAAAGTCAAAGGCAAGAGCCAATATCATCAACCAATACCCACAACAATACCAAAATGACTGGCTGATGCTAGAGACTACCTCAATGTACACAGTCAGTGTCTTTTATTAAAAGTTGAAATTCATTTTCCTCTTCTGGATTGTTTTTTTTTTATTTTTTGTAGATTTTCTTTAACATTTTGTTTTTGTTGTCGTTCTATACATACATATCATATATGTATGTATGTATGTCTGTATGAAGGTTTTTATAAAGTGTACCGAAGAACTTCTTCTGTTCTTTTTTTTTTTTGTTGTAAATTGCCCCGACAACGATTAATGTTTTACGACATTTTAACGTCGGCATGGCGCTTTCATGCTGTCTTTTTTTTCTGGATCTTTTAAATACTTGTACAGCTTACTCGAATGGTTGTTTGGCTGGCAGGCAGTCAGGCAGGCAGGCTGTTCTCTCCACCAATTCTTTTCCTCTTGTGAAAATCGTCAGTCAGTCTATTCCGTGCGTCAGCCAATATGTTTGACGATAAAATTTTTGTCTCCCTGCTTTGTATTCATTTCTACAGTATGACCGAGTGAGTATCTGTATGTACGAGTAGTCATGTACGAAAATAATATTTATTCGAGTCCTGTTTTTTTTAGTCTTCCTCTTTGCAGCGTAAACCTTTATGCACTTGTACGTGGATGCTGAATGGCAGGAAGTAAAAGAATGATTTCATTAACATTAAATTTGTAAATTAAATTTATTTAGCATTTAGCAATAATTGTATTGTAATATTAGTTTTGGAAAATCCTAATATATATTATAAATCTTTCTGTAAGTCTGTTTTTTTGTTTGTTTGTTGGTTTGTTTGTTAGCCAATCAAGCCGGAACGCCTGGACCGATTTTGTTGAAATTTGGGATATAGATCGAGCTTTTGTCGGTGCAGGTTACAGGCTATCTTTTCAAAATTTTGACCAAAAGGAGAGAAAAATGGGACAAAAGGAGAAAAAATGGGCAAAAATTAGTACTTTTATACATAAATGCTGTATTTTATCTGTTTTAAAGGTAATTTTTTACGATTTAGCTTGGTTAAGTTTCCCAAATAGCTATTGGAGGTGTTCCGTTTATAAAGTTGGACCAAAAGGGGTCCAAAAAGGAAGAAAGGGGCGAAAAACGGGCAAATTGAGTGCATTTATATTTAGGACTTAGAGTATTAAAAAAACTGGGTTGTTTGTAAAACCGGTTTCCGAATAATTTGAAAAATTGCATTTTTTAAGAAACCGGTTTCGAAACCGATAAACCGGTTTTTTATTTATTGTTATTTTTAATGCAAAAATGACCCAATAATAATTTTTTTTTAATTTAAAGTAAGAATCACTGTTTTTTTTAAATTTAAAAACATTTTTCATTTTTTAAACTAATCCAAATTACATAACCCGCGCAACGCCGGGTACAATCTGCTAGTTTATTATAAAAAGCATATCCTCGTTCCTAGGTAATAGTGTTGATAACCATACATCATACCACACTCGATCGCTAAACTATAACGTGCTTGAAATGCTTGAGAATCACTCGTATAACGTGTGGTAGGCATTAGTTAGCCTGATTATATCAAATAAGTCATAAGATTAGTTTTTACAATGTTGGTCCCTGTAAGGTGTAAATCCTTTTAAATTTCGCCTGCATCTGTGTATGATAGTTTATTTTCTATAATTCGATACCTTTGCATAAGTATCGTATATCCTTTAATGATATGGAAATGATACGATAGATGGTAGTATTATGAGATATGCTTGTTGGGCACAGGAAGAAAAATATATTTTTACATTCAAATTGCTTCCAAAGGCATCATGTGACGGTGTTACCTGTGTGACAGCTATAGCTACATACGATATTGTCTCTACGAGATATACCACTGTGGGGAATGTTAGCTTAGATTAGAGGACGTGTACTTGTCGACAGAGACAAGTACAGTACCCGGAGGTCGAATTGTACATACATACATACATAATTGGTCTTTACAACCATGCAGTCAGGATTACGACCTAGCTTCTCACACCACTCGTGTTGTGTGTGTTAATTTTATACATGAGTGGCGGGACCTACAGTTTAAAGTCGACTCCGAACGACAGATTTTTTGAGAAGCTTTTCATGGCAATTTTATTTACTCTCAGAGTTTTTGCCAGAAATCTGCTGAGAGGAAGTCGCCGAAGAAACATTTTCATATTTTCGTTTTGATGTCTGACCTGGGATTCGAACTCGGGCCTTCAGTCTAATAAGCCAACACACTACCTACTAGACTACGACGACCATTGTACATAACTGTGGGAAATACTTGGAAGGAGTTATACCACATTCTCGATTCTGGTCCAAGCAAAAATATTATCGGGTTGAAATGAGGTTCAGTCAAAATTTGATAGCTTCCGAGATCTATAATCCAGTTAATTGCTATCTAGTAAATTTTACCTCTTTACAGACAATGCTCGACAATGTCAGAGGTAGTGAATGACACTCTCCTCCTTCCCCGTATCATTTTTCCCCCATGTATCATATCATTTCATAATATCAGTCCATGATATTATATATAAAGTGTTAGTCTTTTCAAAAGATCTGCCCTATAGCTAGATAATAACAACTAATGCAAATACATACTTTGCTAAGACCATATTTGGGAGTTCCGATCAAAGAAAAATATTTTTTGCGATCATAGATATTCCAGTTACTTTGAGCTTATGCTACTTTTCGCAGCGCTTAACCTCTTCCATTCTTCCATTAGCAGTAATGTAATGTAATATACTTCTTTACCGTCTTTAGCCAGGTTAGGTAGCAAATTAACGATTAGAATTCTCTGACTGCCTAGTCAAGCAGGTAGAGGTAAGATCAGAATTTTTGGACAAACCTTTATAAGATGTTGCATCTACTAATAAGAGTGGATTTTATGTAAACATCTGTGTAAACATATACAGTGAGCGTCAAAAGAAAGTGTATACTATGGATAAAATTCTAACAATCTCAACTCAAGTTTTCCACTTAAGGAGAGTGCCCGAAAAAATTTTACAATATTTCCAAAATATTCTAATTCTTTTCTTCTTGTTTCAATTTAAAAAACTGGCAATAAAATAATTTGAAAAAAAATTAACGGTAATTTATTAATGTATATTTTTTTGAATTGTACACTTTCTTTTGACGTTCACAGTATATCCGAATATCTCTTCCATACATTCGATAATACATGAACCAGTAAATAAGCTTTCTAAATTCCTGCAACTTGGCAAATGGACAGTACTACTACTACTTACATATGAACATATGTATGTATAAACCTCGTCCTACTCCTAACACAGATTTAGATTTATACTTGAAGACTTTAATCAAAAAAAAGAAAATTAAGGACAATTTCTCGATTGTTTTTATGGATTTTTGATATTTCTTAGACATCCTGAGAATCATATGAAGGTATGGATTTTTATCTAAATTACCCCTGTTCTGCACAGAAATTCTGAATGCTCAACGTCTTTCAAGGTCTTCAGTTGCCTGACATTGACTAATACTATAAAATATTGACTGATTTCCTCTTTTTCGTCTTCATCATAACAGCTCTTATGGAGGATTACGACCTAGCTTCTCACACCACTTATGTTGTGTGTGTCAATTTTATCCATAAGTGGTAGGACGTACAGTTTAAAGTCGACTCTGAACGACAGATTTTTTGAAAAAATCTTTTCATGGCAATTTTGTTTGCTTTAGGAATATTTGCCAGAAGACTGCTAAGAGGAAGCCGACAGAGAAATATTTTTTTATATTTTGTTTTGTTCGAGATGTCTTAGCTGAAAGTTGAACCATGGCCTCATGTCTAATAAGCCAACACTTTACCTACTAGACTACGGCGAATGTGAAAAATTTTTTATTATTAATTTTGGGTAGTTTTAACTAAAACCGTGTGTTCCATCTATACTTACCGCACCAAATTTGTATCTGCTCTCTGAGTTTCATAGGGATTACTCCAGTAAACTCCAAATTGCATCCAAAATCTACAAAGCATACATAGATAGCATATAGTGGTGAGTGTCACTCTACAGTTTGTTTCATCGTAACACATACATATCACTCCTTTATTGCAACATAGTCATATCTCAAAAATTTAAAAATTTGTAGTTACTTAAGCAAAACTGCTCTTTTAGACCTTCTGTACATGTTGAAAAAAAATCAGTTTTATATCCCAAGCTGAACCGAAGTTATAGCAATTAGAAGTTAGGCAATAAGATCATAGGCCTTATGTCTTGAAAACTTAAATCGCATTTTGCCAAGTTCAAGTTTTTTTTTGAGATATGACTATGTTGCAATAAAGGAGCGATATGTATGTAGGCTGTTTGTATGGTCGATGCAGTTCGAATGCTGTTTGTTATGGCCTTAAAGTTTGTGTTATCCTATCGTCGATTGTTTTAAAAAGCAGATGGGCTATAAACATATTAATTAGGTTTGAGGATGTGTACTTGTCAATTAAGACAAGTACAGTACCCGGAGGTCGAATTGACCCATTGTACAACATATTAATTAAGCACAGTAATATCTTGTTAATTATAAGATATCATAGATTTATTTCACGCTCATTTTCGTTCTGCCAGAATATCCAAACACTTTTATAGGACTCATTGCTGTACCCGTAGTACAATCGACAAAATTGTGTCTCCTATTTCTGTATTTTATTTTTATAAAGAAATCATTTATTTAAGACTCTGTTTCATTGGCGGTTGTTTACATTGGCTGGCTCTCGTTTATTATTATTTTTTTGTGCTGTATAAAGATATTTGTTGCAACTTGCAACAATTCAAAACAACCACTGCATGTGGCATCCTCAAAGATTCTTTATATTGTGCTGTTTTTGTTTTTGCTGCTGCAAATGATGTTGTTGTAATATTATTTATTTTATTATTATTTACACACAACATAAATATGCTTTAAAGCCAAATAAAAGAATAAAATATGAAAAAAAAATGTGAACGAACATAACAAACAAAAAAAACAGGAAAATCGAAATTTTATTATGCTTTGAATTGGTCTTTTTTTAAAGCCAAAAAAAAAACACAGAACAAAAACAGAAAAAAAAAGAATAATTTTCGAGTGTAATTTTGTATGAGGCAATGTTTTTATTCAGTTGCATAGTTTTCCAACAGTTTAGGGTATCCTTAAATTCTATGAAAATATAGCCCGTTGGATAGCTAAAGCCAAGCATAATAATAACTTGTAATAACTTTTACCATAATTTTAAGGAAACTTTAATAGATTTTATTAAGGAATTTCACTGAGGCTATTTTATTATTAAAAAAAAAAAAACAAAATCGAACAATTAAAACATTTATATGGGGCATGTATATTAATCATAAAAGTATGACTATAAAAATAAAACATTTTAAAGAATTATTTCTTAATTATAAATTTGCACATGAAAACCTATCTTTGTAGAGTGGTTTGCGGTTGAAATTATGAAAAATTAGACTTTAACTGTAAAAGCCATAAATTTTATTTAGCACCTAGAACAGCAGCAGAGGTTTCTATCGACAGATGAAAATAAAAACTCTTTTGTTTTCGGTTTCTGGGTTCATTAAAGCAGTTTCCATTTTTTTTGCATATAAAGTGTACATAAAATGATTGTATTGTAGAGAAAAGCTCTTGAATTGAGAACATTTTTATAACATAATTTCGAATTGTGTTTGACCTTGTAGAACTTTCCTTTTGTCATTGTCCTGGAGATGTTTCTTAACACAATCTTTTGCTCATATTTGTGTGGTAAGTTGGTTGCTTTAATTTAATTCAACGTTTCTTACCACCCTATCTATCATGTACAGTAATTTGCTTTCCACGATGTTTAAATTAAGTGATGTGACACGGATATCAAATGCGAAGCCTTCCTTGCTCATGGATTTATCATCATAGCCAAAGGAAAAGAGGGAAAAAGAAAACTTTGTTTCATTGCCGTTTTAAAGTTTCATTTTACCAAGTCACCGTGGACTGCAATCAACAACAAAGGACAAAAAAGAGGTCTTCTGATCCCAATTTTCACAAACAGATGATTTGTAGCGATGATAACCAAGAAAATTGACGAATTGTCAAGCGTCCAATGCATTCTACATGGTAAGTGTTTGGTGTGGATTTTAGGTAGTAGGGGTTATCGGGGTTTATTACTTTGAGAACTACTTTAGTCAGACAATTACTGTCAAAGGCAAGCACTACTGGTCGATAATTATCAACTCAATTTGGCCTGAATCCGTTGATCTGGACACCAACGACATATCGACGCCTCCATTCTATAACATTCTAAATCGAAAAAGTGTGTTTTGAGTTATAAGCTCTCAAAGTTTTCACGCGCCATACGACTATATGTGTATTCTAAGTAGATTTTTCCCTATAACTTCGGAACGGATCGGCGCATCTTAACCAAATTTTGACAGTATTTAAGTTAGAGAACGTAGAATTAAAAAATGCAAGAACATTAAAAACGTTTTATGTACACTTAGAACGTTATAGAATGGAGGCGTCGATATGGTTGCAAAAGGACAGCGCTAAGTGGTATCCAACTCATGTCATATTGGATATTCTGTAGATACGATTTGAGGGCATGGTCATCCATTTGAGATTGTACGATTTCATCTCATTAGACTTTTTCTTTTGGAGTTTCCTTAATTCGCAGGTGTACAAACCACAAAAGTCCTCAATGCCGATACAACTTATGCCATCGGTCAAATGCAGCCGGATTTATGCACCAGAGTCATGG
Organism: Sarcophaga caerulescens; assembly: GCA_927399465.1. Taxonomy (NCBI): domain Eukaryota; kingdom Metazoa; phylum Arthropoda; class Insecta; order Diptera; family Sarcophagidae; genus Sarcophaga; species Sarcophaga caerulescens. The sequence goes on along the minus strand of OV656872.1, from coordinate 138,886,847 downwards.
AAAAGCGGAAATATCGGATGGCGTGCTGAATCATTTTTCTCTGTCGGAAAACATTAAATTCTTCTTCATTTCCAACGAACTTTATTTAAAGTTAACACATTAATTGTTGGCTACGTATGTTATGTTGGTTTCTGGTCATCCTGAGTAGATCGGTTCCAAGTTCTACATGATCAGACAAATAAAATGATTGAATACCTACGTGCTGTTTGAGAAAGTAATAACCGATTCATCTGTATTACATTCAGCGGATTTGCAAATATAATGTTCTGATTTAATATACTTATGGCTGAACAGACGTTCAGATCTGTACGTTTCACATCCGTATGTGGGTTTTACAAAGTCATCAAATTTTCCAATTTTTGTTTTCCTCGAACGACTTATATTTCTCTACTTGGCGGTTAAGTATCCAAAAGCAGGTCCAGTTATGCAGAAACTGTTCACGGACTTGTTTGTTTGGCGTTCGAGCTTTAGTAAGCCTAAGCTACAGTTGCTCAGTTGTATTGTGAGTTTTTATAATATTTACCTCCTAAGCAGTATTTCTTATCAAATTTACCTGCTGTTTTGCCTTGCTTTGAATATAATAAGGTTAGTTCTACGTTATGGTACAAAGCTAACTCCATTTATCACCATAGCATACAGCAACAATAATACAAGCACTGAAATATCGGGCATATTTCTTAAGAAAGTCTAGGATAGGTTAAGTTCAGTAATCCGTAACGTAACTCGATAATGTATTATAATCGTCAGAACAGTTATCAAACTGTATAAATTCGTGTATACACTCCAAATAAGTTGTAAGACAATGTCTACCCCCATAGCTTTTTAAATCAAAGCCAGCATAATGTACGCTATTCCCAAAAATATGATGCTAAGGGAATTTTACGTACTGAATATATCAGCTGTTAAAAGAATACACACACGTCTTAACAAGAAATAGAAGTATAGAAATCTGTGCGAAAAATATCTGAAGCATTAGAAAATAGAAAAAATAGAAAACTGTGCTAAGCATTGGTTGAAGTCCAAACTAATCCGGCATATTGAGAGATGAGTTGATGGAACTTATGCGCAGGTAAATATGTTGAAATAAGGAAGACTTTATATTCAAGTAAAATGATGTTATTGTCCGTAAAACTAGATGCGACTTTAAAAGGGGACAATGAAGAATTGCAAATAACGAAGGAATCCGCCTGGTTATTGCGATAACACAACCCGTGTGCGATAGGTCGGTCTTTTAATGAAAGAGCAGCCAAGAGGCTAAAAATTCGTTGAAAATTCGTACCATATCAAGTACCTGGGGTACTTAATAATTGAGAACTATAAGTGTAACACAGAGGCTTCAGTCTAATAGCATTATACCATTAAACAGTAAATCATTACAACAGTAACACAATTACCTGCCAAAAAGTATTTTACAAGACAACCTGACATGGACATGTCTATAACATAAATCGTCTTAAAGTGAATTCGCCTTAATAACACTCATGTATTGTGGCATCTACAACATTCTCAGACATTTTCATTAATCTCAGAATTATAGGTATTTGTAGTTCGTGGTAAAGAGATACACCTCTGTCTTCCTTAATCTCTGCCCGCCGCTTACTAAGAGTCCTTCTACTTAAGTTTACTAAGGGTAGCCACTATCTCTCTCGTTGTCTCTTTGATCCCTTTTTGAAGGAATTTAAATATTTGAAAGATTAATTTGAAATCATGCAGCATATTGTGTTTGTCACACAAACGAACAATCACGATTTCTTTTTAAATTTTTTTTTTTTTTTTTTTATGAAACCAGCACTCAGGGGATGGCCCCTACTCATGCAGTGCATTGTGCAGGTTTTTTAGGAAAGGTGGAAAGGGGGAAGATGCGAACGGCAAGGAAACGAGTTGCTGTCAATTTTAATGACAAACAATACACCACGAATGTGTAGGTGGCGATACATGGCATCATGTTGCTTAAACCCTACAGAAATGCATAACTTGAATGGATTTTTAGCGAAAGTAAACACAGTTTATTTAAAAATGAATTTCTTTGTAATATTTTATGTTCAGTTTCGCTTTTTTTAAGAAAATATTGTTTACTTGCAACACACGTACATACATACTCGTATAACCCATAAGCCTCTTGTCTTGAATCACACATAACACTAGCGATACCCATTACTGTAGTATACAACAGAAGAGATTTGAGGCGACAGTAAAGCCTAATGAAAACAAAAGAAAAAAAAAACAATAAAAACAAATACTTCTTGGAATTTCAAAGGAAAATCAACAGAAAAGGGTGTTACCGTCATACTAGCGAATCCCAGGCCAAACCAGTCCCTGGTAATTCTTATGAAAGTAAAGGATACAACTGTTGCAAGAACTGACAACAGTATTCTGATGGCATAAACAGAAAAAAATTCCAAAAACAAACTTTAATAAAAAAGAAATTTTTTTTTGCTTTTTAAATTCTTATAAAACTTTTCAAGCATAAATAATTAATTTCTATCGTTTCTTAAGGAGAGAAACTTTGTATAAAACCGGGTGTTTGTTAGCGCTTTTTGAAAAGAAAAACAAAACTCTGTGAACGTGTTCGCTTGAATGGCTGAATTATTTACTATTGAGGAAGGGAGCTGACAATCTATTTTGCATTTTTCAAAATTTTACCCTAAAAATGTCAATTTCTATTATTTTTCTTTCCCCTTTTGTAACTTGTGTTCTTTATGCCAGCGCGATAAACGAACGTTAAGCGACAAGTAGAATCTCTTGCATTATATATATACTGACTGACACATTAAATTTGAATTGAATGTGAAATTAATGAAAAAAGTTTCCAAATAAAATCTGTTTTTTATTATAATGTGTTGCTGCATAGAATTCAAATATTTGTGTTTGCATTTTTTCCAGCAGCTGTTGAAGATGTTGCCCTAAAACTTAATCGAATGCTTAGCCCATATTCTAGATATGTCCTATCTAGATATGACCCTAAGAATATAATTCAGACAAGCCCAAGTCATGTTTACTTAGTTTTCTTCTTTTTTCAAATGATCGATTTTAGCAAATGTTGTCTTAAGACTTTGATGACAAATCTATGTATGTATAATGGGTGTTATTTTTAGAGGTTCATAACTTTAAGTTAGTAAAAACAGCCTTATGGTTGGCAGTGTTGCCAAATTTTTTTCAAAATTTCCCTTCAAATTGGGCTTTAAAAATCGCCAGAAATCGCTAAATTTTTACAAAACCGTCAGAAACCCGTCAAATAAATAGTTTGAAAATTTTAAATTAACGTTAAACAATTAACAATTGCGTATAGTCTGTATAGTGTACTATTTCTTATATGTTCGAGAATGGCCACTGAACATCTAGAGAATTTTCATATATTTTTCGGCCAATAATCGATTTTTTTAAATTTGAAAATCTCGACTCACAAAATTAGTTCAGCTATCCCACTACCACGGTTGGAAAGAGCACCCTCTGGACTACCAGTTGCATATAGTCTGTATGGTGTACTATTTCCTATCTGTTCGAAAATGGCCACTGAATTTCTAGAGAATTTTCATATATTTTTCGGCCAAAAATCGAATTTTTTAAATTCGAAAATCTCGACTCACAAAATTAGTTCAGCTATCCCACCACCACGGTTGGAAAGAGCATCCTCTGGACTAACAATTGCGTATAGTCTGTATAGTGTACTATTTCTTATATGTTCGAGAATGGCCACTAAACATCTAGGGAATTTTCATATATTTTTCGGCCAAAAATCTATTTTTTTAAATTTGAAAATCTCGACTCACAAAATTAGTTCTGCTATTCCAATACCACGGTTGGAAAGAGCATCCTCTGGACTAACAATTGCGTATAGTCTGTATGGTTTACTATTTCTTATATGTTCGGGAATGGCCACTGAACATCTAGAGAATTTTCATATATTTTACGGCCAATAATCGATTTTTTTAAATTTGAAAATTTAGAATTTAGCTTTTTGAGACTTTTAATAAAAAAATCTATATAAATTTAAATGTTTGCGTTAAAAGTAAAAAAAAGCTAAAAAACGCTAAATCGCTGTAAAAAAACTCCAGATTTCACGCTAACCGCTAAAAAGCATTTTTTCCCGTAATTGGCATTGCAAAAACGTCAGATTTGACGGGAAAAACGTCAGATTGGCAACAATGATGGTTGGCAACCCATTTAACTGCTATTAAATACTTTTTCTTTAGTTTAGATTGCGTTTTCATCACAGTGCATATACCTGTGGTTTTCATTATAAACAGACTTAAACCAGAGCAACGCTTGTAAATTCCTGAAATTTTTAAATAAATTAATGATTCTGTCCATTATTCATATCGTGTACTTTGTTCATTTTAATGCCCACAATCGTCCGTCAGTGCGGATGCTGCTCTTTGTCAAGAGGGGTTTGAACCCGTGCCTTACATGCTTCAAGGTATTAAGTCTGTGTTAGTACCTCCTAGAATGTATTCGGATGCGTTATTTTCATCATTACAGAACCTATATGTTTAATTGGATTCGATTCCTATTGTGAACAAGTGTACTTTGAGTTTATAGTGCCCTGTCAAAAGGTTGATTAATAACCTCAGGTTATTCTAGGATAGTTTGATGCATCGCTCAAATCTTTTTTTATTGTAATTTTTCAACAAAAGCGTTTTGAACTATTGTAATTTTTCAGTGGCGTGTACGTTCCCCTCCTCGTAAACTTCTCTGCCTGCTAATTGCCGCGAACTTGCGCTTGAACTAGAACTCACTAATAATAATATTATTCTTGCTACCTATCTGATTCAGCTTCCCCAGACAGTCCCATATTATCTTAGATTTAAATTCAACAGAGCTTTGTGCTCAGATGACAGTCTGACTGTCAAGTAAGGAGTGCGCACAAAAAAAAATGGGCCTACTTTTAAGCTTATAACTTTTATCATAATTGAAAAAATGAATACCGTTACATTGCTTTTGTTAGTCATCTGTTTCAAAATCCACGTGCTAAATCTCATTGCAATAGCAAAATTAGTTTTTTGAAAATGGGCACCCAACAAGAATGTCGTAAAAAAATAATTGAAATTTTCAATGAAAAACCGCACCGCTTACAAAAAACGATTGCTAGGCTCGCAGGTGTTAACCAAAAAACAGTTTCTAAGGTAAGAATAAAACAATATAAGGAGTCTTTAAGTATTGAGAGAAAGCGTGGATGTGGAAGAAAAAAAGGATTTGCCGACCAAAACAAGCAAGTAAAATAATACGTATTTTTCAAAAAAACCACCCTAACATGTCTGGAAGAAAAGTGGCTCAAAAAGTTGTTTGCTCTGAGACCTTTGTCAAAAAAAAATTTTATACACAAAAGAATTCAAATATTATTTACTTTAATTGAAATATAAAACGAAAAAAATCCGCCACTTAGTTTTATTTCTATAACGAAAAGTGTAAGTCCAGTTTTTTTCGTGCGCACTCCTTAGTATTGCTTTGTTTCGTCCTTTGCGTATTTTCTTCAAGTAAAATTGAGTATTTTTTCAAAATACCCGTAAGTTTCTCCATGGTTTCGAAATATTTCATTCTGGTATCAAAAACTCCCGCTCCTGTCTTCAGATTTATTCTTTACCCATCTGTACACCACAAAATGGTTCTTCTTTTAAAAGAGTATGTAGGTTCTGGATGTAGGTTCTTCATTGCCACTATTATACTTACAACCGTTAGTCTCTGTATCTTGGCCAACTAGGCTATTTGAGCTGTTTCCAGATTTGTTATCTCTGTCCAAATAATGGTCCCATAGGTTGCTATTAGTATGACCACCAAGTTACATACATATCTGCATACGAATCCTGAAATTTCCAAGTTTCTGAAAGCCTTCTGCATATTATTATAGCTTAAGTGGCTTTTCCTGAGATGCGCTGTATAGGAGCTCCTTGTGTCAATTTACTATCCAGTGTTATTAACAGAGAGAGGCATTATTAAAAATTTTTTGAGACATTATCTCACTCAGAAGTCGAATATTTTTCCATTTAAAAAGTTTTCTCCTTCTTGTAAATGGTACAATTGTGGTCTTGACCGGGCTTATCCTCAGACGCACTATTTTTTTATTCTTAAGTTTTTCTTTTTCTTAATTTAATACCATCTCTGACATACTAATACAAACTGTCCCCCTGTTGCCTTCTTTAAAATCCCCGTCCTATGTGCTAATTTCTCTAAAAACCTCATCTATTGTTTTTGTGGAACAATAAAATATAAAAATAAAGTACGGGATCATAATTCTGGTACACATCCGTACAAACATACATACATATGTACATTGTACATATATCAACATCTCTAAATAGAATAGAATGGTACGGAATGGAATGAATTATTTCTTTAGATTATTATTGTCAAATTTACACAATACTCGTATAAATGGGCAGAAAGAAAGACGAGAGAAGTCGAGAAACGACGTTATGATGATGATGGTATGAAACTATTCATTAAAAATTCTTTTGTATAGAAATGGGCCGGTTTTTTTTTTGCTTTTTTTTCTGTTGCTGTTGCCATATTTGGGGTTGACAGCACATTAAACGCAAGAGTAACAAGCAACGGCAGCATTATGGCAGTAACATTACGTTTTTTATGTGTGCAGCAACGCATGTATGTACATACATACGAGTACATACCATATATAAACGACGCTAAACACAATGAGCCTGAATTTAAAGAGTGAATGACTATAGAAAACATTTCTTTTGACATTTAATTTCAGGGATTTAGATGACATCACAAATTTTCAATTGTTACAACTTTTTTTCCGTTTTCTGCTTTTTATTTTGTTCTTCTTCTTTTTTTACTGTTTTTTTTCGTATTGTTTTATAAACAAAACAGTTGAGAAAAACACAAAAAAAAACGCTCGTTAAACAAAAGGGAAAACAACTTTAAATGCGACTGAGGAGCACTGACTACGAAGAGGAATAATAAAAAATGAATTATTGTCAGTCAGAAGAAGGGGGGGTTTTCAGCTTTTATTTCGATACAATTTCATTTTTTTTTTGTTTTGTTTTTTTGCATTCAAATATTTTTTTTTTTTTATAATTTTTCTTGTTTCATTTCAAAGGAAACTGTCTGAATAAAAGATGCATGAACGAATGAATGAATGGACGAATGTATGAATAGATGAACAACAATGAGTAAAAATTTAAAAATATTTAAACGAATATAGAACCAGTGATGGATGTACTTATGTACATATTTCATACAATCCTTCCAGTATAAATCTACAATATACACTACATGTACAATATATGATGATGAACGGTATGTTATAGTAGGATAATGATTTTCATAATCATAATATATTACATAGTACCGGGTTATCCATTACGTGGTTTCAAAAGTAAACGTAAATAAAACACATATAAAATATTTTTTTCATGATATTTCTTTTTTATTGTAAAGTTTGAGCGTTGACATTATGTATGAAACACTACATCATTTAAATGACCTCCACGCAAAGTGTTGCAATCATTGATTCTTTTGAGGTAATTTTCGACCACTTTTTGACACATATTGGGCGGTATCTCAGCCATAACTTGACGAATGTTGGTTTTAAGTACTCAAGAGTTGAAGGTTTATCTGCATAAACACGGTCTTTCGCGTAGCCCCACAAAAAAAGTCTAATGGTGTTAAATCGCATGATCTTAATGGCCTTTCTTCAATTACTTGAGGATTCTCAGAACCCCAAATAAGACAATTTTGTTTATTAACATACCCACCGAGTGTGAAATGTGCTTCATCGCTGAAGAAAATTTTGTTCGAAAAATTGCCGTCCACCGCCTGTTGTTCAAGCACCCATTCCACGTATCTACGACGTTGTGAAGGGTCAGCTGGCTTCAGTTGTTGCGTGAGCTGGACTTTATATGGATGTAGGTGTAGATCTAAATGCAAAATACGCCATAATGTGCCGTAAGACAGTCCTAACTCCTGAGAACGACGAGGAATCGACACATTCGGGTCTTCGGCAACACTTTCACTTACAATAGCGATATTTTCAGCGGAACGAGCGAAACGATGATGCACAGGCCTTTCAATATTTGTAACCACTCCAGTCTCTTCAAATTTCTTCACAATTTTGCCAATTGCTTGCGTAGTTGGACGATTATGTAAACCATAATCTCCTCTTAAAGCACGATACGTGACTGTGGCAGAATCTCCATTTTTGTAGTAGGTTTTCATAATTTTTATGCGTTGTGTGATAGTTAAGCGATGCATTTTCATCAATGTCCGACTTTCAACTGAAAAGAAAAAAATTGGTTTCACAACTTAGTTTGACAGATGTCGAATTCCAGTCCCATACTTTTGAAACCACGAAATGGATAGCCCTTTATTCTCCCACAGTGTACATCAGCTTGAACAACTATACAAATATATGTATAAAAGCCATAAATTTTATCATGTGATATTATATGTTAGAACTTATAACAAATCAACTGATATGATACCCTATAGCCTATGTATTTAAGAATGATAATTCCCGAACTAGCATGCATTCCAGGAATGCATTAATGCCTCACAGGTCCGGGAAATGTGATTCATTTTCATCGTCACAGAATCTACATATTAGGCTGAATATAACCTCGATTACGAATGTAGTTTGGATCGACAATGCCATGTCAAAAAGCCCGTTTTGGACCTGTGGTCATTCCTGAATAGTCTGATGCATGTCTCTGATCTTCTCTTATTTTAACAAGAGTTTTAATTGTCTTAAACCCACTTGGTCTTTGTCTCTCTTTAACTTCCCTTAACCTTATAAGAGCCTAGTAGTACTCAAATATCGGCCTGACTGTCAGATAGTCCTGTCTTTAGGAAAATGTCGGCGATTTTAAATATTGCTGGGACCAAATATCCGTTCTTGACCAATCTGTACACCATAAAACAGATTGCTCTATCCATTTGTGTTACTAAGTCTCGTTGTGAAACACCAAAATTAGAGTCTTCTGTTTCAGTCCACAGGACAGTTAAAGATGGAGCTGTCAGTCAGTCAATCGATATTGCTTCCAATTCTTGAAAAAAAAGAAATTTGACTGTTGGATTACCTTGAATTTATAGCCTTCAACCAGTTGTTGGGAAAATTTTTTGAATTAAGCAACTGTGAGCCACTGTATATACCGGGTGTAGGGTGTACATACATAGTTTCAACAAATCCAGTGTTTAATATGCATGACCAGCTCATTTTCTTGCTGTCATTTTGTACGAAAACATGCAAATTTATGTTGAAATAATGACGAATACAAAAAGAATTTTTTATTCAGCTGGCTTCATATCTATTAAATTAAATTTTTAAAGTTTATTTTTTAAAATTGATGTCATTTTTAAGAAAGAGAATAACTTTTTATATTTTTTTTTTAATTGGTTTGACGTCATTTCTGACTTTTCTTGAATTAAGTCAAATTTAATAAATTTATGAAATTCAAAAAGAAACGTGGGACTGCATTAAAAATTAAATAAAGATTATCTAATTGTTGTTATCTCCTACACAAATTATGCATAAAGACCTAGCTGTAAGTAGGTTTCAAGCCAGCCGTTATATTTAGGGGATTACAGGTCATATGAAAACTCAAGAATATAAGTAGGTAGATAAGCTTTCCCAGGTGGGTTCTCGCATCGATAATAGAGATAAATTAATGGTGTTTTCTTTTCTACAAAGAAAATGTCACCCTCTTACAAGGTGCATTATAAAAATTTTTGACCAACCCTGTTGTAATGTCATTTTTTATTTGAGAAGAACATAACACAAATATTAAAAAAGGGTATGCCCTGTGTTTACCACTTATTAAGAAAATGAATAAGGAAATGCCAATTTGTTCAAAGGTGTTGCCAGATCGCTAATTTTTCGACTTCATTTTTTGCACGCTTTTTTTATAACAAAAAAAAAATATATTTTAACACTGTTCTAACATTGAATGCAATTTTTTATACTGCTGACCATGTAGTTTTAATAATGTAATATTTCCTTAAGATTACTCCACAAAACAATGAAAAAATTAACTTCAAATTGGATAACAATACCAGGCGACTTTTTTAAATTTCATCTGGTAGCCCTATAAATAAACAAAAGTCATCTGCTTTACAGGGCATTATCAGCACTCTCGATTTATACAGGGCATAAAATGCAATGCCCTCCACCATTGGCAAGTGCGAATTATTTAAAATAAAACATACCACCCTTTTAGAGGGCGAAACATTTTTAAGAAACAAACGCAAAATTGCATTTTGCGTTAATAAAATGCACATTTTTTGGTAGAAAAGAAAACACCATAAGGCTTCTTTCTCCCCTTTTTATACCAGTATAAGCTAGCTTTACCTTCATTTGGCTTATAAGATGAAAGCCTGTTGTTTAGATCTTATGTCGGATATCTTCAACAAAACGAAATATGAAGAAAATATTTTTTCAGCGACTTCCTCTCAGCAGATTTCTGGCAAAATCGCTGAGTATGAATAAAATTGCCATGAAAAAGTTTCTCAAAGATCTGTCGATTCTAATCTTATTTGAATCCAGAGCATCGAGGGTTATAAATAATGCTTAAAATAAATAATAAATGCCCTTAGAGAGCTTAGAGACAATAAACCCAAGCAATTTTTTTTTTTTAATTTTCCAAAGTTACAGGGTGTATGGATTTCATTATTCTCCTTAAATCGGTTTATAAACTATTTTAAGATTTCAACGGTAATGGCAGCATATGGCGTTTGTTCAATCATCTCTTTACTTTACTTTTTTTTTAAATTTATTTCAACAGATTTTCATTGTATTTCTTTCGTTTATTTTCGTATAAAATAACACCTTCACATTGGCAGGTGCAAATCATTTACTAGTTATATTAGGTTACAGGTAGAATTTTAATTTAATATTCTGTTTTCTTCCTCTCCTCACACTGGGTAACACAATGGGCCATATGGGCATCAACGAGTGAACTTGCCTGTTAACGGCAAGCTACCCACTAACCTAACCTAACCTTTTCCTTCTTATATTCGATTTTTTTTTTTTTTTTTGTATTGTTTTGTATCTGAAATATGAGGCATTTTATTGTTGTGATTATTTTCCATTTTATCTTGTAGGTGGAATCTTGTTGATGCGTAAAATTGAGAAGATCCAGACTAAAACACACAAACAGACAGGCCGATGGATAGACGGACATACACTGTTATGGCATAGTATGTTAGTATTAAATGTAATCAATTTGAAATGTAATCGTTGTTGGCTTAAATTCCAGTAAATATTATCGAAAATTTAAAATCTCTCTCTGTAAAAAATATGTGTAATTATGAAACAAAGCACACAGCAGTCTGTCTATTCCACCACAAAAAAAGGTGTATTCAGTCTTAATAAATGGATTTTGTAAATCGTTTTTCTTCTCTTCTTATTTTTCTTTTTGTTGGTTTTGTTTTTCTTCCAATAAAAGATTATGAGAAGAGCATTGTAATAATAATAATAATAATTATAGATTTAGATATGCCCGTAAGACGATTATTTTATGGTAAATAACTACAGAAAATTGCAGAGTCTAAAGCCTCATGAGCCAACAAACGAACAGATTGCCTTTTATAAAAGCAAAGTCAAACTTCTGTAAATTCAATTGAAGTATTAAACTTAGATTAGTTATGCCATAAAGCTAAAGGCTTATCTAACAATTTGAATTGAATTTATTAAATTATATCCATTAAATTACAAAAAACATACTAAGACAGCCATAATAAAATATCTCGTAGATATTTAAGATTAATTTATAATGGCGTTGCAAAAGAAATATACGAGTACATTGATTTTCATAGAATTTTTTTTATTTTTATTTTTTCATATGAAAAGAAAATTAATTTAATCAACTGTAGCGAGCATTGAAATAGATGAACTGATAATGAATTGATAGGGAAACATACTCCTCTAAACTACGATTTAGGAATTGAAAATGTAAAAAAGAAGTTGCAAGTGGCACTACTCGGAATATAGTAGGACCTTGATTATCCGTGATGGTCGGGACCGGAAGCATTCCGGATAATCGATTTTCCCGGTTAATTGAGTACCAATTTTGGCCAGTTTTTTAATAGATATTTTTATTAATTAATAAATGAATATGTACATATTTATATAAAAACAAAATAATTCAAGGATTTTATATACATACATACATGTTTTAAAAATATAAAAAAAAATAATTTTGTCAAAAAACAGTGAACAGTAGATAAGGATTTCGTATACTAAAGAGAGAATTCCCCTTTTTCGCTTGTTTGTCCAAAATAATAGAAAAAAAATTTTGCTTATAATCACGGATAATAGAGGTAATCACGGTTAAACGGTGCAGAAAAATTCAAGTCGATCCAAAATAAAATTAAGTCGATGCAAAAAATTTTCTTTTTCCATCCCGGATAATTGATGTTCCCGGATAATCGAATCACGGATAAGCAAGGTCCTACTGTACTTCAACAGAATAACAAGTACAGGAAGATGAAACAATGTACCAACCGCAAATCAGCAATGAGTATTCACAAAGATGAGTAGAATCGAATCATACTCATAACTTCTGATATTTGTACGCATTCAAACTTTTTACCCTCTACTCATACTCAAAGTTTGAAGTACTCATCATATTCATACTTAACAACACGTATGATGATATTGACTTCGACTCTCCATAACTCAACATTTATACGAATCACAAAATAAGTATGATTTGCATACGAACACTAAAATACTCACTAGAAGCTTGTTTATTTGCTCTGTTGCTGCTCTGTCTTTGCTTGTCTGTTTTATTTTTTTGTAAATGCAACAATAACTAAGACTGTAAATTTTAATGAATAATTCGAGTCACTCGAATCATTTATAAGTAGGTATTATAAGTACTTTTCTAAAGTTATGAATCCAAATGAGTAGGCTTATGAATCAAACATATTTCGAATGGCATGAGTTTGATGTCAACGTTGTACGCATACTCATTGCAACCTGTATTTATAAATTAACGTTGTAGTGAGTACGAATGAATCAGGAAAGTTAAATTTCAATATTGTTGACCCATTTATATTCAAAATTTCATGAGTTCTTAGGAGTAGCGAAAAAACGATTCATTGCCGATCTCTGATACCAACTATATTGTGTATCTTATAAGGAATTCAATGGAGTCGTTGAATTCACGTGGACGTGTAAACACAATTTCATTAAATGCAATTGTAGATAGTTTGCCAACGACAGACTTCACGTAACCTCATGAAAAACAATCTCGTTTCACGGATTCAACAAGACGGTCGTTATCAACAGTCAAAGTTCGGAAATCCATGTTGGAAGATCCGATAGCCCACAACAGAGAATAAACTCTACATGCACTGTTGTAGAAATTTCAACTGGCTGATAAGTTGATTTGATTGAAGTCGCCGTAGTCTAGTAGGTAGTGTGTTGGTTTATTAGACGTAAAGCCAGGGTTCGAGCCCCAGGCCAGACATCAAAACAAAATACAAAAAGTATTTCTTCGGCGATTTCCTCTCAGCAGATTTCTGGCAAAAACTCTGAGAGTAAAATAAAATTGCCATTAAAAGTTTCTCAAAAAATCTGTCGTTCGGAGTCGACTTTAAACTGTAGGTCCCGCCACTTACATATGTATAAAATTAACACACACAACATAAGTGGTGTGAGAAACTAGGTCAATAATCCTGACTGAAGGGTTGTAATGACCAATTATGTATGTATTATGATAAGTTGATTACATTAATCTAGTGAGTATAGTGTGAGCTTACAAAATAATAGCTCTTGGTTCAAACCTTAGCACTGAATCCTTAAGAAAAATAGATTTAAAAGAAATAATTCTATAAACAATCCAATTCCAGCAGGCTTCTAAGGATTTTGTCATGGACAAGCTTCTCACATCTGCCACACAGTGTCGACGTTAAACTGTAATTCCCGCTCGTGTTTAAGATTAATACACACATCATATGTACATATATAATATAATGTATGTATGGATGTATGTATGTATAATTTCTTTATTTTCAGATCTTTATTGTCCAGGTAAGATCAGTAGAGTATATGACCTAACATACCATGACATATCAAACATTCGATAACACATGACGACTTCATATATACATGCATACATAATTGGCAATTACAACCCTTCAGTCAGGATTACGGCCTAGCTTCTCACACCGCTCATGTTGTGTGCGTTAATTTTATACGTGAGTGGCGGGGCCTACAATTTAACGTCGACTCCGAACGACAGATTTTTGAGAAACTTTTTTATGGCAAATTTTATTTACTCTCAGAGTTTTTGCCAGAAATCTGCTGAGAGGAAATCGCCTAAGAAATATTTTTTTTTTTCATATCTTCGTTTTGATGTCTGACCTGGGATACGAACCCGGGCTTTACGTCTAATAAGCCAACACACTACCTACTAGACTACGGCGACTTCATATATAACCGCTCTAATTATGAATCTGTAGACTTTTGACCTTTCATGTTCACGTGTTCATGCAGCTCCGGAAGAGTATAGATAGAATATTGTAGTCATGAACAGGAATAAGGATAGCATTCAGAAGGCTGGACTTTAGTAAAATATTAAGACTGTAACTATCTGCCATTAAAGGAGCAGCATTAACGTTTCATAAAACTTGAATATCTGAATTGAATCCAATAACAAGGCTGACAAGCATAATTTATTTTAATAGGGGAATTTCTTAATTATGACTCTTATATGGGAGAGTCGACATCATGAGTGGAAACTTGTTTGAAATCAAGAATGTTATAGTCTTCTGTGGTCTATCACATTGATCTTGCTGAGGCAGCTTGATGTGACATAGTCTTATAAATAATATTGAATTTATTTGCTTAAAGCCAAGCTCTTTTTAACATAGAATCGGCACGATTAATTCAATAAGAATAAGAAATAAGAAACATATTGCGAGTAATATATGCGAGTAACCTTCCAATTTTAGACTTTGTACTGGAGGTGCTACAGTTTCGCTAGTTGGCGCAGCCTTATGGAAATGTTGGCCAACGAATCAACTGCAAAAATCAAATAAAGACTACCACAAGCATTTTGGCAAAAAAAAATATATATATATATAATTGGTGTGAGCTATACTTCCACAGAAAATACAGTCGAACTTCTATAAATTGAATCACCATTATCCAGAAAAAAACTTCAACTTATAGAAACTTCAACTTTGGGAATAAAATTTAAAAATGATCCAAATTAAATAAACAACAGCTATTTGTAATTTTGTAAAGGTATATAATTATTTACTAAAATACTCAGTAATTTTTGATTGAATTTCTTCACATTTGCTTGAGCAAAAAGTGATTCTAATTTGTGTAGTGCTTTGTATAGGTCATCTTTGCGTTTTCATTTGTATTCAAGAGTACATTTAAAGTCTTAAATGAATCATTTATAACTTGTCTGGACGGTAGTCTAACTGTATTTCTCCAGAGTGTGGTTCTGATTCGATGACATATTCAGTCAATAATATCTTCATCAGTTGGAAATTCAGAAGTAATCAATTCATTATCGATGTCCAAAAAGTCTTGAACAGTACAACTTATAGATTCTCCTTCATTCAAATGCAGCCAGACTTTATAGTTATCTTTTAAAACATTCTCGTTGTCGTTAAAATCATTTAATAATACCAAAGATATGTTATCTTCTCCCTCCCACACTGAATGCTGTCTAAATCCAGACTTTGTAAAGCAGTTTGAAATTGTCTGGCTAGTGGCATCAATATCCCAAGCTCTTGATAAGTTGTGAATGTATTCCAGCACATTACTATCGTGTTTACAATTTCCTTTAATTCGAACTACGTATCGCTCCTTTATTGCAATATAGTCATATCTCAAAAAAACTTGAACTTGGCAAAATGCGATTTAAGTTTTTAAGACATAAGTCCTATGATCTAATTGCCGCAAACACTTTTTGCTATAACTTCGGTTCAGCTTGGGATATAAAACTGATTTTTTTTCAACATGTACAAAAGGTCTAAAAGAGCAGTTTTGCTTAAGTAACTACAAATTTTTAATTTTTTGAGATATGACTATGTTGCAATAAAGGAGCGGTATGTATAAATTTCAGTGTTGGCAATTTAATGTAATTTTGCATAAAATGTTGCGATTTTTATAGCAAATTAAGTTGAAAGGAACATATATTCACTATTGGCGGCTAATTCGGTAATTTTTGCCAGGAAAACAAAATTTTTTTCGAAAAAATTCATATTATAGAAACGTTGTACTACCGTTTTTCTTCAAGTTATAGAGGAATTCATGTTATGGAAGTTCAAGTTAAAGAAGTAAAACCTGATAGAATTTCTCTCCAAGATGCTGTTGCCACGAGATGTGCTTCAACTTACAGAAAATTCAAGTAATAGAAGTTCAAATTAGAGAAGTTCGACTGTAGTTAAACGCGCAACTTGAATTCTTCTTAATTTCTACAGCAATTTTATTTGTAAGTTTTAGTTTGAGTACTTGCAACAAATTTCATAATTTTATTTCACATTGCCAAACTATTTCAACATAAATTACACAATATTTTCTCAAAAGGGTGTCAATTCTAATATTTCATACAAGTATGGATGGTTGGTTGTTTAATCCAAATGAAGGATAAAAAACGAAAGAGGATTTAACATAGTGTAGCTTTTAAATAACCAGTGATTTCAAAAACAGCTGTTACACCCACTCTACTAGTTTACAATAAACAGTGGATTGAAGAAATGTCGTCGCAGCAGCAGCAACAACAACTACAAGTCATTCATTCAATGTGGTGCCACAAGGCATAGAGTGTACTACTTCCAGGACAACTTCCTGGCTGCTGTACAAAGAGAATTTAAAACTATTAAAGATTTTAACAGATCTGCGTGTACCACGCCCGTTAAATGCGCATGTTTTCAGATATTTTTTCTATCTCATCTGGGAAATTCCTGCAGTTGTCTAGTGTATGTTGAGTATGTGTTCGCTACAATACAAACTAAAAAAAAAAAGAAAAACGAGAGTTTTTTTTAGTTTAAAAAATTCCAATGAACCTGAATTTTTGTGAACATTATCTCATCCAGTTTCCACAAATTGTGATTCTGGCACAATTTAAGAGAATTCCCAGAAAGAAAAAAAAACTCCAACAATAACAATAAAAACTTTCCCGTTTACTACAAACGAAAAACTGGAAAAAATGAAAACAAAAACAAAAACTAAACGTAATATAACAATGTATATATGTACATGCATACGTATACATACATACATATATAAAGGAATTTCTAAGTATATAACAGCATGGAAATGTAGTTGTTTTATGTATCTGTAGAGCTGCTATTCATGCCAAATACATATACCAGTACATACATATATATGCCGGCTTGTAATTGTTTTACTTTTGGGCCAACATCGTCGTCACTACCACATTTACTATGAGCTTGCAACATAGCCAGCCGTTGTTGTTTGTTTTTGTTTTTTTTTTTT
Organism: Sarcophaga caerulescens; assembly: GCA_927399465.1. Classification (NCBI taxonomy): domain Eukaryota; kingdom Metazoa; phylum Arthropoda; class Insecta; order Diptera; family Sarcophagidae; genus Sarcophaga; species Sarcophaga caerulescens. Next base: position 138,869,428 of record OV656872.1, on the reverse strand, counting down.
TTTCCTGTTGTAGTTGCTGTTAACTCAACACAAGAATAGGAATTTGTCAGTAATCGATAAAATGGAGTTCCAGGAATTACCGACTATGCAAGTGTAAGTTTAATTTTTATTTTTTGTATTTCCCTTTCGTCTGTCTGTCGTTGTCTCTGTCTACAATGTCTGCACATATCCAGACATTTTTTATGGATTTCAATGTGTTTTTGGGGTTGTACAGCGTTCGGTCAACTGGATTAAGTAGTTAAAGTCGTAACTGTTCGAAGCAGCACAACAATAAAAATGAAACTTTAGCACACACAATTGGAAAATTGTTGTGCTTTTTCATAGCAGATGTATTAAATGTGGCACTAAGTGTTGATTTTGCAACCCACATTGAATGCGAAAAAAAAATCTCTGCAAACGTTAAACTGTACTTAAGTTTTGTAATTCAATCTAAGAGATATGAACTTAGCGACCTTTTCAGCTAACTTGTATTGCATAATGTTGCAGAAGATATTTTAAGCTGACTTCTACGTACTTAAACATTAAACTTGAAGGTTTGAAAATGTGAATGAAATATAATTTGTATTCTTTTCCTTTTTTTTTTATTAAAATTACAAATAATTGTTATGAAATTAAAGAAAGGTAAGCGATTGAAATTTGAAGGGAGAGATTCAAGAAAATATTCTACGACCTTATTGAACCCCTTTTCGCCACAGATTTTATTCTGTTTTACTAATTTAACCAATGCTGAGTTCTTTTTTAAGATTTTTACACAAACATACGTTTGCTAGAAATCTTATCTTAAATCCATTTAATTTAGCTTGCCAATGCTCTGCGCAATAGCAGTGAGTCAGTACAATAAATCTAGTGAATGAAGCCAAGAAGTCAAATTGCACATGGTCAACAATTTTGTCATATTTTTTACGTTTTAAAAACGTTTAAAATATGAGCTCTCGGATTGCAAATCAAATAAAAATAAATTTGTGTTTAGTTTTAATTAAAATTCTTTATTAATTTTTTAACAGTTCTGTGTGCCACTGTTTACAACTTGATGTAAACAATAACAATTGCTTTTCTTTGTTATTTCTCTGCATAAACAATAACAATTACTAGAAAATTATTCGACAGATCTTTGTAACGGATATCTTCACAATCTAATTACTTTCTTCAAACGTACCGTGTCTTCACACAATACTGACTGAACTTCACTAATTCACTTGCTTGCTTGCCTTGCCTTTTATATGGCAGGGTAAACAGTCTGATGAATGTTCTTGAAGAAGAGTGTTCGTGACTTTGCCTTCTCGAAATCTTTATAAATGTAAACATCGTTATTTACATTCATTATTGTTGTTCGTGTATTTTGCTTACATTTATTCTTGTAGTTTTTTATGTGGATTTTTGTTTATTTGTTTACCATTTTTTTTTTTTTTTTTGGTGGTGTTTGTTGTTATATTAAACAGTACGATAATTTGTAAACAGGTTTGTTTACTGCATTGTTTTGTTTGTAATTTTAATGTTAATTGAAGTCCCGGGTAATCCATTTGGTGGTTTCAAAAGTAAACGTAAATAAAACACATATAAAATATTTTTTTCATGATATTTCTTTTTTATTGTAAAATTTGAACGTTGACATTATGTGTGAAAGACTACATAATTTAAATGACCTCCACGCAAAGTATTGCAAGCAAATTGATTCTTTTGAGGTAATTTTCAACCACTTTTTGACACATATTGGGCGGTATCTCAGCCATAACTTGACGAATGTTGGTTTTTAAGTGCTCAAGAGTTGAAGGTTTATCTGTATAAACACGGTCTTTCGCGTAGCCCCACAAAAAAGTCTAATGGTGTCAAATCACCGTAGTCGCCGTAGTCTAGTAGGTAGTGTGTTGGCTTATTAGACGTAAAGCCAGGGTTCGAGCCCCAGGCCAGACATCAAAAACAAAATACAAGAAGTATTTCTACGGCGATTTCCTCTCAGCAGATTTCTGGCAAAAACTCTGAGAGTAAATAAAATTGCCATGAAAAGTTTCTCAAAAAAATCTGTCGTTCGGAGTCGACTTTAAACTGTAGGTCCCGCCACTTATGTATAAAATTAACACACACAACATAAGTGGTGTGAGAAACTAAGTCAATAATCCTGACTGAAGGGTTGCAATGACCAATTATGTATGTATGTGGTGTCAAATCGCATGATCTTGGTGGCCAGTTGATATCGCCACGACGAAAAATTACACTGCCAGGCAATGTCTCTTGCAATAAAGCCATATTCGCTCGAGTTGTGTGGCATGTGGCACCGTCTTGTTGAAACCACATATTCTCCAATCGTATTCTTCAATAGCAGGCAAAAAAAAAGTCGTTCATCATATGACCATAACGCTCTGAATTGACGGTGACAGTCGTTGCATCGTCGTTTTCGAAGAAGTAAGGTCCAATCACACCTTCGGACCAAAGAGCGCACCAAACAGTGACTTTTTCTGAATGTAATGGCCTCTCTTCAATTACCTGAGGATTCTCAGAACCCCAAATACGACAATTTTGTTTATTAGCATACCCACCGAGTGTGAAATGTGCTTCATCGCTGAAGAAAATTTTGTCCGAAAAATTGCCGATACGCACGATACATGGCTGTGGCAGAATCACCACTTTTGTAGTAGGTTTTGATAATTTTTATGCGTTTCGTGATAGTTAAGCGATCCATTTTCGTCAATGTCAGACTTTCAACTGAAAAGAAAAAAATTTGGTTTCACAACTTAGTTTGACAAATGTCGAATTCCAGTCCCATACTTTTGAAACCACGAAATGGATAGCCCGTTAGTTACTGGAAGCTATGAATCTATAACTGGGAATTACTTTCTTACTTTGGTGGTTATTACAACTATTTAGTCAAGACTTAAATCTAGCTTTGTCGTCAGAAGTCATGTTATGTGTGTTAAAAATATCCGTAAGTGGCTGGACCTACAGTTTAGCGTTGTCTACGTACGATAAATTAGGGAAACTTTTCGTGGCAATTTTATTTACCAGAAATTGCTAAGCGAAAGTCACTTAAATTTTTTTTATATTTCGTTTTGTTGGAGATGTCTTAGTTTGGATTCCTGCACAGTTTGAATTTTTAATGCTTTTGGAAACCAAAAACCTTTCATAAATTCTTCCAACCTCAGTAGCTGAAAACAGTAACGGATTGATTGATATGGGCCTTCTTCAATGCTGTCTTGTAAAAGCGGCCACAGGTTCGTTGTGTGCACTATTTGGCGTCTCACGGGATGCACATTGTTTGTAAGATTAAACGTGCTACGAAAACCACACATTGTTATTCGTATTAGCAGCTTTGAAAAATGATTAGGTACGTTATAAAATATTAAATTTGACGAACAGAACCATTACTTTGATAAAAAAAAAAAATCTCAGCAATTTGCAACCCATATTGAAATATCAAACAAAACTAAACAGAAAGCAACTTATTTGAGACAGTTTTAAGGTCTAGACCCTCACAATAATAACAACCATCAGCTGAAAATCTTGACAACCGATAAAGCAGAATCTCTAAAAAAAAACTCATTTAAAATAATTTGTTTCTTCAATAAACGCGCCGTAGCCTAATATGGAAGTCGTGGGTAGACTTATTAGAAGGGAGGCTGTAGTTCAAACTTCCTGTCTAAACATGTCAAACATGAATAAAGATTTCCTCTCTCCTGTCTTCTGGCAAAAACTGTGGAAATAAAATAAAATTGCAATGAAAAGTTTCTCAAAAATCTGTGGGTCTCGGAGGCGACTTTTTTATTTTTATTTATTTATTTATTTATTTCGCCTATGGAAATGCACCTTGCAGGCAATTAAGTAACATTACAATATTAAAATACTAAAAAACTAAGAATTTAAATATTTAATTAGATTATTTTTTATAACATTATTTGATAATGAAAAATCAATTATCATATACAATTTATTAAATTCATAACACATTCTTCTGGAGGAAGAGCAGAGGCGTTGGAGGAACGGATCAGGTTGTTCTGTCTCTAGACGTCTATGGCCTGCTGTGGACAGTAAGAGAACAGATTGGCTGCTGGGCTTGGTTAAGGCCAGCGTAAGGTTGGTTGTCGGTTTTATCACAGGGCACTGCGAGATTAGGTCGCTGACGGGGATCTGGAACAGATCCCAGCCGGACTATTGCAGGGTATGTTGCGATGAGGAGGAGTTAGAGACTATCGAACACCTCCTCTGTAACTGCCCAGCCCTTGGTAGGTTGAGGTTGAGGACCCTTGGCAGGGCCTTCTTTGAGAGCTTGAGTTCTGTGTCGAGAGCCGACATCAAGGCTCTCCACAGATTCATTAGCGGTTTGAGCTGGTTGAGAGGTGCTAGGGCTTCATAAGTGTAGTCGCGCGCTCAACCCTTGTTTTTTTTTTTTTTTTTTTTTTTGTGTCTGTTTCTTTCTGTGTGATTCCCATCCTCCCCTTACCCTTATGCCCTCCTTTCATCCTATGCCCTCTATTTCCTTTCCTTCCCTCTCCAAGGACGTTGTACAATGGGTCAATTTCGACCTCCGGGTATTGTACTTGTCTTAACGGACAAGTACACGTCCTCTAACCTAACCTAACCTAACACATTCTTCTTATTGGATCAGCACCAGCATAGTTGGATCTAAAAAATTGAATTGATAATGGGGAAAAATGACGTGACGGACGTTGAGGAACATTAAATGAGATGTTATGAATTAAAAAACTGGAGCCAATATCACCAGTAATTATATTGAATATGAAAGAGATATTTAGCATAGTTCTGCGGCTTTTAAGTGTCGGAAGTTTGATTAATGCAAGTCTGGCAGAATAAGATGGTAAACTTGTGGGATTAAAATTCAGTCCTCGGAGACAAAACAACAGAAATTGCTTTTGTACAGATTCGATGACGTCGGAATATTTTTTTATATAGAGGATCCCATGTACAATGGGTCAATTCGACCTCCGGGTACTGTACTTGTCACAGTTGACAAGTACACGACCTCTAACCTAGAGGATCCCATATTATGGATCCATACTCGAGGCCTTACAAGAGATGCGTAGAGCGACTTAGTAACATAAGGATCGTTAAATTCTTTTGCCCACCGTTTTATAAAATTAAGTACACTCCTAGCTTTATTTACTGTCATAGCTATGTGCGGAATAAAATTTAGTTTAGGATCAAGTAGAACTCCTAGATCCAGGAAGTTATCTACAAGCTCAAGCTCATATCCATCGAATGCATAGTTTACAGGAATCGAATTCTTTCTTACAAATCTCATGTATTTACATTTTTTGAGATTAAGCTGCATTAAATTTAAATTACACCATAAATGAAACGAATTTAGATCTTTTTGAAGAAGTTTTTGATCGGAAATTTGGCGATAACTTAGGAAAATTTTTACGTCATCAGCGTACATTAGGATATTGGAATAGTAAATAATATCAGGTAAGTCGTTAATAAACAATAAAAACAGAAGCGGTCCAAGATGACTACCCTGTGGTACACCAGAAACGACTTCAATACTTCTGGAGCTACAGTTTTTGAAAAGTACGGTTTATTTTCTGTTGGTTAAATATGAGTAAATCCATTTTAAACTAAGATCAGTAAAACCCATTAAATAAAGTTTCCTCCTCAAAAGTACATGATTGACTTTATCAAAAGCCTTGCTGAAATCCGTGTAGATATCGTCTGTTTGTTGTTGATGAAAAAATCCTCGATAAACAACTGTTGAAAGATGAAGCAGGTTTGTTGTTGTAGAACACTTCTTTCTGAAACCGTGCTGATAAGGAGATAGCAAGGTAGAAACTTGATAACATAAATCATTTCAAATAGTTTTGGAATTATGCTCAGTTTTGCAATACCACGATAATTTGTAACATCGGATTTATTTCCTGATTTGAACAACGGAATAATAAATGAATCCTTCCAAACGTTAGGAAAATAACCACATTTAATCGATTTGTTAAATAAGTATGATAGTGGAACAGCTATGGCGTCGGCGCAATTAATTAAAATGCTACTAGGAATGTTATCAGGCCCAAAGTTATAGGAGAACTTCAGTTTTCTTAATTCCATAGAAATAGCAGGAACGTTGATTACAGATATTAACACAGTGGAATTTGTATTTATTTTAAAGGGATACTCAATGGAATCATTATAAGACTTTAAAATGCGAGTCCCGCCACAACATGAATGCCGTGAGAAACTAAACTGTAATCTTGACTAAGGGCTGTAATGCCCAATTAAGTAAGTAATCAGCTGTTAAATCGTTTGTCAAATAAAGCAATAGAAACCCTTTAAAAAAAATTCCCCATTAAAAGCAATTGGCATCGCCAATATCTTTGAAATCAAAAAATATTTCTTTTTTTTGCAACATTTAGCACATGAGGAAAATGCTGCAGATAGACCTCAATAAATAAGATTCGTTGTGTAAATTTATGTAAAATCTTGTCTGGTTGATCGATAACAAAAAAAAAAAAAAAAAAAAAAATGAAAAGAAAAGAAAAGAAAAGAAAGAAAAGAAAAATTTAAAACAAACTGTAGCCGATGAATATGAATTTACAATTTTTTTGTTTCTTTACATTTTCAGTTTTTTGCTCATTTTTTTCTTGTTAAAATAACGCACACATTTATTGTGTTGTCACTTTTGCATATGAGAAGTTAATGAATTGTTTGTATTTGTTCAACCATTTGGAATATTGTGAACAGTTTTTAAATATTTATTTATCGTTTCAACCAAGTCCGTCCTTCTAGTGAACGGCTGAACGGCTGGTTGTTTGGTCGGCGGATCGTTCTGTCTACTCTACTCTACAACGATACTCATTTCCCATTCAAATAAACAAAGGCCCGGTTTGTTTACTGGCAAAAAAAAAAAAGGGAAAAAAATTTCGAAGGAAAAAGAAACTACCGAAAGCATAATAAACACAAACACATATTATTATAATTTTTTATTTGACAAAAAAAAAATTAAAAAAAAAATTCAATAAAAATATGCAAAAAATTGGAGAAAAAAAGTTTTAAATTTCCGTTTTTGCCAGCGGCAGAAAATATGGAAACCACAGCCAGGTTATTTTCCTTTTTTGTTTTTTGTTTTTTTTTTTGTATTGTTTTGCTTTGTTTTTGTTGATTCAATTCAAAATTCGAAATGCGAAAAAAGAATAAAAACCCCATTCAATGTACCTACGAGAGTTGTTAAGTTTATTATCGTTGTCGTTGGAAAGTTGGTTTGAATGTGTAGTTTTTTCTTTTGCTTTTTTTTATATAAAAATTTTTAAAAATAAATGTTTATTTAATAATTTCAGTTTATTTTACAAGTTATTTTTTTTTTTCGCTTTATTTATATTTGTATTTGTATTTACCCATTTAAATATTTATTTGTTTTATTGTATTTGAGTTTGTTTTCTGCCTTCTGTCTGTTTTCAATAATATTTCTGTTTCATTATCCCCGTTTGTATTTTTTCCTCTGTTTAGTTTATAAATATTTGAATTTAATTTTTCATACTTAACGCGGAGTTTATTGCGGTTGCGGTTAAGCCGTAAACCATTAAAAAGGAACACGAAATACGAAATGTTGTTTAAAATAATATTGTGTTGCGATAAGAAAATGAAGAAAAAAATTGAGGCCAGCATTTGGGTTGTTTAACGACATGCAGTCGTACTTCCTTCAAAAATAAATTAAATCTTGTAAAAAAAAAAATATGAGGCACCCAAAAAATTTGAACATTTTATCGTAAATAAAATATGAATGAATGATAATTTCCTGAGTTTAGTCAAAATGATTTTAGTCATATCAAATACGTGCGGTTTTATTTGATAATTTGTTTCCATTTAGAAAGTAATTTCATTACCTCTACATTATCATTTCCCAACTAAATTATTCGCACATAAATAGGAGCTACACATAGTGTACATGTACCGCCAGGCCCGCAAGAAATCGGTGTTGTTCCTTAATGCTTTTTAAGGAAATTGATATAAAAATTAAATAATTTATAATTTTAAATTTCATATAAAAATTAAACAAGTTATAATTTTGAATTTAAAATTAACTTAATATTAGGGGTATTCATATATAAAATAATGTGAAATAATATATATATATATATATCATGGTGGGCCAAAAGTCACGAAGGGGTTTAATCGTTTAATCGTTCTTGGGAATCTCGTGGCTTTAGTTCTTGCACTAACTGCAGCTTGTATGGGAAAAGATGTAAATTTCCCTTTAATATTCTGTGTAAAGACCGCCGAGACATTTGTAGCTCAGCAGAGCGCCTTCGAGTTGATGTTTCAGGATTCTCCTCAACACTCTCCAGAACGCGTTGAATATTTGCTTCATTAATTACAGAATGTGGTCTTCCGCTTCGCGGAAGATCCCTTACTGAGCCTTGTTCCTGAAAACGTGTCACTAATTGATTCGGATGGTGAATTCCGCACATTAAAATGACGACGATAGATGATTGATCGATGATGTTCAAAATAAAGTTCTATGATTTTGGTTCGCTGGATAACGTTGTAACCTTCCAGAATTAATCTCCCAGATTTATTTTACAAGGCCTAAAAAGAAAAATAAAAAAAAAAATTAAATTAGAAAAGTTATTAATTTTTCAAATTCCTTCGCGAATTTTGCCCCACCCTGTATAAAGTAATGAATTCATTAAATACAATACGATAAGCGATAGATATAACAAACAATAATACATAATGGCCCAACAATCGGTTTCCAGTAAATCAGAAAGCAGGCGAGTTTTCATCACAAAATTAAGCCCGCAAAGAACCTAAGACATAAAAGAAAACCTAAGGGCTGGACGGCTACAGAGCAGCTTTTCGAAGATCTCCAATTTCTTCTCGTCCCAACATATCTCACAATAGTCGGGTTGGGGTCTGTTCCAGATTCTTGTTAGCTTTCTAACTTTGCAATGCCGCGTAAGAAACCCCTAAGGACTGGACAACTACTGGGGAACTTTTCGAAGATCACCAACTTCTCCTCGTACCAACATAGCTCGCAATAGTTGGGTTGGGGTCTGTTCCAGATTCTTGTTAGCTTTCTACGCAATGCCGCGTAAGAAACCCAGTAATCAGTCTTATATGTTTGATTCATCTAAATCAGGGATGCCCATAGCTAAAACTGTAGTAGTATTGGTGAGCGAGAGAGAACTGCACTGAAAGAAAAGTTGTGTAAACTGAAATAAAATGTACGGAAAAAATCCAAAAAGCGGAATTTACAATAAAATTTGGAATAGAAATTTTTCTACAATGGCGGCTTCTAAAGATGCCCCCAATTGATCAGTGCGCCAAATAACACTACTGCGTGACAATGGAAGGTTTACGATAAGCTTAAAATTAAGTTTTTGAAAACATTTATTTAAAATTTTTTTAATGAACTCCCCATCAGAAAATGGTCTACCATGACTAACAATATCCAAGCTTATTAAGCTTGATAACTCCATTTTTAACATTTTATTTTCTGAGGTTTTTTCATTGTTTTCTTCTTCAAGTAACCACTAATTCAATTTTTCCAAATAAATTTTTTTATTTTTACAAAATAAATCATTAAAATCATCCATATCACTATGATAAGAACAATAGTGCCTTCTAAAAGCATATTCTCTACATTACTTCAATATTTTATAACATAAAATGCATTGAGCATCACCAAATGCATTTTTTATCATAAAATGTTTCGTAAGTCATAGTAAATTTTTTTCAGTGCTTTAAGCAAAAAATGTTACAAAAAAATCGTACACCCGCTACGCATGTGCATTCGTCGCTGTCTGAGTGAAGACTAACCAAAGAGAATAAGAATATGTGTGTTTTTAGTTTGCGCAAAAGCACTATGAAATGGGCATCTATGATCTAAATTCAACATCAAGCCTGTTTTAACAATATGTATTGAAGGCCATAGACTACTAAACACTTTACAACCCGAACCATGCCCCCTTTTTCCGACAAGTCCGTAGAAGTAGCAGATTGAAAGCTTAAGACCAACTATTAAATCGCCCTTAAAAAAGTGAACCTAACCTAACGAGAGCATCCATCGTTTCTTTGCCAGATTTACCGATATGTGCCGGAACCCAACAGAGACAGATTCGATCTTGTTCAAAGGTTCTTATAGACTCCTCACAATTATGAACTTTGAAGTCGTCGTATTTTACTAGGTGATGTGGTCGTAATTAGTAGGCAGTGTGTTGGCTTAATGTACGTGAAGCCACGGTTCAATTCCCAGGTCAGACAACTCTAACAAAACGAAATATGAAAAAATATTCCTTCGGCGATTGCCTCTCAGCAGATTTCTGGCAAAAACTTTGGGAGTAAATAAACTTGCCATGAAAAAAATCTGTCGTACAGAGTCGATTTTAGACTGTAAATCTTGCCACTCATTAATAAGACACCTTTTGCACGTTCAAACTACTTGGCAAAGTACTTTGAAAAGTCTTCAATTTGTAGGAGGGAAAGCAAAAACGATCGGCGGTAAGTTCATGCTTTGGTGTACTCACAAAGTTGCTTTGTTCTTCATTTGTCGTCTACCGATGGTTGTATCCACAACAACAAAATATCAAGAGTTTGTAAAAGTAAACTTTGAACGTGCAAAAGCAAAACAAAGTCTAGAAGAAAATGTTAAAGAGTTTGTTAAAATTCTTTGTAAAGTACTTTGAACGTGCAAAAGGCATGTAATATTAGCACCCACCACAACATGGCTAGATTGTAATGCTGACTGAAGGGTAGCAATGACCAATTAGGTAAGTATGAAAAATTTATTGTGAACTCGTGTTGGTTTTCTCCAACAAATGTTTGATTCCAGGGCAGAATATTGTATTGATAGCATCACGATATAACCTAACACCGTGTGATAATTCAACATTTTCTATATTTTATTACGAAAGTAAAAAATGGATACAGATAGAGGAGAGGGACTACATTTATTGTGTTTTCCAGTTAAACATTTTATCAATCAAATTCACTTTCTTGATCGAATTGATAAGATTTTATGCTTCTGCTAAACCATAAATTAAATTTACAAAACAAACCGGAAGTACCGTAGTGCTATGATATGCACCATGAATTTCAAATTTTAAAACGATTACAAAACAACTGTCATTACGGTCATTAAATATTTCATTTGATTAGCCTTAAAACATTTTTTTTATTTTAATTCAATGAAAAGAAAAAACATGATCTCCAAGCAGGTCATTTATGAGTTTAAAAAAAAAAAGTAACAAAAATTATAATGACAAATCATAATTATTGCTTAACAAAGCATATGTATAAGTGTTGAAGGCATATGTACTTGCATATAAAATAATTACTAGTCACTGGATATGTGGTGAGCAAATAATCACCGTCTCACTACTCATCAATGAGTATCATTGTAGTTGCTTTCATATGAAAACTTTTGCAAATGAGCAACAATATTTTGGTTTCGGGAAGAATGAAATTTCTTTGTGATAATCATTGTACAAACAATGTCTTCATTATGTAGGGGTTTAAGCAAAAAAAAATTGCAGTCCATTTCGTGATTACATGACTGGCCTTTAATATGTTTCTCTCTTTTTTTGTTACTCTATAGTAAAGGGCTATCCATTTCGTGGTTTCAAAAGTATGGGACTGGAATTCGACATCTGTCAAACTAAGTTGTGAAACCAATTTTTTTCTTTTCAGTTGAAAGTCTGACATTGACGAAAATGGATCGCATAACTATCACACAACGCATAAAAATTATCAAAACCTACTACAAAAATGGTGATTCTGCCACAGCCACGTATCGAACAAAATTTTCTTCAGCGATGAAGCATATTTCACACTCGGTGGGTATGTTAATAAACAAAATTGTCGTATTTGGGGTTCTCAGAATCTTCAAGTAATTGAAGAGAGGCCATTACATCCAGAAAAAGTCACTGTTTGGTGCGCTCTTTGGTCCGAAGGTGTGATTGGATCTTACTTCTTCGAAAACGACGATGGAAACGACTGTCATCGTCAATTCAGAGCGTTATGGTCATATGATAACCGACTTTTTTTTTGTCTGCTATTGAAGAATACGACTTGGAAAATATGTGGTTTCAACAAGACGTTGCCACATGCCACACAACTCGAGCGAATATGGCTTTGTTGCAAGAGACATTTCCTGGCCGCGTAATTTCTCGTAGTGGCGATATCAACTGGCCACCAAGATCATGCGATTTGATACCATTAGACTTTTTTTTGTGGGGCTACGTGAAAGACCGTGTTTATGCAGATAAACCTTCAACTCTTGAGCACTTACAAACCAACATTCGTCAAGTTATGGCTGAGATACCACCCAATATGTGTCAAAAAGTGGTCGAAAATTATCTCAAAAGAATCAATGCTTGCAACACTTTGCGTGGAGTTCATTTAAATGATGTAGTGTTTCACACATAATGTCAACGTTCAAACTTTACAATAAAAAAGAAATATCATGAAAGAATATTTTATATGTGTTTTATTTACGTTTACTTTTGAAACCACGAAATGGATAACCCGTTATAAGTAGTTTTGTCTTATGTCAACATTAATTATTTACTAGAATATGCGGTTTCCTATGCCTTTTTGCAGGCATAGGAAAGTAAGTTGTGTGCGAACGAAATCGGAATAAAAAAATGTATGATTATTTTTGTCCTATCTGTCTGTCGGTTTTTTATCGTTTGTCGTCATTGTTATTGTATCGGGTCCGCCATCTAACGTTTTTTTTCAACTAGTGCTTATTTCGTGAATGGTAACACTTAGCTCATGTCTGATTTGACAGATAATTAGTTTTATCCTTCCGCTGAACGAATATGGTTGTGTATACGCTTGAACAACGCTGGGGAATATTGCGACATTACTTTGAAAATCATGGTAATGTTGCAGAATGTGTGCGAAAATTGCGTACGGATTTTATAAGAAGAGAAGCACCGTCAGCTACGTATGTTCGTTATCTTGTGAAAAAAGTGAAAGAAACTGGCATCCTCATCAATAAACCAAAGCGTGAAAAGCCAAAAAGCCAGAGACAATTGACGCTTTAAAGGACAATATTCGTGAAACCATTGGTGAAATACAGCTGCACACAATCGATAATGTGCTTAAAAATTGGACCGATCGTGTAGGCTACTGCATGGCTTGCCGAGGCAGCCATTTGAATGAAATTATTTTCCATTATTAACCGGAAGGATTGTACTTTCAAATAAAGAAAGAAATTTGACAAAATATTCAGTAGTTTTTTTTTTAAAGCATTTTCAAAAAAAGAAAGTTATTTGGCGGACCCTATATTTGAAATTCTTATCCTTTGCTTATCATTACAGCAACAATCATTTGTATTTAACTACACAACACAACACAATACACAGATACTCAGAAGGGACGTTGTCAAATACGTATGCAAACATTTATTTATTTACGTGTATCATTCATTGTACATTTAAATTGTCTGTATAAATATACTACATATGTAGTGTGTTTGCATTTGTTAAACTAAACTATTGATTGAAAATTTATGCATGTTTCTCAAACGTACATATGTAGTTGGCCAGATAGTTCAAGTATTTCACCGGTATGTGTTCTCCAATGAAATATTAACCAGAAATCACTTTATAACACAGACATGCTTCAAAATTATTACTTTTCTTAACTAAAACAACCCTCGCATATATGTTTATATTTTATTCCCTCTCTCCCTGTACTTTTATGTACACATTAACGATACTAGTCTGTCAATAAATGTCTGTCCTTTCTGTTCAACTAAATTTGCGGTTTTTACATACAAAACCAAAAATTTATGGAAATTTTTATTCATTCACAACAAATTACGTTTCATTTCTTTTTTTTCTCTCTCTCTCTCTGCATTTTAAATTATAGAATGGTCATCTGGAAATAAAATACAAAACATTTAACCAAAACAGTATGAAAAAGTTTATTTCTTATCAGAAGGTTTACTGGCGAGTATAAAAGTATTCCAAAATATGTAAAAATGGTTGAATTTATTTTGAATTTATTTGGAATTTTAATTTGAAAATTTATTTTAAATATTACGAATTAAAAATCAGTAAATTATTGCTGTAAAGATATTAAACTGCAAGACATGAAATTTAAATTTTGACCGAGAAAATATTGTATTTTCAAAACTCTTATCTTGATTTGAAATTGTAAAAGAGAAAACAAAATGACTGGGTTGCAAAAAGTCAGTTAAGTTGCTACAGTGTGAAAAAAGATATTCGAATTTGGAACGATAACAGTCCACATCAGAATCAAGAGTGTCCAATGCATCACGAAATTTTTTTTGTCTAATGTGGATTTCGGGTTGGCGGTGTCAATTGTACATATTTCCTTAAGAACAGCATAGGTCCGGTCATCACTGTCAACGACGAGCATTGTAGGTTGATAATTACCAACTTGAATTGGCTTGAATAGGATTATTTGGACACCAACGACATGTAGTTTCAATAGGACGACGCTATGCAGCACATACTAGCTCATGTCACATTGGATATCCCACATGAGTGATTTTAGGGCATGGTCATCTCACGTAGTGGTGGTGTAAACTGTGGCGTTTTCTTCAGTCGCTTGGTGTATGCGAATAAGCCACAAACCATAACAGTCCCTGAAGCCAAACATAAATCATTCCTTTGGTCTAATTCAAACTGATTTATAAGCCATGGGTTATGAAAAATTGAATATTTCTAATGTGCTCGAACCAGAGAAGCTTTAGCTGATATTTAGATAATTGTAGATATTCCATAATGGCGTCAATAAGTCTTTTAAACGAAATAATTTCTTTTTTCGATGATATCTCACATACGCCGAAAGGAACAAAGAACGGAAAGGTTGGGAAAGGCATTAATAGGTAATCCTGTATAGTTTGAATACAGTCTTATAATCTACTATACATATAAAAATAAGTCAGGTTTTCCCTCCTGACGCTATAACTCCAGAAACCACGAACCGATTTTGACCAAACTTAATATACATGTTCTATGGGGCGTGAGGAGTGTTTCTGTGTAGTTTAAAGTTCGTCCGACAGATGGCGCAATATTTATTTTTTTTGTGTTTTTGCACCGTAACTCAAGAACTACTGCACTATGCTGTGTTTCGTCATTATTTGATCATGTTATGATCTTTAGCAAAGTTGTTGCTCATCAGCCGGGAAGGTTTCTAAGTTGGTATGACTAATTTCCGACAGGTGGTGAAAATGAAAAATTGACCATGTTATGATCTTTAGCAAAGTTGTTGCGCATGAGCCGACGAAGGTTTCTAAGTTGGTATGACCAATATCTGACAGGTAGCGCTACTGAAAATTACTAAAAATGAATTAAATCGTAAACTGTGTATTTAATCATGATATGATCTTTAGAAAAGTTGTTGCGCATGAGTCGACGGAGGTTTCTAAGTTGGTGCGATTAATTTCCGATAGAGGGTGCCACTGAAAATTATTCAAAATGAATAACAAATAATTGATCGACCTACACCTAAAGCACGGAAGAAAAGAGCATTACGAGCCTCAGAATCAGACGAGCACTGGAAAATCTTTGAGTACATGCTGCTGAGACCCGTTCGAATAAATCACTTGAACAACGAGAAGTGAGATTAGAAAATGATCGAATGCGTACTACTCAGGCCCGTTCGTCTGAATCATCTGGACAACGGGAAACAAAATCAATAAAATGACTCAAAATTAATTGGATATTTGTGTAATGTCTTTCCTTCAAATTTATTTCAGTTGGTGGTGCAGCAACGGGCGCAGGGTACAGCTAGTCAAGTCTATAAATCAATTTTGCCTAAACACTTAAGATCTGCATCTCACTCTGAAGATGGGAAATTTTGTGGGCACTGAGCCTCGAGGATTATTCATTTCCGTAGTCTAGTAGGTAGTGTGTTGGCTTATTATACGTAAAGCCAGGGTTCGAGCCCCAGGCCAGACATCAAAAAAATACAAAAAGTATTTCTTCGGCGATTTCCTCTCAGCAGATTTCTGGCAAAAACTCTGAGAGTAAATAAAATTGCCATGAAAAGTTTCTCAAAAAATCTGTCGTTCGTAATCGACTTTAAACTGTATGTCCCGCCACTTATGTATACAATTAATACACACAACATAAGTGGTGTGAGAAACTAGGTCAATAATCCTGACTGAAGGGTTGCAATGACCAATTATGTATGTATGTATGTATGAATATCTTCGATAATTTAGTTAGCATGTCATACGTTCCTGGACGATAGAAAATCATCATGTCATGGACCAATGTAATCCATTGTGCACCTCTTTACCATATGAATCGTACTTGACTTGTTAAAATAAAACTTCTTTTACTTCCTAACTTAGTCAGGATTACAACCTAGCTCCTCACAACACCCATGTTATCCATGAATGGCAGATTTGATGTACTTTTCATGACAATTTTGCTTACTCTCAGAGTTTTTGCCAGAAGACAGCTTAGAGGTAGTCGGCAAAAGAAATATTTTTTCATTCTTTGTTTTATTCGAATTGTCTGCGTTAGAGATGAGCGATCCAGTGATTTTTGAAGAACGTTGTTCTCAGTGAACGTGATTTGTTAATCACTGTTCTTTAAAACAGTGATTGTGATCACAGTATTCCAATAATGACAATAGCGTATTTTATTAAATCGTAAGAAAGAGACAACTAGATACATACTACGAAAAGACTACTAAACAAAATCAAAGTGGTGTCATCAATGTTATTATTTTTAATGTAATTTTTTTTTTATATGAAGTTTGACAATTAAGTTTTACAGAAAGTTCATGTATAAAAGACAAAAGTAAATAATCAGCATCATCTAATAGTAATTCTGCCTCGCTCAAAATAAAATGAAATAAATTTGAGTATGTAACAATTTTGAAAGAACGACATTATTAGTAACTTTTATTTGACAATTTCAATCACTGTAGTTACCAGTGAATTATCAATCACCGTGATTAAATCACAGTTTTGAAAATATCGCTCATCTCTAGTCTGCGCTCAGGTTTGAACCATAATACCTCGCCTAATAAGCCAACCTACCTACTAGACTGAGGTGACTTCTTATTTTATAACATATTGATATACGAGTAGTATAATGCTTCTAAATGTTTTTCAAATTGTGTTGTATGTAGTATTTTCACAAATCGACCTCAATTGTATTTACAAAAAAGTATTATCTTTTAATTGATTGCCTTGTAAATATTTGTGTTTAATTTTGTGAATTCAATGCGGTTTTAAAGTCTTAAATTTCCAAATACGTTTTTGTGAATGTAATTTAATATTATTTTTAGCATACAATACAATTCAATAAAATAAAAACAAACAAACAAACGAACAGGAAAAATGTCATGATAAGCACCAAAACTACCAATAAAATACAGAAATTATGATGTATGAATACGAAAAAAAAAAATTTGATAATTTTTTGGGATTTAATACTCGTGTTTCGAATTGTATTCAAGTCATGCCAGAATAATAATAATAACGTCCAACTAATTATGGCCCATAAATAATTATTGTTTATAAACCTGACATCCATTTATGATTACAGAGAATTTAGTTTTACTTCTTTATTGTGTGGCGTTTATCTGGGTTTCATGTCGTTTGCGTTGGAACGCAACACATGTGTAGCAGACAAAATATAAATTATTGAACGCACTGCATAAAGTGTCCAATATGACTGTTAGAAATATTTATTCAGACAGACCCACTCACTCACTCACTCACTCATTCACTCAGTCGTCATTCGTTACAATTGCGACTTTTAACAAAGCGGGACGACACAAGGACTGTTGTTGAAATGTTCAGTTCTTTGCAATATGCTGACACAATAATACAATTAGCGACTGTAGCGACTAATTTTTGTTTAATTAAAACTCATTAATTGAATTATAATGCTCGGGCGTAAATTACAAAAATACAACAACAACAACAAAAACTAGAAACAACAAACTATAGAATAGAAACACAGAATGTCAACCATCCGTTGTTGTTGTTGTTGTCCGTCCATCGGTTGTTGTACAGCAAAAGAACATTAATTAATAGAATTCCCCCTAGTAGTGTTCTTAATTCGCTATACATTTAGTGTATCTTTATAAGCATGTGTTTGTAGTCATCTATGTATGTATGTATGCATGTATATAAGTAATTAAATATAGACATATGAATTCGTAAATTACATTAACTGGCCCAGACAGCTATAAAAAAGAGTGCCTACAATTAATTAAAAACCAGCACAATGGAAGCCTTAAAAACACAAAAGCCTTCTCATTGTTGCGAATTTTTTTTTTTTTTTCTTAGCTCTATTGTAGGTGTACAGTACATAACAATAGTATAATTACACTTTTATTTAAGAAAAAAAATTATGATGAATCAGACTAAATAAGTTACATTGTAACCCTTTAGTCTGGACTACAACCAATCCTCTCACGCCTCCTATATTGTATGTGTTAATTTTATCCATGAGTGATGAGACCTATTGAAGTCGCCGTAGTCTAGTAGGTAGTGTGTTGGCTCATTAGACCTAAACCCCGGGTTCGTATCCCAGGTCAGGCATCAAAACGAAATATGAAAAAAAAAAATATTTCTTCGGCGACTTCCTCTCAGCAGATTTCTGGCAAAAACTCTGAGAGTAAATAAATCTGCCATGAAAAGGTTTCTCAAAAATCTGTCGTTCGGAGTCGACGTTAAACCACTCACGTATAAAATTAATGCACACCACATGAGTGATGTGAGAAGCTAGGCCGTAATCCTGACTGAAGGGTTGTAATGGCCAATTATGTATGTATGATGGGACCTATAGAAGACTACTGAGAGGAAGTGGCCGAAAGGAATATTTTTTTGTTTCGTTTTGGTCTATAACTCTGACCTGGGTTTGGATCACGGCGTCACATGTAGTAAGTCAATACTGGTAGTGGAATATACATCATTTTTTTTATTTTTTTTTTTTTATTTAAAAAGACATCTATGGATCAAAATCCTTACAGACTATTTACATTTACAAATTATTAATTAGAATATACATTTTTAAGTGTTCAAAGAAAGTATAATATTACGTTTTTCTGATATTAACATTCAACGAGTAATCAATATAAGTGTAAAAATAATTAAAGTTTCTACATAATCACCTTAATGGATCATTGTTACCATAATTAGTTTGATGATATTTAAGTTGAAGGGGTACGAAATTTCTTGTTGGTCTAGAAGGAACATTGAAGCAGATATTTCCCAGTAGAAATTCCGAACAAATAGAGCCATTCAATAAATTTATCAGAAAGCTTATATCCAGTACCAAGCGTCTACTTTCCAACGTAGGTAGTTTAATTAAAGCAAGTCGTGAAGAATAAGATTGTAGGTTCACATTTGGATTCCACGTCGAGTTTCCCAAACAAAATAAAAGAAACTGCTTTTGAACAGATTCTATATTGTTTTTCTGATAGGAAGTAGAGGGATCCCAAATAACCGATCCATACTCTAAAATAGGCCTTACCAAGGCAGTATACAATCGAGTAGTTATTTTACGATCAGTAAACTCCTTAGCCCAACATTTTATGAAAGCAAGCACCCCACGGGCTTTATTAATCATCATAGTTATATGTTTATTAAAGTTTAATTTGCTATCGAGGATGTACATATAAATGTCTACAGCCGTATTTCGGCTTCTGAAATATTCAATTATCCTTGATTGTAGAGCATAAATCAGATTGAATTTGACCGATTATGTTGGCTTTGAGAATTACTATGGATAGTGGCTCATTTACTTACACTTCCAACATAAGAAAACCTCACCTGAAAAAGTCTAACCAGGACAAATTCAATGATCTCAGTGTTCAGTTCACCACAGTTCAAACGCTTATGCGGAATATTCAATGTGGCAAGACCTGCGTGACACTTAGCGCCTTAGCTTCAACAAAATGGCCGCTTTCAATTGTCATAGTTTGAATGCCCCGACTGCGATTTACTTGCGTTTATTGTAGCATGATGTAGTGGTTGACTGCAAATCTGAGAAATTAATGTTCAAGACCGAGAGAATACAAACAATTTTCACCACAGACATTCAATACTTCAAAAATGAAGAGGCTTCAATAACCTCTTGTAGTAAGTTTTAGTAGAATTCTTTACGGCCTTAAAAGGTCTTGAGCAGGATAGTTGCAAAACTATTTAGAAATTATACTCTCCTTTTTTAAATATTTGAAGTTGGCTTTCTTAACACAATATCGCAGCCGTAGTTTTGTAAGGTGGGGTGTCAGAAAGCCATAGGACATAAAGCCATATGGCGTTAAGTCCC
The DNA here is from genome assembly GCA_927399465.1 of Sarcophaga caerulescens. Lineage (NCBI taxonomy): Eukaryota > Metazoa > Arthropoda > Insecta > Diptera > Sarcophagidae > Sarcophaga > Sarcophaga caerulescens. The sequence goes on along the minus strand of OV656872.1, from coordinate 138,849,212 downwards.
ATTCCATTGAGACAAAAGGGCATATGCCATTAAGTCTCATTATAATGGGACAACGCCATAAATTTTTTTCCGAAAATGAGACATAAAGCCATATTTTTAATAATGATTGCATGATAAAGCCATCATGGCCTTAGCTCACATTAGCAATATTAGAAAGCGGCTTTATCTCTCATTTCAGTTCCTGAGACACTAAAGTTAAGTATTGAAATTTGGCTTCGCATAATAAAGTTTTTCTGCGTGGCGGCTTGCGGCCGCGCTTAGGGGTTTTTTCCTCCAGTAGGACGCGGCAGGTGGCTTCGCTGAATAAAGTTTTCCTGCGTGCGTCACAAGAATAAAATAATGTTTTCCAATGATAACTAAGGATTTTTCCTTTCACAAAATGTTTGCAGCTGTAATTCCTGGAGCCTAGAAATTTTGGAATTTTTTAAATCATTAATTTCATAGATAAATAGACATATTTAGTGAAATAAAGCATTTGTAACGCAAAACATCAAATGGGACACATAACCATAATGGCTTTATGTCCCATTTCACTAAAATTGATATGAGACTTAAGGCCATATCAAAATTATGGCTTTATGTCCGTTTGGATTGAGACATGAAGCCATTATGGCTTTATGTCCTATGGCTTTGTGACACCCCACCGTTTTGTAAGCATTGTATCGGCTCGTGTGTCAAACTCCAGTTTTTTTTCGACCACTTCTGTTCAGCAAGGTTAGGTTAGGTTACTTGTCAACTGTGACAAGTACAGTACCCAGAGGTCTAATTGACCCATTCTACAACGTCCTAGCTTCGAAAGTTCAGCAATCTTCTTGCAAAAAACTTCTGAGAGTAAATAAAATTGCCATGAAAAGCTTCTCAAAATCTGTCGATCGGAGTCGACATTAAAATGTAGGTCCCCGCCACTCATGAATAAATGAAGACACACAGAATAAACGGTGGCAAATACCAGTTAAGTAAGTAAGAAGGTTTCCTACCACAATTAAAGGCATGAATGATATAAACTAGTGTAGTACGTAAAAATGTGTCTTTTACTTACTTACTTACTTAATTGGCCATAACAACCCGATTAACGGATTTCGGCCTGCCGCAACACATCCTTCCAGGAGCCTCTGCTTCTTGCGCTCCTACGCCAGTTGGTCACACCAATCGATGACAGGGCTTCCTCGATTTGGTCCTTCCAACGGATACAAGGTCGTCCTCTTCGCCGAATTCCGCAGATCCCCGCATCAAATACCCGTCTCGCCGGAGCATCCTCCTCCATTCGAACGACATGGCCGAACCAGCGCAGCCGCTGGATGTTAATACGCTGTACAACGTCTATGTCGTTGAGGAGCTCATACAGCTCACTGTTGAGTCGGCTGAGGAAATCATCGCCAACTCGCACTGGACCGAAGATCTTACGTAGGACTTTTCTCTCGAATACTCTCAAGGCTGCTGCGTCAGTTCTTAATAGGGTCCATGCTTCTGCGCCATAAAGAAGCACTGGTAGGATGAGCGTCTTGTAGAGTATTAGCTTTGTCTTACGAGAGAGGTCTCTGCTACTCAATTGCCTATTGAGACCATAATAGCACCTGTTGGCAAGAGTAATCCTGCGCTTGATCTCCAGACTGACATCATTTTCGGTGGTAACGGCGGAGCCAAGATAAATGAATTCCTTGACTGTATCAAAAAAAAAAATGTGTCTTTTAGCATATGAAAATTGGTTGCAAAATATAATTTTATGCGTCGATGGGGATGTTGGGAATTAAATACTAAAACATGTCCTTCATGCATAAAAGTTATTTGGTGGCGTTCTACTTTTCTATTCCCAATTTGTTAAAATAATCACATCACAAACAGGCGCTCACATTAAAAATGCCATTTCAAACAACCATCTGTAATACACTCATCCATCCAACCATTTATTGTATTATTCCGCATGTGTTGCTGCACAAGTTGTTGGCCAAAATGATTTAGCCATGTGACCGTTGACTGATAGTTTTGTATCACCTCAGTGGCCTGGTTTTTTGTATTTAAAAAGATTACAGTTAAGAAATTATTGTTGCTATCAAAGGTACCATCATTACACACACATACTTTTTATATTGCTGTTCCTGTTGCTGTTGCTGTTACTGTAGTAGCAAACTAAAGCCGTATCTGTCTTTTAAGCCAGTTTGTTTGTAGACGTTGTTGTCTTGTATTTGGGTAAATCGTTATACGTTATATTTACAGGTCAAATATCTTGTTTAAGTTTCTGTTGTGGATTTTTTTTCTTCTTTCTTTGTACATACTTAGTTCAAGGGATTTGCCGAGTGTCTGTGTTTTTATTTGCAACTACAAGTTGCAAGCTGTTATTGTTGTTCTTTCTTATGTGATCTTAAATTTGTGTATTTGTTTTAAATTCTTCTTTATCAAAAGATTTCAAAAACCATTTTCTACTTCAAACTGAAAGGAATTATTTACGCAAATATTTGAAAATGTTTTTCTCGTTTGTTCTGTATTTGTTTAGTTTCTTTAGTTTCGATGTTTCTTAATCTTTAAAATTGTTTTTTGTGTAAAAGACGACATTTACCACATGTTTTGTTGTTGTCGTTGTCGTTGCTGTTGTGTTGTATTGTATTTCTGCATCTACATTGTAGATTCTACAAAATCTTTTTTAATTATTTGTTTAGCATTTAAACGAAAACATTTTTTTTATTTGTTTTCTATTTTTTTTTTTTTTGTAATTCCTCAAAGACTCTTTTAAGGGAATTAATTTGTGTCTGTAAGTTTCGAGTAGAATACCACATACATACATACATGTACATGTACACAAACGTATTTCTAAACATGTTAAATGTGGCACAACTTTATCTGCAAAGGAATAGAGAGACCACAAGACAAAATAACAAAATAAAATTGGCTATAAACGAATTCAAGTGGCCCTATTATATTCCAAAAGGAAACATAATCAAATAACACTTTAAAGAGTGTCCCTATAATTGGTCAATTCACACAAGCCGTTGTATCGTTGTATTGAGTGTATTGTTGGACGAATATACAACAGTGTATGCTTCTTGTTGACAATTTTCATGTAAAATACCGATACACTTATACACATTATTTTCATATGTTTTTCAAAAGTTGTGTTGGTTACGTGCTATCAAATTGTTTGAATGCCAAAAAAAATACATTTGGAATACGAAATACACAATACAGCATAGCATTGAGCGTTCACAAACAACCAAGTGTATTCAATACAACATACAGGATACAAAGTCGTGTGAATTGCCCAAATGTCTCTTACAAGTCTATTGCCAGGACAAAGTTTACAATGCTGCTCGGTGTTAACAATGGCCTAGCACCTGTTATGCTTCCATTCTCATCGTAACAGAATTTTCATGTTGGACTCGAGACAACCACCACAATGACATGGCAAAAGATCCGTTACCAATCTTAGGAAAAAAATTTTTTTTCTCTACAGTCTGATCTCATTACTCAGATCTCTTCTTATTGTAGATTTCCAATAAAAGTTTCGATTGTCTCAAACCCGTTTAATTTATGAAGAGTCGCTGCCTGTCATTATCTTTCTTTACGTTGAGATTACGCTCCTACCATATAGAAGGGTTCCGGTACCATCAGCGGCTTAGAAGCTCCCCTCCCCGTAAGCTCGACTGATTGCTTACTTTCGAGAATTCCAATCGCTGACTTGGTACCAGAGATCAGCAATGAATCGTTTTTCCGCTACTCATAAGCACTCATGCAATTTTGAGTATGAGTGAATCAACAGAATTGAAATTCAACTACTCTGATTCATTCGTACTCGCTACAGCATTGATTGAGTATAGGTTACAATGAGTATGAGTACAACGTCAAACTCACAACATTCGAAATGTGTTTGATTCATATGCCTACTCATTCTGATTCATAAATTTAGAAAAATACTTATAATACTTATAAGTGATTCGAGTGGCTCGAATCATTCATCAAAATTTACAGCCTTTGTTATTGTTGCATATACAAACAAAGAAGAAAGGAAAGACAAAGACAACAAGCAAAGCATACACACAATCTTCTTGTGAGTATAGTAGTGTTCGTACGCGAATCATACTTATTTTGTGCTTCGTGTAAATGTTAAGTAGAGACGAGTCGAAGTCAATAACATCATGCGTATTGTTAAGTATGAATACGACGAGTACTTCCAACTTTGAGTATGAGTAGTATGAGTATGATATTAAAATAAGTATGAATGCGTATAAGTAACAGAAATATTAAGTATGACTCGAATCTACTCATCGTTTTGAATACTCGTTGCTGAACTCTGCTTGGTACATGTAATCAGTAACACTTTCTAATTTCTTAAAGCTGAGATACATTCCACGCTATGACAAGTTATCAGAGGCATAAGAAGACTACATCAATACCTTTACTATTGCAGCCTACACATAGTAGGTGGCATGAAGATTGGTTATTGACTTAATGCCACTTTCGCGAATTGTATTATTACATTGCTTACTGATTCGTGACCTCAACAAGCCAATGCTGCATAATAGTGTAGAGTATATACAACATATTAGAGAAGATTTTTCTCTCACATGACGATATTCACTTTGCTTAGAAATGACAACATTGTTGAGGACTTTACAGTTTCCGTGAGTTTTCCAGTCACATGATTACCCACTGAAGCTAGCCTTATTTACAGTAATAAAACTGATAAGCACCGAATTAATTTTTCTTCCAAGTTCACAGATCTGTAACTAGTGAAGATCTTGGTTCTAAATATTATCTGCCTAGAAGCCTAAAACATAAGCCTTGAAACAAAAGTTGAATCTTTGAAACATATCTTGATAGCTTCCATAAAGATGTGTAAAAGTGTTCCCTAAAAACCTATTTATTACCTTCACAATGAAAATATTATACTCAACTGCCATATTGTACGATTATTGAGTGGACCTCACTTTTTAGCCGACACAACCAGACAAGTACTGCACGAAAACACAATCCCTGTCAGTTGGATATTGCACAAATACGTCTTCCATAACATTGCCAAAAAAACAACGCAACGTCAACTTGTGGAAAAAACAAGTAAAATAAACCTGTGGTTTCGAATTTCAAATGTTCCGTAGTTTCACAATTTTCATAAGATTTTTATCTTCGGCTTACTTATGGTTTCCTTATGCAAAAAACTTACACATTCAGGCTAAAGCAACAACATTCTTAGACCACGTTTATGGTGTGAATTATTGAGAGTGTGTGGCATAAACAAGTAAAATAATGCAAAGCAAAAGAAATATTGTAGGAAATACAGCTTATGTATATGCATACATACATACATACATACATGAAACTAGAGCAGTATAGTGCAGCGTAGTTTTACATTAAGATGCATACATAATGATTCATAAACTCTGTTAGTGGATAGACGAACTAGTAGGACGTCATTCCTGCAAGCAGACAAGACAACTCATGTTTTGGCAAACTGCCAGACAGAACAGACGTAAAAAATACATTTTAAGCTACACAAGCTACAATTACTTGATAGTTTTGAAGGTACTTTGGAAAATAGTTTTGAAACAAAGCTGATGTTGCACTATTTTTCAGTTAATTTTTGTTGTTGTTGTGATCGAAAGGGGAGGGGCGTATAGAAAGTGCTGTCCTTTACGATTTTGTAATATTTTGATTTTTCACAGAGGACTTTCAGATGAATATTGTTCTTCAAAAAGATGTTCAAAACAGTTTAAGGCATACTTAGTTGGATAAAATGTAGAAATTTTGGGAAAAAACTGTGAATATCGGGCAATTTCTGATCATTAGCTGTTTGTGTCAAAATGTTGTATCTGTTTTGTTAGGCTAGAAAATAAATATAATTGCGATAATTGATACATATTTTAACTAAAGAGTGTTATCCATTTGTCGATTTCAGATATGCACATTTATAAAACACATATAAAAATACAATTTCGATAAAATTTTGATTTTATTTTAATGTATTGTTTCGTTTCTATCCTTTTAAAAAAGTTAAAAATATAAGTTCGTAGATTGTAAATAAAATAAAAATAAATATGTGTTTAATTTTAAATTAATTCTTTATTATTCACACAATTCCGTGTGCCACCTTTATCGATTTGACTTAACCAACAACAATTTACTTTAGTTGTTATTATTCTTTACACACTCATTCGTTAGAACTTCAAATCACGATTCTCTTGCGCGTACACAATAACAATTGTTCGTTATTCTCTCTCTGCTTCCAACCTTTTTATAAGCCCAAAAAAAGACCTTGTTTTCTACAAAAGTACCAACATTTTTAAAGGAAATTCCAGAGCCCGGTGCCCTCTGTTGGTGTGTTTTGCGTTTTTTGTCCGGGACTAATAAAATACACAATATTTTATTTAAAAATGCAAATATTTCCTGTTTTAATACTGAATTTATTAAAAACAAATTTTAAATTTAATTTTGTCGAAAAAACTTGTTTTGTTAGAAAACAAATTTAATGAAAACTTTTTCGCATCTCAAAAAACTTGAAAAAAAAAGAGAAAACTTTGCAAATGGCAACGCTGCACACGACTTACTGAATTCTAACTGAATCGCCGTTGCTTGCTCTGTCTTGCCTTTTATATCACAAGCGTCAGCAGTCTGATGAATGCACTTGAAGGAGAATGTCTTCGAGAAATATCCAAAAATGTAAACAAGTTGTCCTCATCATTGTTGTTTGTGTATCTTGTTTACGTTCGTCCAGGCAGAGTTGTTGTTGCTTATTTATTTGTCTATCCGCTATTTATTTTTATACACTGACGTTGTTGCTACATTTTTGTTTATTCATCGATCTTGTAAACAAGTCCATTGTTTTTGTTGCTATATTTTTACTTACTCGCGTGAACAAGTCCATTGTGTTGTTTTTGGAGCTTGTGTTTATTATTTTAATAACACCATTTCCATTTTCGTAACAGTATGGATTATAATGTTTCATCATCATTGAAAATCTGTAGCAACGGACTTTAATTTTTAATTATATGGATAGAGGACCAAGTCCAAATGCAAAATACGCCATAATCAGCCGAAAATCTACAAATTCGAACTATACATCACACTTTCTATACGGCAAACGATATGGTAAACAGTGTGCACGTTTACGATAATGTGCAAGCTTAACCACATCCTTTCTTATATTATTATCTCATCACACTTTATGATGGAATCATATCGAGATTTTGTGAGAGTGCCTCTATACAAGTCTGTTCATATTTCAAATAAGACGTATTAGCTTAACGATAGCCCTTCTCAGTGAGTTTTGAAAGAACAGCTTGACAGTTTCCTAATCAACTTATATACATACAGTCAGCGTCAAAAGAAAGTGTACACTATGGATAAAATTCTAACAATCTCAACTCAAGTTTTCCACTTAAGGAGAGTGCCCGAAAAAATTTTACAATATTTCTAAAATTTTCTAATTCTTTTCTTCTTGTTTCAATTTTAAAAACTGGCAATAAAATAATTTGAACAATGTATATTTTTTTGAATTGTAAACTTTCTTTTGACGGTCACAGTTTCTCATTTCGCTTCGCTAGCCTTTCTGCCAATTTAATGGATCCACCTGTATATAGTGTGTGTAATGCTAGCGACATAGAGTCGCAGTTGTCTAGTAGGTAGTGTGTTGGCTTATTAGATGTAAGGCCACGGTTCAAACCCCAGGTCATACATCAATTCGAAAATATGAAAAATATTTCTTCGGCGACTTCCTCTCACCAGATGTCTGGCAAAAACTCTGAGAGTCAATAAAATTGCCATGAAAAGTTTCTCAAAAATCTGTAGTTCGGAGTCGACTTTAAATTGTAGGTCCCGCCACTCATGTATAAAATTAACGCACACAACATAAGTGGTGTGAGAAGATAGGTCCATAATCCTAACTGAAGGGTTGTAGTGACTAATTATGTATGTATGTACCTGCATATACTCTGCTGAGCGGTATGCTATGCTTTCTATACGGCTATGATGTACTTGGAAATCTGCCTTAGCCTGTTTCCACAGCATTAGAGAGCCATTCCTTTTTGTTCCATTCCTTGTAGCCAAAATCATGAACACTATGGTGAAGACTTCACTTATCTCCTTCATGGCAGGCACATTCCGAGCTGATGACATTTTCTCTACTTTATGTATTGTACTGCGTGCCGCCTATAATCCAATTGCTTGAAGCGCAAATTAACAAAAAATGGTCGGCATAAATTATTTTGCAGCTGAGGTCAAGAAGACCAATTTGTGCATTGAAATCTTCCATTACGCCAAGTGTATCATGGCTATTGCTTTCACATATTGTTCTATCTCTCTATCCAGAGTTCAAATCGTGTGTTGTATTTTATACTAGATGTCTTGAGGTATTTATTCAATCTCAAGGAAATTTTATTTTAATTAATAATTTAAACGATATGTCTGTCCACTACCTATACAAGTCTGTATGGTATGTACAGGCAATAATTGCATGTCATGTAATCTGAAATAATAAAACATTTCAAACAAAAACAAAAGTTGAAAATTGTAAAATCAATAGTTTATCGGTGTGTGGTTCATATAATATTTTCCAAATGTTCGATTTCCTATTTAATTAATCACATAAAAAGACCCCCCCCTATCATAAATTACATACTTTAACTGATTGTAACGTATTATTTTGATAATTGCTAATGCCTTACTGCCATAAAACGAGCCCCAAACGCTTATTTAATTCTAATAAAACAAAAAGTACGCAGTCACACCTTTTATTAGCTTTAAAGAAATGTTCAATAGGAACCATACGTAAAATCTCCTATTCTCGTACACACCTTTTAAATTTACTCCTTGTATTGTATCTACTGTCAATGTACATATGTATGTATGGTATGTATGTACATATATTTAAAGGAAATGGTTTACATATTAAATTAAAAAACACATGAGAGCCTTCAGTCTATCATAAATTAAAACATATTTTCAGTAAACTATTGCATTTATGTAGACTTCTTTCAATTGAAAGTTCTGAACTTTAACAGTTGATAACGGCGATTTGTTGAGACAACGTCTGTCAAATTAGTTGTCAGTTAGTCAGTCTGTTTTATCAAATCAAAATGGACCACCACAGACAACGACATACATATTGTTACGTTTTTACCTTTTAAAAACGTTAAAAATATGAGTTCGTAGATTGCAAATAAAATAAAAATAAATATGTGTTTAATTTTTGAATCAATTCTTTATTATCTGCACAACTTTTGTGCCACTGTTCGAACTTATTCCACGTATACAATGATAACTTTCACAATATGTGCTTATTCGTGATATTTCTCTGCTTACAACCTTTTTTTGTAAGCAACAACAACACTTGTTAGTTATTCTTCTTTGCTCACAACCTTTTTTGTAAGCACAACACTAACAACTGTTTTCTTCACGCAACTTGTCTGCACACAAGTCTGACTGAATTAGAACTCGATCTCGTATCTTCACACACCACTGGTTGAATTCTCACTCAATTCAACGCTACGTCGTCACACGACTAACTTAACTCGATCTCCGAGAATCACGTGTCTTCATACACGACTGACTGAATTCTAACTGAATCCTTGTTGCTCGCTTTATCTTGCCTTTTATATCACTGGATCAACAGTGTGATGAATACCCTTGAAGCATGATGACGACCTTCGGGAACAATCCAAAAATGTAAACAACTTGTTTCCATTTTTGTTGTTCGTGTATCTTGTTTATTTTCGTCCAGGCAGAGTTGTTGTTGTTTGGTTTGTTTGTCTTTCTGCTATATTTTTTATACACGGACGTTGTTGCTATATTTTTGTTTATTCATCGATCTTGTAAACAAGCCTGTTGTTTTTGTTGCTATATGTTTACTTATTCGTTGATCACGTGAACAACTGCATTGTTTTTTTTTTTTTTGAGCTTTTGTTTATCATTTTATTTGTGATCAAGTCCATTGTGTTGTTTTTGGAGCTTTTGCTTATTATTTTAATAACACCATTTCCATTTTCGTAACAATATGTTCGGTGAATGGGCTTTGGAGCACCATAAATACATACATAATTGGTCAATACAACCCTTCAGTCAGGATTACGACCAAGCTTCTCACACCACTTATGTTGTGTGTGTTAATTTTATACATGAGTGGCGGGACCTACAGTTTAAAGTCGATTCCGAACGACAGATTTTTGAAAAACTTTTCATGGCAATTCTATTTACCCTCAGAGTCTTTGCCAGACATCTGCTGAGAGGAAGTCACAGCCTCTTCAAGGTATATGTAAGACCCAGCTAGCAAAAGTTATTCAAATATGTTTGGCAGTGCCAAATTGTTGTTTGCCACTGTTCTACAGAATTTGAGAAGGATTCAAAGAATGGGTTGAAATTAAAGAGAAGTAGAGAAAAGTCAGTCCGATGGTGAAATACTTACATTACAGTTTAGACGCCCACGATAAATGGGTTGGCGGAAATTGTAATTTAGTGATTTTAAAAACAGACTGACATCTTCTCAAATGAGAGAAGTTTGTGTCGAGTAAGAAAAGGATTGACAGTGGCAAATGAAGTTGATAAAACTCTCATACGATCTACATATATTCACTGTTGAAATCAATGGCAGATAGACGGAATCTTCCCCGCAAAACTTACCATAACGAAATGAAACGAAAACATACATACAGTAAGTAACAGGCTACCCAGACAATAATGTAAGATTCTGCCTTAGCCCAGAGTTAGTCAATAGCCGTTGAATAATTTTGCCCAATGGATAGTTTAATGGAGGTAAGACGTGTGCTCATTTTCATTAGTGTTCGGTAGGGGTGTTTTCAAGGTTTTTGTTCCGAAATTACCCGATATGTATTGACGTGAAACTGTCGAGAGAGTCTATCAAAGTAGTGGCGGCTGACTCTTACTGGTTGGCTAATTGCCACTTGGCTAACTAAGAAGATAGACGAACTAGTGACAATAAATCGTAAATAGGGGTAGAGAGACTCCATAGACTAAATGTTTCTTAGGTTTAAAAAATTTAAATTTAAAAACTGACCAAGCCAGAGCAGTAGTGTTCCCTGATTGAATATCGAGTATAAAATGTCCCCTCAAGATAAGGTTGAAGTGATGGCAATTTTGCTCAATCTTGGGATCCTCAATGAGGATAGACGAGTGTCCACAGGAAATAGAGTTTAAGACGCATTGCGACAAATGCGGTATGTAGTTTAGCAAGTAAGCTAAATGGACGCCAATTAAGCATTAAAAATGTAAAATGTTCGTAAATCGTCTCAATTTATCAAGAAGTTTCATGTTGCATTTTTTATTGAAGTTTACTCTGTAAAGAATCTAGGGCCCTATAACTATCGAATAGATCTGGCCGAATTATTCTAGGATGAAGCCACTAGTTCAACTAAGGGTTAAGAATCAGATGTATCGGGTCCGCCATCTAACGTTTTTTTTTTCAACTAGTGCTTATTTCGTGAATGGTAACACTTAACTTATGTCGTATTTGACAGATAATTAATTTTATCCTTCCGCTGAACGCATATGGTTGTGTATTCGCGTTTTCGCTTCGCTAAGTGGGCCTGCGATCGACTTACAGAAGATGCCGATTTTGGCAAAAAAAATCATCTTTTCAGATGAAGCTCATTTTGATCTTGGCGGGTATGTAAACAAGCAAAATTGTCGCATTTGTGGCACAGAAAACCCGCACGCATACACTGAAAAGCCGACGCACCCAAAACGAGTCCCTGTTTGGGGCGGATTTTGGTCTAGAGGCATAATTGGGCCATTTTTCTTCGAAAATGAGTAAGGAGTGGCCGTTACAGTCAATGGCGATCGTTATCGGGCCATGTTGAACGAATTTTTGTTCACAAAAATTATAGAGGAGGATATTGGCAACATTTGGTTTCAACAGGACGGCGCTACGTGCCACACAGCCGAAGCTACACTCGACGTTTTGCGCCCTGTTTTTGAAGATTGCATTATCAGCCGCAGAGCTGATGTCGTTTGGCCACCTCGGAGTTGCGATTTGACACCGTTGGACTATTATTTGTGGAGTGCCGACAAGCCAGAGACAATTGACGCTTTAAAGGACAATATTCGTGAAGCCAGAAGAAGTCGCCGTAGTCTAGTAGGTAGTGTGTTGGCTTATTAGACTGAAGGCCCGAGTTCGAATCCCAGGTCAGACATCAAAACGAAAATATGAAAATACATATTTCTTCGGCGACTTCCTCTCAGCAGATTTCTGGCAACAACTCTGAGAGTAAATAAAATTGCCATGAAAAAGCTTCTCAAAAAAAAAAAACTGTCGTTCGGAGTCGACTTTAAACTGTAGGTCCCGCCGCTCATGTATAAAAATTAACACACACAACATAAGTGGTGTGAGAAGCTAGGTCGTAATCCTGACTGAAGGGTTGTAATGACCATTTATGTATGTATGTATGTATTCGTGAAGAAATTGTTGAAATACAGCTGCACACAATCGATAATGTGCTTAAAAATTCGGCCGATCGTCTAGGCTACTGCATGGCCAGCCGAGGCAGCCATTCGAATGAAATTATTTTCCATTATTAACCTGAAGGATTGTACTTTCAAATAAAAAAAGAAATTTGAGAAAATATTCAGTAGCTTTTCTTTCAAGCATTTTCAAAAAAAGTTATTTGGCGGACCCTTTAGTTATTTAACGCAGGGAGTCCGCCTAATTCCGCACCCTTTTAGCATGATAAAACATATTTTTTCTGTGACAATTGTTTGAAATTTGATGAAAATGGTTCGGTAATTGAGCCTACTTACCATATCTGAATAAAAACACTTAAAAAAAAAATTATTATTTGAAAAATACCACTGCGTTTCTTATTATTTTGACTATTCTTCGCTTAAATGATAATGATTATGATTTAATTTATCAATCAAACTGATTACAATAAATATATGATATCACATTATATAAAATTATTCAATTGACTCCATGTGTTGTAAGAACAACAACAGCCATGTCTGTGGTATTTTAAATTTGATGCAATTTATCTCACAACCATGTCATGCATTGTGGAGTTCAAACAGAAAAACTCAGTTTTTTTTCATACTTCATCGAGACCGTATATGACTGATAATAATATTGTAAAATAAGCCCCCATAAAAATTAAATAAATTGACCCTCACAGCTAAAAATGCAAATTTCGTTTTTACATGCCACACATATCAACTGTGGCAAGCTTAATATATGTATGCGTGTGTGGTGGGGGGGTTCGGAAAAGCAGAATGAATTGCTGACTTTATTGGAGTACACATTGCAGTTTTTGTGTATTATTTTAACAACAATTTTTACTCTGTACACACAAACAAGGCGACCATTGTATGTATACATACATATGTATGTATGTATGTAGATAGATTTCATTATAAATAAAAAAAACTAAAACTTTAAAAATAAATCAAATCTGTACACACACTCTAATAAATCTCTAAAAGCCAACAAAACTAAACATTATTAAATTGAATTTGAAATATTTGGCATGGAAAAAAAATTAATGAAATGAAATCAAAGTAAAGTAAACTTTACAGAGATTTTAGTTTTCTATACCCTGCTGATACAACAAGCATTTATTAAACAATTTATGAATAAAATAATGCTTGATTGGGTAAAACTAACAACGGTGGCCTATAACTGGCAGGTAATAAGGTGACCAAAACTGAGAGATATTTTTTCAAAAACAGAAATTTTATGCTACTGACTAAAACCTTCTGGCAAACTAAAAACATCACATTCCGCGGACTCTCACACGCGGTATGTCAGTCAGTTTTGAGCTCTCATTGTAGTAATGCGAGATTTGTCTATGAACAACATACACGAACAGGCATAAATTTACCTCTCTATGAATTCAGTTTATGCACGTTTTAGATCATTCTTTATATCTGCCTTAGAACGTTTAGGCTTTCCTTTACTATGTGATCTAACTCACACAGATGCATGAACTCTTGTCCTGCTTATCTATGGTATTACTAGCGTACTCCATGGAATTTTCCTGGTTTCTCTACAGATGGTTTTTTATCTTCGACCCATACAACAGAATGCATTTGACGCAGTTGACAGTGCATCCTCCTGATGAGCAAATAAGTAAATAAAGATAAAAAATCGTTAAATATGAGGAAACCAACAAAAGTGCGCATGAAACGTCCTTCCATTCTCATAAAATATTGGTACGCAGTGGCGTAGCTAGGCAAGCAAGGGCCCTGGGGCAAATTAATTAAAAAATGGGGCCCCACTGCTATGTAATCTGATTAGGTTTTATCAAATAAAAATATGAAATATACAAATACTTGCTAAGCTACTTAAGCTCTTTTTTGTGCATTGCAAGTAGGGTTGCCAGCCTGGCTGGACTTGGCTGGATTGTCCAGCTTTTTTGACGCTTGTCCAGTTTCAAGCTAAAATTTAATTTGTCCAGCTAAATAGAATTTTTTTTAGTACACTGCAATAACTTGGGCAATAATTTTCATGTTATGTTTGTCAAATCATGTTAGCCAACACTGATTGTACATTTGTTATACAACTAAGTTCTGATTTTTCTCTTCTATCATCACTGACAACATGTCTTAACACTTGAACAGCTGATGTCATAATAAATATTATTGCGAGCGATAGTCAATTTCTTAAATTTTAAAGAATGCAATGAATTTATTTAATTGTAATATTTTTAAATAATAATACATACAGTGAGCCGCAAAACTAGGACACACTAGATTTTTTATTATATTTTATAAATTTTCTGTTGTTTTAACAATGATGTTATGACAATACTGTTGCATATTGCTGGCTTCAATGTTGCTCTTAATTTCTACGAGTCCAAATACAACATTTTTGGTTCCGATGGACGACTAAGAGTATGGCGCAGAGAAGGGGAAGCTTTAAATCCGAAAAATACGGCGAAGACTGTGAAGCATGGATGAGGAAGTGTCATGGTATGGGGCTGTATGTCGTCGTCTGGGGTTGGCAATATTGTTTTTATTGAAAATACAATGGACCAATATGTTTATTTAGATATTTTAAAAAACAATCTAAATGAAAGTGCTTCAAAATTGGGTCTAGCTGACGACTACTACTTCCAACAAGATAACGACCCGAAGCACACAGTCTGTAAAGTGCAAATGTGGACTCTTTATAACACCCCACATACCCCCAAAACCCCTCCACAAAGTCCAAACCTCAATCCCATAGAGCACTTATGGGAAATTTTAGAGAGAAATGTGCGAAAACACGAAATCCGGAATCCTTTTGGAGGAGTGCAACAAAATAAGTGACGAAACAACAAAATCGTTAGTAAGCTCCATGAATAATCGGTTGAAAGCTGTACTAAAAAATAAAGAATACCCTACTAAATATTAAAACGTGAAATTTTTGTCAGTTTTTAGAATAATATTTATGAATTTTATAGCTGTGTCCTTACTTTTGCGGTGTAAATATTTGAAGTTGCATTATTATTTTATGTATATATTCTCAATACCGAAACAAAGTTCCTTATTTTTTGTTAGATTGAATTACTATATTTTATTTTTACTACCTTGAATGTTTTATTTTGTTTTTGTTAATGTAAATAATTAAAAAAAAAAAAACTTAAAAACTTATTGGTGTGTCCTTAGTTTTGCGGTTCACTGTATATATATATATTTTGATAACAATGGATATTTTAATAAAAATTATTTACACAAAACCAAAATTAACATTTTCTCAGTATTTTTTTATGTCCAGCTTTTTTTGTTTTGTCCAGCTTTTTAAAACCCTATGTCCAGCTTTTTGCGAATCGGAATCTGGCAACCCTAATTGCAGGGCAGGTAATAAAAATATTAAACAGTAACAACATAAATTACAATTAATACTTGGTGTAGGTTTGGCTAATAAAACGAAATAGAGAAGATTCAAGGGTTTATCATATAAAGGTCGGGCCATGTTTGATGGCTGCATAAAAGCCTAGAAACACTTCTTTTACTTCTATATCAATTGGCTGTCCATTTTCCGATCTGGTTATTACTGCATACCTCACAACAATGCTTAGCTGATCTACCTTCGATATGTCCTGTGTCGTATCTACATATATCGTATCACTCAGATATCTCAGATAGATTCTAAAAACATAAATATTTCAATATCAATAGAAATATTTTGGCAAGATGTACTTGCAGAAGGCTGACTAAAAAACTTGTCAATTTTGGGCAATTTTTATTTACGATCTTCTCTTTCTTGGCGTTGTTTGCGTTTAAATGCACCACTGGGTTTCCTCTTTTTATCCATAATTTTAGTTTTCTAATTTATTTAAACAATACAATATTAGATTGTGCTCGAGTAGGTAGGTATTCACTGTTCACTGACGACGTCAAAATTAAAATAAAACGAAAGAGAAACACAATGATACGCTACAAGTGTCGTTGGGAAATCCCCGGAAAAAAATTATCACCGTTAGTGTTACCACAATTAACGGTGGAACGATCCTGATCCCGCGGACCTGAATTAATGTAACTACTAGTGACTTCCATTTTTTCACGATATTTCGCGTCATACAATGAGCTGTAGCCGAAATCTATAGATATGACACGATTTATTGACTTAACGGACATCAATATGAGTGGTAAAATCATAAAATTGATTGAATTATATTGACCAGTAGAAAAAAGTTTATTGACATTAACTTACTTACTCCTGATAGAGCATTAATTTTTTACCGTTCTCGAAAAAAAAATCATAACTCGAATTCACAATAAAACGCACATCGATGAATAATAAAACGAACATATCACTATCCGTCAAATTGACAACACTGCCAACCTTCAGAAAGAATTTAGGCGAATTCCCTAGGCATAACTTTTGAATTTCTCTCAACTGAGTTGTCATGATTAAAGTGGGGTTGCAACCTGTCGTATTTATTTTGAAAATAGGAGAAATTTCCATTTCTAGGCACTGCGCCGCCTAGCCCCTAGGTAGCTACGCCACTGTTGGTACGAACTGTAAAGAAAAATTGTATTCTTCATATAGCCTCGCTCCCTAGCTATTATAAAAAAATCTTACTATCATAACAAATGAAAACCGCAATAGCGAAATTTCGAACAAATTTGGTCTGCAAAGAAGAATCTCTACAGTGTCCTGCTATTAAAGGATATTTCTGCTCTATAGGTGAAAAATTTGTGTACCTTTAAAGATTTTCTATGCATAGTTAATAAAAATGCCATTAAAAGTTTCGGAAAAAATCTGTCGTTCGGAATCGACTTTAAACTGTAGGTCTTGTCACTCATGTACAAAAATAACACACACAACAACAGTGATGCGAAAAGCTAGGTCGTAATCCTGACTGTAGGGTTGTGAACTAAACTTGTATTTCAAAATCACTGTTAAAACGAAACGCAATTGAACTGTTTCTGAAAGGAATGACTTTAGGCGATAAAAATTGGATTACGATCATTAACTATTCAAAGTAGCTTATATAATCTTTTATAACCTAGTCAAACGTTTGGTTTCGATCTTTACTGTTAACGATTGACGAGGCCGAAATCAATTCAATAAAACGTCCTGAATTAATTAGCCAAAGAAGTGTTGTTGTGTTCAGTAAATCGTAGTAAAGCGTAAACAATGCATATGTGATGTATATACAGGGTGGGGCAAAAGTCGCGAAGGGATTTGAAAAATTAATAACTTTTCTAATTTAATTTTTTTTTATTTTTCTTTTTAGGACTTGTAAAATAAATCTGGGAGATTAATTATGGAAGGTTACAACGTTATCCAGCGAACCAAAATCATAGAACTTTATTTTGAACATCATCGATCAATAATTCAAACTCAACGAGCCTATCGTCGTCATTTTAATGTGCGGAATTCACCATCCGAATCAATTAGTGACACGTTTTCAGGAACAAGGCTCAGTAAGGGATCTTCCACGAAGCGGAAGACTACATTCTGTAATTAATGAAGCAAATATTCAACGCGTTCTGGAGAGTGTTGAGGAGAATCCTGAAACATCAACTCGAAGGC
Organism: Sarcophaga caerulescens; assembly: GCA_927399465.1. Classification (NCBI taxonomy): domain Eukaryota; kingdom Metazoa; phylum Arthropoda; class Insecta; order Diptera; family Sarcophagidae; genus Sarcophaga; species Sarcophaga caerulescens. The sequence continues at coordinate 138,831,259 of OV656872.1, read as the reverse complement.
GTTCTGCTGAGCTGCAAATGTCTCGGCGGTCTTTACGCAGAATATTAAAGGGAAATTTACATCTTTTCCCATACAAGCTGCAGTTAGTGCAAGAACTAAAGCCACGAGATTCCCAAGAACGATTAAACGATTAAACCCCTTCGTGACTTTTGCCCCACCCTGTAGTTCAAAGGGCATCTGTTATTACCATCGCCACTAGTCTCATAGTGCGCTCAAATTATTTATTTTCTCTAAAGCCAACCAACAAACCGCGGCCCTGTGTAAAAGGCTTGGTATGATTGATTCTAGGGCCAATACCCCAATTGACATCTGTTACTCTCTTACAACAATAAAAAGCAGTTGTTCTGTAAGTGGTTCTGAGTTGTGTATTAATGTTCCAGTTTAGTTTCGCAGTCCAAGATATTTCGCATTATTAGTTACAGTGAGAGATACTCAAATGAGACATGGTGTAGTTAATTGTGTGACTTTATATCTCCTTGACCCTAGTAACAACTCTGTCCCAATCCACATTCGTTGCACCATTTCGATAGCAATTTCAGCACAGATTCTAGAATTTCAAAAATTTCCCATTCGCTAGGATAACCCTGAATTACAATTCTATTCCCACTTCCAATTGCTAAAGATTAAAAAAAAAAATATTCAGAATCTGGCCACTTTAATGATATTTTTTGTCATAAGCTACAGAACAGTATAAACTCTTTCGTATTGTTTGACGTACAGTTACACGTACCGTAAACCCCAATAACTTTTATTTAATTTCGTACTTATAAGTACGTATACTTATATACGTATACATACATATATAAGTAAGTATACTTACATATATGGTATGCCCTTAAGTGATATGTAATGTGCCACACACAATATATGTATGTACGTACCGCATACGAGTATGCGGATGTGTTTTTGTAAATGCCTCTGTGCGTTTGAATTTTAATGTGAATTGCCTGTAAAATTATCAACGAAAATTGTATCAAATTACGTACGAAAATGTAAAATTAAAATTTATTTTTTCTTTTTTGGATTTTTGTTTTCGTTTCATTTTACGAAAGTGTCACACGTATTACATTTCATAATTTGGAAACCATAAGCGATTTTCAAATAATCCTCTTCGGCTGTGGCCCTATAGCAAATTTAATGAACGCAATGCCTATCGCATTGGGTTTATTTTAACGATGTGCCATAAATAATTGTGTAGTCCGCACAGTGTACAGTGTAAAGTCAATGTAAAATGAAAATATTGTTGTTGTTGATATTTACAATAATGTAAATTAAATTGTTGCCAGTTGTAATCGAAAGAAAAAAACTCAAATCATTTTTGAAAAGTGTTCGGTACAGTGAAAATTTTCAATTCATAATAATGGCAACAGAATGGGAAAGCGTTAAGAAGAGGTTTCGACTACATTAAATTGTTTGTAATTGAGCACAAAAGTGTCATTTAGTTGGACCGCTCTTCTTGCTTTTAATGGCATTTGCTTATATTAGTCCGGCTGTGGCAAACATAACCTCATCAAATTGAATTTTATGCATACCAAATGACAATCATTGCGAAAAAATAAATTCAATTCATTTCAAATGCTTTCATTTTGCTTTCGTTCATTTGGTTTCTGAGTTGTTAGTGAATAAAAATGCATACAATTTCATGAACACAGTCTGTAGTTAACAACGTTATTTTATTTTAATTTTAAATTCAATTTCAAATGTTATCACACTGTAACTGAAGAGACCGTAAACTGTGAGACCGTGGTTCATAAATATTTCTTCTCCGACTTCCTCTCAGCAGGCTTCTGGCAAAAACACTGCAAGTAAAATAAAATTGCCATGCAAAGTTTCGCACAAATCTGTCGTTCAGAGTCGACTTTAAACTGTAGGTCCCGCCACTCATGTATAAAATTAATGGTGTTTTCTTTTCTACCAAAAAATGTGCATTTTATTAACGCAAAATGCAATTTTGCGTTTGTTTCTTAAAAATGTTTCGCCCTCTAAAAGGGTGGTATGTTTTATTCTAAATAATTCGCACTTGCCAATGGTGGAGGGCATTGCATTTTATGCCCTTTATAAATCGAGAGTGCTGATAATGCCCTGTAAAGCATATGACTTTTGTTTATTAATAGGGCTACCAGATGAAATTTAAAAAAAGTCGCCTGGTATTGTTATCCAATTTGAAGTTAATTTTTTCATTGTCTTGTGGAGTAATCTTAAGGAAATATTACATTATTAAAGCTACATGGTCAGCAATATAAAAAATTGCATTCAATGTTAGAACAGTGTTAAAATATTTTTGTTTTTGTTATAAAAAAAGCGTGCAAAAAATGAAGTCGAAAAATTAGCGATCTGGCAACACCTTTGAACAAATTGGCATTTCCTCATTCATTTTCTTAATAAGTGGTAAACACAGGGAATACCCTTTTTTAATATTTGTGTTATGTTCTTCTCAAATAAAAAATGACATTACAACAGGGTTGGTCAAAAATTTTTTTAATGTACCTGGTAAGAGGGTGACATTTTCTTTGTAGAAAAGAAAACACAATAACACACACAACATGAGTGGTATAGGAAGCTATGTCGTAATCCTGACCAAAGTATTTGGGCACAAGATGCCAGTTATTAAGTGTCAAAGTTCAGAAGTCCCTGTTGGAAAACCCCATAAAACGATTGATTGGCCACAACAAATTATTGAGTTTGTTTTATTATCAAGAGAATGCCGTACGTAGTCTGATTGCTTTTTATGTGTTCTTTTACCTACAATACAACATATCTGACACATTTGCAATGGCATTCCTCTGGTAGTGGGGCAAATAATTAATCTGACTCTCACTTTACCCATTTCAAAGCAAAAACGGGAAAACCAAACCACTTGTATAGAGAGCAGAGAAAAACTTCCAAAGACTTCTGCATCCAGCTATATGTGAACTAAATTTACTTTTCTTAAGAGTAATTAAATTCTCTAAAAATAATTTGAATATCATTTCGAGCATTACATTTTTTTTTTTTTTTTTTAATTTTTATTTTTGCAATCTATTTACAAATAAATATTAAGCAAAACTTATAACTACTACATGTGCAGCCCTTGCGCTGACCAACTTCTTCCTTTTCCCTGATTGTGGTGGAACTTGGTCAGTACAGGGACTGCGTTCACCCGTGGCATCACAACGGGCCGCTATGCGTGCTCAAGTGAGCTTTGTGACATCAGAGCTACCACTCCGACCTAACCTAACCTAACCTATAACTACTACATAAATTTCACAGAGTGTTAGGTTCCTACAAACCTAACTATTTGTATATGTTCACAATTTTTTAAAAAAATAGTTATTTACATTAACTTATACATATAGAGAGTTATATTTGAAATGGGAGATCTAATATGTGTAACCTTTTCAAACGTCTAACTTCAAAAGTATCATCTAACAGTGGAATCGCAAGTAAATTTTGGTGGTTGCTCAGTCTTTGTTGGTATTTCGTACTGTAAATTTTAATTTCATCCCTAATAAGGCGTATATTAAGATCACGGTGAATAGCGTTGTTTCTCATAAACCAGGGTGCGTTCGTTAAAAGTCTAAGTGTTTTAGACTGATATTTTTGAATTATATCAATATTTGAGTAGGATGCAGTTCCCCATAGTTGTATTCCGTAAGTCCATATTGGCTTTAGTACCGTTTTATAAAGCAAAAGTTTGTTGTTAAGCCTTAATTCGGACCTAGGACCAAGAAGCCAATACATCCTTTTTGTTCTGAGTTCAAGTTGCTTTCTTTTGTGTTTTATATGGTCTTTCCAAGTCAATCGTTTATCCATTATAAGTCCTAAATATTTGACATGATCGGACATAGGTATAACAGTTCCGTCAAGGTAAACGGGGGGACAGTCCCCCTTATTCAGTGAGAAAGTGACATGATTGGATTTTTCCGCATTCACTTTCATATTCCATTTTTTTCGCCAATTGCTTATTACATTAAGCTGTGTTTGTACTATATCGGCTGCTAAAGCGGTGGATTTGCTGGTAGCTAAAATAGCAGTGTCATCGGCATACGTAGCAATCAAAACGTTTTCTAATGTCGGCATATCAGCGGTAAATAATGTAAAAAAGAATTGGGCCTAATACGCTTCCCTGAGGCACGCCTGCTTTTATTTCTCCGATTTCTGAGTTTTCCCCATTGATACTAACAAAAAAGCTGCGTTCATGTAAGTATGATTTGAGTAATAGATAATATGGAGCTGGCAAAAGTTTTTTTAACTTAAATAGAAGGCCATTGTGCCATACTCTATCAAAGGCTTGTTTGATGTCACGAAAAACTGAAGTACAGTACTCCTTGTTTTCTAGAGAATCTCTTATTTGTTTAACTATTCTATGGCACTGACGAGCATTACATAAAACGAATTTTTTGTCTAACATTCCATTTTTTCAATACAAATTTATTGTCAATTCTTTAAATATTTCGTTGATGCCTTTTCAAATTACGACATACTTGAAAAATTATAAAAAAAAAACCGAAAACCTAAAAAGTCATGTGGAGCTAAGACTCTACGGATAATAAATGAATTCAATCATAAAATAATCCCTTAATGGCCTATCCTGCTGTTTTACTAATTTGTCCGCAGATGACTGACCAACTGATGCATATGCCTTCTGAAAGAAATTCTTTGATCAAAAAAAAAAAAAAAAAAAAAAAAAAGAATAACAAAATGGAAATAAATTAGAACAAATAAGTGAGTTAATAGTCGACTGTGTAATGCCCTATGCTAATTACTAATAACAATAAAATTAATCACTATGCATGTAAATTCCAGTTAGTACGATGATGGTTCACGAGGTCCTTTACTTTCTTAATGAATCAAGGATTAGTTGGAGAGAATTAATTTTCTTTTTCTAACACATACATACATACATACATAATTGGCCATTACAACCCTTCAGTCAGGATTACGGCCTAGCTTCTCACACCACTCATGTTGTGTGCGTTAATTTTATACGTAAGTGGCGGGACCTACAGTTTAACGTTGACTCCGAACGTCAGATTTTTGAGAAACTTTTTCATGGCAATTTTATTTACTCTCAGAGTTTTTGCCAGAAATCTGCTGAGAGGAAATCGCCGAAGAAATATTTTTTTGTTTTCATATTTAGTTTTGATGCCTGACCTGGGATACGAACTCGGGCTTTACGTCTAATAAGTCAACACACTAGCTAATAGACTACGGCGACTTCTCTAACACAGTCTCCTTTAAACTCTTTGCAGTTTGTTATTTTCCCTTTCAAAAAATAAATTTATTCGAAGTCATCAAAATAATTTTATTAATGGAATGATTTTATCATTGAATCTCTTTCCTCTGAGCAATTTTTCTGTTTTAGAAACCACAAATATTTACTCGAGAAGTAATTTAAAACATAATTTATGAAATTTTCCATTTTTGGTATAGTTTTGCGAGAAACAACTGACAGCGTTAGGGTAAATTAAAGGATTTGGCTTTGGATAGATCAAGTTAAAGTGTTTCTTTTATGGCTCTATGTTCCTTGTAGGAATAATGGGAAATATATAATGCATTAAACGTCCGTTCCTTCTCCGACATTGTGCTGGAAACACATTTTACTCCTTTTCGTCATTTCTCACAGCTCATGCAGAAGTGATTTGCCGAGTGTTCAACACCATTGCTCCTAATGCAATGTCCAGTAATGACTCTAAGAACTGTATTGAGCAAGGAGTATGACCCTCATCCAGCTTCTGCTAAATTTACTGCGCTAGTATCCCCATATCTTAAGTTGCCCATATGACGTTGACAGAATCTATAACGGAGGTGGAGAACACATCGGAAAGTTCAATAGTTCTGCTACGCCTGGATTGTTCATCTGGTCTTCATTTATCTGGTGTATAACTAACACATGATGTACAATGGGTCAATTCGACCTTGTCACAGTTGACAAGTACACGTCCTCTAACCTAACACATGTTATGAATGTCTTACCGTTCCGTTATCTCATTGCAATACCCCCGACAGCTGTAAAGCGTCCTGAAGTTCGTTATGTTTGTTTTGACAGCCACATTAATATCAGAAAGTATGGTAATATCTCTTCCAGAAATATATATTTTTATTCTCAGTATTCCTTACCGATAACTTTATGGATTGAATCGTTTCCACAAAAAAAAACTACCATCCACAGTTTCTTTTCACAGTATGGAATTATTAAAATCATAATACGATTACAAAATGATTAGAATAGGGGAGGTTATGTAATGTTGTGGTGGCTTACATTTCTTGAAGGGCAATGACCTTTTAGACCAGAGTCGAGGACTTTAGGGCTAATATACAACACGGGGAATGCAGGACTTTAAAATAAATATTGCTATTGTAGCAACCTTTTTATTGGAGAGCACAGCCAAGGATGATAGAAAATGACAAGTTAAGAACCTGCTCTTCTTCAAGATAAGTACAGCGCACAGACACAAAGTTGAAAGATTGTCTCTTCCTCCTTCTCATACCTATAACTTAAAGTCTATTGGCATGTTTTCCTATAGGATTGTGGCCCATAAAAATCGTATCTGTGCGATTTAGCGCCAAAGTAGAAAAAGTCCTCTTCCTCTCCATACTAGTCCATCCGAAACCAGCAATAATGCACGTAACTTTCCCCCAAGGAAGTTGACCCGCCTTGTAAAAAGAGCGAAAAATGCATAGTTTAACTGAGACAATCGGAAAACTTATGGCCTGTAATATATTGGAGATCGTAAGGCTTCTACTGGACCTGGCAAGTTCATCGTCAATGGAATTTCCATTGATTACACTATGTCCTGGAATTCATGTGACAGTTACTTCGTACATGACAGTACTTAAGCTAAAGGGTCCGCCAAATAACTTTTTTTTTGTTGTTGAAAATGCTTTCAAAAAAAAAACTACTGAATATTTTCTCAAATTTCTTTTTTTATTTGAAAGTACAACCCTTCCGGTTAATAATGGAAAATAAATGATTATGCGTTTTCGCTTCGCTAAGTGGGCCTGCGATCGACTTACAGAAGATGCCGATTTTGGTAAAAAAAAATCATCTTTTCAGATGAAGCTCATTTTGATCTTGGCGGGTATGTAGCAAACAAGCAAAATTGTCGCATTTGGGGCACAGAAAACCTGCACGCATACATTGAAAAGCCGATGCACCCAAAACGAGTCACTGTTTGGTGCGGATTTTGGTCCAGAGGTATAATTGGGCCACCTCGAAGCTGCGATTTGACACCGTTGGACTATTATTTGTGGGGTGCCGTCAAAGACAAGCCAGAGACAATTGACGCTTTAAAGGACAATGTTCGTGAAGCCATTGGCTGCACACAATCGATAACATACATAATTGGTCATTACAACCCTTCAGTCAGGATTACGACCTAGCTTCTCAAACCACTTATGTTGTGTGCGTCAATTTTATACATGAATGGCGGGGGGACCTACAGTTTAAAGTCGACTCCGAACGACAGTATTTTGAGAAGCTTTTAATGGCAATTTTATTTACTCTCAGAGTTTTTGCCAGAAATCTGCTGAGAGGAAGTCGCCGAAGAAATATTTTCATATTTTCGTTTTGATATCTGACCTGGGATTCGAACTCGGGCCTTCAGTCTAATAAGCCAACACACTACCTACTAGACTACGGCGACTTCGATATCGACAATCGATAATGTGCTTAAAAATTGGACCGATCGTGTAGGCTACTTCATGGCTAGCCGAGGCAGCCATTTGAATGAAATTTTTTTTGCATTATTAACCGGAAGGATTGTACTTTCAAATAAAAAAAAAGAAATTTGAGAAAATATTCAGTAGTTTTTTTTTAAAGCATTTTCAAAAAAAAAAAGTTATTTGGCGGACCCTTCAGTTCGCAGTCTCATTTGCGTACTAAAAATGCAAACTACAGAATATTATATCCTCTCTTTTAATGTAGAAGTATGGACTAAATGATCTGGACAGATTAAATCTATCTTTTTAATAATAAGGATCACTATGTCGAGTGGCAATTTGTGCCGGAATTTTCATTCTCAGCAAAAGTGAACATATACTCCGCACAAGACCGTGTCAGTATTAAACAGGCTTATCGCCGACTAAAAGTTCTGAAACAAATTAACCCATTTACAGCCAAACAAAAACTACAAGTTAAATTTTTTAAATTTCAAAGTATATTTGTTTTTAAGAATGCAAAAAAACAGAAACGTAAAAAAAAGTGAAGAAAAAAAAATTCAGGAAATTACATTGGTACAATGCCACTTATGAGTGATATGTTGCAAAACAATTTTTTTCAACGCAGACTGCTTTTTGCAACTCCAGAAGACCATCTAATGCAAAAATAAATAAACTAAACTGTGCCCAAATTGGCACAGTGACCGTAAATGGGTTAAATATTCTAGACCACTTAGTGTAGGACTAAATTAAATTAAAATTTCATATAAAAATTCTTTTTAAAGTTGTGGCGACATTTTTGAAGTGACACCAATATTAAAATTAAATTTCAATCTCAAAGATTATTTGATAAAAGGCAACCAACATCAAAAAAAAAACAAAACAACCAAACGGTAACATCAAGAAAAGTCAGCATGAAACATTTTTATTATCTTGAAATGTTTTTGAAAAAGAAAAAAACTACGAATGAATGCATTAAATATTTCGGTTCTTAAGATTTCACAATCTTTAAGAAAACATCTTCAAAAACCAGAAATCGTTTGTCCTTTGCCGAAAATCCTCCTCTACTTGTTTAAATGCGTTGTTTCAACATCAACTCATCATTTTAACGTAGAAACAAACTCACAAGAGATTCATTTGCAAGATAATTGTTTTGTGTTGCATTTTAGGATTGCTATAGAAAACAGAAACAGATTTTTAAGTTAGTTTAGAGAATTTTACCCAAAAACTTATTTATTAACCCATATGCCATACTACTGTGTGGTGTATATGCCATGGACATTGTACGTTTAATTACTTTCAAGACGGAAGAATCATTAATGTTAAGAATATTTTTTACTTTAAAATCTCAACAAGTTTTTGTTAAAAATTTTCTGTTTGAAAATCAATTCAAAGGTTTTGTTTAGAATTGTGGTCTTTCCGCCTTTAATTTTTTTTTTTATTTTTTCAACTATAAACGTCTGCCAACGTTCTTTCACACCCCATAAAACAGTAGTGAGTAGACGAAAAATCTACCATCTAAAGCTGGCAAAAGTAATATTTATTTATTATTCATAGTAAATGAAAGGTAACTAACAAACAACAACAACAACAACAACAATCGAAAAAACGATACAAAAGCAAAAGCATCCAAAAACAAAAGGCAACCCAAAACCAATGAAACAAACCCAACAACAAACAAAAAACGAGGCGAATGAATGAACAATCAATCCATATACCATATAATAGCAGTTTCATCTAAAAACTACACTACAGAATACAATGAAACAAAATCGGATGTACAGAGGCAGACAGACAGATGAATATGCCTTAAAACTCAATAGCAGCAACTGAACTGAACGTTAAACAATGTAATTCAGTCAGTCATACATTTATTCATTCATTCATTCAGTCGCCCATTTAAGTTTTTGTGTGTGTTTTCTTGTTCAGTATTGCCTGCCTGCCTGCCAGCTTGCCTGTTAGCCTTCTTTCCGTTTTGCCATTTAACAACGTATACGGCGAATTATTTAGTCAGTCAGTTGGATAGAGGACAGTCAAGTTATTCATGCTATACCCCTTGTATGTAGTATAGTCTCGCATACCTAAACGCAAAACTTGATTGATAATGTCACTTTGAATAGAATTTGAGCATTAAATTGTTTGTTTTATGTTTCCAAAGGAATATCGTTTTCTTTGTGTGTCTTTATAACGATTATTTGCAACTTATTTGTGTAGATTTTTAAGAAAATTCAAAATTATAATACAGTCATGGCCATATATATATGTACATACATATGTATGTATACTACAGCGAAGATAATTAACAGAAAACTCTATAGATTTAGCCTTGGCAAAAGTGTAAATAAAATTATTTTATGACAACTATTATCCTACGTACATATGTATACTGAATCAAATAAGTCTCCGTACAGATTACTTTATTTTATATATTGATAAGTTAACATCGATTAAAACAAGATATGATTGATTTTTTAAATTTTATTTTATAAGAAATCTTGTAATTTAGGAAATAACATAAAATAAATAGAACAGAATTCATTCAAAACAGAAAAAAGGGTAATTTCATCAACTCCTTATATAAAATAACATCAAAAAAGTCTCCGTACAGTTCATTTTTTTTACATAAAGCATCCTTCCTTAAACCTATCTTAAACTCTAAGATATTGTTGGTCCTCCTTTATTGGAAATTACAGCATTTAATTTGCTTTTCATAGAATGGACAAGTTTAGTTGTCGTCATAGGGTGTATTTTTTCCCATTCCTCCTTGATAACAGCTTTAAGTTGGTCTTTATTTGCTATATTGTGCTGACGGATCTTTTTTTCCAAGTGGTTTCATAAATGCTCAATCGGATTGAGATCTGGTGACTACGCAGGGTGATTTAATTGCTTTCGGACATTATAGATGAGCCATTCTTTTTCTACTCCAGAGGTGTGTTTGGGGTCGTTGTTTTGTTGGAAGCAATACAAATGTCCCAAACCCAATTTTTCTGCACTTTGTTTTACATTTTTTTTAAATATTTAAATATGCAAATTTATCCATCGTATTTTCAATAAAAACGAGATAGTTTTGGTTAGATAAGTTTCGGTAGAGAAAACTCTGAATTTTAATTATTTCAGAATAGTCTTCCCTTTAAATTAAATTCCTTTGAGTTATTTATAATGCGGAAAATAGATTTCCGCCGCTACAATAACTAGAATGGCGAAAGCGTTAAAGTCACAAATTGACGCAGCTATTGTCATGTGGAAGTACAAATTTGTGAGTCTTCGACCTGTTTAGGACTTTTCAATATTGTCTTTGGAATATATTTTCAAGAATTTCCTTTAAACATTTTTGTACTCTTTAAGTTTGAAAAGAATATTCTGTGAAGTTTCATTCACTTCTTCAAATAAAGTGCTTTAATTTAATTATAGCCAATGATACATTTGCTATGCATCGTGGACTTTCAAACTTTGACAGTTGATTACAGCCATCTTGTTGAAGCTAATCCTATGGAATATGTTGTCATTCATTCAATCTATTCTTCCAAATCACCATGGATGGATAGCACTGAATTACACGTGTAAATAATAAAAATATGTTATTAGTATGGATAACCTCTCTGACTAAAATCTTCATAGAAAAGTCATTTTCAGCGATGAGATCCATTTCTGAGTGAATGGGTAAATGAAACAACAAAATTTTCGAATTTGTAATGATAGCAATCCACATGACATCCACGAGTATTCAATGCATCTCGAAAAAGTCTCTATTTGTTGTGAATTTTAAGCTCTGAATTGACCAGCTCAAGCCACGTTGGACTCTAATAAAATTAAGTGTGTGTGTGTGCGCTTCTATGGCTGGAGCTCATCGGATATTCTATTTTATATAACTCTGGCGCATAAATCAGGTTTAATTTGACCGATGGCATAGGTTATGTTGGCTTACGGAATGAAATCGCCTGATCTCTATGGAAAGTTTACATTTGCACTCTCGCGTGCAGAATATGCAAAGTGACATGAACCGTAAGGCATGTAGTGCCATCCTGTTGACACCACATGAAATTGGTGTCCAGATCCTCCAATTCAGGGTAAAATAAGTTGGTTATCATCAACCTACAATGCACGCGATTGAACATTGTGTCTTGTGTCAATGTTGTTCTCAAAGAAAAATTGACCAATGATGCCGCCAGCCGAAAATCCACAACAAACAGTGACTTTTTCGGATATTCTTGGTTTTCATGTAGATCGATAAACGCCTATTTCATTCAGAAATGGGCCTTATCGTTAACAATTATTTTTCGATGATACTTAGAATGAAATTAATATCTGTGAAAAGTATTTCAATAACAAAAATTTTGTATAAAAAACAATCGATAACTGCAATTTTTTCCACAAAGTTGTTCGATAACAGGAGTATTCATTAAAACATTCTGTCGATAACAAAAATGTTGTATAAAATACAATCGATAACTGCAATTTTTTCCACAAAGTTGTTTGATAACAGGAGTATTCATTGAAACATTCGGTCGATAACAAAAATGTTATATAAAAAAAGTTGTTTGATAACAGGAGCTTTCTTTAGAAAAAATTCGATCGATAACAAAAATTTTGTAGAAAAAACTATCAATAACAGAAATTTTCTTTTAAAAAATTTCGCAATATAATGAAATAATCTTCTTAATGCCACTGTGACATTGTAATTATAGCTTCTGGATACGTTTTCTTTAATTGAATTTCTTTCAAATACTCTCTTATTGACCTTTAGTATTCAAATTAAAATGAAAACAAAAATAGCCTTCAGCTACTGCATAAATGCGGACACGAGAAGCTCTGATAAATGATAAGCAAATTAATTCAATTCAATAGCTATTGCCATTCTATTGCAATTTTAATTTTTGTTGTTGTTCCTGCCATGGAAAAACAACCGCATTGTCCCCATAATAGCCATTCATACCCATGCAGAAAAATGCATTTGTACGTATTGTGCCCAAGAGAAGGAAAGAAACAAAGACACACAAATTGAATTGACAATTTAAAAATGTTGCCCTGCAGCTACTTGGCTAATGAAACTGGCTTAAAAAAGCAACAGCGAACGACATTAAAATGGCTTACAGCAGGGAAATGCAGAAAAAATCAAAAAATTCGTAACATTTTGTAGAAAGATCGAGTAGCTGTGTGAGGGGTATTAGACAACCAAAGTTTACACGACCAAAACAATTGATGGGGCAGATCAACTTAAAAAAAGAAGGTACACAATAATTTCCAAAAAAAAAAAAAACAAAAAAAAAAAAATTAACAGGAAACCTTACTGCTGCACAGTGTAAACATTTGTTAAAAGAAAACAAATGTACAAACAATAGGGGACCAAGACGACAAAAAACCCAAAAATATTGTAGATTGTTAATGTTTTTTCTAGTTTTGTTGTAAAACTGTGTGCAATGGCATACGACTGCTTTAAATATTTGTAATAGCAGGTTTCATAAAGAGTGGCCTTATTGATAACCCCATAACGCATTGGACTTTGTTTCTAAGCAACGGTAAATGGCGAATATGTAATCGATAACCCTTAATTATACTCTGGCGATAAAATATGTGGCTTAGGCAGACGCCATAGCCACCATAGCCTGAATACGATACGCCTGTGTCGTCCGCTATCGAACACACATCTCAATCGGTTGGATGAAAATGTTCTCATCGCACCACTAATCCCTAAACAATACATTCTTTGTAGCCACTGAATAATTCTATTGAAGCACTTCCTATCCATCGATGTTAATATTCTCAAGTGACCATGAATAGTAGTAATCCACAGGAGACGTGAAACTATGCCTCCCTATGGCATTTCTTTCTTTAAATTATACCTTATAGTTATCGTGTTTCGTTGTTTCTTAGCCTAGAGTCAATCCAGCCAAGCAGTGTCTGCTCCACCTGAAACTCGTCTAATACTATGTTCAGATATGCACTTTTATTGTGTAAATCGCAATAAACACCATTATTGAGCTCAATATTTAACATAAAGTTTCAATTAATTATTGCGCAATAAATACGCAAATTGTTATAATATTAAGTAAAACTTAAAATACAGCACTGTCGTAAGTACGTTCAGTGAGCATATTACAATTTTCCGAACACTTCCTGTTGATATTTGACAACTCCAATGTCAATAACTACCTACAAATAAAAAATAAAACAAAAAACAACTAACAAAACTAAAACAATGTTGTTGAAACAACCAGCTGTTTTGTTTACCAGCTATCAAATGAATATTGAATAAACAGCTGAACTGCGTATGTCTGAATACTTAAAATATTGTGCTCAATAAACTGAATATTGACTCAATAAAAGTTCATGTCTGAACATAGTATAACGATTGGATTATTATTTCAGTCTAAACATCATTGAATGCTCCCTCAATGTCAATGAGAGGTAATATACTTTGCCAAAATAGAGGCCACACTCTACCATATGTAAAGGATGCCTTTACAGATCTTCCTTCGTTATGGGCAGCTCAGTCATTCATCAGGTATTTTGAGTTCAACACTGTATCGACACTACATGGCTTAGAGCAGAAAGAATGTTAAGCCCATTGGACGAAAAGTTATGCAGCAGTCTAAAAATCTTTTTACTGTGATGCCTTTTCTGCATCTCTATTGTCTCATCTCAGATAATTTCACTATTTCCGTGACCCGGTGTAACAAACTGTTACTGATTAAATCCTACAATCAGATTGAATGCATTTTACTATGGTGTCAGTGTCTGACCAAAAGTTTGTGTCCCCTAGTTTCTCGTTACGGCAAGATATCGTTGACTTTTACAATCATATGCCAAGCTACCTTTGGTTTGAATATGAAGACAACCCTTGCCTTCCGACAATTTTTAGGTGAGTATGAGTAGTTTAGGCTGGCATTATAAATTCCGATAAGATGAGTTGATACGATGTAGAAGTGCAAATTTCCATCTAGCTCTAACGATTTAAAAGAATAAAATCGTTTCTTTTATCATATTTATATTGATTTCTGTAGCATTCGTTATCCAGTTGTTCTGGATAGTTTCATTGGCAAAAACGACTACATATTCTTCGTTGCCGGTATTTTGGAAAAGTTTTAAATACCGGCACAGTATGTACATAAAACAAAACCTAAATACCTTTTTTGCATTATAAGGAGTTTTTTGCTTTTAATTTCTAAGAAATCAGTCCTTTAAATGTCTGCCAGTGTTACCGTTTTTTAATCATTCACTCATTCATTCATTTACTAGATTTTTTAAGCATTTTTTTGTGGATTTTTTTAATCTTGAATATTTTTTGTTTGTGGTTTTTTTTTTGTTGTCGTTTGCAGATTTCAATTTTAGCATGTACGTTACGTTCTGCTTACAAAACGGATAAAAAGCTTGCCCCAAAGCCAAATACACACTTTAAACAAAAGTATGTAATTTATATCGCTGGTTATGTGCATCGCACAACATGTCATGCTACATTCTTACTAAAGAACCTTAAAGTAATGCAATCATTTAACAGATTAAGCCATGCTAAAACAGTGGGAGTGTTTGCAACCTTATTAGGCAGGCAGTAATAAATGTAAAATTGTCACTGTCTATTGCTACTATCAATTGAATATCATCGTACACCATTTTAATAGACAAAATAAGAAATTCCAGCAGAATATTAGGTATAAAATCATGTTGTTTCATAAAATTTAAATACAAAATATTGTTACGTTTTTACCCTTTTAAAAACGTTAAAAATATGAGTTCGTAGATTGCAAATAAAATAAAAATAAATATGTGTTTTATTTTAAATCAATGCTTTATTATTCGCACAATTCCGTGTGCCACCTTTATCGATTTGACTTAACCAACAACAATTTACTTTAATTGTTTTTATTCTTTACACCAGGGATTAACATTTCATAGCACAATTGTGCAGAGAGAATTCACACGCATTGCTTATGCTCTTTTATTTAGTCGTCGATCAGACCACAAAACATAGATCAGACTGCGACAAGCACACATGTTAGCGAATGCTATAATATTTTTTTTTTTTTTGTATTTACACTCAAAAAATATTTTATGTTAAAAAATCCTTTTTTTAAATTCAAAGTCTTATAGGTTCTTAAAACACATTTTGATTGTTTTAATAGTCAAGTATATAATTTAGATCATATGGAAAGAAAACAACTTTTTTATAGACATAAAGCAATATTTTGGAAAAATTAAAAGGAAATTTATGAAACAAAATTAGTATCGAGCAAATATCTAAAAAACATTAGCTAATTATTAAGTCACGGATGTATAACTTTAAGTATTTTGATGAAATGAAAATAAAAAAGAGGTTATTTTAATACTAACATTTTTCTATGACTGTAAGCTCTCAACTTATTTTCTCTCTGTTACTTACTAATACAGAACCAAAAATTTTTTGGTAACCCCTGCTTTTATATCACAAGGGTCAGCAGTCTGATGAATGCACCTGAAAGAGAATGTCTTCGAGAAATATCCAAAAATGTAAACAAGTTGTTCCCATCATTGTTGTTTGTGTATCAGGCAGAGTTATTTATTTGTCTATCCGCTATTTATTTTTATACACTGACGTTGTTGCTATATTTTTGTTTATTCATCGATCTTGTAAACTAGTCCATTGTTTTTGTTGCTATATTTTTACTAACTCGTTGATCACGTGAACAAGTCCATTGTGTTGTTTTTGAAGCCTTTGTTTATTATTTTAATAACACCATTTCCATTTTCATAACAATATTATAAAAGATTGCTCAAGAGAAATTGTGTTTTAAGAAAAATTCTCAATCAGGATTGACATTTCAATTAATTGAAATTCGTTAGAGAGAGGAATGCATTCATTTTACTTAGTATTGGTATTTTACAAATCGTGTAAACGCAAAAAACTCACTTATAAGATTTTTAACATAATATTTTAAAATGTCGATGGAATTCTTTAATATTTCTGACAAACTTAACGTGGGGTCGCCGTGGTCTAGTAGGTAGTGTGCTGGCTTATTAGACGTAAAAGCCAGGGTTCGAGTCCCAGGACAGACATCAAAAAATAAAAAAATACAAAAAGTATTTTTTCTTCTCAGTGTCTCTAAAAATCTGTCGTTCGGAGTCGACTTTAAACTGTAGGTCCCGCCACTTATGTATAAAATTAACACACACAACATAAGTGGTGTGAGAAACTGCGGGCTTCTTGGGGACGATTGCCTGTAGACTGTCTAATGGTGAAGGTATAGCACTGGCCATTTTATAGTCACCTAGCAGCAACTCGTTTCCTTGCCGTTCGCTTCTTCCCCCTTTCCGCCTTTCCTAAAAAAACTGCACAATGCACTGCATGAGTAGGGGTCATCCCCTCAGTGCTGGTTTCATAAAAAAAAAAAAAAAACTTAACGTGTAGACTGGCTTTTAGCTCTCAGCATTGGTTCATGTCATATCACAATGACCCGCCTATACAAGTGACATTCCATAATGCTAAACTACGCTCCTCTATCCTCTTATTTCAATGGTAAATGATTTAATACCTTTAAACAATATTGTTATTATTGTTATTGTTCACTATTATGTTGCATTCATGATTTGTTTTTATTATACTATGTATGCAGCATGTTGCATGTATGTATGTATGTTAATATGAATGTACGTACCTACGTACGTACGTACGTTCAAATACAATTTCAAATGCAATGATAAGACAACACGCAATCACATGTTAGTCACGTAATTTTATTTACAGCAACAGCAACAGCAGCAACAACAGCAATTTAACAACAACATTTAAATAACAACCATCACTACTTAAAAGTACCACCGGCATAACCGTCAGGCATTACTTGTATAAGCAACAACAATAATAACAACAATTGCTACAATTGCAACTGCTGTAACATCTTTTTAAAGGCAGTAGCATCATTGTCATGAATAAAATAGCAACAACAACAAAAACAACAATAACAATAACTATGACAAAAACAACATGATTGTAGAAGAAAAAAGGTTTTGCAACATTAATATCCAAGTACGTCCAATTTGACTGTATGTGAGTGTATGGCCCCGTCTATCTTGTCAGTCTATCTCGTTTTTTTTTTGTCAGTTTTAGTAAAATTTGTATCAACTGTGGATACTTTTTTTTGGTTCGTTGGTTGTTTGGTTTGTACCTTGTGACAGTGGACTATTTCTTACGTTACGTTTCTTTTTTGTTGAAAATTGCAAACCATTAATTCGTGGGGTTTTTTGTTTTTTTTTTTTTTTGATAGTTTCACTTCCAAAGCAAAGGGTAAATCCATTACATTTTATTCTCCTCGTTTATTTATTCATTTTTCATTTTTTTTTTGTAGTTTTATTTCCTATCTTTTTTTTTTAGTAAAATTTGTTACATTTTTATTTTACTGTTGAAGCAACTTCTCGCTGTCAAATGTTTGTGCAATGATTTAATTTAAATATTTGTTGACGAAAACATGCAATCTGTTCATGGTTGCCCGTATCATCTTCCTTCGCTTACGCTCTCGCGGAATATTTTGGTTTTAATCTTCAGCGATATGTTTAATAAATAAAATGTATGTTCGTAGTCGCCGTAGTCTAGTAGGTAGTGTGTCGGCTTATTAGACGTGAGGCCAGGGTTCAAACCCCAGGTCAGACATATCCAACAAAACGAAATATGAAAAAATATTTCAACGGCGACTGCCTCTCAGCAGTTTTCTGGCAAAAACTCTGAGAGTATATAACATTGCCATGAAGAGCTTCTCAAAAATCTGTCGTTCGGAGTCGACTTTAACCTTCCTATACCCGCGCGTTGGTCTGTGAGACCGATTTTTTTATTTTTGTGATTTTTTTTGTAAAAAAATAGTAAGTTGATATCACTGGTAGCTTCATTATTCGTAATAAGCTTCGTTTTTGTATCAAAAAAAATTTTTTGAAATAGTACCAAGGATATAAGGTTTTCCATTTTCGGTCTCACAGACCAACGCGCGGGTATTGGTGTTTCACTTTTTGGCGCGGGTATAGGAAGGTTAAACTGTAAGTCCCGCCACTCATGTATAAAATTAACGCACACAACATAAGTGGTGTGAGAAGCTAGGTCGTAATCCTGACTGAAGGGTTGTAATGACCAATTATGTATGTATGTATGTTCGTTATAGCTTTTCAAGTCGTTGATCCGTTGATCCAATGGGATATGTGTATATGGCAATAACTCTTTTAGTTCTTTGATGACACACCCCTTATTTTCTGAATGTGTAGAACAAATTCACTGTATATGTTGGAATTGACCCCAGTATATCTTCTCTGTCATTGTCCGGCATTTGGTATAAATTTATTGACAGAACGTGTCTGTCTGTAAAGCTATAAGGTTGGTTGAGATATTCCAGTCAGAAATTGTATGTGTGTGTGTTGGGCCTTTGAACGGATATATGTATGTAAAAAACGCAGTTAAACAATAGAGGAGATAGGTAGGTAGGTAGAAGTGGCTGTCCACCGATGGAGTCATGAGCGGACACACTTAGGCCGCATACAGGGCCCATTGTGACACCACAGTTTCATCTTTTTCCCCTATCCCAGGAACCACTTGGAGCTTTCGATGAAGCGACTCAGACTGCCAATATCCATGCATGACAGTTCATCTATGTCTTCCATGAAGTAGGCACCCATGTGCACAGTAGGTGAAGAATAGTTTCATCCTCTTCCTCATCTCCACAGCTTCTGCAGAAATCATTCGCGAAGTGTCCAAGACCAATACGCCTCGCATGTGTTCCTATAATACAATGCCCCGTAATAACCCCGATATCAGCACTGAGCCTGCTTCTTTGGAGCTTAAGCAGAGTCCCCGTTCGCCTTCTATCCAGCCTTGGCCAGATTGCGCCGCTCTGCCTTTAGCCGAAGCTGCCCACCTACTGTTGACAAGGTCCACGATTGCATTGTCAATTATAAGTCCACAGGTACTTAAAGGGATCCCCAATGTAGAGAATTCATCAGAGAGCTCGATGGTCGTGCCTCTTCTGGCCAGATCATCCGCTCTGCAGTTGCCGGGAATGTCTCTATGTCCCGGTACCCATGTGATACAAACATCACATCGGTTCGCCATCTGATTAAGACATCTGCGGCAGTCGTACACTGTCTTGGAGTTTATCACATTAGAATCCAGTGCCCTGATAGCCGCTTGGCTATCGGAAAGTATAGCGAACCTTCGCTTGCGAACATTTTTGTCCACAATAATTTTCACCGCAGCTTGAATTGCCGACACTTCCGCCTGAAAATAGAGGAGATGGTACACTCCAATGTCGAAAACCTTTATAACTCGAGAGGTTTTCATTTAAGACACCGGTATGTGGAATTTGTGTATGAAAGTTTTATTAATTTTGTGGAAATATCTTTGTGTTTAGGAGTCTCACTCACTTTATCAAAATTGATAAATGCTAAGGACAGCGATAATCTTCAATCCGCAAACTGTTCAATACATATACAATTAGTATTACAAAGGCTTACGGAGAATTGCAAACTAGCTTCTCATACCACCCACGTTGTTTTATTCTTAATTTTATCTATGAGTGGTGAGATTTACAGTTTAATTTAGACTCCAAACGACAAAACTGAAAAACTTTTCGTTTAAATTTTATTCACTCTCAGAGTTTTTTCCAGAATAATGTTGACAGGAAGTCACCGAAAGAAGTATTTTTTCACAATACGTTTTGTTATCCACTCCATAAAATTATTTCAAATCTCTCAGGGACTCTTTAGTTCGGATATTGCTACCAGAGATCAGCAATGAATCGTATTTTCGCTACTCATAGGTACTTAAGAAATTTTGAGTATGAGTGAGTCAAGAGTATTAAAATTCAACTACTCTGATTCATTCGTACTCGCTACAACATTGATTTATAAATATAGGTTGCAATGAGTATGAGTACAACGTTGACATCAAACTCACAACATTCGATTCATTGTTTGATTCATATGCCTACTCATTCAGATTCATAAATTTAGAAAAATACTTATAATACTTACGAATGATTCGAGTCACTCGAATCATTCATCAAAATTTACAATAGTAGTTATTGTTGCATTTACAAAAGAAGAGAAAAGGAAAGACAAAGACAGCAAGCAAAGCACACACACAACCTTCTAGCGAGTATTGTAGTGTTCGTACTCAAATCATACTTATTTTGTGCTTCGTGTATATGTTGAATCATGGAGAGTCGAAATCAACAACATCGTGCGTATTGTTAAGTATGAGTACGATGAGTATTTCTAACTTTGAATATGAGTAGTATGAGTATGATATTAAAATAAGTATGAATGCGTATAAGCAGCAGAAATTATAAGTATGACTCGAATCTACTCATCGTTTTGAATACTCGTTGCTGATCGCTGATTGCTACTTCGGTTGACGTTGTTAACCACTATAGAATTTGTTTCATACACCAATTAGACGAGTGCTATCGAGCCACGCTGATTGAATTTTTGTTTCCAAATGTGATCAGTTAAATGTCAACGAAATTTGGTTTCCACAATACAGTGAAACTTGCCATACAGCGTGATTGGTTTATTGATGAACGAATTTGGTGCAAAATTTACACTACAGAAGTGATCCTGTTCAATAACTCTCTTGTATCTGTGATATAGCGTCTCTGGACTGCTTTTTAGGGGGGCTACATTAAGTCATTATCACTTATACCAACAAACCAACAACTGTTATAACATTGGACGCGAATATTCAGGCCACCACATGCCTGGATTTATTGAAAACAGCGTTCCAAAATTGGATTGATCGCCTGGACTGGATGGTGTAAATCAAAGTCGCAACGAACATATACCTGAAATCATACACATACATACATAATTGGTCATTACAATCCTTCAGTCAAGATTACGACCTAGCTTCTCACACCACTTACGTATGTTGTGTGCGTTAATTTTTAGCATGGGTGGCGGAATCTACAGTTTAAAGTCGACTCCGAACGACAGTATTTTGAGAAGCTTTTAATGGCAATTTTATTTACTCTCAGAGTTTTTGCCAGAAATCTGCTGAGAGGAAGTCGCCGAAGAAATATCTTCATATTTTCGTTTTGTTGTCTGACCTGGGGTTTGAACTCGGGCCTTCAGTCTAATAAGCCAACACACTACCTACTAGACTACGCTGACTTCCTGAAATCATATTTAAACAAAATGCCCTGCAAATATCTATCAGATAATAATAGAAAACTTTCATTCCAGCAATATTTCTGTCTTGTATTGTGATTTTAAGTTTTCAAACTTTTAAAAAGTGTCCGCTAAGTGAGCCACCCAGTACGACATAGTACAATACAAAATTGTTCTCTAGTGGCATAAGTAATAAATAAACTGCAACAATAATAGCCTCGATCTCTAGCTAGATTTTCAGCTGATATCTGTATAAGTAATGTTGCTTATTTGCCCACAGCTTAAGCTTTAACTGTCAGGGATTTTCTTAATTCATCTGCTTGACTTTTCGGCTAAAAATCATATAAAAAAATAATTTTTTTTGTTTATTTTTATTACATCTTAGACTACGTATATACTTATGTGTGTGTATGTTTGTAACAGAGTTGAAGGTACTCGTAAAATCGAAATTTAAACAACTGCATTCAAGATTTTAATCCGATTAGTTTGTAAGAACTAAGGAGGAGGCTGGCAACCAACAGAAATAAAAGAAAAAAGAATAAACCACCCAAAAAAAATAAAATAAAATAAAAATTGTTAAAAATTATTATTTTACATCAGCTATGGAACGAAATATAAAGGAAAAAAAATGAAATGAATTTTGTTTTAAAGGGTGGCTGATTGTGTGGCAAATGGTAAAATTATGACCACCTTTTTGGCTTAAGGAGAATGAAAAATAAAAAAAAATTAAAAATAAAAAATAAAATTACAAAGAAAATATTATTTTTGAGAGAAGATTTTTACAACATTTTATCTGTTACAAATTAAAAATCTTTTTGTTTACGATAATGTTTATTTATGGAGCTTAAATGCTGCCTTGTAATCATAAAATGATTTTTTTTCTTCCTCAGAAAAAAGAAAAATTTTATTTTTCTTTCCAGCTAAAGTCTGTGAAATTTTACGAATTATTTTAAATGAAAATTATTTAAATTGAAAAGCTGAAAATTAATTTCAGTCTCTTAAACATCGTCTATTTTATTAGAAAAGTTTAATGCGCGAAAATTGCCATTCAAATTTCATTAAATTTAGTTTCTTTTCATTGAATAAGCCTTACGACATTCCATAATCGTTTACTACTCACTTAAATATATTGTTACGAAAATGGAAATGGTGTTGTTAAAATAATAAGCAAAAGCTCCAAAAACAACACAATGGAGTTGATCACGCATAAAAACAAAAGCTCCAAAAACAAAACAATGCAGTTGTTCACGTGATCAACGAATGAGTAAGCATATAGCAACAAAAACAACAGTGCTTGTTTACAAGATCGATGAATAAACAAATATAGCAACAACGACCGCGTATAAAAAAATATAGCAGAAAGACAAACAAACAAAACAACAACAACTCTGCCTGGACGAAAGTAAATAAGATAAACGAACAACAAAAATGGAAACGAGTTGTTTACATTTTTGGATTGTTCCCGAAGGTCGTCATCATCCTTCAAGGGCATTCATCACACTGTTGGTCGAGTGATATAAAAGGCAAGATAAAGCGAGCAACCAGGATTCAGTTAGAATTCAGTCAGTCGTGTATGAAGACACGTGATTCTCGGAGATCGAGTTAAGTTAGTCGTGTGACGACGTCGCGTTGAATTGAGTGAGAATTCAACCAGTGGTGTGAAGATACGAGATCGAGTTATAATCCAGTCAGACTTGTGTGCAGACAAGTTGCTTACAAAAAAGGTTGTGAGCAAAGAAGAATAACTAACAAGTGTTGTTGCTTATAAAAAAGGTTATAAGCAGAGAAATATAACGAAATGGAGCACATATTGTGAAAGTTATCGTTGTATAAGTGAAAGAAGTTCGAACAGTGGCACAAGAGTTGTGCCGATAATAAAGAATTAATTAAAAAATAAACACAGATTTATTTTTATTTTATTTGCAATCTACGAGCTCATATTTTTAACGTTTTTAAAAGGTAAAAACGTAACAATATGAACGTTTTTATAATCTCTGCTTTTGTGGACCCATCTATTTAAGAAAGAGCCCGTGAAGTATTACGCTGCATTTGTTTGCTTTCTTTAGATTTAACTACCCATCGGACTGTAGCTGCCCCATTCTGTAGCCAGAAATTTGTACATCGAATAGAAACTGCCGCCCACCAATATCGCCAGATAATCAAATTCTGTAAAGTAATCGCTCATGTAAGCCGTCAGAGGAATTTAATAGTTTCGTAAACGACATGTAACAATGTCTTTCTGTTTGAGATCTACTTGAAAGAATAAAACGGTCATTATAATTCTTCAGCAAGTACTAAGACCTTACTTCTCACACCACCCATGTTATGTGTGGTAATATTATACATCAGTGAAGGGACCTGCAGTTTATCGTAGACTCTGAATGACGGATATAAAAATCTTTTTATGGCTAATATTCTTCCAGAATTTTCACCAGAAGACTGTTGGGAGGAAGACTTCGAGAGAAAAAGAATTTTTTTTTTCATATTTCGTTGAAGATTAAATCAACGCTCTATTAGACTTCGGCAACATATTTCAATTGCAGAACAAAAATAGTCGGTTATCGCTCAGCTATGGCTCTCTAAATTGCCAATAACGATTCTTCCAAGAAATACTACTCAATGAATCCCCTTCAGATCTCAACTCAACAGTCACTTCTTTCGTATGCAATGGCTTTTCCGCACTCACTTTAGGGTTCTCCACAAGTTTTGAAGTAATCATTGATTGAGATATGAACTTCATAACCAACGAAATTATGATAAAACATCATTGAATGTCTGTTAGTCAAATATCGTGAATGGTCAGCCGACTTTAACAGTTGCGCAAGTAGGACTTTGTATAAATGGAAGTTCATATGCAAATGTAAAATGGCCCGAAAGATAGATTCAATTGTTAAGAATACCAAGAAGTCGGCAAATAATTGAAGCGAATTTTCCAAACTATATCTGTAACGCTTTGTAATGCTTTCTCTTCCAATTTCTTTATAATGCCTTGCACACGAAGTCGATTATGACAACCATAGTGGTGACTATGGCGGTACAACTTGTTTTCGTAGTAAATATTAAATAAGCGGTATAAGACGATAACGCAAGTACAGTAAGACCCCGCTTAACGTGGGGGATACGTTCCAATAAGTTCCAGCGCTAAACGAAACAGCGTTAAACGAGGCAACTTAACACGTACATATGTAAATACATTGCAACTTTGGAAAATACAGTTGGAAACTTTATTCTGGACAGACTAACAAAAGAGCGTTGAAAAAGATACATAGTATACACTGTCGCTATATAGTGTACCGCTTTTGGTTGGTGCATGGGCGTTTCATTTGCACACATATACAACAAGTATCAATACATTGTGCAATTTAGGCAAATCCCAATACTACCGCGTAATACTGAAACAGCGTTAAGCGGAGCAGCGTTAAGCGGGGTCTTACTGTAATACAAGATATCAAGTTCTCTGCGTTTTTTTTTTTTTAAGTTTTTCAAAACCCATTAAATTTCATTAGATCAGGGCTACATTTATTTTACTCTGTTTCGGCATTTTAGTAGTTGTTTAAATGAAATGCTGTAATATTTTCTCTGTGACTTTAAGTACGTACATAAGCCCATCTTGTGTAAATTGGCCTTAACCGCATAGACATTTGACATAATTTTTCTGAGCTAGTTTAGCACTTTGCCACTTTGTTGTAATCAATGTCAGAACAAGGAAACTAATATATTTTATTGACATATGTATGCGCACTTCTATACATAATAGTGAAGCAGCTTGAATCTTAAAAATTGGTTTATTGGTATCGTAGCTTTGATATTTAAGCGAAAAGTAGTTTCTCTCACTTGTAGACAAATTTTGTGTTGGGTTGGAATAACACAAAATCTATTGTGGACTATTTTTTATATAAGTTTCCCTTATCGGTTCTTACATTTCCAAGATATATGGGGCACAGAAAACACGCACGCATACACTGGAAAGGCGACGCACCCAAAACGAGTCACTGTTTGGTGCGGATTTTGGTCCAGAGGCATAATTGGCCATTTTTCTTCGAAAATAAGCTAGGAGTGGCCGTTACAGTCAATGGCGATCGTTATCGGGCCATGTTGAACGAATTTTTGTTCACAAAAATTGAAGAGGAGCATATTGGCAACATTTGCTTTCAACAGGACGGCGCTACGTGCCACACAGCCGAAGCTACACTCGATGTTTTGCGCCCTGTTTTTGAAGATCGGATTATCAGCCGCAGAGCTGATGTCGTTTGGCCACCTCGGAGCTGCGATTTGACACCGTTGGACTATTATTTGTAGGGTGCCGTCAAAGATAAGTGTTACGCCGACAAGCCATAGACATTTAAAGCTTTAAAGGACAATATTCGTGACGCTATTGGTGAAATACAGCTGCACACAATCGATAATGTGCTTACAAATTGGACCGATCGTGTAGGCTACTGCATAGCCAGCCGAGGCAGCCATTTGAATGAAATTATTTTCCATTATTAACCGGAAGGATTGTACTTTCAAATAAAAAAAGAAATTTAAGAAAATATTCAGTAGTTTTTTTAAAGCATTTTCAAAAAAAAAAAGTTATTTGGCGGACCCTTTATAAGTTAAGAATCCAAGACACTTGAATGCTTCTTTCTACACTTAAAAATATGCCCATTCCAGCGAAAATCGTATTGAGTTTTCATATTCAAAACATCAAGAGCGTCTCTTCTTTATGTTTTCATACCATCCTTCATAGCAGATTTTTTGAATATTGAAGAAATGAATCAATAATATGTACTACGACATTGGGTGTTAGGTAGATAGGTAGGTTGGTTTGTTGGAGTGGTAGCTTTGATACCAAAAGCTCACTTGAGCACACATAGCGGCCCGTTGTGACGCCACAGGTGAACGCAGTCCGTCCCTGTACTGACCATGTTCCACCAAAACAGGGAAGAAGAAGTTGGTCAACGCAAGGGCTGCACATTGGGTGTTACGTGCATGAAAATCGTTGAAATACGTTTTGTATTTTTTTATTTTTTATTTTTTGATGTCTGGCCTGGGACTCGAATCCTGGCTTTTACGTCTAATAAGCCAGCACACTACCTACTAGACCACGGCGACCAAACTTCCCGTGGAAATTTCCTATAGGTCGGATCAAAATGGCGTGTGATGATATACGCAAATTTAGCGACAATAAAGCGGCCATTAGATTAACAGAAAATGTGTACATCACGTCTAATCATTGTCCAGGAATGTTGGGTGTCTCTGAAGCAGAGATAGGGAAATATTCGACGTTTACCCTCTGAAGAGTTTCTGAACATGGGGACATTGATGGTAACAACAATGACGATCTACTCGCAAAGGCAGGCATAAAGGAAAATTCACTTGAATTCCTCCATGAGATTGGCATTTCTCAATAGAGAGACAAAAATTTCATTCATTGGCAAAGGCAAGATGTAATAAAGAACTCACTTGAAGAGGCACACAAGCCCCGACATGGATATACAGTGAGCGTCAAAAGTGAGTATGTATGTAGAATAGCATTTGCATTAAACCTATCAGTATTCCATCTGAGGAACTTCATAAGAGTTACAAACGGAAACTGGCCTCTGAGTGTCACTGTTTGGTGCGGATTTTGGTCCAGAGGCATAATTGGGACATTTTTCTTCGAAAATGAGCAAGGAGTGGCCGTTACAGTCAATGGCGATCGTTATCGGGCCATGTTGAACCAATTTTTGTTCACAAAAATTGAAGAGGAGGTATTGGCAACATTTGGTTTCAACAGGACGGCGCTACGTGCCACACAGCCGAAGCTACACTCCATGTTTTGCGCCCTGTTTTTGAAGATCGCATTATCAGCCGTAGAGCTGATGTCGTTTGGCCACCTCGGAGCTGCGATTTGACACCGTTGGACTATTATTTGTGGGGTGCCGTCAAAGATAAGTGTTACGGTGACAAGCCATAGACATTTGACGCTTTAAAGGACAATATTCGTGAAGCCATTGGTGAAATACAGCTGCACACAATCGATAATGTGCTTAAAAATTGGACCGATCGTGTAGGCTACTGCATAGCCAGCCGAGGCAGCCATTTGAATGAAATTATTTTCCATTATTAACCGTAAAAATTGTACTTTCAAATAAAAAAAGAAATTTGAGAAAATATTCAGTAGTTTTTTTTTAAAGAATTTAAAAAAAAAAAAAAGTTATTTGGCGGACCCTTTACATTTCATACATTTTACTTTTAATTACATTCGTTTATAATGCCTTTCAAAAATTCCAAAACTTATTAGAATTAGAATTTTAGTTACGTCAGTCTAAGCTGTCCCTTTCATACTGTACAGTCATGCTTAAAATTATTTAAATCCTATTTAATGCTTCTCCCCCCGTTTTTTTCAAATCTCATCAACATCAACGTCATAATTTCGCTTTTAGTCATCATAAAATGCCATGAACCGTAAAAAAAACCTGAAACCAACCAAAAAAAAAAAAAAAATCGTAAAAAAAAACGTTTTCATCTTTATTTTGAACAAGGCCCTATTAAACATCATAATTTTGATGGCTTCAACATAAATGTTTAAAATGTTTAAAATGTTTATTTAATGTCTAATTTAAATATGAATTATTGCTGGTTTATTGTGTTTTATGAGGTTTTTTTTTCGTGTTTTATTTTTTTTCTCTCTTTTTTTCTTGGGATTTAAATCGTTACAGACTTAAGCACAACATAAAAAACAAATGAAATGAAAAAATTTTAACAGATTTTAATAAAGATTTATAGGAACTGTTATGGAGACGACACTAATCAAAATGAAGCAGGATATTAAAATTTAAAGATAATGATTAAAATGTCCGATTAGAGCTTGTAGTAAACAAAAAAAAAGTTGAATTCGAAAGGTCAGCCAGTGCCATTTGTAATATTTTGTAAATAGTCATTTTAAAATGAATGTTTTTTTTTTCTTGTATATACATATGTATGTATGTATACTCGTAGCTTATTAAATCCCCAAACATTTACACAAAGTAAATCAGAACACGTGGACTAGCAACACACATGTCTTCAGCATACGACATGCCAAGGTTAAGAATACAGTGCGGCTTGCTAGCGTTGTCTTAATCCTTTAGCAGAAAACTGTCTTTATTCCCATTACCAGACTTGGGCTGATCCACACTGAATGCTATTTTGAAGATGTATGCTGACGACGTTAAATTATTTTATACTTTTGATGATGATCATGGTCAGGCTGTTCTTTGTAACTTGGTGCAGAATTAATTTAATGGATCTTAACTTGAGAAAATGTTAATGCATGGTTTTCTCTCGCGGGGGCGTAATTTCATCTACTTATGTGATTAATTCTTGCCCTTTGGAAACTGTGACTACATTTCTTGATTTGGGAGTATTATTGGATATGAAACTGTCTTTTATTGATCATATTAGTATGATGATTGGCAAGGCTCGGGCTGTTCTTGGTTTTGTGAAAAGATGGGATAGGGAATTCATTGATCCTTATATAACAAGACTTCTATACATTTCACTTGTTAGACCTATTTTGGAATATGCGTCTATTATTTGGAATCCATACTATCGTTGTCATAGTGATTCAATAGAGTCTGTGCAGAAGCAGTTTTTATTATTCTGTTTACGTGGCTTAGGATGGGATTGTGCCAATGGATTTCCGTCATATGAGGCTAGATTAGGTTTGATAAAACTTCCAACTTTAGAACGTAGAATGGCTGTTTTAGGGGTTTGTTTTGTTTTTAATCTGGTTAAAGGTGATATCTATTCTGAGTTTTTGCCTTGTAGCCTGAATTTCAGTATTCCAGCAAGATTTTCACGGCACTATCGTCCTCTTTTTTAAATTTTTATAGAACGAACTATGGATGTAATTTTCCTTTTCGTAGATTATGTAATGATTTTAAATTACGTATATTATGATTTTATTGATTTTAATTGTAGTGTTTGTAATATAAAACGTAGCTTATATGCTGGCATTCATTTGTAAATTACTATATATATGTAAATGTATTTTCGTTCTTGTCTTATGTAGTTCCGGTTTATTGTTACTTTATTCAGCTTGTGATTAAGTTCTGTAGCTGTTTTATGTTCTCGCTGCCATTACTTTTCCCTTACCCGCTACAGTCCGGACTGTAGTGTGTACGTGTCCCTACGTAATGGGGACGAGCCCTCCGCGGTCGGGTGACGGTGGGTTAGTGTGAGGCCGGGGACGTTCGAAAAAAAAAACACAATAAAACGAACACTGATTTTCAATAGAATCTCGAATTTAGTTTTAAAATTGTTTCTGGTTTATTCGCAGCAACTTAAGAGTGCACAAAGAAAAAAAATTCATACCCTGTTAAATTGCATGATCTTGATAACCAGTTAATATTAGAGTTTCTGGAGATAATTTATTCTGAAAATCGTTATTGCACGTGCAATGTGGCAGATGGCACCGTCTTGCTGAAACCACATGTCGTCCAATTCCATGTTGGCCGGTTGAGGGGCCACAAGAGCTCTATTATCATGTTTCTGTACTGTTCACTGTCACTACAATTTCGGTTTCATCTTCTCACAACTAAGGCCCGATCAGGCCGTCTGACCAAATTCCTTACTAGAGAGGTCGTTGTGATCGTTGTGGATGCATTACTGTCATTGTGCTTCATTACCCATTGAACGAATTACCTGCGTTTTCCTAAAGCTCCTGAGTACACTGAATTTTGTATACATTAAGGTGGAAATCGCTTGACATTACCCATTGAAAGAATTACCTGGGTTTTCCTAAAACTTCTGATTTAAGCTCCTGAGTACACTGAATTTTGTATACATTAAGGTGGAAATCGCTTGTCAAAATTCGCTTATTGTAGTGCAACATGAAATTTGAAGTTGTTGATAATGTTGTCGGCTTGAAGTTTTCGTGTAACCAACCTAAAGGGTGATTTTTTAGCTATTATCTTTTTGGCAACACTGGTTTAAACAGCTCACGCACGTTTCAGTTTTTGTTTCACTGTCAAACATCTTCAGTTTGGTCTATAATTTAACCATGAATCGTCTTACAAACGAACAACGCTTGCAAATCATTGAATTTGGCATCATTGGACCGTACTTCTTCAAAGATGCTGCGAATCGTAACGTAACTGTGAATGGTGAGCGCTACCGTGAGATGATATCCAACTTTTTTTTTCCCAAAATGCAAGAGCTTGACTTGCATGACATGTGGTTTCAACAAGACGGTGCCACATGCCACACAGCACGCGTAACAATGGACTTATTGAGAGGCGAGTTCGGTGAACATTTTATTTCACGTTCGGGACCGGTCAATTGGTCGCCTAGATCGTGCGATTTAACGCCTTTAGACTATTTTTTGTGGGGCTATGTTAAAGCTCATGTCTATACAGATAAGTCCGCTTCAATTGACGCATTGGAAGACAACATTGAAGCATTTATTCGTGAGATACCGGCCGAAATGTTGGAAAGAGTATGCCGAAATTGGACTAAGCGGATGGACCATTTGAGGCGCAGTTGTGGTCAACATTTGAATGAAATAATCTTTAAATATTAAATTATATGGACCGTACTATCGATTCAAATAAAGATTTCAAGCATTTTTCTGAATTTTATGTGTTTTTTTTTTTTTGAAAAATTTTCCTATAGCTCTTAAAAAATCACCCCTTATAAGTTGACGCACAAATGTTTTACTGTTTTATTATTAACCCAGTTTCTTCAAATTCTTTAACTACTCTTCGAATGGTTGCCACATTAGGTGCACTTTCTCCATTCAAAATTCTTTGAAGTTTGCGATCCGTTTCAAAATAATTTCCCAAATGTTTGTGTTTTCACAATTATAACGCAATGGTCTTTCGTAAGGCGCTCGATTTTTAATAATTGGGATTAACATATGTCACAGCTGTCAAATTTCAGGGTTGCCGTTTGTATAAAACATGCTAATAATTTTAAAAAGTGCTGTCTGACTGAGATCAACTTTATAAACAGCAGAAGAAACTGATTATGGTTCTCATGTTGACTTTCTCTTGTTCGCGACAATGAGGAGCTTTGATACCATGAAGCACAATATAAATTTGTTCAACGCTTCTTTTTAGTCCCGAAGAGGGGTAAATAAGTCAATGAGTTATTAAGGTTTTATTAAATCTGTCAAATAATTCTTTCCAAAATGTAAAAAAGAAACTCAGCCATTTATTTCCTATTTTATAGCCATTAGTAGCTGAGGATTTTAATTATGTACTCCCTCACCTAACACTAACCTCCTTGTTCAGTCTCGAACAACTCTTTCTTTCTCATTTAAGATTTGGCTTTAACGTTGAAATTCATTTCTGTTAAAGTTTGGTATAAATAGCTTTAACTAAACTCATTGTGCTATATTTTTCTCCATGACTGTCTTTAATATACTCATCAAATCTAATGTAAATATTGAACTTTAAATACATTTTTGTGTAAAACAACAGAAAGCGTAAAAAAGTCTTCTTAATTTGCATGCAAAAGTATTTCTGTCTATGGGGCCACATATGAAATTCATTTCCATATGACGAGACAGCAAATAAAACGTGCATGTTTGTATGTTTGTACATATGTACATACGTCTGTTTCTTTATACAACGTTTTGTCAATAGGCCTAAATTGTCTCGGCTAATACAATATCACACCATATGTACGAGTATGAATGTCTGGCTGTCCAACCAACAGTCAAGCCAGCCTACTTAATGGATTAAAAAAAAAATTTATTATTTTGTTTTCGTAATGCAAAAACGTTCATCGAGTCAATATTCAAAAAGAGCTTTGCCTTTGGAATGTTCGTTATTTATTTTGAATTTTAAAATTGTGATGATGATAATGATGATGATGATGGCTTTCATTTTGGTTGCTTGTTTTTGTTTTTTTTTTTTTTGGTTTTGCTGTATTTAAAATAAGTCATTACGATTTGACATAATTTTTATGGGGGTATGAGGCAAAAGTATTTTGGGTTTGTGCTGATATTTGTAACACATTAAAGGCTAATGCCCGCTTTTCATTCTATTCCACACAAAACTGTGTATGTTTCATATAAATTTACCGTTTCAAGACCAAATTGAACATAATATTTTGGAAAGTTTCAAAAAATTAAGGTCTGTGATCCTATTTCCAACGTAATCAGATGATAAAAATTTTTCTTTTTGTTCAATCAATATGGTAGTCAAGGCCGTAAGCAGGACTTTTCTCAGATGTAAACATAACTCCACGCCCTTTTTCCCCTTTTTTTGAGCATAGAATTACACAGCCCTGCATGGGTTTTGCAAATAAGATGGCTCCAGGTGTTTCCGAAGGCACGCTGAACACGAATCTGGGTTCAAAAACTTTCCATCAGGTCAGGTTTCCGAGAAAAATGGGGTTGAAACCCCCTAAAATAGCGTTTTTGGCCATTTTTGAAAAATTGTAGAGCTAAACACTGACATGCTAAAACTATCACTATTGTCAGAAATTGACAATTGATCTTTGCTCTTTAAAATGAGCTCAAAGCCAAGGTGATTGCATGCACCCTTAAAGTAGGGGGTGGGTTTATGTCAAGGGGTGCAAGAGAAAAAGAAACACATTACGGAGGGCCTTAAAAATTAATCAGATTTACTTGAAAACTGTTACTCAGGGGTTTTTGGGGTCGCTGATTACAGATCTTCATTCAGATTTAAAAAATTCAAAATGGCGGATCGGATTAATTGGATTTATTGGATCCGCCATTTTGAATTTTTGAAATCTGAATGAAGATCTGTAATCAGCGACCCCAAAAACCCCTGAATAACAATTTGGTTCTAGCACGTCAGTGTTTAGCTCTACAATTTTTCAAAAATGGCCAAAAACGCTATTTTCAGGGGTTTCAACCCCCTTTTTCTCGAAAACCTGAAGTTTTTGAACCCAGATTCGTGTTCAGCGCGCAAAACACCTTCGGAAACACCTGGAGCCATCTTATTTGCACAAAAAAAGTCCAAATTTGAAGGGCTGTGTAATGAAAAGAGTAATTTAGCTGCCACGTACTAATTTAAGAGAGGAATCATTCTGTAGCATACAGATGGAAAATTAGCGAGTATCTTGCAAGCAAAATTGAAAAATGTACTTAATTCAACTTGAGCAGGAAGTACAGAAGACGGGACTGAGAGTTCTAGCTGACAATAAAACCTCCTTTCCAGCACCCAGCTTCTATGATGCTTGAGATTGAAATGAAAAGTTGCTTCGGCTAGGCACAGCTTAATGTTAGAATTCGTGGCAATAAGCAGGAAATTACTTTCAATTTCGTTGAGGAAGCCAAAACCGATCGGTGTTGCAGAAAAACAATTTGAAAGGGTATACTTTGAGGAAGTCAAGATGAAGAGCTGTGGGCACAGTTTTCAAGTCAAACGGTTTTGTTATCGATGATATCGATATCTGTGTTATCGATGATATCGCAACAAAATTCATCGGTGAGTCTTAAGGAAGATCTAGGGCGCCCAAAGCGGCCTATGCTGCTTACTGCTGCACTAGAGGAGTTGAATCCAGATGGAGTCTCCGCCCAAAGATCACGTGCTGGATATATTCTGCAGTCATCGATTAAACTACACAATGTGAGACTTCTTGACAAGCCTCACAAAGGCCTTGTTCACAATGCTTAACTGGCTTCCTACTGTGCTTCTCGATAAGCAGATAGCTAAGTTCGCTGCTACTAGACTCAATGCCCTATCTCGTTGGTGCATCGTCTCTTCTGGTCACTCCTCTATTTTGGAAGTTGATCCTGTGGCCCCACTGAACATCGTTTATCTTTCTGTGGAATATTATTTTGACAGGGATTTTCACTTTCTGATTCCAAGCTGGGACGACTGAGACCCTGACATGATCATCTCCCCGGAACTCCTGGATATACACTGATGCCTC
The DNA here is from genome assembly GCA_927399465.1 of Sarcophaga caerulescens. Classification (NCBI taxonomy): domain Eukaryota; kingdom Metazoa; phylum Arthropoda; class Insecta; order Diptera; family Sarcophagidae; genus Sarcophaga; species Sarcophaga caerulescens. Next base: position 138,796,651 of record OV656872.1, on the reverse strand, counting down.
TAAACTCGATAATGGGATTGGTAGCGTAGTCTGGTGGAAAACTGAACCTGAACATTTCACTCCGACTGCCGGATTATTAAATTATGTAATGACCATCAACCGGTCTGTTCAATGGATCCTCATCAAAGGTGCTTCTTTCACCCGCATGTCAATCTTCTCTAATAGTCAGGCTGCCATAAGATCTCTGTCGAGCGTTATGCATAACTCCAGGATTGTTAGGGAATGTCGCCGCTGTCTCGAACCTCTATTTGCGCTCTTCAGTGTCGCACTTGTCTGGGTCCCTGGGCACAGTAATATTCCTGGAAACTGCAGAACCGACGAGCTCGCCAGGGCTGGTGCACTGATTGTAGCTCCAATCAGAGGAACAGACAAAATAATATGCTTTAGATTGGAGGACTGATGCAGTGCCCCCTTTAAGCTGATGTACACTGTGGGAGAATATCGGGTCCGCCATCTAACGTTTTTTTTTCAACTAGTGCTAATTTCGTGAATGGTAACACTTAGCTCATGTCTGATTTGACAGATAATTAGTTTTATCCTTCCGCTGAACGAATATGGTTGTGTATACGCTTGAACAACGCTGGGAAATATTGCGACATTACTTTGAAAATCATGGTAATGTTGCAGAATGTGTGCGAAAATTTGGCAAAAAAAATCATCTTTTCAGATGAAGCTCATTTTGATCTTGGCGGGTATGTAAACAAGCAAAATTGTCGCATTTGGGGCACAAAAAACCCGCACGCATACATTGAAAAGCCGACGCACCCAAAGCGAGTCACTGTTTGGTGCTGATTTTGGTCCAGAGGCATAATTGGGCCATTTTTCTTCGAAAATAAGCTAGGAGTGGCCGTTACAGTCAATGGCGATCGTTATCGGGCCATGTTGAACAAATTTTTGTTCACAAAAATTAAAGAGGAGCATATTGGCAACATTTGGTTTCAACAGGACGGCGCTACGTGCCACACAGCCGAAGCTACACTCGATGTTTTGCGCCCTGTTTTTAAAGATCGCATTATCAGCCGCAGAGCTGATGTCGTTTGGCCACCTCGGAGCTGCGATTTGACACCGTTGGACTATTATTTGTGGGGTGCCGTCAAAGATAAGTGTTACGCCGACAAGCCAGAGACAATTGCCGCTTTAAAGGACAATATTCGTGAAGCCATTGGTGAAATACAGCTGCACACAATCGATAATGTGCTTAAAAATTGGACCTATCGTGTAGGCTACTGCATGGCCAGCCGAGCGAGCCAGCCATTTGAATGAAATTATTTTCCATTATTTACCGGAAGGATTGTACTTTCAAATAAAAAAAGAAATTTGAGAAAATATTCAGTAGTTTTTTTAAAGCATTTTCAAAAAAAAAAGTTATTTGGCGGACCCTTTATAATAAGAATGCTTGTGTTAACATGATTTTCTGATGAAACTATTTTTGCGTTGTAGAGTATCCCATGATCGAACTTGACCAGCCATGGTTATATGTATTACTTTAGTTGGTTTAAAAACAAAAAAGTTAGAAATTTAATTTTTTTTTTTTTGGAAATTTTAAGCCATTATGTGATAATGGTTTCAGATTATGAGCTGCATGTTAATTAGTTTTATATGCTTAAGGTAAAATTAAATCTAATTTTTATTTCATTTCAAATTAATAATAAAAAAAAAGGCAAAATTTCTGGAACTAATTTCATATTCATTCGCTCACTAATTTCTTTAGAGTAGCCATACATTTTAATTATTAATGAAAAGAAAAATTTATGACTTAGCAAGACTTTTCAAAAATGTTTGGAAAACATAATGAAATTTACATCACGTATTATTTACATCGTGTATTAAGGCCTTTAAATTATATTTCAAATAAAAGTTCAGACAGTGAAAAAGTTTTTTAATAATTAAGTTTAAATGTAATTAAAAGTTTTTTTCTTTTGTAAACTTTTTATTAAACTATTACGCGATTTAATGTCATTTGAATAACTGTTGTATTTAATTGATTAGATTTTCTTCAATTCAATTATAAACATTTAATTAAATGTTTCATCATTATGATCATTATGATTGTAAATCTTAAATGTATCTTTAGTTTGAGGAATAGTGGGTGTGTTACCATAAAACAAAAATACTCTTAAAAATTCCTTTTAAAATATTTTAATTATTTATTTTCGTTTCTTTATTTTTTTCTTTTTATTTTATTTTAAATATATTTGCAAAAAGAATCACCTCTTTGCCAAAAAAAAAGAAATAGAGAAAAAAATACTAATCTTTTAAATATTTGTCTTTGGCAGACAAATAAATACAAATAATAACGTACAAAAGGAAAAAACAAACTAAAAAGAATATTTCATTTCATTTCTTTCTTTTTGATTTTTTGAATAGTTATTCACGCTTTTGTAGATTTATTTTTTTGGCTTTAAGCCAAAACGGAAAATGTATCAGAGACATTAAAATGTTTTTCTTTTTAGTCTTCTTTTTATTTTTTTATTTTTTATTTTTTTTCGTTTTACGGTTTTTCTTCTGACATCTGAAAGCGCACAACATGACTCGTTTGGGGGTCTTTTGATGAAGACCAAAACTAAAAAATTAATTCACGTAAAAATACTTGAGGATTTAAAGATAAATTTCAACGTTGGATGTTTTAATCTCATGAATTATTGTTTTTTATATTTTTTTTTTTTTGCATTTTTATAATAATTTACCTAAAAAGCCATTCACAATGTTTATACACACAGCGCCATATTTTAAATGGAACTGACTGACGTAGAGGTTTAAATTTTTTAGTGGCACTGTATGGAAATTTTTGCTATAGTTTAAGGCTACGGCATTAATGTAGGCCCTATAGGAGTACAAAGTACAACCAAATAATGGCATTTGCATGAGCAATTAATTGAGCAAATAGAAGACAATACCAACTTGTTTTACGCTTAAAAAAATTTACAAGAGTTGACCACTTTCTAATTACATGGGAATAAATTTGGGCCTAATTGTGAAAAATCGATTTGAAGTCAACAAACGATCAATCGAACTTTTTCAAAGTGCTTAAAATCATTTAAATAAAGTCGCCGTAGTCTAGTAGGTAGTGCGTTGGCTTATTAGACGGAAAGCCCGGATTCGTATCCCAGGTCAGGCATCAAAACGAAAATATGAAAAAAATATTTCTTCGGCGACTGCCTCTCAGCAGATTTCTGGCAAAAACTCTGAGAGTAAATAAAATTGCCATGAAGAGCTTCTCAAAAAGAAAAAATATGTCGTTCGGAGTCGACTTAAAACTGTAGGTCCCGCCACTCATATATAAAATTAACGCACACAACATAAGTGGTGTGAGAAGCTAGGTCGTAATCCTCACTGAAGGGTTGTAATGACCAAATTATGTGTATGTAAAATCATTTAAGCCCTCCCAATTGGTGGTGAATGCATTACGAGTATCTCTTTAATACTTAATTGGTCATTACAGCCCTTTTGGTTAGGATAACGACTTAGCTTCTCAGACCACCCTTGTTGTGTGTGTTAGTTTTATCCACAAGTGACGGTATAATCAGTTACGACATCAATAAATTCAGAAAAACTTTTCATGACAGTTTTATTTATTCTCAGAGCTTTTGTCAGAAGACTTGCTCACAGGAAAATATTTGGCTTGTCTGAATTGGGGTTTAAACTACGGTTTCGCGTCTAGTAAGCCAACTCTACTTACCTACTACAGTACGACGTCTCTTACGGATACTTGGTTGTGTAGAAATTACAATTTTACATTTCTAACTGAATGTGCGAAATTGTTGTTCCCCATAAATTTCAGAGAACAGTATATTGCTTCTGTAGAATATTAATATAATAGGTACAGATAAGCAAAAGTATCCCTTAATTGTCAATGATCATTTTTTTATTGTGTTCTGGGTCATAAACTTTGACTCAGTTTCGTATCTTAACGAAACCAATGAGTCTCCCGTTCATGCAATTATGGTTCGTTGTTTGAGATATTTTAATATACATAGGCTTAGAAAACTCCAGTCTTTTTCCTATACTCTTATGGTAAGAAAACGTTCTTTTAGTACACTTCGACTAATAAATTCTGCCTCGTCAAGTCTTTGCCTTACTATGCAGCCTGAAACATAAGTTATTAAGGCATTATATATATTAGCTCACTAAGTGGAATATAATATCGTTTAAATGTTCACCATGGCTACTCTGTGGAGAGCGTGGTCTAGTAGGTAGTGTGTTGGCTTATTAGACTAAAGGCCCGAGTTCGAATCCCAGGTTAGACATCAAAACGAAAATATTTCTTCGGCGACTTCCTCTCAGCAGATTTCTGGCAAAAACTCTGAGAGTAAATAACATTGCCATGAAAAGCTTCTCAATAAATTTGTCGTTCGGAGTCGACTTTAAACAGTAGGTCCCGCCACTCATGTATAAAATTTACACACACAACATGAGTAATGTGAGAAGCTAGGACTGAAGGGTGCGGGCTTCTTGGGGACGATTGCTGTAGTGGCCATTTTATAGTCACCTAGCAGCAACTCGTTCTCTCTCTTCCACCTTCCTATAACCCATTTTCCTAAAACCTGCACAATGCACTGCATGAGTAGGGGCCATCCCCTGAGTGCTGGTTTCACCAAAAAAAAAAAAAAAATAAATCAGTCTAAATTTGACCAATCAATATCGGTGGCCAATTCATTTCAAATCGAACTTGCGGAATATCTTAAGTGTAAGAACCACATGTCGTTGTTGTTCAGTTCATTATACTAATCAAGCCAAGTCTAGTAGGTAGCGTTTTGGCGTATTAGACGTAACTCCAGGGTTCAAACCCCAAGAAAGACATCAAAACGAAATGCAAAAAAGTATTTCTTCCCTCAGCAGATTTCTGGCAAAAACTCTGAGAGTAAATAAAATTGCCATGAAAAGTTTGTCAAAAATCTGGCCTTCGGACTCGACTTTAAACTATGAGTCCCGCCACTCATGTATAAAATTAACACACACAACATATTTAAGTGGTGTAAGAAACTAAGTCGTAATCCTGACTGAAGGGTTGTAATGGTCAATTATGTGTGTATCAGAGATCAGCAATGAATCGTATTTTCGCTACTCATAGGTACTTATAAAATTTTGAGTATGAGTGAGTCAAGAGTATTAAAATTCAACTACTCTGATTCATTCGTACTCGCTACAACATTGATTAATAAGTATAGGTTGCAATGAGTATAAGTACAACGTTGACATCAAACTCACAACATTCGATTCATTGTTTGATTCATACGCCTACTCATTCAGATTCATAAATTTAGAAAAATACTTATAATACTTACGAATGATTCGAGTGATTCGAATCATTCATCAAAATTTACAGTCTTAGTTATTGTTGCATTTAGAAAAGAAGAGAAAAGAAAAGACAAAGACAGCAAGCAAAGCACACACACAACCTCCTAGCGAGTATTGTGGTGTTCGTACTCGAATCATACTTATTTTGTGCTTCGTGTATATGTTGAATCATGGAGAGTCGAAATCAACAACATTGTGCATATTGTTAAGTATGAGTACGATGAGTATTTCTAACTTTGAATATGAGTAGTATGAGTATGATATTAAAATAAGTATGAATGCGTATAAGTAGCTGAAATTATAAGTATGACTCGAATCTACTCATCGTTTTGAATACTCGTTGCTGATCTCTGGTGTGTATGTATATATGTATGTATTCAAGCCAAAAAAGTTTATAACCATCGACCTATAATGCTCGCTGTTGTCAGCGATAGCCTGGCCGATGAATACGCCAGCACAAAATCCACAGTAAACAGTGACTTTTTTTGGGATGCATTATACTCTTTGCTATCTCATCATCCCGAATTCTACAATTCAGTCAGAAATAAGCCACATCTTCAAACGCCATGATGCAAACCACAGAAGAAAATATAATATAAAAAAATCTTGATAATCAATTTTTCTGATTTCTGAATGTAAAAACTTTTTTGTGCATTGACTTTCACTACCTCTACTACTAATACCTACATATGTATGTATTGTATGTATTGAGGTAAGCAACAACATACATACTATGTACATATTTGTCCGTATGTATTTATGTATGTTAATGCCTGATATTTAAGTACTAAATGTGTACTTTGTAATACATTTTCTGTACAATATGTCTTCAGTTTCAATGTGTGTTTTTTTACCACAAAAATTCCAATGATTTTGACATGGTTTTTAATTGGTTTTTTTTATATGGCTTTAGCATGCATGACACATACATACATACGAATGGAGACGACACACAGGTGAAATATTTCACTTACAATAATCGATTGTTTTGTATGGGCTCACAGCAGAAGATGACTTGACGCTTTGCTAGAGGCACCTAGACGGGGATATTTCGAATGTATCGTACTAACAAACAAACAAAAAAAAAAAAAACCCCTCATTAACGTTTATACATATATTGTGGCTGGTGTATGCTGAGGTGTGAAAATTTGTAGGTTTTTCTTTTAACAATTTTTTTTTTTTGTAGAAAAACTACTTTGCCTGCGATAATTAAGGAAAATGACAATGTAGTTTTAATACTTATTTTCTTTCGTAGTTTATATTATATTTTTCGTTTTTTTTTTTTTTGGGTCTAATATTATACACATTTAATGCCTTTTATTTCTGTTTGAGTTTTGTTTTGTTTTTTTTTTCTTGTTCCGTATATTTTGGTTGTGTATCATTAATTACAAGGTTGCGGTAATACTCGTATGTCTACAATTTTGTGGGTATGACAGGGTATATTTTTTTTATTATTTTCAATTCTATGCCTCATTAAAATGACAATTTATTTTATTGTTTTTACGTCAAAAAAAAAATGATTTTTTTTCCGAAAGTGTTTTACGTTTAAAGCTATGATGTTGGGCAACACTGCGTTGCAAAAGTCAGCTAAAAACGACCTGTAAGACTTTTTAAAAAGCAATTCTATTCTGAGTAGGTACAAAGTATATACAATTATCTATTCTGTTGACTTCAATTTGAACTGAAGTATATGGGAGAAAATTTAAACTTCCATTCTCAACATGATTACATATCATGCCGCATGAAGGAACTGTGATTAGGCTTTATTATTCTGTTTGTTTCTTACTGTCATCTTACATGTCATCAAAACAAAATATGTAAGAAAAATATTTCTTTGGCGATTTCCTCTCAGCAGATTTCTGGCAAAAACTCTGAGAGTAAATAAAATTTGCCATAAAAAAGTTTCACAAAAAACTGTCGTTCGGAATCGACGTTAAACTGTAGGTCCCGCCACTCACGTATAAAATTAACGCACACAACATGAGTGGTGTGAGAAGCTAGGACGTTGTACAATGCGTCAATTCGACCTCCGGGTACTGTACTTTTCATTGTTGACAAGTACACGTCCTCTCACCTAACCTACATGTCAAACGAATACTTTACAGTTTTCTTATGTGTGGCAAATGAAGAGTTTCGGGATAAAAGTGTTTAAATATAAGAGAAACTACTTCATTACAATATTTTCTGATGAATGTCATCATATTTTGATGAAAGTTAGTGAACAGCTTAGTTTAGTTGAGTTCACTGTTCGTATAAATAGTAAAATCTTTCAATTGTTAACGGTCATATCAAATTCGTACCAGGCAAGTCAAATATTATTCCACATAAAGATTGAAAATTTGTTTTGATGTCGCAACTTTTTCTGAATCAAATACCAGATGTATTTAAAGAATTATCAGGAGTTTTTTTTACCTTTATCTCTCTCATTATTCTTCCCACATTAGCAATTGCAAAGCATATCTCAAAGTACCTCAATGCCTACATTTAATTTGCTTTAGTATGCATTCCTCAGTGACAGTGTAATCTGTTCGCGATTTCTTGTCATTTTAATGACTTATACCAAGACTATATTGGGTTTTCCATTAGGACCATTAAGACCTTTATACGATTTGGACCTTTATATTATAACTATAAACACATAAGAAGACATATTTTATTGCTCTTTCAAGCAATTTGACAATTCTTTTTCTGATAAACAACTCTATTCATGTTCAAAATATTAAAAATTAAACCATGCCATAGGCCAACCATTATAAAGGGTGATTTTTTAGCTATTATCTTTTTGGCAACACTGGTTTAAAAAGCTCACGCACGTTTCGTGTTTTGTTTCACTGTCAAATATCTTCAGTTTGGTCTATAATTTAACCATGAATCGTCTTACAAACGAACAACGCTTGCAAATCATTGAATTTTATTATCAAAATGGGCTCTTGGAAAGTTGGCCGAAGATCCACTTCTTTATCGAAAAATTGTGTTCAGCGACGAAGCTCATTTTTGGCTCAATGGATACGTAAGCCAGAAGCATTGCAAAAGCTACCAATGCATTTAGAAAAAGTCACAGTTTGGTGCGGTTTATGGGCTGGTGGCATCATTGGACCGTACTTCTTCAAAGATTCTGCGAATCGTAACGCCTTTAGACTATTTTTTGCGGGGCTATGTTAAAGCTCATGTCTATACAGACAAGCCCGCTTCAATTGACGCATTGGAATACAACATTGAAGCATTTATTCGTGAGATACCGGCCGAATTGTTGAAAAGATTATGCCAAAATTGGACTAAGCGGATGGACCATTTAAGGCGCAGTCGCGATCAACATTTGCATGAAATAATCTTCAAACATTAAATTATATGGACCGTACTATCGATTCAAATAAAGAATTCATGCATTTTTTTGAATTTTATGTGTTTTTTTTTTGAAACATTTTCCTATAGCTCCTAAAAAATCACCCTATATTAACAACTTAACTTTTTTTAATGACTACAACACGATACTTTACATTACTATTTTTAGTTTTTTTTTTTTAATTTTAAAAAAAATAAATTAAAGTAAAACAACGCCTCTGTATGTACTTTTTTGGAGCCCAGTGTAATACTTATTTGAGGAGTGTATATAGAAAATTATATACAATTAGATGTTCAAGAAATAAGTGTTAAAATGTTGTTGGCTTTTATGTCAGCTACACAGCCTGTAATTTTATTTTATTTATTTATTTATTTATTCATTCAGGCGTAAATACAGTACAACAAGATATTATCTTATTTAATAGTACTGCTAAGGATATAGCATAACAAAATATAAGAAAATACAAAATAATAACGTTAAAAATAAATTAACATAACAAATGTTATTAAAAACAAAATTTATAATTATATTAAAAAAAAATATGATTGATTAATTACGTATGTGCATTATGTTCATTCAAAAATTTAATTATTGCAGTCTTGAAATGCTTAGCATTGCTTAGTAATTGTATGTTGTTTGGGAGTTCATTCCAGAGACGAATTGCATTGATGTAAAAGTGTCTCTCAGATATCTGCCTGCGGTATCTAACGCTATTAATTCTCATGCCTCTATTAGATCTTGAAAAAACTAATCTATCATCAAATAATGGGGTTTCCTAATATAGATGATTTTATGTAGGTACACCAGAGTACGGCATTTCAACAAATTTCCAAAAGATGTGTTATAGATTCGATATGAGAACTCAGATATCCCACTGTACCTTGTACGACCAAAAACATATCGAGCAATACTGTTATAAGTGACCTTAAGCCTGTTCCTAGTTACTGAGTCGCAACTAGAAAACAGTTCACATTCGTACAGCAGAGTGGGGATGAGATATGTTTTCGCGAGCAGCATACGAATATCAAACGGAGTAAAATATTGCGTTAGCCAAAGACTTCGCAACATGGCAACCGTTTTACCGCAGATAGAATTCACATGGTTGGACCAGTTAAGGCTGTTATTAAAGATAACTCCTAGGTTCTTAACACTATGTACAGTCTCAATAGAAGTATTATTAATCTGTAATGGTGTAAGCTGTGCCGTATAGTTTACCTTGCCTATTATTAAAGCTTTTGATTTCCTCGGATTGAGGCAAAGACCATTAATCGACGCCCATTGAAACACATTATGCAGATCACAATTTATTTTCCCTATACAATTTGTAATATCAGATGGCGAGCAGCTAATGTACAGCTGAACATCATCTGCGTACATTTGTACCTTGCAAAACTTCAACTTAGTTGGCAGATCATTAGAATATCATTAGGTATTAAAAAATTGTCCGATTTAGTACCATCATGATACACAAATTGACTTCTATCACGTAGATACGACGAGATTAGCTTGACAGCAGTATTCGAAAAATGGCACATGTGTTCCAACTTTTGGCAGAGAATAGTATGATTAACGGTGTCAAAAGCCTTAGAATGATCAAGTAAAACCAAAAATGATGTCATATTGTCATCCGCACTTAATCGCAACTCTTCCGAAACATCAATGAGCGCAGAAATGCAGCTGTGATTAGGTCTGAAACCAGACTGCCTCTCAGAAAGCACGCCATTGTCATATAAGTATCGGGTCATCTGCTTATAAATTAATTTCTCGAAAATTTTCGATAAGTATGACAATATTGCGATTGGTCGGTAAGTTTTATCTTGTTTCGGCACTGGTATTATCTTGGCACTTTTCCACATTGCAGGGTAAGTAGAAGATGTAATTATCGTATTCATTAAATGAGTCATGCACGGTAGAACATATGGCAAAATTAATTTCACAAATTTGGGATCAATTCCATCACTTCCTATGGAGTTAGACTTAACGGCCAAAATGCTCTCAACAACGTCATACTGTGTCACGTTACTAAATTCAAAATTTGGTTGAAACAAGTGGTTAGTAGTGGGGAAGGCATCAGATGCGTTGTAATATTCCAAATCGGCATCAATTCCCGGTATATTCGAAAATTCCAAACTAAGTTGATTTACATCAATCATTTCATTGGATTTAATACCACTATTTACTATTCCTAATGATCGTATATCCCTCCACTTTCTCCTGGCGCTAATATTCGATCGAAATTTTTTAGCAAAGAAACTCGATTTTGCAGCCCTAATTTTCAGATTCGTGTCTCTCCTACATGCTTTAAAAATTTCGTAAAATTCAGACGTCCTATACCTCTTCCATCTATGATAAGCATAATTCCTTTGATCGATTGAGACCTTAATCTCATTTGTAAACCATGGCTTTCCATTACGTATGTCCTTAACCCTCATTGGTACATATTTCTCAAATAGATACTGTATATTTTCCTGTAAAAAATTAATCTGTTCATCCACCGTAGGCATTAAAAAGGTTCGATTCCATGGTATAGTTACCAACTCTGTCTCAAGTGAAGCAAAATCAATGTTCCTAAAATCCCTATATTTAATCACTTGATTCCTCGTTATTGTCCGAAAATCATATGAAAGGAAAAGAAGATCATGTTTAGAAAAAGCAGAGGCAGAAAGTTGGTCAAATAGAAGCACTCGATTGGGATTATCAACAAAGCACAAATCAATTAATGTACTAGCACCCGATGTGTAGTGCGTAGGCATAGTGTCGTTAATCAAATGCAAACCGATGGCACTCATATCCTCTGCCAAACCACTATCCAAAAGAATGTTGGCATTGAAGTCGCCTATTAAAATAGTATCCGTATAATCTAAAGTGAGTGAGGGCAATTTATCCAATAAGGGTCTGACATTAATTCTATTGTTCGGCCGGTAAATTACACCCATTAAAAGTTTCTGATGACTACTAAAGAACTCAAGAAATAAAAATTCAACATTATTGGAGCCAGAATCGAGTTCTCCATTATTAGTAACTGCTGCCATTCCACTACCAAAAACCACTTCATTGTCGGCCGTATAGTCCACCTGCAAAGGCTGTAATCCTACTCTTTTACAAGAAATCGATGACCTCACGTATATTGCCACACCTCCGGCATTCGATACTCTATCAGAACGAAAAATACGATATCCCTGCAGATGATAATAATTGTCACTAACATCAATACGAAACCAAGTTTCTGAGATACAAATTACATCCATCTTAGATCCTTCAAAGATAAATCGAAATTCGTCAATTTTCCTGTGAAGGCTCTGGGCATTTATATGACATATGTTAAAACCAGATGCCGTTCTAGAAAGTATTCTGACCATGGTATAAAGGTTTTCCCTAGAATGAACTACTCCATTTTCACCAAATTGTGACATCAATGTCAAAGAAATTTGAAACCAATTTTAGTTACATCGAGTACTCTTTCTTTATCTTCCAAAAGGTACCAATTTCAGTACGACTGACTTTGTCTTAAAAGTTTCATTTTTAAAAGAATTTCTTACGTTATCTGGTGAAATTAAATGAATAGAAAAGCATTTCATGTCACATAAATCATTTCATGTATTGGGCCACATTCATTATATATGTACGTACATATATGTATGTGTGCTTCCATAATAAGACCCCACCTACATACATGTGATGATAATAATACAGATGAAAATGATAATTATAATGATGATGATGATATTCGTATACTATCTCTAGTCTAAAGTAATAAATTAGTCACACACAGCTTTTTAGCTAATGGCACTCACTGGTGATGATGGCATTGCTGCTGGTGGTGGTCTTGCCTCTCTTAACAACTCTGATTAAATTTCAAATAATTTAATGGTTTTAATTTATTATTTTAACTAACGTAAAGAATGAAGGAAAACAAAAACAACAATATTTAATTTAATAATTTTATTTATTTTCTTTTCATTTTAAATGCGTTTTAGTTTTTTTTTTTGTTTTTATTTCTAGAGGATATTTAAATGTCTTTCGACTCATTTCTATGCATGAATGCTGCTAACAAGCACAGCAAGAAATTTGTAAAAGATTTCTTTTTTTGTCCAAAAAAAGCAAAAATTCATTTAATAAACTGGTCCTTAAAACAAAACGATCGTTAATGAAAACAAACCTAAAATTAATAATGCAAACATATTCTAACTATTCCACTGTATCTGGAGATTATGCAAAAATATTTCTCAAGTCAAGCTCTTAAATTTTTAATAATTTAAACATAAAATTCAAAAGATATTTATTTCGTATCAATTTACATGCAAATGTCTTGGATAAATGTATTTAAATTTATTTTAAACAATTTTAATTGCATTTTAGCCCAGTTTAGTATAAATGTTTACTTAATTGTACAATAAAAAAAAAACGGTTTAAAGCCAACACTGGGAAAACAATATTTCAAGCAAGAAAAAAGTATCAAAATTTCTCACATTTTTGATAAAAAAAAATAATTAAGTGATTCAAAAAGTACCAAAATAGGTACATTTTATCTAAATGCTAGCTGAGCCGGCGAACTTCGTCCCGCCCAAAATTGATTTTTTTTATTGCCCAAAACAGGTCACATTATATAATTATTGTAATACGTTGCATAAAACAGTTATATAAAAATAACTAACTTACTATAAGTGTATGGATCTATCTATCTAGTTCAAAATTTAATCGAAGTCGGTACGTTATTTAGGTGAGGCATACAAAGAATAACAATAAGAGGTCCGAATCATGGGTCGTGCTGACGAAGTTGTAGTTGTTGTACTCGCTCCAAAACTAACAGACACACATGTTATATACATATGTACATATGTAGTTATAAACCATCGAATTAGCCGACTTATAGGTATCTATTAAAGGGGCAGGGTTGCCACGCCAATTTTGAGTGAGTTTGTCGATATCGACTCTACGAACTTATCCACCAAATTTTTTTCCTCTACGATCAATATGTACCTAAATATTCAATTTTAACGATTTGCCACGCCCTCTTAACAATTAGGGATATGAAAAATAGATGTTGTCCGATTCTCAGACCTCCTCGATATGCACACAAAATTTCATGAAAATCGGTCGATCCATTTCAGAGGAGTTTAACTACTAACACCGTGACACGAGAATTTAATATATTAGAAAGTACCGAATATAATTCTTTTGGTAATTTTATTCACTATAAGTTAGATAAAATAGGTCATTGGACTTCCTCGTCTTAAGTTAGAAAATAATTTTTCTTAAGCAGCATTTTGGTTTACAAATTACTAAAGAAAAAAGTACTTTTAAAAAATCTGATAAATCATTGGTCCTATAACTTTAAAATAGAGTATTAACGTTAGCAATAGATTATGTTTAGGATGATATATGTATGTGAACTCTCCCACTGAAGATGATCATCTTTCTCTAGAATCCAATAAAGTTGGCCTAAGAAATAATCACACTGCAGAAAATAAACTCCATCTAAGAGTTAGTCTTACTAAAAACTAGATTGTTCAGTACTAATCTGAGATACTCCGGATCTCTGCGTCCAATCAACCATACGCCTATTTTCGCACATTAGGGTATTCTAGAACAGATAACCAGTGTGTTTTATACCAAGAAGCTATCAGCATTCATGCATGATATTGTAAATTATAGAGACTGTATTTTATAAAGTCTCCATTGTCTAGTAGGTAGTGTGTTTGCCTTCTCTCAGCAGATTTCTGGTTAAATACTCTGAGGGTAAATAAAAAATTGCCATGAAAAATTTCTCAAAAATCTGTTGTTCGGAATCGACTTTAAACTGTAGCTCCCGCCACACATGTATAAAATCAACACACACAACATAAGTTATGTAAGAAACTAGGTCGTTATCCTGACAATATATACAGTGAGCGTCAAAAGAAAGTGTACACTATGGATAAAATTCTAACAATCTCAACTCAAGTTTTCTACTTAAGGAGAGTGCCCGAAAAAATTGTACAATATTTCCAAATTTTTTCTAATTCTTTTCTTCTTGTTTCAATTTTAAAAACTGGCAATAAAATAATTTGAAAAAAATTAACGTTAATTTATTGATGTATATTTTTTTAAATTGTACACTTTCTTTTGACGCTCACAGTATATTTTATGATATATTATGGGCGTGTTGCTATCTGTACCAAAATAAGACATCTTTGAATTCATTGTATGAAGTTACTTTATTCTGATTTTAAAGAAAACGTACCAACAATTAAAAAGTCACCTTCATTGTATTTCGTTGATACTTGAAACGAATTGTAACAATAAAAAAGTTTTTAAAAATAGATTTTATACGCATAGTACTTTCAAAAGTAATTTGGTACTTTTTTGATATCCGGTGTTTTAACGAGTACAATTTTGTATATTCCCAAACGCTTTAATGAGCTTTAAATGAGCAGTATGTACTTACAATTAATTTCAAATTATTTGTGTACACAAGAATAAATAATAAAATTTACGATAAATGACATTTGGTACCAATATTTTGGTACATTTTTAAAAGCAGTAATAGTCTCATTTTTATACCAATTAAAAGAAATTATTATTCTGATTATAACGTTTGATAAAACAAAAAGGATTTTTTCTTTTTTTTTTAATTTACGATACCTTTTACTTTGTGATTAAGTACATACGTAGACATCATGCTGAGCCTATTGTAATAATATGAAAACATTTTAGAGTCGGCCGCTAACAAACAAAACATGACCTGCATTATGGAATCGTGTAGGGGTATAAATGATGTAGACAAACATGCTCTAAAAAGAAGAAGAAAAAAAATTAACAATTTCAAGTCTTCTGCAACATAACGTACGACATGCACATGAATTCTATGTTGTAACACAGAATTTTATCTTAAAAGCGATAAATTATCGAAAGAAAAATGTTTTGAGAACAATTTATAACAACCATTGCTTGCATTACTCTCCAGAGGAGTCTAAGAACACTCAACTGAAATCCTTATAAAATGTTATTTGATAACACACACACACATACATACATACTTATATATATATATATATATACAGTGCTATGGAGATGATAAAAAAAACTTTTCGAAATTATGGAGTTAAGTTTTATTGAAAGAGAAAATGTTAAATTAAGTAAAGAATAAATTATGACAGCATACAGGGTGTGGCATACTTCAAGCTATAAATTGTATTCACATTTTACACTGGCCTATATCTTGAATATACGTAACTCTAAACTATTTCTGATAGAAGAGGACCAATCATAACATCTTTAATGTAATTTACTTGTGTTTTGCAGAAATTTCAGGGGAAGATTATAAACTTACCAACATTCTATTTCCGTCATGGAAGAAAAATATAATCGGTACATATTACTTGAAGTCGCCGTAGCTTAGTAGGTAGTGTGTTGGCTTATTAGACTGAAGGCCCGAGTTCAAATCCCAGGTCAGACATCAAAACGAAAATATGAAAATATTCCTTCGGCGACTTCCTCTCAGCAGATTTCTGGCAAAAAATCGGAGAGTAAATAAAATTGCCATGAAAAGCTTCTCAAAAATCTGTCGTTCGGAGTCGACTTTAAATTGTAGGTTCCGTCACTCATGTATGAAATTAATGCACACAACATAAGTGGTGTGAGAAGCTAGGTCGTAATCCTGATTGAAGGGTTGTAATAACCAATTGGGTAGGTATGTACATATTACTGCTTACCTGTGGCATCACAACGGGCCATTATCCGTGCTCAAGTAGGTGCACCTACTTACCTACCGTATGTCATTGCGTCAAGTGCTTTGTATTGGTAACATGCAAAGCAACAAAGAAAGTCGTCCTTATTTTCTTATCAAAAAAGAATTTTAAAGTTTGACAATTTGATATAATTTTCCACAATCAAAATAATTTACATCCCTGATCCGTGACCTAACTCGTACATATGTAAACGCTATAGAATATTTGAGGTTAGATTAAATTAGGGTTAGGTTAGGCCCTTCATGGCCAGCATTTGGACCAAGTGTGATATCACAATCAATATTTAACCCGGCGATCAAAGATTCCCTGGTGGAAGCCATCTTGAATTCAAAATATACCGAGATATTGCAGCAATCTATATATTAAACCGCTTAATCAAGGATGTTAAAAGCCTTTGTTTTGCTACGACAAAAAGGGGGTACATGAGGTGAAAGACAATCTATTCTTCCTTCTCAGACACACACAGCTCCTGTAAAAGTAATTTGATGGAATCCCAAGTCTATCGGCTTGCCTATCAAAATGGAAGTGGTTTGTAAGAATCTCTATTGTGCGATGGATGGATAGATACGATTTAAGGATAGAACAGAATCGGTCCTCTCCTTATTACAACAAGTTCAATAGGGTCTAGCAATATTGCACGTTCCTTCTTGCTGCCAAAGAGATTGGGGTTCCCTGTAAAACGTTGAAAATACGTTTGTTAGATGCTTAATTGCTGGCTGGCTGCCCTAGCAAATCAAGAGATTTTCAAGGAAAATCCCACCACACAACCAGAATTGTTACGCTTTTAAATTTGCCAAAACTTGCGTCTGGAAAACATTGCAGTGGTGAAGCAAGAAAGTTTAATATGAGAAACCTTGGTACACCCCAACGCACCCTGCCATTCATCCTTGAGCCATCAGTATACAGTGGTGGTCATATAATTAAAACATTATTTTGATCTGTCATTTATTCTATTTTTTTTATCATCTCTTAATTTTTTAACGGGACTTTTCCATTGGAACGATAAGTTTGATGTCTTTTACAATTGATTACTTCTTTATTTCCTTTTCTATTCAGATTTATTAAGACATATTTACTATGATTACGAATGTTTTAATTATATGACCACCACTGTAAATCTCAAGGGTCTCACAGGGAACCTCCGTATATTCAGACCAGAGCTTCTTACTGTGTTAGACCTCTGCTTCAGTAGAAGGTCAATGGGAGGAAGCCTATTCAATATCACATACAATGCCTTAATCGGAATGAAACAAAGTGGAAATGGTAATCAAAACAGCTGGCTACCTGCATACTCTTCCTGTCCTCAATATTTTCAACAAGATTCTCTTTCTCTCTCTTCACTGTCCATTTAGATTCTCCATCATATCTCATAAGCAGATGAGATCAATTTCAATGCAGCATATGTTGGCGACAGCTTTTATAAGATTCCCATGCGTTTAGAAAGTAATTCTGCGGGGTTTGCTCAAATTAAAACAGAGTGTTGGAGAATAAGTCGATTTACATAATTACAGCCCGCATGACATGTCTCAAAAATCTTAATCGAACTCATTTAATAAAAAGAAATCAATTTTTGTTAATAATCAGTCTTTAACGAACCCTAGATATCGTTTACATTTATTTATAAAAACTTTCCGTAATAACCAATGAGTCCATAAAGTCAAGCTCTGTGCTCTCATTTGCTCTACAAATATTTGAGCAGGAACCACAATGCAAAGCATTGGCAATGAATATGCGATTTGCTTTGTGAATAAATCTCAAAGCATACGATGCTGCAGTAAATCGTTATAAATTTGAAATCATAGTTTAGCCACCATTCTTCTACCATATTAAAGGGAATTTCAAGCTGAAATGAAAAATCTTTGCAGATTAAAACATGCCTAGTGGCACATTTACAACACAGTTGAGATCATTGATAGAAATAAATATTGCCAGCACGTACCACAAGACCATTTAGAAAATTAAGAAAATTTAAACGAAAAAAAAAGGAAACGAAAATAACAACAACAAGAAGCAAAAAAGCCAATATCGAACCATAGACCAACGATAGCATCAAAATTAATAACCAAGCATTTATTGGCCTCATATAGATACCAGATACGAGTACATACGTACATGCTCGTACCATATAATCGTTAAAGTTATAGAATACTTTTCCATTTCATTCGATTATTTATTTGGCTTTTGAAAAACGCAGATACTTTGAAAGCATAGCCAAGCCAAACTAAAAAGAAGCTGATAAACGTATGTAGCTAAAGAAGTAAAACTTTTCGAAACATGAACATTATTACAATGGGGTCACAGCAAGGTTTCACAAAAGGGAGTCAGTCAGTCGTTTTGGCAATTTTCGCAGAACAAAATTAAAATAAATTTGAACACAATAGTTTTCCAGTTTTTGTTTTCCTTTTATTTTTCATTTTAACAAATGCCAGAGAAATAAACTAAATAGGAAAAGTTTTTTCTAATACAGAGAAGAGAAGAGGAGGAGAAAAAATGTAAAATAAATGAGAAGATATTGATAAAAAAAGCTACCCAACCAATCGATTGTTGAACAAAAAAAAGGAGAAAAAGTAACGAAAACATAAAGTTGCTGCACTCCAGGAAAAAATTAATACAAAAGAGAGAGAGAGAATGAGAGAAATAAAAAGAAAGGCATGGCATGGAAAAACTACTTACTTTCCGTAACTAATTGCAAATGAATGGCAACTAAAATTAAAAAGAAAAGAAAAATAACACAAGAAGAACGACGAAAATTATTGCAAATTTCCGAAAACATAATAAATTTTGTAACTTTCAGCAGCAGAAGTAAATCAGAGGAAAAATGCTACTGAATGTCATGCCCTACACTCTTAACTTGTGATTTGGAATAACGCTTCTGCTTTCATTTAATAAAAAAGTCGCCGTAGTCTAGTAGGTAGTGTGTTGGCTTATTAGACTGAAGGCCCGATTTCGAATCCCAGATCAGACATCAAAACGAAAATATGAAAATATTTCTTCGGCGACTTCCTCTCTCACCAGAATCCTGGCAAAAACTCTGAGAGTAAAAAAAATTGCCATGAAAAGCTTCTCAAAAAATCTTTCGGTCGGAGTCGACTTTAAACTGTAGGTCCCGCCACTCATGTATAAAATTAACGCACACAACATAAGTGGTGTGAGAAGCTAGGTCGTAATCCTGACTGAAGGTTTGTAATGACCAGTTATGTATGTTCATTTAATAAAACATACGCAGTTCTTTTGGGAAAGTAATTCTTTTATCTTTTTAGCTGTTACAGTGGCACCAAAATCCTTAAGAATCTCACAACTAAACAACTCCCTTTCGGTATATGACTATCTATGAAGTAAACGGATCTAATGCCCCCAGAACCAGATCTATTCTTTATCACATATCCTGTATTCATTATCCTACAAAACTCTGAGAGTAAATAAAATTGCTAGGAAAAGCTTCTGTCGTTAAGAGTCACCATCAAACTGCAGATCCTGGCACCCACAGAAAGAACTGAAATACACAAGACAAGGGCGGCGTTAGAAGCTAGGCTGTAATCCTTACTATAAAGTTGTAATGAGCAATTAAGTAATGAGCAACAGGCTTTTCGTCTTATACTTATCAGTAGATTAGATTAAATAGTGGAGCCTCCTTGAAGGCAGCAGCAGCAGTTTTTATATCAAAGAATTCAGTCAAGGATATCAGACAATGAAAGATTGAGAACCTCCGTCTAGTTATTGTAAGAATAGAGCACATTCACATGAAGGGGAAGAAAAACTTTTCCTAATTTCCATCAGATTCGTAGATTCTACAGAAATCAATTCAAGTCTATTGACATGAATTCGGAAAGGACAGTGGTTCGTAAGCATCGCGATAGTGTGATACAGGACGATGAGATTTAAGGATAGAAGTGAAACAGTGTTGTATTTCCAGCGGAGCCAGCGAAATTGACCAGATCTGTAAAACTTGCGGATAATATTTAGGATAACTTTGGCAATCCCACTGCCTATGCCTCTGAAACCAGTTCATTAGTAATGCAATTTCCTATAATATATCTATGTCCGGAGGCCATATCAATATATATGTATATATATATATGTTATTGAAGTCGCCGTAGTCTAGTAGGTAGTGTGTTGGCTTATTCGACGAAAGGCCCGAGTTCAAATCCCAGGTCAGACATCAAAACGAAAATATGAAAATATTTCTTCGGCGATTTCCTCTCAGCAGATTTCTGGCAAAAACTCGGAGAGTAAATAAAATTGCCATGAAAAGCTTCTCAAAAATCTGTCGTTCGGAGTCGACTTTAAACTGTAAGTCCTGCCACTCATGTATAAAATAAACGCACACAACACGAGTGGTGTGAGAAGCTAGGACGTTGTACAATGGGTCAATTTGACCTGTACTTGTCACAGTTGATAAGTACACGTCCTCTAACCTAACCTATATATATGTTCCTTTTACTCCTCTAGGGAGCATAGGGCCGCAAAGCCATATAAACGTTACTCGTGAATTAGCTGAAATTTCCCTAAAAAATTCTCGGCTTTCATGGATGAGGCCAGACGTTAGACGTTAGTTATTAACTCAGTCGCAGTATACCTGTCCATTTAAAACAAGAGATTTTCATGGAAAATCCCGTCACAAAGCAAGCATTACGCCGCTTTCAAAATGGATATGATAGAATAAAAGAAAGTTTAATGTTTGAAATCAGTGGCTACCCTGCCATTTTGAAGCCGTTGATATAAGTCTTTAGGGTTGCGACGAAAAACTCCCAGATCTCTGGTGCCTAGTTGGAATTCTAAAGTCATATGTGCTATCCAGGAAATATAAGAAAACATACATATAATCGACCTAGATGTGAGTATGTCTTTGCAGAATTGCAGCATGACTAATTTCCAAGACCAGTGCTAGGATGTAACTGTCTTAACCCCTATCCTGCTTGGCCTTTGTATAGCAAATAATGTCTTAATCGTAGTGGAATAGAGCGCATTGGTAATAAGGACAGCTGATTGCCAGTGTACACTGTTTGTCATCAGTATTTTCAACAAAATTCTTACTTAGGAAAGTGATTAAAGTGCTTGACTGTAAACTTTGCATTATCAACGTTCAAATCGAGAAGAAGAGGAACATCATGGTTTGCGAATTTTAAAAGTAAAGAGACGTTAATCCGCTACCAAAGAATTAATCCATGTAAGCCATCGTGTAAACTGCCAGAGAGAATAACATGGCTGTAAGGGACACTATAGTCTACCCATCTAATCTAACCGAACTCAACCCGGCCTAAATGCATTTGTAATTGAATTTCTTTAAGTTATTAATGTGATGTTTTTGTAACACAGGCTATTTCATTTGCCTGCCTGTTTATATGGGAAACACAAACAACATTGAGTGTTTTTGTTTGTGTTTTCCATGCAAACAGGCAGGCAAGTGAAATAGCCTGTGTTACAAAAACATCACATAAAACTTTATTAGAGACAATTTTTATGAAAGTAGAGCTACTTTGTTTTAAAATCGAGGCTTCAGCGATCTACTATGTATGCTTTGCTTTGTTATTTCCATATTCCCCGTATCCTTCCAGACACCGTCCCTTGCATTAAAATTAATAAGTTTCAGTTAAATGTTGCATTGAAAATTATTTCAATTGTTCATTACCTGCAGCTTTTTTTTTTTTTTTTTTTTTTTTTTTCGTTTATTTATTTTCAATTTATATACATATTTTAATTACTACAATAAACAATAGACAAAATAATGTTTACAATGTTTTACAACGACCCCAATGGAGTACTCTAGTAAAGCGTTTAATCTTTTGAGTTAAGTTGTTATAATAAGTAAGCTAAGATTTATTTTTATATTTAACACAATTATAATTGACTTTTTTTTTTTTTTTTTGTAATGAAAGTTTAAAAAACATTACATAATATTATCAGTTACAATAAAAGTAGTCAGGTACAAAGAAAGGATTATTATTGTGAGTGTAGCCACCAATATTTTTATTGTAGTTATTTCGCCCAAAATATTTATCCCTTTGAGGAATCGAGGTATCATGCCTTAGATTTTCCATATCAACTCTGTTGTAATCGATGGATTTGTTGGTTGCCCGCCTATATAGGTGGTAGAATATTGGGATTCCTACATCATTTTGAAGAATATGTTTGCCATCTAGAAATGGAAAGGATTCTGGAGGCACAAATCCTTTTGTTATTGAGCTTTTAATGTACTCTGTATTCGTATAATATGGAGCCATTATAAGGTTAAAGTTTTCACATAGCGTGCACCTTAGTATATGTTTCCTTATAAGGTGGATAATAAAATTATCTATTCTGCTTATTTTCGCAGCGTTGTATAACTTGAAGTTTGAAATATATTTTCGATAATTACTTTGGTGTGATCTATATATAGAGGTGCATGCTCTTAAGCATTTTCTTTCGAAAACTCGTATTTTTTCCATATAGGAGGGTGAGATGTTGAACCATATTGAACACCCGTAAGTAATTATGGGCCTAATTAATAATTGATACATAATAATTTTTACTCTTTTATCTAGAAACTTGGAATAAAAAAGATTTTTATAGACGAAAAATGCTTTTGTGGCTTTTTTTATGGTATTAACAACGTGCTTGTCATAGTATAAAAATTTATCTAAATAGATTCCGAGATATTTGACTGTTTCTTTGTTTTCTATTTTGCTGTTATTTAAATTTGACATTATTCCAAAGGATTTCCAGTTGGTTTTGATATTGTTATTACATTTGTCAACAGTTGGACGAAATAAAATTGTTTCACATTTTTTGACGTTAATTTTCATATGCCAATTTATTGTATATGTTTCAACAAGATTAAAGGTTTCTTGTAGACTTTGATTTAAATTTTTGATTTTGTTATCAGAGTGGTAAATTATTATGTCGTCCGCAAATGAGATAATATTATCAATTTTGTTTATCAAGTCGAGGATAAAAATATTAAAAAGAATTGGCGCATTGACAGTGCCTTGCTGGAGGCCATTTGTCATATTGAATATTTTGCTAAATTTGTTCCTATGATTCACTATGAATGATTTACCTGATAGCATGTTATACAATAATATTACTAAGTTTAAGGGGAATTTGTAGTCGAGTAATTTGCATATCAGACCTTGAACCCAAACAGTGTCAAAGGCCTTTTCCATATCTATCAAACAAGCACCTGTGCACAGTTTTTTATTCCAATTCCAGTTGATGTCGGATACCAATTTATTAATAGCGTTAATTGTTGAATGTTTATGCTTAAATCCAAATTGTTTGTCGTTTACGAGGTTATTATTTTTGCAGAATTTGTTAATAGTATTATTAATGCACATTTCAAAAATTTTACTTATGTTTGGTAATAAACTGATAGGGCGAAGATTTTCTGGTCTAGCGGGATCTTTATCTTTCTTGGGGATAATAACGACTTTTGCCACTTTCCAGTCTTTTGGATAATATGAGTTATTGATAATATTATTGAACAACGTGCAATAGTCTAAAATTAATTTTTCTGGTATATTTTTTAACACAATATTTGGTATATTATCTAAACCTGCCGAAGATTTATTGTTTAAGTTTTTAAAAATATATTTAATACAGTCTTGCGTTACAAAAGTATTTCCCGCTTCCTCTTCGGATAAGGAATTTGCCCTTTTTGTTTCCGCAAACGTTGTCATAACAGTCTGGTTACGCTCAAATGATGTTTTTGTTTCCAAAAATTCATTGAATGTACGCAAGACATGAGTGTGTACAGTATTGTTGTTATCAATATTTTTGCTTGAATGTATATTTTCAAAATATGAGCCAATTATGTTTACAACTTTATCCTCATCATTAATAATAAAATTTTGATTTAAGTCTCTTTCAATTGTTTGTGCATCAATACCTGCTTTATGTATTATATGGGATGACTGTGAAGAAATTATAATTGTTTCTAAGTTGATTGTTTCGAATTTTTTAAAGTTTTTTCTTATTTTATCAAACATTTCTAGGGATTGCGTTGTTTTAATACTTGTTATTCTCTTCTCTAGGTTGTTATTCAAGACGAGTATAATATTTTCATTGATTAGTTTTTTAATTATTTTCAGTGTTGATTTTATCTGAGATAATCTGATTGGCGAAACTGCGATTTGTAATCTGTAATGTCGTTTAATTATAGTAACTAATCGACTTTTCTCTGAGTGTAGTTTTTTTATAATGGGGTTCGTTGGCACATTCTGGTTATTCTTTTTGAATTTAGGAACAACTTCATCCATTACAGTTGTAATTAAATTGTTAATTGTGGTTAAATATGATTCTATTTCGTTAATTTGTAGGTTGTAATTATTAGGGACAATGTTGTCGTTGTTCATTTTGGTTAACATATTTGATTTGAAATTATTCCAGTTTGTACCTTTAAAGTTGTATTTAAAATTTTCTGTTTCTTTGAATAGTGTAAATATTTGTTCGTCATGCATTGAAGCAATTATTTCCAATGCGTTATGATCGCTGTCATAGTCTAAGGTTTTAATACAGTTTGTAGTATGGTTCACAGATTTTAAATCTATCCTAGCATCGGAAATACATACATCAATAAATGATCTCGATCTTGGATAGGATGGTGTGGAAGAAGCATATAATTTAGTTCTAAATGATATTTCATTTTCTGAAAGCCAATCAAGTAACATAGAACCTTTTGAGTTATTGTCGTTATTTCCCCATTCGGTTCTTTTGCTATTTAAATCACCTGCTAGGATGTAGTAATTATTCACGTTTTGGATGTCAAGGGATTGAAAAAGTTCATGTAACTCCACTTTGAAATAACGGTCATTGTTTCCGGAAGGATAGTATGCGGATATAATGTACAGTGATTTATTATTTCTCATTGGTATTTTTATAATAGTCGTTTCTAAAATTTGAAAGGACTTAATACTATTATTAGTGTATGGTTTGTATTTTATATTGTTTTTTATTAGGATTGCAGTTCCTCCGCTTCTTTTTGAATTTGGTCTGTCCCTTCTGACAATATTATATTGATCGAAATAGAGTTTGTGTTTTTTGTTTAACTTTGTTTCATTGAGAAGAACAATATCAGGCTTATTTGTTTTGATAAATTCATTAAGGGTGTATCTTCGGCTTAAAAGAATTAAAGAATTGACGTTGATGTGAATAATTTTTAACTTTTTAGATATGGTATTTGTAGAGTTGGTAGACATTATTATACTTCTAATAGGTTAAACAGAGTGTCGATGCGAGACGTTTGTATTTGTAATTGATGTTGTAGATTAACTAATTGTGTTGTTAAGTTTGTCAATATATTTTTTATTTCATTTAGTAATGTATTATTTCCATTATCATGAGGTTTTGTTTCGTTTCTTACAACGCTAGAAAAACTTAGTCCTTGATTAGTATATGAATTAAACATTGCTTTGTCATTTTTATTAACTGCTATTGTTTGTTTCTTTTGTTTTAGTTTCTCTTGTAATTTTCTATATACATCGCAGCCTTTATACGATGCTGGATGCCCAAATTTTTTGCACAAAACGCAATATAATTCTTCCCTACGGGCTTCTTTTAAATCACATTTACCTCTTTCATGATTGACGTTGCATTTGACGCATTTTGTCGGCAGAAAACAGTTCGAGGCGCTGTGGAAGAACCCCTGGCAGTTTCTACATTGGGTTATCTCTGGTCGACGTAAGATATCCCATACGACCACACGATATAAAACAGTTTTAATTTGCTTTAGTTTGTTTGTGTCACTTTCAGGACTTATTTGTACCATGAATATAGGTAATTTGTAACCTTTTTCTAGAGAATCTTTTGTGCTAAACTGATTAATTTTTATAAACTTGAGTTCATCACTTTCATGTTTGCAGAGCTCATCGAAGATTTCTTGCATGTTGGTGTCGGCATCTAATCCTTTTAGTAGATATGTTTTATTTTTAAAGACCTTTGGGGTAAAAGTAAAGAACTTTGCCTTAATTTTTTCGAGATTGTTTTTAACTTTGACATAGTCGTTAAGGGTATTTAAAAAAAGGGATTTTTTATATTTGAACTCTTTAATTTTGAACTCCTTAATTTTTAATCCATCCTTTAAAAATGAGATTAATTCCTTTGATTCTATTTCACATACATTAATTGG
The DNA here is from genome assembly GCA_927399465.1 of Sarcophaga caerulescens. NCBI lineage: Eukaryota > Metazoa > Arthropoda > Insecta > Diptera > Sarcophagidae > Sarcophaga > Sarcophaga caerulescens. The sequence continues at coordinate 138,770,178 of OV656872.1, read as the reverse complement.
AGGTATGTTTTTATTAATATTATTTGTTACAACACTGTTAATTGTTTCTTTATTGTTTTCTTTTTCTACTGTTTTGTTTACATATTCTTTGTTTTGATTTGCAGTAGATGTACTGGCCTGACTGGTTTTATTTTTGTAATTCTGCACGTGCTTTTTAAAATTTTGTATTATTACCTCGTCACAGTCATCACTGTCGTCAGAGAGGGGGGCGTAGTAATTACCCCTGGTTTGCTTCGATTCGGTGATGTCGAGCATGTTGTTGTTATTTTTTCTTTTTCGTTTTTGTATTAATTTTGATTTATTTTTAGCATTGTTAATTTCAGTGCTTAGAGCACTAGGCTCTATCATTACAAAAAAAAATGTTTAATTAAATTTTATTATTATTATAATAATTATTATTATTTAGAAACAAAAGCGTATTTTGACTCTTTAGTCTGTCCACAATATTTTGTGTAAAGATTAAATGTTTGGATTGTTTTTGTTATCAAAAGTAGTATTCGATTTAATTAACAAACAATTGAAGGGAATAATACGTCTTATTCTCATCACGATCGCGAACGAACCCATTACCTGCAGCAGAGTGCCCATTTTCTGTTTTCCATGAAGATGAACTTTAAAGGCAAATAAATCTGATTTCTATACATTTTAGATGGCCAAATATAATGCAAAGATATTGAATTTCATTGAAAACAGAAGAGATGAAAAAGAAAAATTACAACAAAACTTATTGTGTCGTTTCTTTTGTTACTTTTTTTCAGCATTTTTTTCGTTTTTTTTTTTTACAAGAGACTTCCATACCAAGCAGCAACGGTTGAATGAACAGAATGAATAAGCAACCAACCGGCATTAAGTCACAGCTTCTGTTGCAAATGAGTTTTTTTTTTTTCTTCTTTCTGTTGTTGTTGTTGTTGTATTCAATAGCAATTGTATGTGACTCTACCGGGCATTCAGTAGTAAACAACATGAGCCATCAATTCTGTTTAACATTCAATAGATTCCATATAGTTTTCTATAAATTTTCTCAAGTTTATGAAAAATGAACAGAAGAAAAAAGAAAAAAAAGAAACGAATTACTCAAGAAAATCAGGGCGTTTTTAGTCATTGACATTAAAATACAAAAAAAAAAAACTACAGAAATAAAAATTAGTTTTCCTTCTTTTATACTCATTTTCTTAATTTATATGTTTTTTTTTCTTTTTTTTTTTCTTTAAACATCAATTTACAAACGATAATTTATTTTCTCATTATTTCTATGCAATGAATTTGTTCATGCTGCATCATGCTGCAGCATAAGTAATCAACAAAAAAAATTTAAGTTTTTCTTTTTTTCGATTTCTCTCTTTTTGCCTCTTAAAATAGTTTCTTTTTGTCATTTTCCCTTGGCATTTGCATGGAGGTATTTAAGCAAACTTATAGGAAAAATTTTTATCATTGCCCCATGATACTTGCTACCATTCATTTTGAAAGAGCAAAATAAATCAGATCAGAACCAAAGAGACCTGGAAGCCACATAGGAGGACATTGGTTTTTGAACAAATTTCTAAAGATGCTTGCTTAGAAAAAGGATAGCATTTACTCATTGAGCGCATGTGTGACGCTCATAATGACCACCCATATGTATTATTTATACATATCATGGCACGAAAATATCACGAACTCAATCAGCTGCCTTCATGGCAAACCACTTCTGATATTTACAACATTTCTGCCGTGTTGTTCAAGTCAGATAGGCAAACAAGTTCGGGTTACAGGCATACTAGCAAGGCTATAGCAACAACGACTTCCGATGCCATAATGCCAGCATTAAAACAGTACTAAGTTGCCTGTTTCGTTAGAGTTCCTATTTAGAACTTCTTATTTCAATATAAAGCTTGGGCGTTGATATAATGTTTGGAATATTTCCAGAGAACATTCCTTCACTAAGCAGCCATTTATTCGCCATGAGGATTGTCATGCCTTTAGTCTAAAAGCCTCTAAGGTTGTCTGAAAGTCTGCATGATTTTCTGATATTCAATTGATAGCTAGAGAATTTGACGGATAATTTATAGCGTTTTCGTTTCTGTTAAAAAGTGTTGCCCAGTTAGACGGCAACAATATTAAAATTTTACAATTACCCTCCAAATGTGTAACATTTTTTTGTCAGAAACAAACACAATTATGCAACCCTGTACTTAACAGCTGTTTTTTAGAAATATAAAAACATTTCTAATTCGGAACTTTTCGGTTTTGTAAAATATATAAGCAAATTGGCAAATAATTTCAAACTATAAAGAATAGAAAGTGAAACAAACGAATCTCCAACTACATCAAACAGGATTCTACAATGTAAGAGCTAAAAAAAAAATTTTTAATACACAAAAAATATTTGTTTTCTTTGAAATAAAAATAGTCTTCTTCTTGTAAAATCAAAGAAAAACATAAACAAAAACCAGCTGTTTACTGTGGGTAATTTCTCACCCTATGATTTGATAAAGGGTGAATAATGTTACACTTTTTCACTTTTTATGGGTAACATTTTCAGAAATAAACACAATACTTACATTCAGGGCTGCCTTTTTTTAGAAACGAACACAAAAGAGTAATTTAAGGGCAAAAGGTAATAAAAATGCAACACTTTTAACCAGAAACGAAAACGCTATTAGTTTCACATTCCAGTAATTTGTAGTTAGATAGCCGGTGTCTAAGCAGCTATTCATTTAATTTAGGGGACTACATAATAATCAATTGGTACGGAGAAATAATGATGCTTGTCCAAGGAAGAGCTGCTTAGGCTAGAAATTTACCGAGTCTAACTCAATTGTTGCAAAAGTTACCTGCCAATTAAGATGTCAATTTCGCATTACTTAGATTGCCTTGGTTGGAGTCGTCCTTAACGTACTAAAGCGTCCGCCAAATAACTATTTTTTTTTTAAATGCTTTAAAAAAAAACTACTGAATATTTTCTCAAATTTCTTTTTTTATTTGAAAGTACAATCCTTCCGGTTAATAATGGAAAATAATTTCATTCAAATGGCTGCCTCGGCTGGCCATGCAGTAGCCTACACGATCGGTCCAATTTTTAAGCACATTATCGATTGTGTGCAGCTGTATTTCACCAATGGCTTCACGAATATTGTCCTTCAAAGTGTCAATTGTCTCTGGCTTGTCGCCGTAACACTTATCTTTGACGGCACCCCACAAATAATAGTCCAACGGTGTCAAATCACAGCTCCTAGGTGGCCAAACAACATCAGCTCTGCGGCTGATAATGCAATCTTCAAAAACAGGGCGCAAAACATCGAGTGTAGCTTCGGCTGTGTGGCACGTAGCGCCGTCCTGTTGAAACCAAATGTTGCCAATATCCTCCTCTTAAATTTTTGTGAACAAAAATTCGTTCAACATGGCCCGATACCAATCGCCATTGACTGTAACGGCCACTCCTTGCTCATTTTCGAAGAAAAATGGCCCAATTATGCCTCTGGACCAAAATCCGCACCAAACAGTGACTCGTTTCGGGTGCGTCGGCTTTTCAATGTATGCGTGCGGGTTTTCTGTACCCCAAATGCGACAATTTTGCTTGTTTACATACCCGCCAAGATCAAAATGAGCTTCATCTGAAAAGATGATTTTTTTCGCACACATTCTGCAACATTACCATGATTTTCAAAGTAATGTCGCAATATTTCCCAGCGTTGTTCAAGCGTTTACACAACCATACTCGTTCAGCGGAAGGACAAAACAAGTTATCTGTCAAATCAGACATCAGCTAAGTGTTACCATTCACGAAATAAGCACTAGTTGGTAAAAAAAAAACGTTAGATGGCGGACCCGATAGTATTAGGGATGTCAGATTGTCTCCTAATGCCGTCTGTAATTTTGTAGTTACATTGTTTTGTAGCTGCTGCCCACCAATCCATACAGCATTACCGAGTCAATAATCGCCCTGTTTCACCAGGATGTTACGCCCTATGTCACCACATCAGCATTCCAAAGCTCTTTCAAGGATATTCTGTATTTGAATTAGGGAATCGAGTACAGTCCTTGATTGACTTCCACTCTTTCTGTTTTATTCTGACTCTTGGGTCTTACATTTCCATGTGTTTGGTTTTTAGGGGATTAATTCCTAAAACTTTTTACTCTGCTGTAAAACGAGAAAGAGTTACGTAAGCAGCATTGAACTGCTCCGAAAGCGTTTCGGCTTACATGCCTCAGATAGCAATGAATAGATTATCAATCTGATTGGTGAAAAGAAGGCATAAGCTTTCATGGCTCTATCGAGAGTTTGAAGTCAAGAATAATAACCAAGTATATGACCGTAGAGGAGAAACTAAATTGAACGCCACGCAGTCTTATAGTATTTATTCTCGGAATTTTCTACGTCCAAGTGGTCAGCATCAGCACGATCTTCATAATTGCAAAAGCAGCCTGTTTAAGTGCATATCAGATTACGTGCCTGAGATAACTATCGCAGATCATCGGCATAAAACATCAGTTTCACACCGTTTTCCACGAGGTACGGGAGTAGCTTACGTTGAGCAATTCCTGCAGCTCCGTCAAGGTAGGAATGGACCTCTCCGAACCTTTTGATACCGTGCGAGGTTTCAGACAAGGCGATCCCTTATCATTCGATCTCTTCAACTTCGTCATGGAGAGTGTTCTGCGGAAGGCGGGAGTGCATCGCAATGGCACCAAGCGGGATGTCACTGCTGCCTTTAGTGCTATTGAACGCGAGTCTAAGAAGATGGGTCTGGCAGTAAATGAGGGCAAAACAAAGTATATGTTATCGACATGTAGAGACGTGCGGCGTATTGATTCTCAAATTACGGCCGATAACTATACTTTTGATACAGTCAAGGAATTCATTTATCTTGGCTCCGCCGTTACCACCGAAAATGATGTCAGTCTGGAGATCAAGCGCAGGATTACTCTTGCCAACAGGTGCTACTATGGTTTCAATAGGTAATTGAGTAGCAGAGACCTCTCTCGTAAGACGAAACTAATACTCTACAAGACGCTCATCCTGCCCGTGCTTCTTTATGGCGCAGAAGCATGGACCCTATTAAGAACTGATGCAGCAGCCTTGAGAGTGTTCGAGAGAAAAGTCCTACGTAAGATCTTCGGTCCAGTGCGAGTTGGCAATCATTTCCGCATCCGATTCAACAGTGAGCTGTATGAGCTCCTCAACGACATAGACGTTGTACAGCGTATTAATATCCAGCGGCTGCGCTGGCTCGGCCATGTCGTTCGAATGGAAGAGGATGCTCCGGCGAGACGGGTATTTGATGCGGGGATCTGCGGAAGTCGGCGAAGAGGACGACCTTGTATCCGTTGGAAGGACCAAATCGTCATCGATTGGTGTGACCAACTGGCGTAGGCGCGCAAGAAGCAGAGGCGCCTGGAAGGATGTGTTGCGGCAGGCCGAAATCCGTTAATCGGGTTGTTATGGCCAATTAAGTAAGTAAGTAAGTACGGGAGTAGCTTGTCAATGGCCACAATAACCTCGTTGGAAATCTCCGAGGTATACCTTGCTCCTAGAATTGATGGGGATGTTTTTGACTATTTCTTAAGTGTCAAGCCTCAAAAGAAGGCTGATAACATTGGATAAAACTTATTAGAGAGCTAATTCAGCAAATCATAGATTAAAATAAGCGCTTGAATTTACATAGTTGCCATCAGTTGCGATGATTATACGTACTCGAGATATTTTTGTACCAAATTTAATGGAGAGTGGGCAGTAAGAGAGAGACCGAAATTTCTTAACGGTTTGTATCTTCAATCTTCTGTCTACTAAGCATATTTCTATCTGTGCCCACATTCAGTTGTCTTGTAGATATTAATAGACTTTCTCTGACATCTTCAGCCTTAGCGGCAGTATTAGAAGATAGGCCAACCTGAAACTACTTGGGGTAAATAAAAATTTATTTTCTTTTTTTTTAAATAAGAAAATAAACCAGAAATAATTTTAATTTTTTAAAACTTTAAATTGGAAAATTAAAACAAAACAAAATTATTTTATTATTATAGCCCATTTACACTACAGCGAAATCTAGTACTTATGAGATTTCGAGCCAAATCTAGTTGATTTTAACTAGATTTCCCATACAAAACGAAATCTACTTATTTGGTAGATTTCGGCAAAATCCATTCAAAATCTAGTAAAAATAGAAATGCAACGCTCCGCAGGAAAAAAATAACATTTCAATTTAAAAACAAAACTTAAAACTAAAACTAAAAATTTTATTTTTTTTTTTGCTATTTATTGCAATACATAAACAATTTCCGGTGTTGTTTGATGAATTAAAAATTGTCTAGGGTAATATGGCTAATAACTATATAATACCTTCATGGGCCAGCAAACCACCGGCAGGGCTACATTGGATGTTCTTAAAGATGATAAATTGGTGCAAAAGCCAATGGTGGATGAGAAAAAGTAAAAATAGGTATGAAGGCATGAAGGTATTATATAGTTATTAGCCATATTACCCTAGACAATTTTTAATTCATCAAACAACACCGGAAATTGTTTATGTATTGCAATAAATAGCAAAAAAAAAAATAAAATTTTTAGTTTTAGTTTTAAGTTTTGTTTTTAAATTGAAATGTTATTTTTTTCCTGCGGAGCGTTGCATTTCTATTTTTACTTTTTTTACCACCAATGTGGTAGGGGCTGAAGGTAGGTAGCACCTACATCGGCTCATAACACAAACCCTCATCAATTATTTCAACAATGTTATGGCCGAGCCAGTTAACTCAATGCCTACGAATTCTGGCGTGGCTCAAAAATTGGCTTTGGCAAATATTAATTAATTAATAAAATAATTCTCGAAATTACAATTAATTATACAATTAATTATATTAATTAATTTCATGTCTTATTTATAATTTCTACGCATATGTGTATGAATAATTTATTGATAGTTTGTGCGAAAAATGTAAAATGTTGTTTGTGCAAACGTAGTTGCGCTTTTTTTAATAAAAAAATATTAATTATAAAAAAAAAAACAAAGATTATAATAATAAATGTCCTATATTTTTCATTTTTGTTTGGTATTAAACTAAATTTGGAAATATTATTATTTTCTTTTAATTTTCAGTCAGCTGTTTTTGTTATTAAAATGAAATCTTGCTACTGTCAAATAAATCCAGTGTAAACGATCTAGATTTTGAGCAAGATTTGAAATCTAATCTACTAGATTTCGCTGTAGTGTAAATGGCCTCCCTGTCGGAAAAATAGTTAACTTTAAACTAATTTTAAGCTAATTATTTCGCAACTAGTGCTGACTACTACTTGGATTACTTTTCAATTGCAGCAACTAACTATTTTAACATTGTGATGTCCTAGGCAGTAGTCAGTTGTTCTTTGCATTACTTTTCAACTAACTTAAAGTTAACTACTTATAAGTTAGCTTTAAGTCGACTTTTTGTTGTTAGCTTTTAATTGACTTCTGGTATCTAGCTTTTAGTAGTTATGTAGCTGTAATTTAACCTCTGCGTCTTATATTTTTTAGGAATGAATAAATATATAATTTGTTTTGTTTTAGTTTTTATTCATTTAATAATATCTATTAATTAGTAATCAAATTATAAAATGAAGTAGAAATCTTCATGAACTCTATTCTTTAAAACAAGTATGCCTGTGTACAATAAAAATTATTACATATCTCTTGCAATTCTTTTGGATATCGTGAGAATTCCCGTGGGATGTACTTTTTCAAGGCCAGGAGATGTGCAGAAATGTCTTCTTTAACTTCTTTAGTTATTTTGAAATTAGTTTTGTCTAAGTTTAATCGAACTAGCATTTTCTTTACAACTCCAAGATCTATTTGGTGCATTGGATCAAGGGGAACTTGAGTCATCATACCCAGACCGAGCTCTTCAAATGGAGATTGCTTCAAACGAAATCTTACTTGATGATGGTTGGGGTACTTTCTTGATGTAAAATCGGCATCAGATATAAGTTCACCCGGCATTGAAGAATACGTTAGCACATTCCCGGTTTTTTACTAATTTGGGTACATTTTATGCTTAAACATATTTTTTCAAGGTTTTTAGTAAAAGCGTTAGCACTTAAAGGCACTTCTATATTTTCCTCAGCTAAAATTTTTAATAAATCTTCGAAACAATCGCGGGATGGCCTATATTTAAAATACCAACTACCAATTTTTTCTTTTAACGTTTTTCTTTCCGCACAGTGTTCATAAGAACCATTAATAACGCTATCAATTTGAATTTCAGTTTCATTTATGCCCGATACCCGATCCCCGGTCAGACATCAAAAACGAAATATGAAAAATATTATTATTATTATTCAATATTATTTTTTACGAAAAAATTATTTTTTACAACAGTTAATGAAAACTCTGCATTGAGTAGTAGTTAGCTTAAAGTTAGTAAATAAAAGCTACCTTAAAGTTGGTTATTTTTGTAGTCAGCTACTCATTCTCCTACAGGGCTATTACTGTGTGAAATCTCTAATAATACTGAAGCTTTATAAAGAAATTTAAATGGTAATTTATACTCTGACTCCAGGCAACGTACCTCCTTTTTTTATTCCGCAGTATAGCGCTTTTAGTTACTAAGAGCTTTAGAAGTAGCCTCAGTCCGAGATAACATACGAAATCCCCATCATTTGTTAAGTATTTTTTTTTTTTTTTGTGTTTTTATTGAGAATACTTATGTTTGTTAACCCACATGATAGCTGTTGGCTGGATGACTGCAATAGAAATTGTAATAAATAACCAAAAAAAATTTCACACGCAGTAAAATCTACAACAACAACAACAAAAGAAAAAAACAAAACCGTCATCTTTATCTCATAAACTTTTATATGAAAGACATGAAAATTCTGTTTTTTTTTATTTGATTTTTATTTGGAGGATTTTCTCGTTGTTTTATTTCGGTTTAGCTGACGCTTTTATTGCTGAGTGGGCGCTACTGTGTCTCATTTCCTTTGCAATGTGAGCAGAAAATATACACAAAAAAAAACTGCCACAAATCATAACGTCATTGCAATATTAAAATATTTTTAGAGAACCAAAAACACCGAAAAAATTTTATTTTTTTTCTTGTTTTTTGGTTTTTTGTTTTTTATTTTTGGGTTACAAACATTTTTATAACCCCAACATCACTCTCATACATACATACATACATATTTTAGTTGGGTGGTGCTTTACGTACGTATGTACGTTTTGGCATTTTTTTCTATTTTTTTTTTTTTTTTGCAGATAAAATATTTGTTTGTTTGAGTCAAATATTTATAAAAATTAAAAAAAAAAAAAAAAAAAAAAAAAAAAGAAAACGAGGAGGAAAAAAATATTAAAAATAAAATTCTTTTGTACACATACGGACACCGTTTTGCGCAAACACTTAAACGGGCGTGTGTACGCTTGGCGGCACATTTTCAACAAGAAAATTTATTAAATTTTCGTTCACATCTGAACAACAACGTCATGCCTGGTAAAAATTTAGAAAGAAAACAAAACAAACAAACACGTTTAGTTTTGTAAATGACCAGAAGCCCAGGTATTCACGCAGCAAAATTAAAAACTTTTCGATTTCGATTGTATTTGGAAACTTTTATTGAGTACGTATAGAATGGCATAGAATAGCATAGAATAGTAAAAAGTACAAAAAAAAACCAAAAAATTTTAAAAATATTTCTTTTTTCTGTCACATTAACAACACGATCCAACTATGGTCCACAACGAGCAACTGTCTGGTGGGAATGTTGGTCAATCAGTTTGATTGGGTCTTACTTTTTGAAGATGAAACTGAAATTGCAGTCTCTGTAAATGCCATTCGTTAAAGTAAAATTGTAAGGGATTTTTGTGGCCTTAACTGGCCAGCATGGATCAGGAGGACAAGTGATGTCAGCGATATCACACCAACTGTGCCATATTCGATTTATATCTGCAACAATTTCCAGAACTCCCCAAGGTTAGGTTAGGTTAGAGGACGTGTACTTATCAATTGTGACAACTACAGTACCCCCGGAGGTCGAATTGACCCATTGTACAGGGTGGGCCAAAAGTCACGAAGGGGTTTAATCGTTTAATCGTTCTTGGGAATCTCGTGGCTTTAGTTCTTGCACTAACTGCAGCTTGTATGTGAAAAGATGTAAATTTCCCTTTAATATTCTGCGTAAAGACCGCCGAGACATTTGCAGCTCAGCAGAGCGCCTTTGAGTTGATGTTTCAGGATTCTCCTCAACACTCTCCAGAACGCGTTGAATATTTGCTTCACTAATTACAGAATGTGGTCTTCCGCTTCGTGAAAGATCCCTTACTGAGCCTTGTTCCTGAAAACGTGTCACTAATTGATTCGGATGGTGAATTCCGCAAATTAAAACGACGACGATAGGCTCGTTGAGTTTGAATTATTGATCGATGATGTTCAAAATAAAGTTCTATGATTTTGGTTCGCTGGATAACGTTGTAACCTTCCATAATTAATCTTCCAGATTTATTTTACAAGTCCTAAAAAGAAAAATAAAAAAAAATAATTAAATTAGAAAAGTTATTAATTTTTCAAATCCCTTCGCGACTTTTGCCCTACCCTGTACAACGTCCTAGCTTCTCACACCACTCGTGTTGTGTGCGTTAATTTTATACATGACTGGCGGGACCTACAGTTTAAAGTCAAATCCGAACGACAGATTTTTGAGAAGCTCTTCATGGCAATTTTTACTCTCCGAGTTTTTGCCAGAAATCTGCTGAGAGGAAGTCGCCGAATAAATATTTTCATATTTTCGTTTTGATGTCTGACCTTGAATTTGAACTCGGGCCTTTCGTCTAATAAGCCAATACACTACCAACTAGACTACGGCGACTTCAGAACTCGCCAAACTATCTCAAAAAATTTTGATGTTATCCAGAAGGATAACATAGGTAGAAACCAAGATCATGCGATTGAGATTGTTTTCTGTGGTTTTTGCGAACAAACCAGAAGCAATTCTTGAGATCCAATGCATTATCGGTGAGATGAGACCACATTTCTATTAAAAAGTTGTGGGAAATTTAATGAAAAGACTATTGCTTCGTAATCAGAGCTGCGGTGGTCATTTGCCGGATATTTTATTTCATAATTATTTGAAATTCAATAAAAAAAATCGTGTTTTTAGTTTAAAATGAAAAAGTACATTCTTACTGAGATACCCTTTATACCAGTGTTTACCATTTCATAGCACAATTGTGCGGAGAGAACTCACACGCATTCTTGTGCTTTATGATTTAGTTGTCGATCAGACTGCGACAAGAACACATGTGCGGCGGATGCATTGGCATTTTATTTCGGAATGACACTCAAAAAATATTTTATGTTGAAAGATGCTAATATTCAATGCCTAATATGTATGTTATAAAACATTTAAAGAATGCAAGGAATATGTTCTTAAAAGACATTTTGTATGTTAATATGTAAAAAATGGATTTTTTATTTATCTAAAATTATTAAGCCGAACATAGATAGTTTTATGTACATATGTTGATGAAATGAAAATCAAAATAGCGTATATTACTAACACTTTTCTATGGCTGTAAATAAATGAATTCTCTCACTTATTATCTCTCTCTTGCTCACTAATCCATAACCAAAAATTTTTTGGTAACCTTTGCTTTATACACTTATAATGTGTGCGTTAATTTTTTATACATGAGTGGTGGGACCTACAGTTTAAACTCGACTCCGAACGACAGATTTTTGAGAAACTTCTCATGGCAATTTTATTTACTTTCACAGTTTTTGCCAGAAATCTCTTGAAAGGAAGTCTCCGAAGAAATATTTTTTCATATTTCGTTGAGTTGGAGATGTCTAATCTGAGTTTGAACCGAGGCCTCATGTCTAATAAGCCAAAACACTACCTACCAGACCACGGCGACTACAACTCAGCTTCAATTGAAATATATGCTCTAGAAGGAATCAATTTCTGCTTGGCATAGAAACCCATGCGCCTTAGGTATACAGAGAACGAAGCAAGCTAAATTTTCAAAATTACTTTAGAGACAGTTTAGAAACAATATAGGGCCTCTTACAAGCATATTCATTAATTTTTTGAGGGTAAGGCAACTACAGAAGAACAATGTAATCTTTTCCTCTTCAGATGCAAACCAAATCGCTGTGCTAATGCAAACTTTAATTCGCCTAATTTGCACTTTATTTGCCAGGTACCTTGATGTCTAACTTTGCGAATTACAGAAAGCCTTTAAATAATCTCGTTCCCTAAGTTTGTACAGATTAAACTTCCATATCAGAAGTGTAATCTTTCGAAATGAACCACACTGCAAACCTATTTGCATGAAATCGATTGAATGCTAGAAGTGTTCTTTAGCTCCTCAAATCTTTCAAGTTAGTTTCTACGAGAGACTTTATTGTTGGTTACGAAAACACAGAATCGTCAAACTAACACAGAATTAAATGATTTAATTGCCATAGCAAAGATGTCCATCTAGCAATCTAGTAATAGACCCCCAAAAATTACTTCCTTAAGTTCTTTATGACCCAAAGTATTGTATCAGGGTTTAGACAAAACTATGTTGTTAATCAAATAGGCGCATCGAATATCCAAATGTTGCTGCACCCACTTAGTAGGTTAATTACAGTTATACGGATACAAAAAAAAAACTTTAACAATTTCCATTCTGTATTTCGGTAGCACTGTGGTCATAGTAATCATATAGCTCACACTGTATCCAACCATTACCCTTTCCAAGTAGCATACCACATAGTCGTTCTCAATCACACTTTAATTGCATTATTCTTCGTATTATTTGTTTAAATATTTGGCCTGCTGCGGCAATTTATTTGCTTTTTTTTTTTGTTTTGTTTTAATTTTTCAGTCATGCTTCACTTTGAGAATTTTTTGTCGTTGTTAGAAACGTTTCCGTTCTGAATTGAATGAAAAATTTTTTACTGTCATTGCAGTTGTTGTCAACAAAAAAAAAATTTTGTCTTTCGCTTCCCTGAATTGTTGTCGACGTAGGCTGGCTAAACGTCTGTCTATTCGTATCTTTGAGGTGTCACGTTATTGCTGTTCTGACTCTTCATTGTCATCTGTGGAGGAAGACCAGAGACAATAAACTCTGTTCTGCTTCTAATGTTTTAAATATTTTGTTTACTTTAAGAGAGAAAAAATTAAAATTAAAAAATAAAATAAACATTTAAACAAATGAATGAATTTCATTAGAATGAACACAATGTTTCAGTTGTTAATGAGCAGTAGACACATACATACATACGTACATACTACATACATACTTATATGAACGAAGACATTATTGCTCAATCAAACGAAACATTTAATAATTCGAAGAGAAAGATTTTCGTTGGGAAGATCTTAAATTAAGGCATAATAAGATAAGCATTCCAAGCGAATTTTTTAAACTCCCAAAAGAACATAACTTTGATTGAATACAAATTTCTCTTTCAACTTTTTCGCATGTATGTACTTATTCATGAATGGTAATAGATAATACACTGACGAGTAGAGCTCATTATTGAGAGCTTATCAAGAAGGACCAGGCATGCCATAATGATATGTAGATGGCTTGCTGGAAATCTTGTGAATATAAGCTAAGAATGATGCATTGAAGGACAAGCAAGATGAATTCGAAAACAGCTCAGCTAGAGTTTAATGATTTTCAATTTAATTTTGTGGAATGACTAACTATCCTATGATCAGTGGTGTTGTGCTAATTTTTTTTTACCGGAACGCGTATATATAATTATATAGACAGGGCCGATCCTGGGCAGGCGGCCGCTCTGTGCGGTCTCATGTCCCAAATTTAACGACGGGGATGATTTTCCATGATAATCCTGGCGACGGCGTTTTTTTTTTAGGTCTCATGTCCCAAATTTGACGACGGGGGGAGGGAGATTTCCCCCAATTTTCTTCCGTCGCCAGGATCGGCCCTGTATATAGCATAAAAAGGAAAGGAAAAACCATGATTTAACGATAAAAAGGCGGAAATACCCGCTCTTCATTTTTGTATGGAAAAAATAAGTGATTCTCTTGGTAGCAACAGTTAAATTTAAATGCGGACGAAAGGGTTAAAAAAATGATTTTAAATACTCAAATTCTTAAGTAGTCATTAGTTCGGGTTCACGTATTTGTTTCGGGGCGAGTTCCGGTTCAGCAGAAGAAAATGTTCCGGGCTCCGGTTCACGGTTGGAAAAACAAGCCGGTTCGTTCCGGTTTTTGTCCCGGTTCGGGTTCGATTCAAACCCTTGTTTATAAAAATACATATAAAAATTCGTCAAAAACTAGAAAAAAAAATCAGCAATTCTTTTTAATTTTTTTTTCAAAACGTCAGCCAATTCTCACTATCAGAAATCAATCATCTTTAGTTCCGGAACGCGTTCCTGTCCAAAAAGGAAGTACCGGAACGACGTTCCGGAGCGTTCCGGCTCGACAACACCACTGCCTAAGAGGGGATAATATGCATGCAAAGATACAGTGCGCTACTCACACAGACCACAGCAAAAGCAGCATTTTCAAAAAATTGAAATGTTGTTTTTGATACCTTCCCACACTTGACTCAGGGTGCTTTTTTATTCTATTTTCGACATAATCTAGCAATTTTAGATTTATTAGCTTCAAAAGAGCTTCATCTGCTTGATATCCTCGTTTGCATAAGCATAGTTGCTCGTTTTCAACATGTTGTCAAAACAACATTCGTGATATTATCGGCGAACGCTACAATTCATCATGCAATACATTCCAAAACAATGAAACTGAAGTATTAGAACCTTAAGGAATTTCTGCTGTAATATCGCGTGAATCTTCACCGGAGCCGGACTGTTCGGTTCAGGCTCGTGGGTATATTTAATCGCCCCAACAATGCTATGATATCTCCATCTTCCATCGAAATATACGTACTTTTACTTTAATTTAGTTCCAATCGGTTTTCCGGTTAAAATTGGTAGGCACTGAATAGTCGGCCACACTTTCCGCAAGTCATACGGATTTCACGAAATACATACGGTAACCTCATAAGTACTAGCAGTCGTGGATGATTGGTATTTAAATAAAACAGCGTTTAAAAGAACCAATGTGTGCAATCATATGTAGAACACAATACCATTCAAATGTCAGCCACGGCTTATTAAATTTTCCATGACTCTGGCACATAAATCAAGCTGAGTTTGGTAGATGATATGGGCCATCTTTGTCATTGACTTTGATGATTGCTTATTCACAACACCTTTGAAAACTCCCCAAGAAAAAGTCTAGCAGTGTCAAACTGCACGATACCGGTGGCCAGTTCACATTACCTCTACGTGGAATAACTATGCCCTCAAATGGCTCATGCAGAATAACCAATGTGGTATGCCCAGTGGGAAATCTAGCGCCATCCTGTTAAAACCACATGCCTTTAGCGACGAGATCATTCAATTACAGTATTCCCTCGATTTACGTAGTCTCGATTTACGTTGTTTCGATTAACGTCGTCAAAAATTTTGTTCCCTTCAACTTCGATTTGCGTTGTCATTCGATTTACGTCGCCTTTTTTTGGAACCAACTGTGACGTAAATCGAAAGATTACTGTAACTTTTTTAAGTTCCTTATTAAAAACATACTACTTTGTAGTATGAGCAATATGAAATTCGATTTACGTCGTTTCGATTTACGTAGCCTTTTTCGGGAACATTCTACGACGTAAATCGAGGGAATACTGTAAGGCCAAAAGAAGTTGGTAATCAGCCAACGCCATTCGAAAGGAAATATGAACCGATGACACTGCTAGTCCAAAACAGAGCCACATCCCTGCAGATGATTTTTAAATGAAAATTAGAATCAGATAGACCACCAACAGTTAATTGTTGAAAGCTATATTCGTTCATGAAGTCGCCGGGAGTCTAGTAGGTAGTGTGTTGGCTTATTAGACGTAAGGCCCGAGTTCAAATCCCAGGTCAGACATCGAAACGAAAATGTGAAAATATTTCTGGCAAAAACTCTGAGAGTAAATAAAATTGCCATGAAAAGCTTCTCAATAATCTGTCGTTCGGAGTCGACTTTAAAACTGTAGGTCCCGCCGCTCATTTATAAAATTAACGTATACAACATAAGTGGTGTGAGAAGCTAGGTCGTAATCCTGACTGAAGGTTTTAATGGCCAATTATGTATGTATATTCGTTCATTGTGAATAAATGGCAACTAATTGGACATCTTCATCAAGATGGCCATTATATCAACTGACAAAGTCCGCTGTTGGAAGACCCATTACTTATGAAAATTAGTGATCAAATATATCCTCGCACTAACAATACTATTACACCGAAGTAAATTGCATCGTAGGACTAATGGTGTTTTCTTTTCTACAAAGAAAATGTCACCCTCTTACAAGGTGCTTTAAAAAAATTTTTGACCAACCCTGTAGGAAAGTCATTAAAAAAGGGTATGCCCTGTGTTTACCACTTATTAAGAAAATAAATGAGGAAATGCCAATTTGTTCAAAGATGTTGCCAGATCATTTTTTGCACACTTTTTTTATAACAAAAAAAAATATTTTAACACTGTTCTAACATTAAATGCAATTTTTTATACTGCTGACCATGTAGCTTTAATAATATAATATTTCCTTAAGATTACTCCACAAAACAATGAAAAAATTAACTTCAAATTGGATAACAATACCAGGCGACTTTTTTTAAATTTCATCTGGCAGCCCTATAAATAAACAAAATTCATCTGCTTTACAGGGCATTATCAGCACTCTCGATTTATACAGGGCATAAAATGCAATGCCCTCCACCATTGGCAAGTGCGAATTATTTAGAATAAAACATACCACCCTTTTAGAGGGCGAAACATTTTTAAGAAACAAACGCAAAATTGCATTTTGCGTTAATAAAATGCACATTTTTTGGTAGAAAAGAAAACATCATAAAACTAACCTCGTAATTAAAAAAAAAAATGATTTAAATTTTCTATTTAAAAATAAACTTTTAAAAAAGAATTCTTTAATTGCCTCCTGTGAGGATTGAACTCACGACCCCTGGTTTACAAGACCAGTGCTCTGCCACTGAGCTAAAGAGGCTCTTGTTGTATTCATACCAAATGCCTCTGTTAAATAAAAATTTATAAAGAATAGCAAACAAAAAGTCAAATAAAATATTCATGGAAACAAAAGAAAAATAGTACATAACAATAAAAAAAAGGGAAAAAAGCAACGCCATTTAGTAGACCGACGGTGAAATTGTTAGTATTTTATCAACCACCACCAGACAGTCAGACTGACTAACCTGATTGCTGTTGTTGTGTCAAATTGTTAGAACGTGTTGAACACAACAGAAACCAAAATTCGATAAAGTCAAGTTAAAATTACAAAAAAAAAAAAAAAACAAAGAAAGAAAGAAAGAATTCAGAGGACTGTTCAGAGAAACAAGAAAAACCATTTAAACTGAAAGAGTAAACAACAGCAACAATAAAGGGGGGAACAAGAATGAAAACAAAACAAAAAACTGTTCAAGAGTTCAATCGAATACCGATGTCGCAGTACGATAAGGCAAATAATACATGTGTAAACAGCAACAACCTATAATATATAGTATGGAACTACAACAAAGTTCAATCAAATTTCACATGAAACTTACACTTTCAAAGACATGAAGAAATACCCGCAATAATAATAATGTGTGTGTGTCTAATGCGGAAATGTACAGTAAATACTCGATATGATGGCAAGTAAAGATTTTTATATTTTAATGCAAAGCGATTTCATCAACATAAAATACCCTTTTATTGCTTTGCTTTTACTGTGTGTAGAATTTCTAATGAAACTAAAATTACTCAATGGTATGGTATTCAGACTATCAACCTTATCAAAAATAATTTCATTTACATTAAATTAGAATATATTTATGGAATTGCGTACTCATTGTATTTTTTTTGTTTTTTGTTTTTTCATTTTATAATAATTTGCATATGAATACGAATGTTGGATACGCTTTAATATGCAAACGTAATTCACAGGTCGCATGACTTCGAATGAAGACGTTGCGTTTCGTTTTCTAAAGGAAATCATTTGAGTTCATTGGGCTTTAAAAATTGTTTTGATTGAAATTAGAATTTTAAAGTCAAGGGTGTTCCAGCAGCCACTTTTGATAATGGCTATATTTTTGAAGTTGAATCTGTCAAATTAGGTGCCATTTTCGATATTCCGCACGAGCATTTTGAGAGCATAGTCACCTCTCGTCGAGGCGATGTGAACCGGCCACCGAACTTTTTTTCTTGTTTGGGTTTTTTTAAGTCGCAAAGTGGTTTTCAAACACATTGGTCAAATTCAACCTCATTTATGCGACAAAGTCATGAAAAATGTAATATTTTTATTGTGCTTCACCCAAGAGAAGCGGTGGCGTACATTTGAACGAAGTTCTACTTCACAGCAAAGATGTATAGGTCTTACATACATAATTTGGTCATTACAAACCTCCAGTCAGGATTATGGACCAAGTTTCTCACACCACTTATGTTGCGTGTGCTAAATTTTATATATGAGTGGCGGGGACCTACAGTTTAAAGTCAAAGTCCTAACGACAATTTTGAGCAATTTTTATTTACCCACAGAGTTTTCGCCAGAAATCTGCTGAGTTCCTCTCACCGCAGACATATTTTTTCATATTTTAGTTTTGATGTTTGACCTGGGATTTGAACCGTGTCCTTATGTCTAATAAGCCAACACACTACCTACTAGACTACGGCGACTTTCAAACGAATAGGTATTTCAAAGGAATAAATTTAAAGATAGGAAGCGCTTAATGAAACACCTGATATTTCGACAAATCTGCATAGTAAAACTGATGCGAAATACAAGTAAACTGTATGATGTTAAGCGCTGATATTGATATTGGCCCGACACAGACTTCTCGCATTTGACTCTCCCTAGGATCAATCATCAAATTCATTAAAATTTCACATCTTCTGTAGCTTACTGGCCAGTATTCAATGCATTATATGAATAGAAGTCACATAGCCTGAGCATTTGTTAAAAAAAATTGGAGTAAACAGAGTATAGTAACAGGACAATATAGGTTATGTGAGAAGCTAGGTTCTAATCCTAACTAAAGGGTTGACATGATCAGCTAAGTAAGTAAATATCTTGTTGTTGAGATTGATTTAAAATTTACTCAAGCATTTAGAAAATGTTTGTTTAAGAATATTATCACATCATATGTTTGCCTCTCTCTTAAATCAAACTTTGAATTCGCACCTTTTTTGTATTAATACTGGGCCGTCTGAAGCACGGAAGCATCCAGCTTTTGTCAAAAAAGGTTGACATTATATTCACCCACTTCCAGCGTTTCGTCTAGCGTTTGTTTGTTTCTATATTTCAATTATTCTATTCAAAATTTTGTTCATTTATTAACATTGTTTGTCATTACATGCAAAATAAAAATAAAAAAAATTATTCTTTTATTAGCTTTTGCATTCGAAGTGGGTCAAGGGTATTTCAGCATTCGACCACTGTCATCCTCCACAACACACTCATAAATATTCAGAAAAAATATTCACTGGTTTACCAGCCGCTGGCGTTTTGTATCTTAAATTATGAAAATAAGTTGTATTTAAATAAAAATTAACGTGAGAATAAAAAGAAGCAAATTAATAAACAAACTAGACAACGACAATAACACAAACTATAAATACTTAAATTTTTTTTTTTTAAATAACATACATACAGTGAGCGTCAAAAGAAAGTGTACACTATGGATAAAATTCTAACAATCTCAACTCAAGTTTTCCACTTAAGGAGAGTGCCAGAAAAAATTTTACAATATTTCCAAAATATTCTAATTCTTTTCTTCTTGTTTCAATTTTAAAAACTGGCAATAAAATAATTTTTAAAAAAAAATTAACGGTAATTTATTAATGTATATTTTTTTGAATTGTACACTTTCTTTTGACGCTCACTGTATGTACATATGTAATCTTTGCTTTGCCATAGAACAGTATTAGCCTTTGTACTTACTGTAGCGGTCTTTTAGTCTGTCCCCGCTCTTAATTATATTGTTCTAATCCATTATCCAACAAGCCAGTCAGTCAGTCAGTCAGTCGATCACATGTATGTACAATACGAGTTTATAAAGATGATTCATGGCATTTCATATACAATATTTGCATGACAAGCCATTAATTAAACAATACAACTCCGCTTATTTTTAATTATAAATTCCAATAAAATGATCATAGTTTGTGTAGAATTTGTGTGTTTTTTCTTTTGTTGCCTCATAATACCATAACATTTCGCAAGAATTTTTATTTATTTATGGGATTTTCTTTGTCTGTCTGTCTGTCTGTCTGTCTATTTTTATAAATTAATTTATAATCAATTAATTAATTAAACAACGAACTATGGAATCTGAATAGAAAATAGACAAAAAAAACACAACAGCTTTGGTTGCAAAACAAGAATAATAAATTTAGAAACAACATCAACCATATTTTCTAATAATAAAGTCCACAGACTTTACACTCAGAAATGTTAGTAAAATATGTTTTGTATAAATAATACTCTTCTTCACTTAGTTTTTGTGAGTGTGGTGTTGGTTATCGATAACCTCTTTTAATTGTGGTATCAATTGGTGGTGACGCAAATAAATGATTTAAAAGGAAAAATTTATTGTTTCATTATAAATTCATGCAATCGAGTCATTTGGCAATATTGGCAGCAGACATTTTTATAATAAAAATAAATTGACAAGAAAAACAACAACAATGAAGCGTTGTGTCGTTAAAATACCTGGTTGAAACAATTTTTGATTCAATTTTGTTTCGATTTTGTTTTCATGCAATTTAAAAAAAAAAAATCTTGCTAATAACACTATGCGACAAAATAAAAAAAATTAAATACACCCGGCTAATGACATAGTGTAGATTGTGAGTTTTGTTGAGTAGATCTCAAAAATATTTTTTTTATATTTCTCGAACCCTCCAAACTTTTTTTATTTGACAAAAACTGTTTTTTTAGACCTTACGTACAAATTTCTGGATTACTCAAACATTTCTGACCCGATTCCCAAAGTTTAAATCTTGTTTGAAAGGGAAGAGATGGACCTTGGAAACGGTATACATATATCTATTATTTGACTTAATATGCTATGAGTTTTGATGAGATAAACTTGGAAAATGCGAATTTTTTTCATATTTTTTCAAGTTTGTCTGTTCATAGTAACAAACTTTACTTAAAAAATATGAAATAAGTGATGACATTCTGAAAGTACATTATCTTGTGAAGAGATTGGCATTTCGTTTGATCAAATCGGACAAAAATTACCATAGTTATTATATAAATAGTATAACAGTCGTGTTATATTTTTTATATATGTCATCTCATCAAATGAACATTTAGTTCAAAAATTTTCAGAATTTTTGATGGATCTTTATTGTTTATCACAAAATGTGTCAATTTCACGTTTGAGCGACCACCAGAAGTTGGCCAATGTCTGCGCAAAGAGAATTAATATTATTTGCAAAGAACACAAATATTAGGTGACTTCTGGTAGTCGTGCAAACGTGAAATTGACACATTTTGCGATAAACAATCAAGATCCATCAAAAATTCTGAAAATTTTTGAACTAAAAGTTCATTTGATGAGATGACATATATAAAAAATATCACTCGACTGTTAGACTCTTTAAATAATAACTACGGTAATTTTTGTCGGATTTGATCAAATGATGGCTCAATCTCTTCACAAGAGAACAGACTTTAAGAATATTATGACTTATCCTATATTTTATTATTAAAGTTTGCTACTATGAATGGACAAACTTGAAAAAATATGAAAAAAATTCGAATTTTTCAAGTTTACCTCATCAAAACTAATAGCATATTAAGTCGAATAAAAGATATATGTGTACTGTTTTAAAGGTCCATCTCTCTTCTTTCCAACAAGATTTAAATTTTGAAACTCGGGTCAGAAATGTTTGAGTAATCCAGAAATTCGTACGTAAAGTCCAAAAAAACCGTTTTCGTCAAATAAAACAAGTTTGGAGGGTTCGAGAAATATAAAAAAGGTATTTTTGAGTTCTACTCAACTAACTGAACAACGTCGACTATATAGTTACTCGGGTGTATTTTCACTGTCGCACCGTGTAATTGTTTAAACTTCTCTTCATGTTCAAATGTCTGTCGCATTTTGAATTGCACAAAACAAATAACGCCAAATGGATTAAACTCTTGCCTTTACACCGTCCATTACAGAATAGAGCGGAATGGAAAATTGTGTAAATAGACTGAGTGGAGCTTAAGTTGGAGGCCTCTTCTTGGGGTCGACAGGAGTTTTGGTACAGGTTCTTTACGCACAGATTAATAAATAATTGACAAAATGATCACCAGTGATCGCAGGGTAAAAGACCGTCTATTCCGGAGTAGTCTGATCCTTCTTTTATGAGTATAAAGCATTGGATGTCAGAGGTCAGAGCCCCTCGACATACAAGACGAACACCACAGTGGTAGGCCAAGAGACTGTTAAGAAAATCGATAAAATTTAATTTCATGATCCAGTTATTTACGTCTTTATACTGCCTAGATAACAATAGCTGCCAACGTACTGTTTAGACTTATAGCATGATCTGTGTTACCACTATTAGTTCTCATAGCATTGGTTTTGTTTTTGATAATTTTTTATTTTATTTATGAATTACAATACAATTACGAATTTAATTAAACACGAGCTGAGTAAATTGGACCATATGCTCGTTGTTGTGTAAAAGACCAGAGTCTCTGGTGGGAATCGAACCCACGACCCTCACGCTAATAGTTTAGAACATTACCCATTTGACTGCCAGGGCATCCAAGCTGATATTTTTCTCAACTCCAGTTCTATGCGCTAATATTTCCTCTAACTTAGCTGTTATGTTCGTCATCTTATACGAAAATATATAAATATCCTTCTCATAATCCTCGAACTGGCATGCGATTCCTCTTCTCTTATAATGATTCGGCTTCCCTTATTATATCATTCAGCACGTTGGTAAATAACTGAGGTGTTGAGGTCCTTGTTTTACTTTAGCGTTTATATGGTTGCTTGATATATCCATTGTGAAGAGAACCGCCTTCTCGTACGATGATGGTTCGAATTATCTTGTGGGGTAGGGTATTCCTTCTCTTCTCAATGATTTCCATATTTTGCAGTCCGTCTAATCTAATCTATGTACAGTAAGTACAGGGGAGTACACCATTGTTCCATTAAAACTGTAGAGCTTTGGAGTTATGAGTAGACCAGACGCTGATTCTGTTTGAACGAAAATCTATCTGTTCTTCTCGTAAATTCTACTGTATTTAGGGAAGGCTGTATAGAGGGAAGGCTTCAACCCTCTATTAGGACTGCTAATATCTAGTAAATAACGTTAAGCACTTTAATTTCTCCCAAGCTATTGCAATCTTTTAAAGTCACCAGTTTTCGGTAACTTAACGATGATATATTTTTTTCCAATTGTAGAAAGGCTTCCTCCCAGACTAATGTGATATAAAGTCGCTGAAGTTCAGCTATGTTTTCTATGTCAGCCTATAGAATTAAGGCTGGTATACGTATTACATCTCCGGCTGTTGCCTAATTGTTTCTAACTTTTCAATCGCTTCTTTTGTCTCTCTTATATGGGAGGCTTACATGATATTTGTATTGCATAGAAGGATGATTTGAAGGTCCTGGAACCGTGATGAAAAAATTTTTTTCAGAGTTTTTAACCATTACAATACGCCACCACTAAATTAATAATTCAATGAAAGAGTAGACAGGGTTTAGAAATTTGCTCAAGGAGTAGATTAGATTAGGTTAGCGGGCAAGTTCATTCGGTGACCATATGGCTAATTGTGTTACCCAGTGTGAGGCAAGTTCCCTTGTCAGCAAGTTCCCTGTCGAACAAGAATTTTCCAGTCAATGAGCCAAAACACATCACATTGGTTTTAAAACTTCTTCTATAACAAGGAGTTGAACGAAGTTTATGAGCTTTGCTGAAGGAATTTGTAATCAAATTGTCCTTATTTCCATTGCCCTTTATATCTTCAATCTTAAATAACCTAGAGCCCATCATTTAAAACTTTTCAGCAATGAAATAAGAATGAAACGTTAAAATTTTCCAATTGGGTATTCGAATACAAAATAAGAGTGTAGTATTTTTAGTATAAAACCAAATCTTACAAATGTACATACATACATCTCCTTATAAAGTCAATTGGGTTAATCATAAAGTCAATTGGGTTGGCGGCAATTACCTAGAAATATAATATGATCGCTATCATATGATATCACTGGAAATACATGTGATACGAGAGAAAATTTATTACAAATTTCAATGGGATTTTCGTCAAATTTATAGTAAAAGTGTTTTCACGTTATTCCCCTTAATTATTATTATTGTTTTTTTTTTTTTTAATTTTTAAGATTTCTAGTGGTTGTTTCAGTTCTCATATGATGTCTGGGTAACGATAGTGGCTGATAATTTTAATATCATTTATCACTGACGTACATACATATAAAACGCTGTGCTCGCTCATATTAAATTGAATTGTGTCCATCCAGTTCAGATAAGTCACAATTTAACTGAAGTCAGTAAGGTAATCATTCTTAATGAGTAATTAAGATACTTGGACTTTTATTTTATAGGTTTTGTGTTTTTTAATACACTTGTAGCGATAACACAAAGTTATCGCTTAAAGCCATTTCAATTTCAAAATGCCTGTGAACCTTGTCTTATTTTTTTATTATTTTCTATGATTAGTTTTTGTTTTCATTTTGTTTTAATTTATTTTTATTTATAATTGGTAACTGACACTAACAAACAAAAATCATTAGTATTTATGGGTGTTAGAAAAATTTATAGACCCCTTTAGATAACCCTCTCTCATCGTACATACATACATATATGTATGTATGAATACTGTGTGCGCTGTGTTGACTGTAATTTATTCAACAAATTTTCAATAAAAGTGATTAAAAATTGTCAGAAAATTACGTGCCTGATACTCGTAGCATTGATTACATAGAATCAACAGAAATAATTGTAATCAATTCAATCACAATTCATTTAATTCCAGCGGAAAATTGATGACTGAATTGATTTTTAATTCCGCTTTTCAATTGAAAAATCCCATACTCATGTTATTATTTCATTGTGTAATATTTTGATTATTAAAAGCAAAAAATTGTAATAAAATATTTGAAATGCTAACATTTTACACTCGTAAATGGCGTACAGATAACCTCTAACGGATTCTGAGACAGGTCAATAGCATCATTAAATGAAATGAAAAATTAGTTTCAATTGAATGTTGTCTCAAAGCGTGATACTTTTGATTAAATAATGCAAAGCCGTCTCAGAACTACGAGTTTAAAAATTTCATATCGAAGACAACACAGTTTTAAATCGTTGAACTGTGTAAAATTCAACATGGCCTGGTACCAGAGATCAGCAATGAGTATTCAAATAGATGAGTAGAATCGAATCATGCGCATAATTTCTGATGCTTATACTCATTCATACTTATTTTAATATCATGGAACCTCTACTCATATACAAAGTTTGAAGTATTCATTATATTCATACTTAACAACACGTATGATGTTGTTGATTTCTACTCTCAATGACTCAACATTTACAAGAATTACAAAATAAGTATGATTTGTGTACGAACACTAAAATACTCACTAGAAGGTTGTGTGTTTGCTCTGCTTGCTGCTCTGTCTTTTTTGCTTATGTGTCTTCTTTCTTTTTTGTAAATGCAACAATAACTAAGACTGTAAATTTTGATGAATGATTCGAGTCACTCGTATTATTTATAAGTATTGTAAGTATTTTTCTAAAGTTATGAATCTAAATGAGTAAATGAATCCAACATATTTCGAATGGTATGAGTTTGATGTCAACGTTGTACGCATACTCATTGCAACCTGTACTTATAAATCAACGTTGTAGTGAATATGAATAAATCAGAGTATATAGTTAAATTTCAATATTGTTGACTCAATTATATTTAAAATTTCATGAGTGTTTAGGAGTAGCGAAAAACGCTAATCTCTGGCTAGTACTAACTATCGATAAATTTACGTGCAACATAAAATCTTTTACAGATAAATTTAGTTAGTCACTCATAAGAAACTATCGCTTTTCATAAAATTAGGGTTCTCCTCTACAGTTTTAAGACAATTGATGAGACTTTTAAAGTCCTTGGCATCAATACAAACTAAAAGCCATATGAAACAAAGGAAATTTTATGACAGCTGGTGGAAAATTATTCGATTTATTCTAAAGTTTAATGCAGTTTGATTAACTTAACAACTGTCTGACTTTTTATTACCATATTTTCAACCCTAGTTTCGAACACTGTTGGAGTCATAAACATTTTAGTAAAAAAAAATGTTTGCATTACTTGTAATACTATGTTCAGACATGCACTTTTATTGAGTCAATATTCGGTTTATTGATTACAATATTTTAAGTGTTTAGACATAACAATATACGCAGTTCAGCTGCTTATTCAATATTCATTTGACAGCTGGTAAACAAAACAGCTGGTTGTTCCAACAACATTGTTTTTGTTTTTTGTTTTTTTTTTGTTTGTCGTTGTTGATATTTGAGTTGTCAAATATCAATTGGAAGTGTTCGGAAAATTGTAATATGCTCACTGAACGTACTTATGACAGTGCTGTATTTCAAGCTTTAATCAATATTATAACAATTTATGAATTTATTGAGCAATAATTAATTGACATTTTATATGAAATATTGAGATCAATAATGCCGTTTATTGTGATTTTCTCAATATAAGTGCATGTCTGAACATAGTATAATGCTAAAAGATCTCTTTTAAATTAAACGTTTGTGTATTCGATTTTTTAAAAATCATTATTTCCAGCCAGGTCTTATTATTTATGATCTCAACACGTGTATATTAATGGTGAAATGCTCCATCAAAATTTTAACATTTTTATTACCCAGTAATCTTAGCATGAAGTATTAAATCTATGTAAGATATTAAATACGAGTATGACAACATGATGTAATGGAATGACTAAAGATATGTATAGCGCCTCTATATGTATGTATATTTTATTTGTAAATAAATTACTTGCTTAAACCGGTTAAAAGTTTATAATTCATAAATTAAATAATTAATAATTTTGGAATTTTGTAAAAACTAAAACGCATTAAAATTTACACAATCCACATGTAATCAGATTATCCTTGGTATGGTCGTCATAAACATCATTTAAAATTTAAATAATTTTTGCTTTAATTAAACATAAAAACATAATCTTTTCGTGTTTTTTTCTTTTCTTTTTAAACCAGATATTTAAAATATGAAAACTATATGAACGGAAACACAAACAAGTAAGCTATTTTTTAATTTAAATGTATTAAATAAATTTAAATTTCAAATTTAATGGAAAATTTAATGACAAAATTTTAAATTATCATAAATTAATGAAAAAATTTCAAGGATAATTAATATTATGGATAATACGGTGTTCAGATATACTTTTATTGCGTTAATCGCAATAAACGCCAATATTGAGCTCAATATTTCATATAGTTTCAATTAATTATTGCGCAATAAATACGCAAATTGTTATAATATTGAGTATAACTCAAAATGCAGCCCTGTCATAATTGTGTTTAGTGAGCATATTACAATTTACCGAACATTTCCTGTTGATATTTGACAACTCTAATGTGAACAACTACAAACAAAAAAAAAAAACAAAACAAAAAAAAAACAACATAACAAAAAACTATTTTATTTACCAGCTGTCAAATAAATATTGAATAAGCAGCTGAACTGCGTATATTGTTATGTCTGAACACTTAAAATATTGTACTCAATAAACCGAATATTGACAAAATAAAAGTGCATTTCTGAACATAGTACATATAAGACAATTAAGGTAAAACTTGCATAATCATAACAACATTCCCAAATCTCTAAACTATGCTCATAGAACAACTGTACAACTACAACTATATAATACATGTCTAGCCCTCTACATCCCTATTTCATTAGATAAGCATTTTTATTAGAATTCCAAAGAAAATGATTGCTACATTATCAAGATCAAGAATATCTTCTTATTCCTCCATGTTTATATTTCAGTTCCATTAATCAAAGTTCTACAGCTGAACAGGTGTTTGATCAACTGCAACAGGACCTAAGACGTTGCCTGTAGGGTCTGTAGTTGCTCAAAAATATGAGAATATTTTTTATTTGGAATATTTTATGGCTTATTATTACCTGTTATGCATTTAGATCAGGGATTACCATTTCATAGCACAATTGTGCAGAGAGAACTCACACGCATTCTTGTGCTTTTTGATTTAGTTGTCGATCAGACTGCGACAAGAAGACATGTGCGGCGGATGCTTTATCATTTTATTTCAGAATGACACTCAAAAAATATTTTATGTTAAAAATGTTCTATGTCATTAGCTGGGCGTATTTCATTTTTTTTTTTGTCGCATAGTATAATTTTTTTAAAATGCTTTGGAATTCTCGCTTTTTTCTATTAATAAAAAATGGTTTTTATTATTATTTATCTATTACACATGGTTTAATTTTTAAGCCAAAGATGGATAAATTTATGTTAAGTTGATAAAAAATAAATAGTTTTATTTTATTGATCTAAAATTCTTAAGCCAAAGATAGATAGCGTAATGTATGTTGTTGAAATGAAAATCAAAATAGCGTATGTCACTAACACTTTTCTGTGGCTGTAAATCAGGGTTTACCAAAAAATTTTTGGTTATGTATTAGTGAGTAAGAGAGAGAAAATAAATTGAGAGAATTGATTTATTTACAGCCATAGAAAAGTGTTTGTAATATACGTTATTTTGATTTTCATTTTATCAACTTACATATGTAAAGCTATCTATCTTTGGCTTAATAATTTTAGATAAATAAAAATAAAATAAAAAAATCCATTTTTTATTAAAAGATCGTAAAGGTATCCATCTTTGGCTTAAAAATTAGACCATGTTTTTAGATAAATAAAAATAAAAAAAATAATAAACCATTTTTTATTAATAGAGAAAAAGCAAGCATTCCAAAGCATTTAAAAAAAATTATACTATGCGACAAAATATATAAGGCATTGAATATTATCAAAAGCATCTTTTAACATACAATATTTTTTGAGTGTCATTCTGAAAAAAATGGTAAAGCATCCGCCGCACATGTGTTCTTGTCGCAGTCTGATCGACAACTAAATTATAAAGCACAAGAATGCGTGTGAGTTCTCTCCGCACAATTGTGCTATGAAATGGTAAACGATGCTGTAAATAAATAAATTCTCTCACTTATTTTCTCTCTCTTACTCACTAATACACAACCAAAAAATTTTCGGTAACCCCTGATTTAGATTTACACCTGCATCGATATAAAGTCCCATTCACGCAACAAATCAAGCCGGCACATCATCCACAACATTGTAGAAATGCATGCAACAGCGGTAGAATGCCATGTTGGGCTCTCATTGTGAATGCTTGTGAGTCATATTCTGACAAACTCCAGCCGTCCACTGACGACCACAGACACCAGTAAGTACCTATACACAAGGTAGTTAGGTATTTAAGAAGGAAGTCGGATGGACATAGTGATACCACAATTTTTTTCCATTATGCCCTAGTCCTGGAACCACTCGAAACTTCTGAGTAAGCAGCTCACGCTGCTAATGACAATACTTAACAGTTCCTCCAGATCATCCAGGTAGTAGGCACCAGAGGCATTTTTTTCAATTTTGACATAGTGCCGGTCATGTTCCTAGTAGCACCCTCTTCGTCATCTCTACAGAAATCATTTGTAAGTTGCCTTAGACAAATGCGCCTCGCATGCGTGCCCATTAACACAATGCCCCGTTATAATCAGGACAACCATATTAAGCGTGCTTCTTTAGAGTTTAAACAACCGAACCATTTACGGTTTGATTAATTACAAGCTTACAGGTCTTTAGAGGGATTTGGAAGGCAGTGAATTCGTCGGAAAGTTTGAGGGTTGTACCACGCCTTGCCAGTTTATTTGCTTTGCAGTTACCTGGACATCATATCGATCTCCTACCTCATTTAGATATCGGAAACTGTTGTACACTGTCTTGTAGTTCAGTGCTTTGATAGCCTCCTGACTATCGGAAGGTATGGTAATATGCCGCTGGGGGATATTTGCATTCCAAATAATATTTTTTACAGAAACTTTCGGGCAGACGAGGTAGACGATTAAAGTTTTCAAACGCCTGCAAAAATTCTGATGTATTGTGATCATTAGAAATCTATCGCGTAGTTTAGCTGGCTCATCTTGTCTGTGCTAGGTTTCATAGAGTAATCTAACTAATCATCAATCATATGATTAATGTCCTCGAGTGGCAGCTTATGTTTCACCCATTGACTGTCGTACCTGTTATACAAGTAAGGGTATCCTTTAAATGATTAGCCTTCCTATTGAAAGGTAAACACTCAAGCAAGGCTTGAAAGAGTGCTTGAGTGTACAAAGCCTTTTGCACATCGGATAATCCATCAATAAATTTCCTACTGGCCTGATGTTTTTTTTTCTTTTGCAAAGGTCACATGAACATTTAATTTCCTTCCTCCAAGTAGAATGACTGACGTTTGCGACGGACATATGTATTTATTTTTATCTCTACCTCTAGCCCAGTGTGACTTGAGTAATCATTTCATTGATTTTGTGTTGTTTTTTTTTATAGCTAGACGTCGTCGTTTCATATTATTTTGATAAGTGGTCAAGTGGTATTTTTGTTGTTGTTGTTGTTGTTGCTGCTGATTAATTTCCGTACATATTTGTTATTTTTAAAAATATTTATTTTTTTTTTTTTTTTGTTATTTTTAATTTATTTTTATTATTTTTTCTTTATGGATTGATTAACACTTAATGTCGTGTTGTTTCTATTTCCCTTGCATGGCATGATTTGTCTACCAGAAGGCGTCAAATTGCGGTCTGCCGGGTGAGAGGTGTGCAATTTCTTTAAGTGTAAATTATACTGTGTTGTCTACTAAATTTATTTATTTTTATAATTTTTTTTTTTTTTAATTTCATTTTATTTTTAAAACTTAAATAAAGTAGTGACTGTTTAATATGCCATCTAATCCATATGTGTGCTTACTAAACAAGTATGGTTGAATGGCTAAATGATTATGGTTGCCATGTTAGTGATAGTGATGGTGCTCCAGTTTTTGTTTATTTATTTACCTGTACAAACAAAATATAAATTAATCGACCAACCAAGTAAACAAACAAACAACCAACCGAACAAATTTATTAAATTTTCCAAAAAAAAAAAAGAAAAAAAAACAATCTTCAAGTGGCCCACAGAATGAGTTTGTTGTCTATGGGTGTTTGTTGGTAAGAAATACGAGTGATACTTGTCTTTGAAGTGGGATTTTTTCCAAGATATATTTATTGTTATCGTCTGATTGATTGAATGCTTGACCGATTGATTGATATTTATTTTTAATTTTACTATCTAAAGTACTTTTGGTCCTTTCGGTTTTGTTTTTTTTTTTTTTTGTAATTTTTTATTATTTCTTTTTTTTTATTTGTTTATTTATTTAGGTTCCTAAGGTATTTTAGTTTTTAAGTTTTATTATTGTATTATGCCTAGTTTTTTTTTTTTTTTGTTATCAATCAGCACCCCATTGAAGATTGTGGTAGTAGCCCTCGTCGTTGTTGTTGATAAATATTTTTATAGTCATTGCTATATGACCACTTGTATTGTTATTAAATTAAATTTTATTACACTTGTCCATATCTATTTAATCATGTATACAGGTATTGTTTTCAATTTCAAACAGACCAAAAATTGAAGTGTGTGTTTAATCCACAGTGGTGTTCTTACAATTAGCACACCCTTCTACCAAAGAGATTGTGTTGAATATTTTATTCTTAAAGGAATTAATTTTTTTTAGACACATGATGCTTAAAATAACTTATTGACTGTAATAAATAAAAACTAGTAAATAAATAGTAACATAAACAATAGCTATTGAAATTAACGTTCTTTTTTGAACAGGTCAAAAAAATATCGGGACTTTTAATTTGCACAACATGTATTCTGTTATTATTTTCTCAGTAGTTTTCTCAGTAATTTTCTTATAAAACAAAAAACATATTTTATGCTAAACAGGGTTACAAAATCTTTTTTAACCCCTACTAAGTTTCGCAAATAAAAAACAAACAAACACTTCTAAATGGCCAATAATACTGTCATATCTAAAGGGTCCGCCAAATAACTTTTTTTTTTTTTGGAAAATGCTTTAAAAAAAAAACTACTGAATATTTTCTCAAATTTCTTTTTTTATTTGAAAGTACAATCCTACCGGTTAATAATGGAAAATAATTTCATTCAAATGGCTGCCTCGGCTGGCCATGTAGTAGCCTACACGATCGGTCCAATTTTTAAGCACATTATCGATTATGTGCAGCTGTATTTCACCAATGGCTTCAAGAATATTGTCCTTTAAAGCGTCAATTGTATCTGTCTTGTCGGCGTAACACTTATCTTTGACGGCACCCCACAAATAATAGTCCAACGGTGTCAAATCGCAGCTCCGAGGTGGCCAAACGACATCAGCTCTGCGGCTGATAATGCGATCTTCAAAAACAGGGCGCAAAACATCGAGTGTAGCTTGGGCTGTGTAGCGGCCACTCCTTGCTCATTTTCGAAGAAAAATGGCCCAATTATGCCTCTGGACCAAAATCCACGCCAAACAGTGACTCGTTTTGGGTGCGTCGGCTTTTCAATGTATGCGTGCGGGTTTTCTGTGCCCCAAATGCGACAATTTTGCTTGTTTACATACCCGCCAAGATCAAAATGAGCTTCATCTGAAAAGATGATTTTTTTTTTTTTGCCAAAATCGGCATCTTCTGTAAGTCGATCGCAGGCCCACTTAGCGTTAGTTGTTCAAGCGTATACACAACCATATTCGTTCAGCGGAAGGATAAAACTAATTATCTGTCAAATCAGACATGGACTAGTTGAAAAAAAACGTTAGATGGCGGACCCGATATATCACAAACCAACAGCCCCGACTAAGACACAACACCACTAGTACCGCAGATCGTCAAACAATTAATCACGTGAAATAAAAACCCCTTCATAGTGCCGTCAGAAATGTGGAAATCCAACACATTACTTGTAACAAAAATCATACGTCGCAGACTAAATGCAGCCAACTTAATTTGTTATGTAATGCAACACAAACCTATGTTATCAAAACATAATTTCGCTAACATATAAAGAAATAAGCTAACATTAGTCAGCAAAAACATATTAAAGAGTGTTGAATCAATCGATTTGACGCTACTTGTAATTGAAAGAACAATGTTGGGCGTCCACCGAAGCTAGATTTAAACCCAGGCTATACTTTATAGGCAATAAGCATTGAAAAGTTATATAATGGAAGGGCCAGCTTCCATATAGCATAGTGTGGGCCCGATCTTAAAGAACGATTCCATAATGAATCAACATTTAGCCAAACATATTGTGTAGAGCCATTTGCTTCCATTCGCTTATGAAAACTTGCAAGTAAAATAGATTTTTATGCAACATAATAACGATAGTGATAATGATATTACACCGCACGACTGGATAAAGTAATTAGATGGCCCATAAGTTGGTATTATGTAATGGCTAGTATAAAGCTCTGAAAGCTATTCAATTTATGGAATGATCTTGAACAAAAAACTAAAAAATCTTTACGACCTATGGAAAGTGGTTCGAGTGGCATAGAGTGGCATACAACATGCAAGATGTCAAAAACTTCTTGAAAGTCTTTCTGATTATAT
Source organism: Sarcophaga caerulescens (assembly GCA_927399465.1). NCBI lineage: Eukaryota > Metazoa > Arthropoda > Insecta > Diptera > Sarcophagidae > Sarcophaga > Sarcophaga caerulescens. The sequence goes on along the minus strand of OV656872.1, from coordinate 138,736,417 downwards.
GTAATTGGTTATTAAAGAGAAGATTATTAAGAGATGGAGCCTCCACAAAATGTTAAAAAGAATTTAACCCAAATGAAGATTTTTTCCAAACAAGAAAATTTTTCCCTCTTATGATTTATCGTGTTATTTATGATTTAAAGTGTCATTTATTGTTAAAGTATTTTATTGTATATTTAACTGCCCTTAAATAAATTTTGAAAAAATATATCATCTTTATTTATAACAGTGTGCTAATACTGAGAACACCACTGTATTTTTTAAGTGTGAAAACCACCTGTGTGCTGGTCTTTCTGTTTTCGGCCAATCTCTCTTTGTCCTCAAGTGTCGTAGGTCATTTCCAATTGCGGTATACCTACTTAGATATTGTATTTGTTATCTACAAATTAAAACCCAATACACACAAATATGGAAAGTTTTATTGAAATATTTTAAGGAATTTCCTAAAATAGAATTTTCATAATAAATTAATTTTTGCCGTAAACAATTAAATCAATTAATAGAGTTTTTATTTGAATTTCATCATAAAATTTTTATTTGAGTTTCTTTGAAATTTTTTTGGGTAAGCAAATATCAGATTTCAACAGAAATTATTTTTAATTGACAGTTTTCCTGTTATCGTTTCTAGAAAACATCTGACACACTTACTTTATTGAAAAAGCAAAAAAAAATTTACATACTTCTTGTCTTTGTTGAGGACAACAAATAAAATGTTTATAATAAAAATTATTTGTATGTCAAACTCTATTGGCAGATCGAAGAAGGAAATGCTAGTTTTGAAAATTTTTCCACACATCTATGCATCATATTGGGCAGCAAACTAAACTTGAACACGAATACACAATCCAGAACGACTAAGGCAGACCAAGGTTTCTCTTTACTGTTGTAAGACAGCTCTAGGCCAAGTGAAAAGAAATCTTCAAACACGGTTTGAGCATATTAAGAGGATGTTTAGAATTAAATCCTCTAAAGCATTATTTGCAACCCTTAACTGGTTATCAACAGAAATGTTAGCGAAACAAACGACTGCGCATGCGACAGTTAGACTGAGCACCATAAGATCATGAAAGTAAAGAAGATATGGAATTTATTTTTGAGTGGTTTTTTAATTTTTTAGGAAATACGGTCTAGATCCTATTACAAAAATGGTTTACATCTCCCACAGAATATCACCCACGATGACATGAGAAATTCAGATCAATCTTATTAAATTGTCCCTTGTATAGGGTCCGCCTAATAACTTTTTTTTTGAAACTGCTTTAAAAAAACTACTGAATATTTTCTCAAATTTCTTTTTTTATTTGAAAGTACAATCCTTCCGGTTAATAATGGAAAATAATTTCATTCAAATGGCTGCCTCGGCTGGCCATTCAGCAGCCTACACGATCGGTCCAATTTTTAAGCACATTATCGATTGTGTGCAGCTGTATTTCACCAATGGCTTCACGAATATTGTCCTTTAAAGCGTCAATTGTCTCTGGCTTACCGGCGTAATACTTATCTTTGACGGCACCCCACAAATAATAGTCCAACGGTGTCAAATCGCAGCTCCGAGGTGGTCAAACGACATCAGCTCTGCGGCTGATAATGCGATCTTCAAAAAAAGGGCGCAAAACATCGAGTGTAGCTTCGGCTGTGTGGCACGTAGCGCCGTCCTGTTGAAACTAAATGTTGCCAATATCCTCCTCTTCAATTTTTGTGAACAAAAATTCGATCAACATGGCCCGATAACGATCGCTATTGACTGAAACAGCCACTCCTTGCTCATTTTCAAAGAAAAATGGCCCAATTATACCTCTGGACCAAAATCCGCACCAAACAGTGACTCGTTTTGGGTGCGTCGGCTTTTCAATGTATGCGTGCGGGTTTTCTGTGCCCCAAATGCGACAAGATCAAAATGAGCTTCATCTGAAAAGATGATTTTTTTGCCAAAATCGGCATCTTCTGTAAGTCGATCGCAGGCCCACTTAGCGAAGCGAAAACGCATTGGATGGTCAATATTCGTTCAGCGGAAGGATAAAACTCATTATCTGTCAAATCAGACATGAGCTAAGTATTACCATTCACGAAATAAGCACTAGTTCAAAAAAAAAAAAACGTTAGATGGCGGACCCAATACTATCCGAAGGCGGTAGTACTATTTAGGTTGAAATAACGTCTATAAAGATTGTTGCTGTGCGAATCTGGCATCAGATAATATCGCATATTTAACCACAGTGAGGCAGTCATTAGCGGCTCCAGCGAGCCACATTGGTCTAAGTGGCTAGGGCAATAAATTCCAAGTTAGTTGCAGAGAGGAGGAAGAGGTGAAAACTCTGCTTCCCTTATTGGATACATCCACAGGGTGATGTCATAAAATAAGATCGCATCTGGGCTTCTAATATGTATTGTATCTCACTGACCAGTTGTTGATGGACACTGGGAAGCTAAGTTTTGGCCAGAGCCATACTTGGCCTCAATGTCCATATCCTCACGGGTTGGCCACCACTTCTAAATAGTTGTTACATCTAGACAATCGCTAGTTTACAGATCAAATATTTCGATGACCACTTTATATGCAAAATTCCAAACCCAAAAAAAATATCTCGATGGTAAAGCCTTCACCAAAAATGTTACTGATGATGCCGTTAGTTGATGATGTTTGTAAGAACCTGATTGTTCTGATGATAAACAGAATTTCGTAATTTCACAATTGGTAGTTAAGAAATGAAACAAAAAACTTTTGTAATATTTTTTTGTAAGGTGTGTTAATTATGGGACCGCCCTCGTAATTATTATAAAGGGTGACTTTTTAGCTATTATCTTTTTGGCAACACTGGTTTAAACAGCTCACGCACGTTTCGTGCTTTGTTTCACTGTCAAACATCTTCAGTTTGGTCTATAATTTAACTATGAATCGTCTTACAAACGAACAACGCTTGCAAATCATTGAATTTTATTATCAAAATGGGCTCTTGGAAAGTTGGCCGAAGATCCACTTCTTTATCGAAAAATTGTGTTCAGCGACGAAGCTCATTTTTGGCTCAATGGATACGTAAATAAGCAGATTTGTCGATTTTGAAATGAAGATCAGCCAGAAGCATTGCAAAAGCTCCCAATGCATTCAGAAAAAGTCACAGTTTGATACGGTTTATGGGCTGGTTGCATCATTGGACCGTACTTCTTCAAAGATGCTGCGAATCGTAACGCCTTTAGACTATTTTTTGTGGGGCTATGTTAAAGCTCATGTCTATACAGACAAGCCCGCTTCAATTGACGCATTGGAAGACAACATTGAAGCATTTATTCGTGAGATACCGGCCGAAATGTTGGAAAGAGTATGCCAAAATTGGACTAAGCGGATGGACCATTTGAGGCGCAGTCGCGGTCAACATTTTAATGAAATAATCTTCAAACATTAAATTATATGGACCGTACTATCGATTCAAATAAAGATTTCATGCATTTTTCTGAATTTTATGCGTTTTTTTTTTTAAAAATTTTCCTATAGCTTTTAAAAAATCACCCTATATTTCTCGTTTTAAAAATATATTTTTTTCATTTTTAAATATTAATTCCATCACTATAAATTCTAAGGGCAACAGCTTTACTATTGATAACGATGTGATGCAATCACTTGGCTCGTTTTCTAATTCTGAATTCATTCTGAATCAATAAATTCTTAATTACAAATATTTTTTCTTGTTATAGAACTAAATTAAACATTATTTATGACCAATTAAGAGCTTTTGTAAATGCCTGCTATTATTATTATTTTTTTTTTTTTAAAGAAAAAAAATTTTATTTTTTTGTTTTCAAATTCTATTCAATACTTAGCGACTAACTGACTGGCACGTTGGCTGATTGTTTTATTTAAATTGAAATTAAAAGCAAAAATAAAAAATAAAAAAATAAATATTTGTAAAGAAAATATACACACTTTAATAAGCTTAAATGCTTTCTGTTTTTGTGTTTTTTTATTTTTTTTTTTTTGTTTATAAAAATTTTATAATTTATTTAAATTTTAATGACCCTTGGCAGGGTGTTTTTTGTTTCTTCTTCTTTTTTTTCAATTTTAATTTTTATTTCTTATTTTGTGTTGAAAAAAAAAACAAAATTTTTTTTCTTATTTTTCATTCAACATTTTAAAGGCAGACGTACGAGTATTTTAGCGGATGATACGTTTATTGCTGTTACTTGCTGGCACTGACAAAAGTTTTTGTTTTGTGTGTCTTTGGGACTGGAAGGGGTGTTTTCGTTTCCTTTTTTTTCATTTTTAAATTAAATGTGGAAATATTAAAATTTTTTTAATGCAACTCATCATTTTGTTGGCATTTCTTTCCATGGCTGTATTCTTAAAGAGATTATTGTGATATTTTTTCCCTGTTTTTTTTTAGACTTGTTCAGAACACTTCACTTTGTTTTGAAGGCGACTCTATTAAACCCACATAAAATTCTACTGAAAAGAAAATGCAAAAGAATTTCCATTTGATTTGGCTGGTATGGTAAGCACTTTTTCCATAAACTTTTGATTTAATTCGATAAGAAAAAAAAACAAAATAAAATAAAATAAATTATTAATGAAAGAAAAATTAAAAAGTTTGTCTTAATGTCTGATGCGTAATACATTTGCCGTGTGTTTTTTTTTCCTCCTTCTCTCTTGGATATTTTTTATTACTTTTTTATGGATTTCATATCATCTTCAAACTAATTTATGCTCAAAGGAAAAGAAAAGAAAGAAAAAAACCTTAAAAGTTATTAAAAAGAAAGAAAAGCGCTCCTTGTGGCCGTGTCAGTTGTTTGGATTATATTTTAAGCCAATGATTTATTTAATGAGCCTACCACCTCTCACGATAATGAAGGTTATTAAAACAAAAAAAAAAAAAAAAACAAATCAAAATATATTTGAAATTTCAAATGGGGAATTACAATGGCTCTTGGGAAGCGTTTTATGTATTAAAATTTTATAATTAATTTCATAGAATTTTTTACACACAAGCAGTTTAATATTAATAATCAGATAAACTTATAAAAAAACCAAACCATTGAGGAAGAATATTAGTAGCCAGTAGAGTGGAAGCAATATTTTATGCCATAACATGACACACTTTTTCATTTCTTGTATGGATGTTGCTGAATGTTATTTTAATGCCAATACAAAAATTTGTGGATAGAGACGTACGTAAAAGGTATTAAAGAGTAGTCTCTATAGACAGTTACAATCAATTCTTGAGAAGCGAAAGTGTGGTATACAACATCGTGCAAATGTCCGCAACAGCTTCTTGGATCCAAAATCCACATCAACATTTACTTTTTGCGTACTTATTGAAAGCTCTTACATCTTATGTGGATTGCTATCGTCCCAAATTTGAAAATATTGTTCATCCAGAAATGGCTCTCACTGCTCTTGCTAACTGCTCCAGAGCCCATTCAGTGAACATACGATCATGTTGAATAAATTACAACTAATTTGACTAGTGTTGGGAATCCCGGGATCCCGGGGTCCCGAAATCCCGGGATCCCGCAGTTTTTAACAATCCCGAAATCCCGGGATTGAGCACTTAATCCCGGGATTTGACTTTTTAAGCCGGAAAAAAATTGTATATTAGAACTCTTTCTAATTCGAATTTCCAGGAATTTTAATCTGTTGTTTCAATGTATTAACCACTCTGAAATTAGAAACAAAACTTCGCCAACAAAAAACGATGTCTTGCAAAACTATGTTACGGCTGAATTTGGAAAGCAACTAACTCTAATAAAAGACTGTAAAACTAGGTGGAGCAGCCTTTTGTTAATGCTGGAACGTCTTTATTTATTAAGAAATTGTGTACAAAAGGCATTAATAGACATAGGTCCACCTGAAGGTGAATATTTTGCTTTATCCAAAGATGAGATTAATATGGTAATATCCGCAATCATTAGTGCTCTTGTCCCAGTTAAAGCAACAGTTGACGCCCTTTGCCATCGGGATGCTAATCTGTTCACAGCGAATGTTGCCATAACAACAAAGGAGAACAGATATCAGTGGGGTACTTCAGTATCTGCACAATGGTAGAACAAATGTTCAGTCCGTATCCGAAACAGAGTTCGTAACGGTTCCTTCTTCCATAAAATGTCTCAAATTAATAGTTGCGTTACTCGAAAGACTAAATGCTTCAAGTCCAGCTACATACGTCACTTCTAATAGCTTCTGAGTCAGAAGTTACACATTCTGATTCAGATAAGGCACCTTTCGAAATTGTTTCAGATTCTTCTGAGCTTCCATCTGAATCTCTTTCTTGTTCTCTTGAAGAACCTTTAAATATTTCAGACGAGCTCAATGAAGCTATAAAAAAAGCACATTTACCGAGGATAGCAATTCGATGTGAGACGTTTTCTGTAAAAATTCAGAGAGAAATGCTCTTGTTTGAAAGTGGAGGAACACGTGGTGACTTTTTGCAAAGAGCATACGATTTTTTAATGACTATTAAGCCAGCCAGTGTAGAGTCTGAACGTGCTTTTTCTGCAGCTGGATTTTTCGCAACTAAAATAAAAAGTTGTTTGAGCGATGAAACTTTGGATGCTCTGTGCTTCCTCAGAACGTATTTTAAAAATAATAAAAAATAATAACATATCGCACTTGAACAAGAAAAGAGTATATATCTATAAAAACAATTAACTCTTTATAATTAATTTAAAAATGTGTAAAATTAAAAATAAAATTAATTTTCTTATAATTTAATAAATTCTTTCTTATAAACCTATTTTTGGATGTGTCATGTTATTAATTTTATTGAAATAATATGTTAATATCTTTCAAGAACAAATTTTTTAAAATCCCGGGATAAATCCCGGGATCCCGGGACTAGATAAATGAAATCCCGAAATCCCGGGATTGAAAATATAGAGCGGGATTGCCAACCCTAAATTTGACAGATGTACAGTGGACAGCAAAAGTCTTAGTACTCTAATATATTTTGACAAAAAAAAAGTCCCCACAGGCTTAAAACTCTTGCACAAAGTTCTGATATGACTTCAAGAGAGTATTTAGGAGATCATTTGAAAGAACCGTTACGAAATCGCTAAACCTCAACCCAGAGTCAACCGAAAAACTTGCTCATGGTGCCACCAGAAAACACTAAACAAAACTTGTACATTCAATTCCAAATGGGTTAAATGGAGTGCTTGGCCTTAAGGGATATTCTACTAAATACAAGGGATAACATTTTCATATATCGACGCCTCCGTTCTATAATATTTTAAGTCGAAAAAGTGTGTTTTGAGTTATGAGCTCTCAAAGTTTTTAGGCGACATACGACTATATGTGTATTACAAGTAGATTTTTCCCTATAACTTCAGAACGGATCGGCGCATCTTAACCAAATTTTGACAGTATTTAAGTTAGAAAACGTAGAATTTAAAAATGCAAGAACATTAAAAACGTTCTAAGTACACTTAGAACGTTATAGAATGGAGGCGTCGATATTAGGCCTTTGATTTTTAAATTTACTCAGGGTTCTCCTTGGGGGTACCTATGGAGTCATCTGGACCTTTTCCTCATTTTTCGCATGTTTTATGAAAAACATTAAAAAGTTGTTTGTTTTATAATAAAACAGATATAATTTAATCAAATAAATATAAAAACCTTAATTTTTTATACAAATTGTTGGTTAAAATTCATGAAATTGTCAAAATATATTGGAGTACTAAGACTTTTGCTGTCCACTGTAGTTTCAACAGGATGACTGTTCAGAAGTCCCTGTTGAAAGATCCAAAACAAGAATTTATAATTTTGTTTAAAACATATTTCAGATTATCTATTAAACAGCAGAGGGAGATGCAATAATAATGACAAAACCAAATCACCAGAGCGCAACTTTTCCTATTTAAATACCACCCGATTAACCTTCCTATACCCGCGCGTTGGTCTGTGAGACCGATTTTTTTATTATTGCGATTTTTTTTGTAAAAAATAGTGCCAGTAAGTTGATATCACTGGTAGCTTCATTATTCGTAATAAGCTTCGTTTTTGCATCAAAAAAATTTTTTGAAATAGTACCAAGGATATAGGATTTTCCATTGTCGGTCTCATAGACCAACGCGCGGGTATTGGTGTTTCACTTTTTTCCGTGGGTATAGGAAGGTTAAATATGTATTTACATATATGCGAAGCTAAATAGAAGTTCATTCCTATATAAAAACGACGTTGGACAATAACAGAGAAACTTAATGATAATAGTGTACTTGTCTACAGAATTTCAGCTCTTATAATAGCCGTGATATTTAACATTACTCTTCCCTCATCAGCATCACTAAGGCAGTAATCAATGGACGCATCTCCTATGATGGACAGAGCGCATCAATGTCTTCTGTTCATAACCAAAAATACGCTGTGATTACAGAACCGAAAGATCTGCTATATTATAGCAAAGTTAGATTTCCTACACTACCCTTCGTAACGCACAATCATAATCAGTTTTCAATAAGTAGGAAAGAAACTCAGTCATGTGATCAATGTCTCCTGTTGATAGCTTAGAACCTGCCATAGCTAGCCTGTCATGCTGTAAATTGTAGGAACATGTTAAATAAAACATTTGTCCTTTAAGTTTTTCATGATATGAAAGCCCAATCCATTCATTGAAAGAACCTACGCACGCAGAAATCATTTTCAAAGGAGACTCCAGTAGGCAATGGCCTATATTGGCTATGAAAAATCAGCATTGCGGTCATGTTGCTCTGGCATCCAATCAGTATAGTCTCTTCAAAATTGTTTCGAATTTTGCCTATTCCTTGGACCTTTAGATCGATAATGCCGACCATAAAAATGTCGTAATGCCTGAGAAGTGGCACCATTTGAATCAACATTTTTGAGATAAGTTTCAAGTCATTACATCGGCTGTTAAACGATCGATATTCGTAAATACCAAATCGTTAACCGTATTATGAGGTTGCCATAGTATAGTAGGTAGTATGTTGGCTTATTAGACGTAAGGTCACGGTTCAAGTTCCAGGTCAGATATCAAAAGGAAAATATGAGAAAATATTTCTTCTGTGACCTCCTCTCGGCAGATTTCTGGCAAAAACTCTGAGAATAACCAAAAATTGCTATGAAAAGTTTCTCAAAAATCTGTCGTTCGAAGGCGACTTTGAACTTTAAGTCCCGATACTCATGTATACAATTAACACACACTACATCAGTAGTATGAGAAACTAGGTCCATATTCCAGACTGAATGGTTGTAATGACCAAGTACGTATGTATGTATGTGTGTAAGGTTAGGTTAGGTTAGGTTAGAGGACGTGTACTTGTCCGTTAAGACAAGTACAATACCCGGAGGTCGAAATTGACCCATTGTACAACGTCCTTGGAGAGGGAAGGAAATAGAGGGAATAGGATGAAAGGAGGGCATAAGGGTAAGGGGAGGATGGGAATCACACAGAAAGAAACAGACACAAACAAGGGTTGAGCGCGCGACTACACTTATGATGCCCTAGCACCTCTCAACCAGCTCAAACTGCTAATGAATCTGTGGAGAGCCTTGATGTCGGCTCTCAAGCTCTCAAAGAAGGCTCTGCCAAGGGTCCTCAACCTCAACAGAGGAGGTTACAGAGGAGGTGTTCGATAGTCTCTAACTCCTCCTCATTGCAACATACCCTGCAATAGTCCGGCTGGGATCTGTTCCAGATCCCCGTCAGCGACCTAATCTCGCAGTGCCCTGTGATAAAACCGACAACCAACCTTACGCTGGCCTTAACCAAGCCCAGCAGCCAATCTGTTCTCTTACTGTCCACAGCAGGCCATAGACGTCTAGAGACAGAACAACCTGATCCGTTCCTCCAACGTCTCTGCTCTTCCTCCCTGACCCATCCATCGATGAGGCCATAGAGGTGGCAGACTGGGGGTTCAGGACCAACTATTAAATCGCCCCCCGAAAGAGAACCTAACCTAGCGAGGGCATCCGCCGTCTCATTGCCCAGTATTCCGCTATGACCCGGAACCCAGCATAGACGGATACGGTCCGGTCCAAAAGACCTCAACGACTCCTTGCACTCGCGAACCAGTCGTGATTTGCACCAGACCGACGCAATGGCCTTAAGGGCAGCCTGACTGTCAACGAAGATCATGTAAGATTCAAAAATGTATGTGTGTAACTGTATAAATTAAACTTAAAAGCGAAGACCGGTGACCTTAGAGCCATCACCAGTATAGTTCCCATTAAAGTTTGAGATTGTCTAAAAAGAGTATTTTCTTCATTAAGGGGGCAGTAACATTTTTTTATACCAGCTATTAATGTGCTGGGTATACAATTCATGCTTAACAAAATGCTTGTTAGCAATTAAATTTTAATTATATTTTTACAGAATTTAAGCTCAACAATATTCACAATATCTTTTAATTAGTAAAACCCCCACAAACGTCTTAATTTGTTTTAACCATGTCCATATAAGCTCTTTTAAGGTCATACAAAAAAAAAAAAAGAACGAGGTCATAAGAAATGTATTACTAATCAATCTTAAGAGGCTTAAAATGAAATGAAAAAATAAATCAAATTATTTTCATAGAATACTATAAGCTGGTCTAATGATAAAATTAATAAATTGCGTGTTACGCTTGCTTTTCATATTTTACAAGCAGCTCTTAAAGTCTCACAATGATTATTTGTTTTGATGAAAACATTCGATATTTTACACTATTCAAGCTATTATTTGCAATTATTTTGTTGGCACTAAACCTCTCTCTGTATGAAATAAAATATTATTAATGGTTCCACGTTCCCTTAATTAGCCTGTAATCTGAAACATACACTCAAGTTCCCCTTGCCAACGACAAATTTGTTTTCTTTTCTTTATTTTTTCTTATTTTTTATTTTATTTTTTTTTTTTTTTTATTTTAAAGACTGATTTTGGATTTTATTTGTTATTTTTCGTGGTCATTAAATAATTTTTTTAAACAACATTCATAAATTAAAAGATTATAATTTTTATAATGAACATAATTTGTGGTTTATTTTTGTATACATTTATTGTTTATTTTAGGAACAAGCCATAGTAATAATAATAATAATTAATAATTCTATTGTTAAATAACAATATATTTCAGCGATATAAGAAAGTTTATGCGAAATACTTCAGGCTTGTGTTGGAAAAAATTATAAAAATGATAATGGCTTCTCTACCAAAAGAAATAAAAATTTATTGACGAGGATTCTATCTCTGGATTCCCGAATTCAACCGAATTTTGATTAGGCATAATAAGCAAGTCATTTTCGGTTATTTATTTATTTATTTATTATAATTTACATAGCACAACAAGATATGAATCTTATAAGTGACAGTGCTATGTTTGGAATCATTAAGATTTAAAAATTAATAGTGAAACAAAACATATTAAATAAAAAATACAAAATTAATATAATTAATATCATGTTAAAATATAAAATACAGGGTGGGCCAAAAGAAATCAAGGGGTGTAAAAGTTTAATAACTTTTTTGTTTATTAATTTTTTTTATTTTTTCTTTTAGATTATATAGACAACACTTGGAGAATTTATAATGGAGAGGTTCACAACTGAACAGAGAACCAGAACAATAGAATTTTATTATTTAAACCAGAGATCAATTATTTTAACGCAAAGAGCATATCGTCGACATTTTAACGTCAGAATTTCGCCCTCTGAAGCGATGATTCGTTGCTTAGTTAATCGTCATCACCAACATGGCATCGTAAGAGATTTGCCTCGAACCGGTAGACCACGTTTAAGTCGCACTGCGGAAAATATTGAACGAGTACAGCAAAGTGTTAACGAAGCACCAGAAACATCTTGCAGAAGGCGTTCTGCTCAGCTAGGAATGTCTCGTACGTCACTACGGCGCATTTTAAAAAAAGATTTACAGTTATACCCATATAAAGTGCAATTGGTCCAAGAATTAAAACCCGGAGATCATCGGCAACGTCTAAATTTTGCAGTTAAATTTCAAGAGTTGGCCAGAAATGAAATCAACTTTATTGAAAATTTGATTATGAGTGATGAAGCTCATTTTCATTTGAATGGCTTTGTTAATAAGCAGAACTGTAGGTTCTGGGGTTCTCAAATCCAAGAGCCATTCATCAACGCCAATTGCACCCCATCAGGTGTACAGTATGGTGTGGGATCACATCTGAAAATGTCATTGGGCCCTACTTCTTCGAGAATGAAGATGGAAGTGCTGTAACCGTAAATGGAGAGCGGTATCGGTTTATGATAGAAAATTTTTTACGTCCTGCTCTTGAAAACAGACCTGGTATGTGGTTTCAGCAAGACGGAGCCACTGCCCATACTGCCCGAGTCACAATGGCACTTTTAAGTCAAATTCTCGAAATTCGGAAATTATTTGGCCAGCGCGATCGCCAGATTTGACAGCACCCGACTATTTTCTTTGGGGTTTTTTGAAGGAGAGAGTGTATGTGAACAAGCCAGAGACAATCCTTGAACTCAAGGCAAACATTGTTGCAGAAATTCGAACGCTACAGCCACAAGTTTTGAAAGATGTTATGGAAAATGCTCTAAAAAGAGACCATCAGTGCGAAGCTGAAAACGGTGGTCATTTAAGAGACATCATTTTTCATACTTAGTGTAAAAAAATTTCCATTTTGTATATTATATAATCTGAAAGAAAAAATAAAAAAAGTTAATAAACAAAAAAGTTATTAAACTTTTACACCCCTTGGTTTCTTTTGGCCCACCCTGTATAAAGAAAAAAAATATAATATAAAGAAATTTAAAAAAAACTAATAATATTGTAGAAGTAAATAAAAAAGTTGAAGAAATAAGAAATATTAAAAAAAATGTTACTACATATTTATAAAAATCAATCTATTGATTTTTCGCAGATTTGACAAAGTCAATCTTATTTCCCCTGATGCACAATTCAGGTATGACAAATGATCTATCGGTCTTCGAAAGTATAATACATTTAGACTTGGAGGGATTGATGCAAAGTCCATTGGCCGAGGCCCAGTTGTCAATCCTAACCAAATCACTATTGATGTAATCCAAACAATAATCAATATCCTCCCTAGGAGTACTAGTATAAAGCTGCACATCATCAGCATACATTACAGAACATTACAGTGAAGCAAGACATCCGGTAGATCATTTATATACATACAAAACAGCAGAGGCCCAAGTATTGACCCCTGGGGAACACCTCTACTAATATTAAGAGGATCTGAGATATTACCATTAAAATGAACTTTTTGAGATCTATTAAGCAAATAAGAATAAATAAGATTACAGGCAGAATTTGAGAAATAAAACAGTTTCCGGAGCTTTTCAATAGAACTTCGTGAGCGACTGTGTCAAAAGCCTTAGTGTGATCAAGCAGAACCAAAAACGCTACACTATTTACATCTAGTTTCGACCTAAGATCTTCAACAACATTTATTAGAGCAGTAGTACAACTTCTACCTTTCATAAATCCCGACTGACTAAGAGTAAAGTAATTGTGACTCTCCAGATAATTAGTGATCTGTCTGGCCATTATATTCTCCATTACCTTGGACAAAAACGGAAGGATAGCAATTGGCCTGAACTCGTTGTTCGATTTGGGAATGGGAATGATTTTTGCCAGTTTCCAATGTTCAGGAAAAGTAGATTTAGTCAGAACTGTATTAAACAAGTGAGTATAGTATGGCAAAAGTTTAGGAGTCAGAGCTTTCAGGAATGAAGGATCCAAATCATCAGAACCAACCGCATTCGATTTTACCGCTGAAATACATTCCAAAACCTCAAACTGATTCACGCTATTCGATGGTAGTCCACATATACGAGTCTAAACTTTTGAATTTTCGCATAAAAAGCATGGCGAATACCTTTTCTACTTCCCAGACAACTGGTTTGTATTTTAAGCCGCATTAATGGCCATAAATCAAGCTGCAGGTTTGATTCCTACTACAATTTCCAAACTTTTCCAGAAGCCATTCGTATAATCGGATCTCTTACGGATGGAACCATACAACTAAAATTGGTTGGCATGTACAGCGACTATCCTGATCGAGTTTTGCTCAAGTTTTGAGGCTCATACGTGTTTCGTGTCTTCGGAATGAATGAATTTGCTACAGCAAGCGCACTCATATCGAATGCCAATCCATAAACGAGAATTGTATACAAATATATACTGGGCTGTTGAATAATCTTGAAGTCGCCGTAGTTTAGTAGGTAGTGTGTTGGCTTATTAGACGTAAAGCCAGGGTTCGAGCCTAAGGCCAGACATCAAAACAAAATACAAAAAGTATTTCTTCGGCGATTTCCTCTCAGCAGATTTCTGGCAAAAACTCTGAGAGTAAATAAAATTGCCATGAAAAGTTTCTCAAAAAAAAAAAAAAAATCTGTCGTTCGGAGTCGACTTTAAACTGTAGGTCCCGCCACTTATGTATAAAATTAACACACACAACATAAGTGGTGTGAGAAACTAGGTCAATAATCCTGAATGAAGGGTTGTAATGACCAATTATGTATGTGTATGTTGAATAATATTGCTTCATTGCTAGAATCTCACGGTGTAAGCATGCAACGTCACAACGACATCTCTGTCACCGTAACTATTCTCAGGAATTATTGCTTAATGCATAAGCATGCCTGCTAAAAACAAATTTCAATTCGTATTTTTTCTCATTACATATGGAATTCACAGAACACCATCTGCCTTCTTCTACCCGAAAACTTGACATGTCGTACGACTTGTTTGAACGTCTAAATTCGCCTTTACCAGTTAACTACTTCTGCATAGGTTGTATATCGACTGAAGACCAAGAGTGTATTGCCCACTTCATTTGTCAAAATACTTCTCGACCTCTAATTTTTTTCTTTACGCTCTCTCGTTAGTTAATGCCAAATCGATCTCTAGATTTATTAAATTTTTCACGCTGACATTTTTTCTACTGCATGGCTTTATAAGGTATCAGAACGAGCCGCTGCCGACAATCACAGCTATTATAGATACAGTAGAAGCTAAAAATGATACAAATTTCTTGCAGGTGGTGGGTATACATTGAAGTTATGCTGATGAAATTCTTGAAAGCACTATTAAACTAGTACTAATCAATTTTAAGCATAGATTTAGATAGTGATGTAAACTGGTAACCGACAAACAAATACTTTCTTGGTCCACTGCCAAAAAAAAAGTTTTAATGAAGAAATTTAAACCAATTGTTCGGAAATAAATTGAAAATATACGGTTCATGATTTGTTCCAGATGCAATGCGAATATTTTCTTCGAAACTTATTATAATTTACCTAATCTAGACGCAAACTATGTGTCTTAACTTAATATATGTACCATAAAAATGCTGAATGAACTGTTTCTAGAAAATTTTATAACTCAAGCAACTAAACCTACCTACAGTGAATCACAGTGAAAATGGCCCACCATGAAATTACATCAGTATTTGGTTAATATTTATTAAAAAGGACGAAAATAAAATAAATATTTTTGTTTAAAATAAAGTTTATTTGGTATTCAATATAAGGAACTAAAAAATTCTTTTAATTACATTATTAATTCATTCAAATTTATCTCACAATGAAAATGGCCCAGTATATTATAATTAAAGAAATAACGTTTTTTTTTATTTTTAATATTTTGTAGGAAAGCCTTTATGACTTATTACCAATTTTAAACGATTAGGAATGGATTCTTACTAACTTGGAGAAATTTTTTTGAACTGTTTTTGTTTCTGATGTAAAAAATGAAAGAATTAATAATGTAATTAAAAGATTTTTTAGTTCCTTATATTGAATACCAAATAAACTTTATTTTAAACAAAAATATTTATTTTATTTTCTTCCTTTTTAATAAATATTAACCAAATACTGGTGGGCCATTTTCACTGTGATTCACTGTATGTACCTAAAGGTTAGAGGACGTGTACTTGTCCGTTAAGACAAGTACAATACCCGGAGGTCGAAATTGACCCATTGTACGTATGTACCTAAAGATGCAATATTATTTTCTAAGTCTCATCAAGCAACCAAATCTCTAACCTTCTCTAACAACCGACGCACATAAAGTATGAATTACAATAAGTAGGTAGAGATTATAGTCATTAAACGCACACTACAAGTTTTTTTCCCAACGATTATTTGTTAATGCTCAGCATTTGTGAGTGTCACTAACTCATCGTATTGAACGTGTACACATTTTGAAATCTAGAAACATTTGCACACCTTTAAACCTTTTTTTTTTTTGTTTGGTTAGTCCAACCATGGCTACAATATTTGTTATGTTGGTACCTCTATGCTATTAAAATAACTAAAACTAGACAGTGTTCAAAAGGAATGCATAGCGGCATATGATGGTAATGCATAGCAGCGAGAAGCTGAATAGTAATTCAATCTATAAATACTGTCTTAGCCTGAAACTAATCTTTTTTTTTTTCATTTCCGTTATATAAAAACCCCCACCGACTTAAATATATCAGTGAATGTCTCTTTTCAATTCCCATTGTCGTGAAGGATCAATATGCATTCGGATAAGTCATTATCGGAAAAGAGAAATTGAAGGCAGTTGTCTATACTAATAACTGGAGTTTGAACAATGATCTACTAAAGTACAGTGATGGCTTGCGAAGTCGCCGTAGTCTAGTAGGCAGTGTGTTGGCTTATTAGACTGAAGGCCCGAGTTCACATCCCAGGTCAGACATCAAACGAAAATGCCAAAAACTCTGAGAGTAAATAAAATTGCCATGAAAAGCTTCTCAAATATCTGTCGTTCGGAGTCGACTTTAAAGTGTAGGTCCCGCCACTCATGTATAAAATTAACGCACACAACATAAGTGGTGTAAGAAGCTAGGTCGTAAGCCTGACTGAAAGGTTGTAATGACCAATTATGTATGTACAGGGTGGGCCAAAAGTCGCGAAGGGATTTGAAAAATTAATAACTTTTCTAATTTAATTTTTTTTTTATTTTTCTTTTTAGGACTTGTAAAATAAATCTGGGAGATTAATTTTGGAAGGTTACAACGTTATTCAGGTAACCAAAATCATAGAACTTTATTTTGAACATCATCGATCAATAATTCAAACTCAACGAGCCTATCGTCGTCATTTTAATGTGCGGAATTCACCATCCGAATCAATTAGTGACACGTTTTCAGGAACAAGGCTCACTAAGGGATCTTCCACGAAGCGGAAGACCACATTCTGTAATTAATGAAGCAAATATTCAACGCGTTCTGGAGAGTGTTGAGGAGAATCCTGAAACATCAACTCGAAGGCGCTCTGCTGAGCTGCAAATGTCTCGGCGGTCTTTACGCAGAATATTAAAGGGAAATTTACATATTTTCCCATACAAGCTGCAGTTAGTGCAAGAACTAAAGCCACGAGATTCCCAAGAACGATTAAACGATTAAACCCCTTCGGACTTTTGGCCCACCCTGTATGTATGATGGCTTGCGATTCTACCGAATCACATCTCCATTGAGCTAAGCTAAAACCGTGATATATATGGCAGGGAATGCCTAAAAAATCCTACTAGGTGCTAAGGTGTTGAAGTGCATGTCCCACCATATCTTTAGGAACTGCTCAAGCTATACGACCGGGTAAAGCAAGCATTGAAGTGCAGAAGGCATGTTGTGAGTGTAGATCGGAAAAAAGATTAGCGGACAATTCTTTTTTTTTTTTTTTTTGGCGTGTGAGGTAGGGTTCAAAATGCCTTCGCACTTACAGTGACCGTCGTCAACTGCGTCGAGTGGTGCTTCCACTAAAACAATCCCTCCTCCTCTTCTGGGGAGATGTAGATCGGAAACAAGATTAGCGGACAATGGTGGTGTGTGAAACTAGGTTGCAATCCTGACTAACAGCCAATTAAGTAAGTAAGTGAGTTGATAAACATATAAATTAATTCCAAATTCACATCGTTTGATAACACTAACAGGTTAACTTTAACTTTAACCGAGTTTCTGACAAGCCACCAGCCTGCCTGACAAGCCAGTGCGCTCCACAGCACTCTCAGATGTCCCAGTTTTCAGTAGAGCGCCAATCTGCTGACCAAAACAGATGCTCGCGAATTATGAAAATGGAATCCATTAAAGACATTAAAGGTAGAAAATACAATGGAATGGTGGCTGCTGCTGGAGACATGAGACAATGATAAAAAGTCTATTAACCCTAGACGGTTCCTCTTCTATTTTGTACATTAAGATCACTCTTCGTTGAATCGACGAACACTTTCACCCTAATTGGTTACTGTTCGTCGAATCGACGAAACTCGTTTACTCTTTATCATATAATTCTTTTATGTTTGACCAAATTTCGATCTTTTTATAAACAATGTTGATTGATTACGAAAGCTTGTAGTGAGTAAACGTACCCGGACCACCCATTTTTTTAATCCAGGATGGTAATTTTTGTACATTAAGGTTACTCTTCGTCGAATCGACGATCAAAAAAAAATTTTTTTTTTGTTTACTGACTGCAAGCTTTTATTATCAAATAACGTTGTTGAAAAAAAGAGCGCAATTAGGCAACCATAAAAGAGTTTTATGATAAAGTGTGAATGAGCTTCGTCGATTCGACGAAGAGTAACCGTCCAGGGTTAAAGAAGAAAAGTCTACAATACCACACGATAGCAATACAAACTCACGACAAGTGAATATATGTAATGCCGTATAACTATTCCCCGGAGTGTTTCGTTGGAATTGAGATTTTTTTTCAATCAGAATTCAACATACATATGAGACCTACGAAACAGAAGAGAACCTACCTCCTATAGAAATACAGTTTCTCAATTAAATAAGAAACAAAATAACGAAAATGTTTTTGTCTTATTAAGGTGTGACGTGACGTTGCTATTTAGCAGCAATCAACTGTATACTATTTTCCATTGTTGCTGTTGTTATTAGTTTGTTCTAAATGTTCATAAGGTTGTAAGTATTTAATAGTGTTTACTAATTAGATCGTTTTAATTCTTGTTGTTGTTGTTGTAGTCTATTTCTGTGCCTAGTTTTGTCTGCCTGTTGGTTAAAAGGAAGTGAAAACAAATTAACAAGTACCAGTACATTTATTTTTTTTTCTGTTTTTAAAAAATATTATCATTCGCTTTTAATGCTACATACCCTCTCTGGGCAACAAAGTATGTACCATAATGTGTGTACGTTACTTATTGTATTTTGTACTTTGTACAAGAATATTTACATACCTTTTTAAGTACAACATACATGAATATTACGACGTTGTGTTGTTATACACGTACATACATACATTACAATAGAATTTTAAAAAATAAAAAAAATTTTAAAAAATAAAAAAAATTGTTATTAAATGAACTACAATGGCTTTTCTTTTACTGTTTTTCGTTTCATTTTTTTTATTGTTTGCTCGCATATATAGAGGCCCAGAGCTTTTATCTCATGTATATGCATAAGTGGTATGAGTATGTGTATGCTGTAATGTATACAAAAATATTTAGCATATGCATTAATATGTACTATACCCCCCCTCCCCCTTAAGCCAGCATACATATACTCGTACAATATAAGCTGTTTTGCTGTATTGTATTGTAGTCTTATATCGTATATGAGTTGTATTGTAGAAGTAGTGCTGTTTGGAAGAAGAACAGAAAATATTGCATGGAAAAAATGCCAGGTATTGTAAAAATTTAAGTACAATAACAAATACAATGTTTTCGGTCAAGGATTTTTTATTTTTTCTTTTTCATTTATTTTTTAGGTTTATTGTATCGCTTGAAATCCGGGTCAATAAAGGGACTTACTCTGTACAATTTAGTGAGAAATGCTTTAAAATATCTTTAAAACCATGATAGATTAAGTGTGAGTTTAGGCATTAACATCTTCAATGGTTAAATTTGAAATAGTTTAGGCCTGCACACGTTCATAGTTTCACTAAGCCAGGCTACATCAAAAAAATTCCATTTTTAAGACTTGTAAACGAAGTATATGGGGAGTACATACATACAGCTATGGACATTAAATTAGCACAAAATTTCATTATAAAAACAATCAGATTTTTTATAGTATTTTAGGTCTATTCATAAAAAAATTTAAACATAAAAACATAAAAGGCATATTCTTCTATAAAAAAAAAACAAAAATTTTGGCGAAATTGCCAATCGTCTGCTCATTAAGACCTGCAACATATCAAACGCTAGATTTTAGCTGGACAGTAAAATAGCACAAATTAAAATTTCTGGAATAAAAATAATATATTTTAATAAATAGTAAAAATATTAATGTTATCAGTTTATTTGATCAATGTTTAGTAGAGTAGCCTCTATTTTCAAGCACCACGTGGCATCTAAGGGACAAAGTTCTTTGGAAAAGATTTTTGGGAATCGAGTACCAAGCTTCCGTATTCCAATCCACAAATCGTCCAAATTTTTGTACTTTTGTTGAGCAATAGTACATTTCACATCGTTTCAGAATTTTTCTATCGAATTTAAGTCAGAACTTTGCACCGCCCAGTCTAAAACGGGAATGTGCACTTTATAAAATCAATCCTTAGCAAGCTTACATGTGTGTTTGGGGCCACTATCTTGCAAAAATATGAATAAAACTGGCATGTATTAAAAGCTTATGGTTCCATTTTGTTCACTAGAATGTCCAAATACTGATAACGGTCCATTTTTTCATTAATTTTCACAATGGGACTTACACCGTGCCATGAAAATGCTCCCCACGTCATTGCACTTTCTCGACCATGCGTTATGATCCTTTGAGTATAGCGTGGATTTAATTCTGGCCGTTAAACAACCACTCTACCATCTGGTCCCATACGATTTTGCATTGTTTCATCACTCTAAAATATTTTTTCCAGAATGGGAGATCTGTACCCTTGTGGGTGCTAGTAAACGTTAAACGCTTGACTATATTTTTCTTTTGGTAGAAGTGGCTTCTTTCGACAAGAGCGTCCAAAGAGCTTTCCGTGATTAAGATGTCATCGTATTAGCCTGTCCGATAAATTTAACCTAAATTGAGAGTTAATTTCGTTCAAAATATCGCGTGACGACATGTAAGGCTCCTTCTTTGACTTCCGGACAATAGCACGGTCCACGAATTCGGTTGTTTCCTTGACACGTGGCTTTCGTTTTCTGCGACATTATTATGTTTGCTTTGAAGGAAATGATCACGTTATAAATCATTTTTCGCGAGCAAATCGAAATTTCGGCAATTTCAGCCAGGTTTTTCCCATCATTCCACAAGTCAACGATAACGAGCTTCCACCTCTGGCGAGCAATATTTTCAACGTCCCATTTTAAAAAAAAAATTACTATAAATGCCATAAAATTAAAAGAATATACCGTAAGAATAAAAATACTTGAACAAAGCTTGTACTTATGCACGTTGTGTTAATTTACTGTCCAGCTCGAATTTAGCTACTGATACAAATTAGCAGTCAAAACAATAAATATGTACGATAACGGTAATATTTTTGTTAAACAACAGCTAGATGTCATCGTGCAACATTCCAGACCAAAACAATTGACCTAATTAGGATACAAATAAGAAAAAATTCACAATCAAACTATATATGAATTTTGTGCTAATTTAATGTCCATGGCTGTATGTATGTGTTTGAATATCATATTGAAAATGAAATGAACCATGAGTAGTCTCTACACCTTCTTAGGTGGTGTTATTTTCTGTCGTGGTTTATTACACACCTTTTCCCACCTCTCATTGTTTTATAAATCAGACACAATTAAACCGAAATACAAAACATAATTACAATTAAACTGAAAATCTACATGCAACATAGATTAATGATGGCAACTGCAATGCTAATTGCTCAATAAGAATTTAAGCATTTTTCTATGAAACATTTTCAGATGAAACTTGACGTCAAATGGCAATCCATACAAATGGAATGCTTTCTGGCATCAAGTCTTCATCAATTCAGAGAAAGAATTCAACGCCATCAAACGAAAGATTTTCAGTACTAAGCGCGAAGATGCAGAACTCTTCTGCCCAATGGGGTCATTAACCTTCTATTTCACGCCAAAGCTGAAGACAAAAAGGATGTCATCTATCACCTCAATTGTTTACCAACAAGCATCCGTTTAGTATATTCCAGAAAAAAAAGGGACATGAAATTTCTCACACCAGATTAAGAATTTAAATTATGATGCTGATATTTCCCTACTCTGGCATAAGATAGCTAACATAAAAAAATAAAACTAGAACATCTGGAAAATTTAGCCCGCCAAGTTAAACTTGAGATAAATATCAAGAAAAGCAAAGCCATGACTCTGACACATAAATCAGGCTGAATATAGCAGATGATTGGTTTCGTGGACCGCTGTAACTTGTGACTTAAGCGCATATGTTAGCCACTTAAGAACATCCCACAAGAAAAAATTTAGCAGGTTCAAATTGCACGAATTGGGTGGCAAGTTCACAATGTTACCTCCAAGTAAGAAGGCCATGAGCTTAAATCGCTCTTGCAGAATATACAATATTGCATGCTGGTGACAACTAAAGGGTCCGCCAAATAACTTTTTTTTGAAAATGCTTTAAAAAAAAACTACTGAATATTTTCCAAATTTCTTTTTTTATTTGAAAGTACAATCCTTCCGGTTAATAATGGAAAATAATTTCATTCAAATGGCTGCCTCGGCTAGCCAGGCAGTAGCCTACACGATCGGTCCAATTTTTCAACACATTATCGATTGTGTGCAGCTGTATTTCACCAATGGCTTCACGAATATTGTCCTTTAAAGCGTCAATTGTCTCTGGCTTGTCGGCGTAACACTTATCTTTGACGGCACCCCACAAATAATAGTCCAACGGTGTCAAATCGCAGCTCCGAGGTGGCCAAACGACATCAGCTCTGCGGCTGATAATGCGATCTTCAAAAACAGGGCGCAAAACATCGAGTGTAGCTTCGGCTGTGTGGCACGTAGCGCCGTCCTGTTGAAACCAAATGTTGCCAATATCCTCCTCTTCAATTTTTGTAAACAAAAATTCGTTCAACATGGCCCGATAACGATCGCCATTGACTGTAACGGCCACTCCTTGCTCATTTTCGAAGAAAAATGGCCCAATTATACCTCTGGAGCAAAATCCACACCAAACAGTGACTCGTTTTGGGTGCGTCGGCTTTTCAATGTATGCGTGCGGTTTTCTGTGCCCCAAATGCGAAAATTTTGCTTGTTTACATACCCGTCAAGATCAAAATGAGCTTCATCTGAAAAGATGATTTTTTTTGCCAAAATCGGCATCTTCTGTAAGTCGATCGCAGGCCCACTTAGCGAAGCGAAAACGTGAATACACAACCATATTCGTTCAGCGGAAGGATAAAACAAATTATCTGTCAAATCAGACATGAGCTATGTGTTACAATTCACGAAATAAGCACTAGTTGAAAAAAAAAGTTAGATGGCGGACCCGATATATGTTAGAGAGAGCCGTCCTGTTAAAACTACATGTCCAGATCATTCAATTCAGGGCAATAGAAATCCACACCAAACGGAGAATTTTCTGGATACTTTACATCTAGCGTGGATTGCTATCATACCGATTTCGTGAATTTACTTTGTTCGCATACCCATTTATCCACTCATGCTTGTTTACCTTTTCAATTACTGAATGAGTTGAATTTTTGTATTGCCGCAGGTTCGAGTCACTACGTAAAATTCGCCAAGTTCTTGGGAGCGATGCAAAAACGATTGCCTAGAATTTTCTTTCACACTTTGACGAACTGGGGCGATGTTTATCCCTTTCCGACCTAAAGACGAACCAAGTGATAAATTTTTTTAAATTTTTGAATACTGTTACTTCTGTGTACATACATCATTTTAAGATATTAAGTTTTGTCAGTAAGACCCTTTTGTTTCAGGATACGCACAATTGTTGCAGTCCGGTTTTATTTCCAAATAAAAAAATCAATATATTTGAAACAATGTTATTTATTTTTATTTTTCTGTGTGGTATTTTACAAAACAATTTTGTTTTTTACTAAGGCATAAATATACTTGACATTTGGAACAATATGTAGGCGTTTTTTTACATCCAACAAGTCGGCAGTATCTTGCTGATGACAAATCATGCTCAAGAGGCCAGTGTTTGTATCCAGCAAGTCTTTTGTCTTGGCATGGTTGTACGGATGGGCGATATTTTTCGGCAATATTCTGGCGTTCTTCATCTTCAGATTCATATTCAATATATTTTTTTTTTTTTTATCTATAGCTACTAGATGTTTAGCTAACGCCATTTTAAAACTAAACAAGTCATGAGTATTTTTCCGATGTTCGGAACTCATTTTGAAATGATCTCTGTATTGCATCCAAGCGTTACAGCACACAAGGTCAATGAAATGTATAAAAACTTTTAAAGTCCATTTTCGAGTTTTAAAAAATGACCTGTATGATTCCATTAATTGATCGCAAACATCAACGCCACCCATACACTTATTGTATTCCCTGACGATTCTAGGAGCTGGAACTTCCACATACCTTTTCTCTTTTTTTCCCAGCGTTTGACGTGTTCAACTGGACCGCACTCGTAAGCTGAAGATGCAAGACCTAACGACTTTGAATCTTTCCACTGCACCACGACAATATTGTCTTCACTATTACAAAATTCATATTCGATGTTTATAGCAGATATTTCGTTTGGTTGACGTACGGGTGTTGGTCGATCGTTTACTGAATCAGTAGACCACTATGGTAATCGCAGAATAGGCGACAAGTGTGGTTGCCTGAATATAACACCCATTTTAGCAAAACAATTTTATTATTTGCATGTGTGTTGAATGCTATATATACTCGTATGTACATCCGTGCATGGTGTTTTGGTGCAGCAGACTAAAAAAATGTCACTAATTTGACAGATGAAGCTTCACAAGATGGCCGTTATGAACTTTCAAAGTTCGAAAGCATTTATTGGAATACGTTACATTTCATCTATTGTCATCGATATTTATGCTAATCCGCATAAATTATTTTTTTTTTTAAAGAAACTTTAAATCGGAAACTATTTTATGCTGCCCCCCGAATGCATGATTCCCTTGTAGTATTATAGAGTGGAGAGTATGTATATAGTTTAGAGCAACTATAGCTTCCTTTGTATTCGTAACTAAAGCTGTCTTTCTTTCGAAACTTTTTAAACACTTTTGAAAAAATGAAATCACTTAAGAACCCACTTAAAATTACAAACACTTGAACAAATTTTAGGTCGCTGTAGTGTCGTTCTTGACCAACTACTCGTACATACTTTGTATTGTATACACGAGTATAATTATCTTATTACGGCGATTGTTATACTTAATGAATCGTATGTAAAAATTTCTTTTTCTGTCTCTCTTTCTCTCTCTCTCTATTTCATTTGCATTTGAAAACACTTATTTGTAGCCCAGTGCTCTATAATGAACATTTTCAGAGTTGAGGGCTTTGAAACAGTAGAAAACAGTATAAAGTATGCGGACAAGAGTAATGGACTCAAACATTCATGATTTCTTTGACACTCTATAGAGGTGCTTAAATATTTAAGTGGTCATACTCATACATATGGGTGAGAAAACGTACATATGTACAGCCACGTATGTATGTATGTATGTATAAGTCACAAAAGTAATACAAAAAAAATTGTTTTTTATTTTTTTTTTTCTAAACAATAGGAAAAATGTAAAGAACAACAACATGTTGATGGCACTTAAAAATTGTTTAAGTAGGAATAAAAAAAAAGTAGAAAAGAAAAGTACCTCAGGTACTTACGTAAAGTAGTTTTTTTTTTTTTGTTTTTTTCTTCAATTTTAAATTCATCTGCCAGGCACTTACGAATTAAGGGAAATAAAACACTCTGAGTTTTGCTTACATTTTCATTCTCAAGCAAATTACATTTTTATGCGGGTCCTAAGACTCACACACTGTCACTGGCACTGACTACCATGGCTGTAGTCGGTAAGTGAGAGTATATTTTAAGAAATATTTTATCCTGGCATTAATTTATCTTGTAGATTTCTGTGCTCATAAACCACATTTCCCTTGGCAGAAGACAACCGTTTGTATTTACTTTTCATAGAACTAAACTAAACTGTACTGAGCTTCAAACCCAAATACCCTAAGGAGGTGTGTTATGTTGTCTAAAGATTTTCATTTTACTTTAATAAAATGACACTTTTTTACATTGCATGAAACATTCTTCTTTTCACCAGCCATCATCATATTTTATCGTCTTTATCGTCTCCTCTTCCGTGTCAACTCTACTGTAGCTTCTGTATTACTTTCTTGCAAAGGTTCATTTGCCATTAAGTGTGTAACTTTATACGTTACTTGGCATTTCCTTGGCATAATATATGTATGCGATGAATGAATGGCATGTTGTTTCCATGTAAGGACATATTTTTACACACTTACAGCATATAAGGAAAGTAAAGTTGGTTTGGTAAAGGACGATTCTTTTTAAATTGATTAATGACATCAGCATAGAAAATTTTTCACTTTGATGTCAACAATATGTGACCAAAAATTAAGTTTTATTCGATTTATTATGCTGTTAGTAATATACTCGTACAGTGTAATAGAGCATACGGCAAAGAAAAGTCTCATAAAACGAAGTAAAGTAAAGAAAATCTTATCTGTATCTTAAAAACTATTTTAAAACCCTTGTTTAATTTCAATGAGTAGATTTTAAATTATTTCTCCTTAAGCGAATGGAGCAGTACTTTCTTCTCTAATGTCTAAGAGCTTAAGATCAATAGGTAGTTCTTGAGTTAGCTAGTAATCTGAGATCAGCAATCAATCATTTTTTTGCTACTCATAAACACTCATGAAATTTTGAATATACACTTGTGGACATACAATTAAGTCACATAACCAAATTTTTCATTTTTGTAAAAATTAAAAATTAATTGTTAATTAATTATTAAGCATATGAAATTAATAAATATTAGTTGTTTTTGTTTCCATTCTTCTTAAATCTTTTTAATTTTTACAAAAATGAAAAATTTGCTTAAGTGACTTAATTGTGTGTCCACGACTGTATGTAAGTGGATCAACAATATTGAAATTTAACTATTCTGCTCTGATTCATTCGTACTCACTACACAACTTTGATTTATAAGTACAGGTTGTAATGAGTTTGCATACAACGTTGACATCAAACTCATACCATTCGAAATATATTTTTTTCATAAGCCTACTCATTATTTAGATTTATAACTTTAGAAAAATGCTTATAATACTTATAAATGATTAGAGTGACTAGAATCATTCATTAAAATTTACAGTCTTAGTTGTTGTTGCATTTACAAAAAAAAGACAGAGCAGGAAGCACAGCAAACACACAACCTTCCAGTGAGTATTTTAGTGTTCGTACTAATTTTGTGATTCTTGTAAATGTTGATTTATGGAAGGTCGAAATCAACAAGATCATACCGCTCCTTTATTGCAACATAGTCATATCTCAAAAAATTAAAAATTTGTAGTTACTTAAGCAAAACTGCTCTTTTAGACCTTCTGTACATGTTGAAAAAGAAATCAGTTTTATATCCCAAGCTGAACCGAAGTTATAGCAAAAAGTGTTTGCGGCAATTAGATCATAGGACTTATGCCTTGAAAACTTAAATCGCATTTTGCCAAGTTCAAGTTTTTTTGAGATATGACTACATATGTTGCAATAAAGGAGCGATACGTGTTATTAAGTATGAATATAATGAGTACTTTAAATTTTGAATATGATTTGAGGTTCCATGATATTAAAATAAGTATGTATGCATATAAGTATCAGAAATTATGCACATGATTCGATTCTACTCATCTTTTTGAATACTCATTGCTGATCTCTGGTAGTAATCTTGACTAAAGGGCCAAGGCGGCCGTCTAAGCTGTCTACTCTCTACAGCACAAGAGGTACCAAAAGTTGTTTCAGACCGCATTTCTACAGTCGTGAACTTATTAGCAGATTTTCCAACAAATCAATTTATTATTTTCAATGCAAACCGCTAATGTAGAAGGCCTTATGGATCGATATTTAACCTTTAAGGAGCGGGTATGTAACTGCAAGGCAACGCCACTGTTAGGTTTTATCTTGGTAAAGCCCAGTGCTATCCTTGCAAGTACATGCCAAGCAGCTCACAGCCTTCGTATCTTAGATCATTGGTATTGGTACTCAGCATCCGCTGGGTACATGCTAATGTGAAAAGGCGAGTTTAACGATTCGGCACGACCTTGACTATGTTTGTAAAATCGATTTTGATGACGCAAGTGGGCTGACGTTTGTTGCATTCTGTAACCTGAGTACACCGAGTGAAAATCGGTCGAAATGGCATTCAGGCTAATGCTGCAGACGCCTCCGTTCTGTTAAATCCTTGGCAGGGCTTCGAGTACGTTCGATTATCGTCGCCATTTAGTTGGTGATGCAGGTTTAGTTGAGATGACTCCTAATTAGTGTCCGACCTGGCTCTAAACGCAAACGCGGACGCGGATATGAGCACGCAAAGGCCAAAGTGCCAAAAGGACTCCACTCCGAAGTAATACCACCGTAGTTCCGGGGTGGGCACAACAGGTCCACGAGACGAGGGGGGGATTTAGTGGGTGAGGGCCCCACACACGGAGGATGTGACGACTTTCTCTATGGTGCGGTTAGGTACATTTACCCCTCCTCGGCGTAAAAAACAAAAAAAAAACCTTTAAGGATACTTATCACAGGGCACTGCGAGATTAGGTCGCTGACGGGGATCTGGAACAGATCCCAGCCGGACTATTGCAGGGTATGTTGCGATGAGGAGGAGTTAGAGACTATCGAACACCTCCTCTGTAACTGCCCAGCCCTTGGTAGGTTGAGGTTGAGGACCCTTGGCAGAGCCTTCTTTGAGAGCTTGAGTTCTGTGTCGAGAGCCGACATCGAGGCTCTCCACAGATTCATTAGCAGTTTGAGCTGGTTGAGAGGTGCTAGGGCTTCATAGCTTCATAAGTGTAGAGGCGCGCTCTACCCTTGTTTGTGTCTGTTTCTTTCTGTGTGATTCCCATCCTCCCCTTACCCTTATGCCCTCCTTTCATCCTATTCCCTCTATTTCCTTCCCTCTCCAAGGACGTTGTACAATGGGTCAATTTCGACCTCCGGGTATTGTACTTGTCTTAACGGACAAGTACACGTCCTCTAACCTAACCTAACCTAAGGATACTAAGATTAGGGCCGTAAAGACCCCAGGCATATCCGTCTAAGGTCTTGGAATCCTTCTTCGACTAAATACGTTTTTTATCCAAAGACTTTTATTTCATTTAAACTGTTGCCTTAACCAGACGAAATGAAAGCAACATACTTGATTCGGTATACGAATCTTATATATTCAATCACTGTACATATTAGTGTTCTAAGAGAATTTAACAAATTTGTTTCATTTTTAAATGCCACTAATGGTATCTAAAATGTTTGATATTGAAATAACTATACCACAACACTAACTTCATTTCAGCCACAAAAAATAAAATAGGCTTTCGGTAACAAACAGTTTGTTGGTTTCTTAATACCAAACCTATAAAAGGTCTAATGGATTAAAAGTGTGTAATTTATTACTATCAATCTGTGTATGTATGTATGTATGTATGTATGACCTTTGAATTGCTCAAATACAATTGTAGGCCTCCCTTCAAATTTATTTCCTGCAAATGCGATAATAATGCCAAATAATTAATGAAACCTTCAGAAAGCCAAGCCAAGCCAAACCAAACCAAACCGAATGCCATTGTTTTTGAAAGACTTAAAATCGATTATTTTGGAATTTCGTTTTCAGTTTGCGTTAATTTTAGATTTTATTTTATTTTTTTCCCCCATTTTTTTTTCCTTTAGTCTTAATAATATTAATTTTGTTTTCTGTTTTCTGTTTTTTTTTGTAACAAATTTTAATCGATGGTGTTTTAGCACGTTAAAATGCAATGAATTCTGTTTGAAAAGCAGCAAAAGAGAAAACAAGAAAACCGCCAAGAATTCAAACTAAACTGGGCGTATATTTTGGCATTCATGATAAAACAATATTGATTAGATGTGTTGTGTATGGCTATATAATAAATGAATTTACAGCTGAATACCGAAAAAAAGCAACAAAAGTAACAAAAAAAACAAAAAGGCCATAAAATTAAATTGTTTAGACCTTGCAACATTCAATTTAATTTTTTCCAAATTTTTTTCCCCTGTTTTTTTTTTTTTTTTCTTTTTGGTTGAAGTGTCTAGAGATTTCAATGAAATTCTAATGAATAAATGAGTCTTAATAATAGTTTATTCTATAATGGCATATTCAGTTATATACGGTTAAAGAACACAAAAAACCCCATTAGCCAAACGGTTAGTAGTAGTCAGTCACGTTAGATTTGAAAAAAAAAAAGAAAATAAAAAAAATTCTCAATTTTGTTTTTATTTTTCTATAAAAATCAAAATTAAAAACAGAAAGAAAGAAAAGAAGCTTAAAATTAATTTAAGAACTATTCGGCACACTTTATTTCAATTTAAGGAATCAATTTCAATTTGAAATCCATGTTTCCCATTCGATAGCATCCTAATATATATTATAAATCTTTCTGTAAGTCTGTTTTTTTGTTTGTTTGTTTGTTTGTTGGTTTGTTTGTTAGTCAATCACGTCTAAACGCCTGGACCGATTTTCTTGAAATTTGGGATATAGATCGAGCTATAAATCTTTTCAAATTTTTGACCAAAAGGGGACAAAAAATGGGTCAAAGGGGGAAAAAATGGACAAAAATTAGTACTTTTATGCATAAATGCTTTATTTTATCTGTTTTATAGGTAATTTTTTACGATTTAGCTTGGTTAAGTTTCCCAAATAGCTATTGGAGGTGTTCCGTTTCTAAAGTTGAACCAAAAGGGGTCCAAAAAGGGGGAAAGGGGCCAAAAACGGGCAAATTGAGTGCATAGCCATTCACGCCTGAACGCCTGGACCGATTTTCTTGAAATTTGGGATATAGATCGAGCTTTTGTCGGTGCAGGTTATCTGCCGGGGAAGGTTTCTAAGTTGGTATGACAAATTTCCGACAGGTGGCGCCACTGAAAATTACTAAAAATGATTTAAATCGTAAACTGTGGATTTGATCATGTTATGATATTTAGCAATGTTGTTATGCATGAGCCGGCGAAGGTTTCTAAGTTGGTATGACCAATATCCGACAGGTGGCGCCACTGAAAATTACTAAAAATGAATTAAATCGTAAACTATGCATTTGATCATGTTATGATTTTTAGCAAAGTTGTTGCGCATGAGCCGACGAAGGTTTCTAAGTTGGTATGACCAATATCCGACAGGTGGCGCCACTGAAAATTACAAAATATGAATTAAATCGTAAACTGTGTATTTGATCATGATATGATCTTTAGCAAAGTTGTTGCGGATGAGTCGACGGGATTTCTAAGTTGGTGCGATTAATTTCCGATAGATGGCGCCACTGAAAATTATTCAAAATGAATGACAAGTAATTGGTCGACCTACACCTCAAGCACGGAAGAAAAGAGCATTACGAGCCTCAGAATCAGACTAGCAACGAGCATTGAGACTGGAAAATCTTCGAGTACATGCCGCTGAGACCCGTTCGAGAGAAGTGAGATTAGAAAATGAACGAATGCGTATTACTCAGGCCCGTTCGTCTGAATCATCTGGACAACGGGAAACAAATTCAATAAAATGATTCAAAATTAATTGGATATTTGTGTAATGTCTTTCCTTCAAATTTATTTTAGTTGGCGGAGCAGCAACGCGCGCAGGGTACAGCTAGTTAAATAATAAATATTGTTTCACATTAAAATAACTTTGGGTGTTAAGAAATTTATGGCCCGAACAGTGCTGAAAGATAAAGCCATTTAGATAGAGAATCTTACATTTACAACTACAATTAATTTTTGTGTTTTGTAATTCAGACTCTTTCTTGTCTTCATTTTTATGACTGCAAGTGAAAGAAAGAAAAAAAATAAAAAAAATAAAAATTTTTTTAAACATTTTATTATTTTATGGTTGGCCACCACCAACAACAATATGTGAAACAATTTAACATTTTAAGGAGTTAAACAAAACAAAAAACAACAAGAGAGAAAAACATGTTTTATGTTCATTACCGGGCTTGTTGCCAGAGTTATAGCCATTTTGGTATATTTATGATCAGCAAGCAGTTCCATAAAGAAATTTATTGGAAACTAAAAAATAAATATGTTTTTTGCTATTTAAGGCCTTTACAAATTTAGTTAAAAAACTTAATTTACGATTGCATTATGTTTGAGTGTAAGTGAAGGTCTGTCCATATATACATATCTGTAAATGGGAAGGTTACCTACTAGTGAAGTGTGCCAAAGTATACATACCATTGTTACTTCAATTTAAACACAATCGATAACTAATGTAGATGTCAATTAATGATTACTTTTTTTTATTTTGTATACCCTCGACTATCGTACTTTTATTGGCCACTAATTTCGTTTACTTGTAGTAAAATTTAATACACGAAGCACAACCATTTACCATGACTAGAAGCTCTCTAGTCATGAAAGAAATTGTCTTCTTTAACATTCATTTGCTCATTGTTTTTCAAATATTTTATTGCTATTCAACGCAAAATTTTATTTAGGAGTTGTAGGAATGCATTATCTTGTAGTCTATTAGGCAGTGTGGTCTATTAGAGCATAGCCTATGGTGTCAAATTCAAGCTCATTTATCTCAAACAAAACGAAATAGCCTTTTGCTACTTTCCATTCTGGCAAAAACCCCGAGAGTAAACAAAATTGCAATGAAAAGTTTCTCAAAAATCTGTTGTTCGAAATCGATGTTAGACTATAGATCCCAACACTAATGGATTAAATTAACTCACACAACATGGGTTATGAAAAAAGGTTTGGTTGTAACCTTAACTACAGGGTTGTAACAACCAAATAAGTAAGTATGTCCCCAACTAGAATGCAATCTCAAGTAATAACTCCAATAACGATATTAGTAGTACTCTTTTGGAGCATCTATCTAACCTTGATCAGATATACTATTCCATCTTACTCATATCTGTAACTTCCCAAACAGCATTAATGGAATATATTACTGTATAGCCAATCCTAAAATTGCAGATTCCCAATTCAGATGGTTGTCCCTCATCTGGATAATATATCAGCTCTACAGTTTACCGAAATGCCACTATGTTCCGGTAGCCAAATAATGTGGGCGCTTTGATATCAGAAAGTACACTAATATCCTTCCCAGACAAATTACACAGCCCTGCAAATTTTAATTTTTTTTTTTTGCAAATAAGATGGCTCCAGGTGTTTCCCAAGGCATTTTGCGCCCATATCCAATATGGTAGTCGAGGTTTATAAAAATTAATCGGATTTACTTGCAAACCGCCATACGCCATACGACCGCCATATTGGATTCGCCATTTTGAATTTTTTAAATCTGAATGAAGATCTGTAATCAGCGATCCCAAAAACCCCTGAGTAACAATTTTCAAGTAAATCTGATTAATTTTTAAGGACCTCCGTAATGTGTTTCTTTTTCTCTTGCACCCCTTGACATAAACCCACCCCCTACTTTAAGGGTACATGCAATCAATTTGGCTTTGGGCTCATTTTAAAGAGCAAAGATCAATTGTCAATTTCTGACAATAGTGATGGTTCTAGCACGTCAGTGTTTAGCTCTGCAATTATTCAAAAATGACCAAAAACGCTATTTTTAGGGGTTTCGACCCCCCTTTTTCTCGAAAACCTGACGTGATGGAAAGTTTTTGAATCCAGATTCGTGTTCAGCGCGCAAAATGCCTTCGGAAACACCTGGAGCCATCTTATTTGCAAAACCCATGCAGGGCTGTGTTATCATTCTTAATAATCAGCAACGTACTTTATATTATCAACACTTTTGCCTGGAACACACTGCAAAGGTCCGGTAGTTTTATCTGTGAGTTATATCTATGTCTCGTCTTAAATGTTTACGAATCACTATCCACGCATGACCCATATTTGATCCATGTTTTCGGGTGTTGTGTAGAGATGTTAGAGTACTGCGACGAGACGATCTATTATTCTACAAATAGTCGCAGGTGTAGTTGATCCAATTTATATCGCTAAAAAATCAATAAATCTATAAAAAAAAAATAAGTTCTGTCTCATAAGAGTCAAGTTCCACGTTCCACTTTCGCTTCTCTAGCATTTTATCCACAGCGAAAATCTGAACCTAAAATACGGAACAAGATATTGGAAATCCAATTCGCTACAGATTCTCCACTAACTAAAAATACTGCATAAAATCTGAATATTTTTAGCGATATTTATATCCCGTAAGTCTCAAAAATAGGTCCTAATGAAGCTATGAACCGTATTGCCACATAAGCTTTTAATTTAGTTTACTTAGCGTAGTTTGTTGGAATTTTAAAAATCAAAGTGTAGGTCCGGCGCATAGATCTGAGATGTAATGTCATTGTGCCTCGAAGAATAAATAATTTAATGGTAATTCCTGCTTCTGATAACAATTTGGCATTGAAAAATTCTTTATATGAGCAAGACTGACTAAAAACTATGAATGTTAATCTTAACGTCTTTGACAACAGATCTACAGTACATACATACATACATATATGCCTATTAATAACATAAACATTAATTAATAATAATAATAATTAATAATTAATAACATAAACAGGCAGGAGTTGGAAATCTCTTATACCATAAACAGAAGTGTTGAAACCCCAAATTCTTCAAAAATTCTCTTAATAAAGTCAAATCTAACAGAGGGTTCCCTCAATATATACTACATACAGTGGGACCTCGATTCTCCGTGATGGTCGGGACCGGAAGCATTCTGTATAATCAATTTTCCCGGTTAATTGAGTACCAATTTTGGCTAGTTTTTTAATAGATATTTTTATTAATTAATATATGAATATGTATATATTTATATAAAAACTAAATAATTCAAGGATTTTATATACACACATACATGTTTCAAAGTCGCCGTAGTCTAGTAGGTAATGTGTTGGCTTATTAGACGTAAAGCCAGGGTTCGAGCCCCAGGCCAGACATCAAAACAAAATACAAAAAGTATTTCTTCGGCGATTTCCTCTCAGCAGATTTCTGGCAAAAACTCTGAGAGTAAATAAAATTGCCATGAAAAGTTTCTCAAAAAATCTGTCGTTCGGAGTCGACTTTAAACTGTAGTTCTATAAAATTAACACACACAACATAAGTGGTGTGAGAAACTAGGTCAATAATCCTGACTGAAGGGTTGTAATGACCAATTATGTATGTATGTATGTATGTACATGTTTCAAAAATATAAAAAAAAAATAATTTTGTCAGAAAACAGTGAACAGTATACATACATACAGTCGAACTTCCCTATAATGAATCTTGACGGGACCAGAAAATCACTTCATTATATAGAAACTTCATTATACAGAAATTATATTTTTCCCCCACTTTTTATTTAAAATAATTAGGCATATTAGTTTGGGTTACACTTTTCCATTTTTCTTCCACATCAAAACCTTGTACATAATACCAAATAACAAAACCATTATATAAAAATTAATCAATTAATTAATAAATTTTTTTTCAAGAGAAATTCTACTTCGCTGCGTCATTTCCGATCACTGAACACC
Source organism: Sarcophaga caerulescens (assembly GCA_927399465.1). NCBI lineage: Eukaryota > Metazoa > Arthropoda > Insecta > Diptera > Sarcophagidae > Sarcophaga > Sarcophaga caerulescens. The sequence goes on along the minus strand of OV656872.1, from coordinate 138,700,901 downwards.
GGCAACTGATGTCAAAATTGTTATTGATGTGGCTTTCCTCTTTTTTTTGTTCTTATTTTCCTCTTTTGGGAATCCCCTCATTATATGTGGCATCTTTCTCGGTACACAGAATTGTTAGTATGCGTAACAGAAAATTGTTTGAAAAATTCATTATATGACGACAAAAACGCATGTGAGTCAAATATTACACCTGCAAAATTGCTTCATTGTATAGAAAACTTCATTGTATGGAAATTCATTATAAGGAGATCAAAAACAATGAAATTGGAACGGAAAAAGTTGTGTGTTTGAAATCAATTCATAATAGGGAGAGCTTCATTGTATAGAAGTTCACTATAGAGAAGTTCGACTGTATAAGGATTTCGTATACTAAAGAGGGAATTTCCCTTTTTCGCTTGTTTGTCCAAAATAATAGAACAAATTTTTTGCTTATAATCACGGATAATAAAGGTAATTACGGTTAAACGATACAGAAAAATTTAAGACGATCCAAAATCGATCCAAAGTCGGTGCAAAAAATTTTCTTTTTCCATCCCGGATAATCGAATCACGGATAATCAAGGTCCTACTGTACCATAGTTTCACTTTAGCCGTATGTGTGGAATTATATTTCGCTTATTTATTTCCCTTCGCATAAAAACTGTGGAAATAAACTGTGATTGCTTGCTTTTTTCTTTGTTTATCGTGTTTTTTTTCTTTTTGTTTTTAATTTTAAAGATATTTATTATTTTTATGATTATTTCGGTTGGTAATTAACACTAATTATAATTATCACAATATAAGCGAATGGAAGTAAAATAAACGTATAAAAAAAATAATATCTATTACAAAAAACATATTTTTTTAATTTAGTTTCTAACCATAAATCAAGCGAAGCTATCAACGGTACAAGCACTGAAAATGCATTGAATCTGAAGATATTTCTTTAAAGAAAATTCTAATCTCATTCCTCAAAGTATTTTCAAAACTTTCCAGGAATGATTAGAGATTATCAGATCTTTAATGCGTACCGAATTGAATAAAATTTACGTGTGTATGTCGAGAATACTCGTCGGAGAAATGGTAACTTTTCTGCTAATGTATTAGAGTATAATAATGTTGAGTATAATCGTCATAAAAAGATTGTTCGCATTATTATTTAAGAAATTAGCCGTAATTAATTATCATAAAGTGGAGAAAATGAAAATCTTTTAAAAATTATACTTTTTGCGATATTCTGGTAATTCATACTGCGTTAACAATCCTTTTATAGTGGACTCCAATGCCGAACTTGTTGCTTGCAGCTCTACAACTTTTCTACGTTCCAGCAGATGTACCAAGTCTCCTACCCCTTCTCAGTGAATTCCACCAAAGCGTTTATCGAATAATGTTGTCAGTTGGCCACCGAAGCGTTTGCTTCGTTCACTGCGATTAGCAACTCAATGTTCCGTAAGCAATACTGTTGTTCGTAAAACAACATAGATTTGACATTCGTATTATATATGCATAGCCGAGATCAACAAACAAATAATAGCATGCCAAATGATTTTTTTATTATGTCGCACTTTGACGTCCTCGGCAGTACCATTCTTTGTATCGGTCTGGGACTTTCGAACTTTGTTAGTCGGTAACTAACAGTCAATCTTGTTGAAGCTACGTCTTTAAAATTTTTTGTCATTTATTGAGTCTGTTTCGATGAATCACCATTGTCTTATAAAAATTGATGTTCTGTTTGGGCAACAAACTGCCTAGTTCTATCTATTCCTGGATGAATGAATACGTGAAAAAAATAAAATTGTCCACATGAGATCCAAGAGCGTCTAATGCAATGTAAAAGTTATTGGCTGCTGTGGAATATAGGCTTGCGGTGTCATCAGCCCATATTTTTTGAACAACGAAATTGGCGAGGTCTTTACTGACAACGCTGGCGAGATCGATCGATAATTACCAACAACGGCGCTACGTACCATACAACTCATACCACATTGGATATTCGCACCAGCAGTTTGAGGCCACAGTCATTTTACATGGATGAGAAGTGAACTGGCCACCGAGATCGTGCCATTTAACGCCCTTAAACTTTTTCTTGTGAGGTTTTCTCAATAATTTCCATTTGTTAGATCGTCATACTCCATAGTCTCTTGCCACTAATTGTAGACCTTTGGATTCTTTTGAACAGGTCACGGAACACTTTGTTAAAAATCCAATCCAAGAGGACAGAAAAAGTATTCCGAAACAAAATTAAAAAGTTAATCTCTTAATGGCTTATTGGGAAAATTTGTATACATTCTGATCGTGTCGTTGTAGCGCAATGGGTTTACCTTAACAACTGTCTCTATTTAATTTAAAAAATTAGAAAGAAATTATATTTTTGGCATGTGCTTCATTCGATGATTAATTATCAGTATAAGCCATATATATGTATGTTTGTATATATACATATTAATTTTAATCTTTATTAATACACACTTATGTATACACATATTTTATATTTAGAGTATGGCAAAGTAAATAAATTTTTTATTTTAAACTCGTGTTATTTACAATTTAAAAAAAAAAAATTGATTTAAGGTTGGTTTAACTAATTATTATTTTTATTATTTGTATGGTATTGTTGGTTTTGCATTTAATTTTATAAAAAAATAAGGTTTTTTTTGCATTAAAATTTTTAAATAAATATTGTACAATACATGCGGGTAAACTTAACTTAATGAAGCGAATAGAAATTAAAAAAAAAAACTGTTTTCAAGTAATAGAAAAAAAAACAAAAGTTATTCCATTTCAGCAACGATACTAAAATCAGAAAGAGTATAAAGCCAAACAGTACTTCTTGAAACCAACATACATACATAACTGGTCATTACAACCCCTCAGTCATGATTATGGACCTAGTTTCTCACAACACTTATGTTGTGTGCGTTAATTTTATACATGAGTGGCGGGACCTACAGTTTTAAAGTCGACTCCGAACGACAGATTTTTTGAGAAGCTCTTCATGGCAATTTTATTTACTTTCAGAGTTTTTGTCAGACATCTGCTGAGAGATAGTCGCCGAAGAAATATTATATAATATAATACAGGTATCCCTCCTACAACACGGTATCCCACAACACGATTTCACTCTAACACGATTAAAAAAATTTCCGAAAACCTTTTATAACACGGTACTTCTACAACACTTTTTTTTTAAGAAAATTATAATATGTATTTATACCTTTAAGACTTATTACATAAGAAGATTATTACAATGGATTTTAGACATAACTAATTCAAAATCTATTGATGTAAAGGAAGCTTGGAAGCAATTTTCAATTAAAGGCTGCATCGATATCATATCCTTATCGCTGAAAGAACTGAAAATTACAACATTAAATCGATGTTGGAAAAAGATATGGCCAGCAGTAGTTGAGATAGAAAACGTGCATGAATCAGGACAAAATGAAATTGGTGGCATATTAGAACTTGCTAGGTCGATCGGAGTAGAAGGGTTTGTGGATATGGCTATTGAAGATGTGCAAGATTTATTAATGGAACAAGAATTTTGGGAAGCAGATTTTGTAGAAATCGCATCCGAACCCCAAGTGAATGAAATCAATTCTAGCTCTGATGGAGATAATGAAGTTAATAATTTGACACTAAAAAAAATACAGAAAGGATTAGACTTGGCCAAAAAATTGGAATTATTGTTCTTGGATGCAGACCATTGCGCTGAAAGAAGCCGAAAATTCAAAAGGGAATTACAAAATTGCCTATCACCCTATCAAGAAATTTACAACAACCTTGGACGGACAAGGAAACAAAGCAAGATTACGGATTTTTAAAAAGATATCAGCAGGTGAACAAAATATAAATGCAAGTTCCGAAAGTGAAGATGATATTATTCAGCCGAAAAAACCTTCCCATTTAATTGAATTGAACAGCGATGATGAAGAAAATTACTAAACTAAATTCATAATATACATTCATATATATTTATGCCGATTTTTGTTTGTTTTTTATGTATTTATGTGGATTTATATTTGTTTTTTTTTTATATATTTAATTGGATTTTTATTTATTTGGTTATTTTTAATAGAAATAAAGTTTCTTCTGTGGCATTAAAATATTTTTTTGAAACTTAACGCCTGTTTTTGTACCAGCTTCTAGTCTCCTATAGCACGGTTTCACATAACACGTCATATAATAGGAACCTATCGACCGTGTTGTAGGAGGGATACCTGTATATATATAACTCGGTCCTTCAGTCTAATAAGCCAACACACTACCTACTAGACTACGGCCACTTCCTACACATTCCATTATAAGCCTTTACAAAACTCCTGTCAGGATTTTGGCGCAACATTTCGCTTCACTCCTTCTGTGCGCAAGTTTTATTCATGAAACGCGGAACCAAGAGTTTAATGTCTACACAGAACGATTAACTTTGTACAGCTCCAAAGTATTCAGCTCTGGTGGTTGAGTGAACAGTTTAGATTGTTTCAAATTCATCTGGCTTAAGAAAAGTCTCCGTGTTTCTTTATATTTTGCTAAGTTTACTCATTGAAGTCGCCGTGGTCTAGTAGGTAGTGTGTTGGCTTATTAGACTGAAGGCCCGAGTTCGAATCCCAGGTCAGACATCAAAACGAAAACATTTCTTCAGCGACTCCCGCTCAGCAGATTTCTGGCAAAAACTCTGAGAGTAAATGCAATTGCCATGAAAAGCTTCTCAATAAAATTTGTCGTTCGGATTCGACTTTAAACTGTAGGTCCCGCCACTCATGTATAAAATTAACACACACAACATGAGTAGTGTGAGAAGCTAGGACTGAAGGGTGCGGGTCACCTAGCAGCAACTCGTTTCCTTGCTGTTCGCATCTTGAGATGTCCACAAAACACTACTCCCTCTCTTCCACCTTTCTATAACCCATTTTCCTAAAACCTGCACAATGAACTGCATGAGTAGGGACCATCCCCTGAGTGCTGGTTTCACAAAAAAAAAAAAAAATTAAAATTCCTCTTTCGAATCCTTCAGCGATGTGAAAGTTTCTCTCTTGGCGTGCTGATTTCAACAACAACTGGGCGGGTAGTGTCATACTAATATCGAATACTCTTCATAAGATGGCGGCCTGATTGTCTGATAGCGTAGTTATGTCCCTGAGCTCTTTGCAAATTGAATTGAATACTTTCTCTTTACTTTCTGTTCAGTTTGTATTGAATACTTATTTTGATGGCGAAAACTTTCGCTTGGAAAATATCCTCGCGTTTTCTCATGGCTTACGAATGTTTCACTATGGAAACGCCCTCAGTTCTGTAGCGCTATCTGTGTTTAGCCCATCTGTCATCCATTCAAAGAATGATTGCTTTCTTGAAAGAGTATTTACCTTCCAAATCGCTCCTTTCACTTTTAATACTTCGTTTCATTGCCACGCATTACCAAAAATTATAGAGTTTGATGGTTCTGGTCAGGGGACAGTTATGGAAAGATCTTTTATACATTAGACTGATGAAACTTTTGCTACACCTGTCTCCAATTTTTCCATCTGGTTTTTGTTACCATTTGTATCACAACCTCCAGTGCATGCCATTCTCTGCATCTTATCTGTCTCAAACTCTTAAACAATGGCCCGACAGGTAAAGCCCCGCTTAGCCAAACGTCCACGGAACGTATGTCAATTTTTAGCATATGTAAGAGCAATGTAATTGCTTACCGAAATTACGTTATGATTCGGTAATCGCTATCTTTGATTTTCGTATTTTAAAAACGAATGTATGTTCCATTATGCTCCTTGGACGTTTGACTAACCGGGGCTTAAGAAATGGCCTAACCATCTTGGTATGCATCCCATTCTTAATTTGCAGTCTTAAGGTTTTAATGTAACTTTTCTGCGCGTCATTTTGGCATGCTCACCTATCTGTTTAGAGCCCAGAATACTCTCTATCTGTGCCCTCCATGTTAGTTTATTCCCCATTACGATTATTCTAGATGAAGAACCTTTAAAATAGGATAAGAAGTCTTCTGAGAGTACATAAATAAAATTGCCATGAAAATGTATTTAAATTTGTCATTTACAGTCGATGTTAAACTGTATGTCCCACCACTCATGGATAAATAAAATTAACACACACACACACACATTATGGGTGGTGTGAAAAGCTAGATTGTTAACCTGACTAAAGGGTTGTAATGTGATTAAGTAATTGGTCTGAAGCAGTGTATTCAACTCCAAAGTTGGCAAATGTGGAATATAAAATTAAAATAATGATACAAGACACATGCAGATGAAGAATTTTGTATGCTGTAATCCTTCCAAGATGACATAAAGTTTATATAGGATTTTCTATATAACGCTGAATAATTTTTATATAAAAACTAGTTGACCCGACGAACTTCGTCCCGCCCAAAATTGATTTTTTTTATTGCCCAAAACAGGTCACATTATATATTTATTGTAATACGTTGCATAAAACAGTTATATAAAAAAAACTAACTTACTATAAGTGTGTGGATCTATCTATCTAGTTCAAAATTTAATCGAAGTCGGTACGTTATTTAGGTGAGGCATACAAATAATAACAATAAGAGGCCCGAATCATGGGTAGCGCTGACGAAGTTGTAATTGTTGTGCTCACTCCAAAACAAAAACTAACAGACATACATGTTATATATGTACATATGTAGTTATAAACCATCGAATTAGCCGACTTATAGGTATCTTTTTAAGGGGGAGGGTTGCCACGCCCATTTTTAGTGAGTTTTTCGATATCGACTCTACAAACTTATCCACCAAATTGCATTCGTCTACGATCGCTATGTCCCTAAATATTCAATTTTAAAGGTTTGCCACGCCTACTTTTTGCTATATCGAATTTTTTTTAAACCATCTAAACCTGATAAGCTTTCGAACAAAAAAGGAATGGTTAAAATCGGTTCAGTAGTTTAAGAGTTATAGGTATCACTTGAAGGAGGAGGGTTGTCATGCCCATTTTAGGTGGGATTGTCGATATCGACTCTACGAACTTACCCACCAAATTTTATTCGTCTACAATCAATATGTACTTAAATATTCAATTTTAACGATTTGCCACGCCCTCTTAACATTTAGGGATATGAAAAATAGATGTTGTCCGATTCTCAGACCTCCTCGATATGCACACAAAATTTCATGAAAATCGGTCGAACCATTTCGGAGGAGTTTAACCACTAACACCGTGACATGAGAATTTTATATATTAGAGATAATATTTTTTTTTTTTGGTGTAGCCCTGTTTTATGATAATTATTAAGTATGAATTTAATATTATAACCGATGTTCATTATAATTGTATGAATATTTTTTTTTGCTCTTCAATAATTCTGTAAATGAGTGCACGTGCGGAATTGTATGGATTTTATAATTATTATGCGATAAAACTTTATTGAAAATGATCAAAAAAATAAAAAGGAACTCGGAAATTAAAAATAAAAACATTTAAAAAACATAATTTAACATTTAAAAGACTTGACGTTTTAAAATTCCAATAATTTTATTGGACATTCGTAACAAATATTCTAATAATAGGATTCTGGACTTGGTAACTTTGTTTGGAATTCTAATGATCTTTTAGAGAAAAAAAGTGCCAGTAAAATTTGGTTATTTCATGTAAAAACCGGTTTAAATTGCTTTAATCTCTTGACAGTGAACATTAGTTTGCTTAGCATTTAATTTTATTTTGTTTATCGTAATTAAAAAAAATCGACATTTTTTTTATTGTTATTTAATTAACCCATTTACAGCCAAACAAAAACTACAAGTTAAATTTTTAAAATTTCAATGTATATTTATTTTTAACAATGCAAAAAAACAGAAATGTAAAAAAAAAGTAAAAAAAAAATAAAAAATTCAGGACATTAGAGGGGTGTCCCCAAAATGGTACAATGGCCACTTATGAGTGATATTTTGCAAAACAATTTTTTTCAACTTTTTTTGCATTTTTTGCAACTCCAGCGGCTTCTGTTGTGGCAGATGACACAACGCACACGCTTAGGAGCTTTTCTGGGAGATGATCTGCGCCGTCTAGATGTAGACCAGGGATGCCCAAAGCTAAAACTGTAGTAGTATTGGTGAGCGAGAGAGAACTGCACTGAAAGAAAAGTTGTGTAAACTGAAATAAAATATACGGAAAAAATCCAAAAAGTGGAATTTACAATAAAATTTGGAATAGAAATTTTTCTACAATGGCGGCTTCTAAAGATGCCCCCAATTGATCAGTGCGCCGAATAACACTACTGCGTGACAATGGAAGGTTTTCGATAAGCTTAAAATTAAGTTTTTGAAAACATTTATTTAAAATTTTTTTAATGAACTCCTCATCAGAAAATTGTCTACCATGACTAACAATATCCAAGCTTATTAAGCTTGATAACTCCATTTTTAACATTTTATTTTCTGAGGTTTTTTCATTGTTTTCTTCTTCAAGTAACCACTAATTCAGTTTTTCCAAATAAATTTTTTCATTTTTACAAAATAAATCATTAAAATCATCCATACCACTATGATAAGAACAATAGTGCCTTCTAAAAGCATATTCTCTACATTCCTTCAATATTTTATAACATAAAATGCATTGAGCATCACCAAACGCATTTTTTATCGTAAAATGTTTCGTAAGTCATAGTAAATTTTTTTCAGTGCTTTAAGCAAAAAATATTACAAAAAAATCGTACACCCGCCACGCATGTGCATTCGTCGCTGTCTGAGTGACGACTAACCAAAGAGAATAAGAATATGTGTGTTTTTAGTTTGCGCAAAAGCACTATGAAATGGGCATCTATGATGTAGACCCTCAATATTTGATGACGAAGGCCGAGCAGAATGTCTTTTGGACGACAGTTTTAAATAAAACCTAGCTATAGATCGACGAAATTGTACTTGGTCCGTAGTATTTTCTTAACAAAATTCATGTAGGCGCCACGCATTTGATATAGCCATATAAAGATATAGATTGGTCCATTTCATCAACTCCGCCCATGCTTTTGTTGTAAGTTTGGAACAAGTGAGGTATTTGCATATCAACTTTTTATTTTTTTTTTAGAAAACCATCTTTTAACTTTTCCTACTTGTTCATAAGAATCGTAATTGGTCGCCATTGTGCAAATACTGTTATGTTACTGTTATGCAAATACTGTATACTTGTGGCCATTGTACCCAAATTGGAAGAGCATTATTATATGTATTTGTATTTGTATTTATTTATTAAATTTGAATTTCTGATACAACAAGACATAATATCTTATAATTTAAAGTACCAGAATCTGACAAGTTACATTAAAGAATTATAAATTATATGTGTGTATAAAAAAGAAAGAAAGGAAAAAAAAAATAAATAAACAGTAATATGTATAACATAAAATTAATAATCAATTAATAAAATAAATAATAAAAATAATTAAATTAATATGAGAAATAAAAAATAGGATATTTATATTTAAGTGACATTTACAGCAGGTTACGCTTGATAGAATTGATAAAGTAAATGTTTAAATTTATTTGCGTTGCTAATAACTTGAACGTTTGGAGGAAGTTGGTTCCAGAGTCGAATGCTTAATATGAAAAATTGTCTCTCAGACGCTGCATCCCGATGAGGAATCTGCAAAATACCATTTCCTCTTAAAGACCTCATGAATCTTAAGCGTTTGCGAAGATATTGTGGGTGCTCCGATGTAATAATTTTGTGTAGAAAAACCAAGTTTTTCAATTTTATATATTTATTAAAGGAAACATTAAATATGCGGTTGGAGTAGTGAGAGACATGATCATATCTACTTAGACAGAATATGTAACGTACAATGTTGTTGAAAGTAGTGTTGAGTTTCGCAGTGTCTTTTGAATTACAGCCGGAGAAGACTTCAGATGAATACAGCAGAGTTGGTACTAAATAAGTTTTAGCCAGAAGCAGTCTTATTCTTGGTGGAGTGAAATACTGCGAAGCCCATAAGCATCTTAGCATACTATAAACCCTTCCACATGCTTGGTTTATGTGATCCGACCAGGTTAGCGTACTGTTGAAGACCACGCCAAGATTTCTGGCAGAATTAACAATGTCAATCTTACTACCACCCAGGAAAATATCAACATTAGATCTAATTTTTGTGGATATTTTGCATATTACAATATACTTAGATTTTTTAGGGTTAATCCTTAAACCATTCGCAGTCGACCAAAGAGAAACATTATTAAGGTCAGTGTTAAGATCTTTAACACCAGTGTTGATGGAAGCTAAAGAGCTATCAAGGTACAGCTGAATATCATCAGCATACATTTGAATTCTAGAATGTTTGAGCTGCTCTGGTATATCATTAGCATAAATAGAATATAGTAATGGTCCCAATATGGAGCCCTGCGGAACACCTCTTTTCACGCGAAGAGGGTTAGAAAGTAATCCCTTATTGGATACGCATTGCCATCTGTCAGTTAAATATGTGGACATCAGTCTAACTGCAGTAGTAGAGAAGTTAAACATTCTAGATAGCTTGAAGCACAGTATTGAATGGTGAACCGTATCAAAAGCCTTTGAATGGTCCAGCAAAACTAAGAATGTTATTCTCCCATCGTCTAAGTTATTTCTTATGTCCTCGATTACATCGGTCAGGGCGGTTAAACAGCAATGTTGAGATCTAAAACCTGATTGACGGTCAGTCAATAAATTGTATTGATTTATAAATTCAACCATTTGTTTATAAATAAGCCGCTCAAAAACTTTACACAGGTATGGTAAAATTGATATTGGGCGATATTCATTGCCAGTTTTTGGAACTGGTATGATTTTGGCATATTTCCATTCCGTTGGAAAATTACTGGTGGTAATAATTGTATTATACAAGTACTTAATGGGGTGTATTATCCATGGTAGTAGTATCTTTATAAACCTTGGGTTAATATCATCCAAACCAACTGCATGTTTTCTAAGATCTTATACATTTGTTGTATGAACCTAAAAATGCTTTTAAATGTTTCACTGTTTATTAAATTTTATATTATAATACAAATAACGACTATAAGCTTTAGGTAGAAAGTATAACTTTGGTTACCATTGACCTACCTCTACATGTGTATTTTTAATGAAGTTTAATAGATTATTACAACAATAACAATAAATGTAGATAAATTGCTTCATTTAATATTTATTCAGAGCACTTTCCACTATTCAATAATGCAAAAATAAATAAACTAGAGTAAACAGGCTTTTTTATACAGCCTTAATAATTAAGTGTTCCCAAATTGGCACAGAGACCGTAAAATGCTTTAATTGATCTTAAAATAAAATTAAATTATTCAATATTTTCGATTTAAACATATGAACACGTCAAATTATTTTTTCAAGAATCTATAATTAAGAAGTAATGTAAACTCGTGTCTTATAAATTAAGTTTTTGAAAAACAAAAAAATAAAATAAAAAGCAAAATCATTATTAATAATGAAATAAACAAATCGAAAATGCCATTAATTTGTGTAATTAAATATCGTCGTTCCGAAGTTATCTTGACGTATATCACAAAATCACAAAAAATGAGTTACGACTATTATTGAACATTAAATTATTAGATCTATCGATGTGTTTAATCCCCAAGTCTTTATCTTCTGTATTTTCTAAGATATTTAAAAGCTATTTTGCCGTATATCTATTTTTTCTATAAGCTGTGAAAACTTTAAATTCAATTTCCCAAAAAAATATTTTTTGGAGTTACGTCAAGATAACTTCGGAACGACGATATGTCACCGGGTTTTCTTTTTCTTTTCTTTTGTTTCGGAATTAAAAAATTGCGGTAATATGATTTTAAATTATATCCACATGATATACATAAATCATTAACATAACAACAATTTATTTTAAACAATTAAAAACTATTTTTAATTTTCATTTTTAATTTCATTTCGGTTAATCTTAATATTTTTATAATCATCATCATCATGATCATCATCATCACCATTATTTGTGTGCACTTTGTGCGAAACTAAATTTTCCCATCATACGATTACGTGCTTATGGGCACATTTCACTTTTTTTCTTTCCAGACGTCATGATTTTTATTCCATTCTTTACGAAGAAAAAAAAAAAAAAAGTCAATCAAATGATAATGATTACTCGTATAATTTAAAAGCGATGAAGTGTTTGGGAATATTATTTGTTTAAGTAATCTTTTAATAATGGGTGTCATGAAAAGTCATGATTCCATAAAAAATCACGATTTTTACGTTGTTTAACAATCAAATCAAAATATTTATTTTTATTATTTGCAAGCGTTAAATGCATGAATTTAATTTATTTATTCCATTCCATAATAACATTTGAATATTAGTAATTAAACTCAAGTAATAAATTAAAATTTTGGTTAATTTTCAGAATTATTTCGATTCCACACACCAAAGCTAAGCTTGACAAATACTTTGCTGAACTCTGCACTGTTAATTTTAATGAAAAAAAAAATTGTAGAACAAATTGCTTTGTATCTGCGTAAGGCAAATTGTTGCGCTCTCGATATAATATTCACGATATGTTGTTAAGTGATCGGAGATTGTACCGGGTTATCCATTTCGTGGTTTCAAAAGTAAACGTATATAAAACACATATAAAATATATTTTTCATGATATTTCTTTTTTATTGTAAAGTTTGAATGTTGACATTATGTGTGAAACACTACATCATTTAAATGACCTCCATGCGAAGTGTTGCAAGCATTGATTCTTTTGAGGTAATTTTCGATCACTTTTTGACACATATTGGGCGGTATCTCAGCCATAACTTGACGAATGTTGGTTTTTAAGTGCTCAAGAGTTGAAGGTTTATCTGGATAAACACGGTTTTTCGCGTAGCCCCACAAAAAAAGTCTAATGGTGTCAAATCACATAATCTTGGTGGCCAGTTGATATCGCCACGACGTGAAATTACGCGGCCAGGAAATGTCTCTTGCAATAAAGCCATATTCGCTCGAGTTGTGTGGCATGTGGCATCGTCTTGTTGAAACCACATATTCTCCAAGTCGTATTCTTCAATAGCAGGCAAAAAAAGTCGGTTATCATATGACCATAACTCTCCGAATTGACGGTGACATTCGTTCCATCGTCGTTTTCGAAGAAGTAAGGTCCAATCACACCTTCGGACCAAAGAGCGCACCAAACAGTGACTTTTTCTGGATGTAATGGCCTCTCTTCAATTACTTGAGGATTCTCAGAACCCCAAATACGACAATTTTGTTTATTAACATACCCACCGAGTGTGAAATGTGCTTCATCGCTGAAGAAAATTTTGTTCGAAAAATTGCCGTCCACCGCCTGTTGTTCAAGCACCCATTCCACGTATCTATGACATTGTGAATGGTCAGTTGGCTTCTGTTGTTGCGTGAGCTGGACTTTAAATGGATGTAGGTGTAGATCTAAATGCAAAATACGCCATAATGTGCCGTAAGGCAGTCCTAATTCCTGAGAACGACGAGGAATCGACACATTCGGGGCTTCGGCAACACTTTCACTTACAATAGCGATATTTTCAGCGGAACGAGTGAAACGATGATGCACAGGCCTTTCAATATTTGTAACCACTCCAGTCTCTTCCAATTTCTTCACAATTTTGCCAATTGCTTGCGTAGTTGGACGATTATGTAAACCATTATCTCCTCTTAAAGCACAATACGTGGCTGTGGCAGAATCACCATTTTTTTTAGTAGGTTTTGATAATTTTTGTGCGTTAAGCGATCCATTTTCGTCAATGTCAGACTTTCAACTGAAAAGAAAAAAATTGTTTTCACAACTTAGTTTGACAGATGTCGAATTCCAGTCCCATTCTTTTAAAACCACGAAATGGATAGCCCTTTATTTCAGAAGTGGAAATTTTTTCTAAACAATCACAATATTAAGCGCTTTCGCTTACACTCGGCCACAAATTTTTCCTTGCCATTTATAATCGTGAACAAAGCGCGGATCCACTATACTATAGAGACCAGACAGCAGTAAAAACATTGGGTTTCTCAATGGGTTGCCAAATTATTGAATGGAAAACAAATTGCTCCCTCAGGTAGGGTTAGATTTGAGGGGAAAAAGGTAATGAAACGAAAAGAAAAGTGGGGAAGAGATGGAAATGAAAATAAAAGACAGGAAAAGAAATCATTTTCTTCAGCTTTTCAGCTCTTTAGATGTTCTCCATCCATAATGACAAGGTGATATAATGTTCATTCGATAAAAATACAATATCTCCCTATGCTAGTCAATACAATTCACACAATATATTACATACATATGTAATTCATATGTATATCCTCACGCTTACTGTTATTTAAATCTATAAAAACCAAATAACCAGCATAATTTAATACAATTATACTACATAAGGACACTTTGCAACTTCTTACACTCCTAGTCCCCGATGTAACTTAAAAGTACGTTCAAAATTTTCAGTGCTACATAATTATTCACATAAATGGTTACTTTTTAGGGTGGGGTTGTCACAAAGCCATAGGACATAAAGCCATAATGGCTTTATGTCTCAATCCAAACGGACATAAAGCCATAATTTTGATATGACCTTAAGTCTCATATCAATTTTAGTGAAATGGGACATAAAGCCATTATGGTTATATATCCCATTTGATGTTTTGCGTTACAAATGCATTATTTCACTAAATATGCCTATTTATCTATGAAATTAATGATTTAAAAAAATCCAAAATTTCTAGGCTCCAGGAATTACAGCTTCAAACATTTTGTGAAAGGAAAAATCCTTAGTTATCATTGGAAAACATTTTTTTATTCTTGTGACGCACGCAGGAAAACTTTATTCAGCGAAGCCACCTGCCGCGTCCTACTGGAGGAAAAAACCCCTAAGCGCGGCCACAGGCCGCCACGCAGAAAAACTTTATTATGCGAAGCCAGATTTCAATATTTAACTTTAGTGTCTCAGGAACTGAAATGAGAGATAAAGCCGCTTTCTAATATTGCTAATGTGAGCTAAGACCATGAATGCAATCATTATTAAAAATATGGCTTTATGTCTCATTTTCGGAAAAAAATTTATGGCCTTAAGTCCCATTATAATGAGACTTAATGACATATGCCCTTATGTCTCAATGGAATGGGACTTAACTCCATATGGCTTTATATCCTATGGCTTTGTGACACCCCACCATGTTGTATGTCTCTTGCATAGTTTCGTGGCTTTATCAACCCTTAGAATTACGCTTGAGAGGCCCTACATTGCACTGGAAGATTACGATTTTCTAACACCGGGAGCAGAGTTGATCTCAATTTTGGACGCTTTCGTCATAATAACCCAGCCATCGAAAAGTTTATCTGAACTTACATGAACTTTTGTCGCCATATAATCTGTAATACCAACAGCCGAAATGACTTGACGCTTCCAGTTTAGTTCCTTGAGATGTACCGCGTGGCCTATCCTACAGAAATTCACTACACCTAACTGATTCAATCTAAAGAGCTGTGAATTATAATATTCAGAGTCGAATGATTTATGGTTCTTCTGGCAATTGTCAGGCCCGTTTTTCTGGAATATTTCTGTTTGCGATTCAAAGCAAATAAAGGGTCCGCCAAATAACTTTTTTTTTTTTGAAAATGCTTTAGAAAAAACTACTGAATATTCTCTCAAATTTCTTTTTTTATTTGAAAGTACAATCCTTCCGGTGAATAATGGAAAATAATTTCATTCAAATGGCTGCCTCGCCTGGCCATGCAGTAGCCTACACGATCGGTACAATTTTTTAACACATTATCGATTGTGTGCAGCTATATTTCACCAATGGCTTCACGAATATTGTCCTTTAAAGCGTCAATTGTCTCTGGCTTGTCGGCGTAACACTTATCTTTGACGGCACCGCACAAATAATAATCCAACGGTGTCAAATCGCAGCTCCGAAATGGTCAAACGACATTAGCTCTGTGGCTGATAATGCGATCTTCAAAAACAGGGCGCAAAACATCGAGTGTAGCTTCGGCTGTGTGGCACGTAGCGCCGTCCTGTTGAAACCAAATGTTGCCAATATCCTCCTCTTCAATTTTTGTGAACAAAAATTCGTTCAACATGGCCCGATAACGATCGCCATTGACTGTAACGGCCACTCCTTGCTCATTTTAGAAGAAAAATGGCCCAATTATGCCTCTGGACCAAAATCCGCACCAAACAGTGACTCGTTTTGGGTGCATCGGCTTTTCAATGTATTAGTGCGGGTTTTCTGTGCCCCAAATGCGACAATTTTGCTTGTTTACATACCCGCCAAGATCAAAATGAGCTTCATCTGAAAAGATGATTTTTTTGCCAAAATCGGCATCTTCTGTAAGTCGAGCGCAGGTCGCTGATTCCCAGCGTTGTTCAAGCGTATACACAACCATATTCGTTCAGCGGAAGGATAAAACTAATTATCTGTCAAATCAGACATCAGCTAAGTGTTACCATTCACAAAATAAGCACTAGTAGAAAAAAAAAACATTAGATGGCGGACCCGATAGTTGAGCGGAAAGGAATTTGACGCCAACAATGAAATCAGTTCACAAGCAAATCTAATTTGCAGATCTCGTCAAAGTTTAATTTTTGGAATGTAGAATGTAAAAATAATAGAAACGTTGAACGATGTGTAAACGGCTCAAAGAATACATTCAAATAGTCTGAAATTTATTAACCATACTACGTACATATGCATGTGTGAATAAATGAATCTCTTTTAAAATTTTACATTGTAAAATATATTTTTTTTTTTAAATTTCAATATTTGATTGTCGGCTTTAAAACAATGTTTTCTACTAGGTTTATAAATCTACCACACCCTGCACAAGCACGTAATTTTGCTATTTTGGAAATGGACGTAACATAGCATTTATTAAATTGGAATATTTATTTATGGTACATTGTTATTTGCAACAATTCTAAGATGTTTATCGGTTTCACTAAATAAGTTGCTTAAATGCAATTTCAGTTAATTGTATAATGACGTCATTAATGAATTTAAAATTATAAATAAATATTCTCAATATTCAAATTGTTCTCACTTTATCAATATACTCGTAATATTGTACGATTACATTTTTATTCGCCCCCTTTTTTTATTGTTTTTAGAACCCGAATACAAACAAAAAGTATATTTTTTTCTAATAAATCTTTTAATAAATTTATTATGAATACTTTTTATAGTAATTAATAAATTTGAATAATAGAAAAATTAATGAAATAATTTAAATATTAAATATTCATTGTTTTCTTCAAGAGATTATAATAAAATGCCTCTTAAGACTTACAAAAAAAAAATATTACGGCGCGGTAAAATATCAAACGCCGCTATACATACTCATAGAACTACGAATTCTATACAGCAGTGGACTTGGTAATGTATGAAATTATGTATGTACACAGGCCCACAAAAGTATACATACGATTAACAAATTTCACAAATTTCTGAAAAAGAAACGACCGTCTTAAAATCAAGGAAAGTTGTCAGACAATTATAAAGATTTTCAACGAAAACGGATTGGTTAAACAATTTCTGAAATTTGTTAACCGTATGTATACTTTTGTGGCCCTGTGTATATGAGATTTGACACAAATATTGACAAAAAATTCCATACTTTCCTAAAACAACACAGAAAATTCTCCGATTTACGTCGTTTCACTTTACATCGTAAAATTGTTTATTTTATCCAATTTGGATATGCGTCGTCTTTCGATTTACGTCGTCTTATATTTATGTTTAGCAGATTTTTGTTTAAATGTGAGTGAAGGATGGTTGGAAAAGAAAAACTCAATTTCCTAACATCCCAGCCAGCAATTTTGAAAATTATTAATCAAATTCGAGTCTTTTTTGATTCTTCTGCGCGATTAAAAAGCTCGAATATGCGCTCATTTTCTGATCATAAAAGACTCTGTTGTCGGGAGAAAAAAGTGACTACGAGCGACTCTTCTTAAAAAGTCACTTATGAGTCATTTTCTATATTATTTTAGAGTAATTTTCGACCCTTTTTCTAGTAGCTTTATAATCATTTTCGAATCACTTTCTGATCATTTATTAGTCTTATTTAACTTCGTTTATGATTCTTTTTCGAGTCGTCTTTCAGTCACTTTCTGATCATTTATTAGTCTTATTTACCTTCGTTTGTGATTCCTTTTCGAGTCGTCTTTCAGTCATCCTTTAATCGCATACGAGTCTTTTATGAGTCCTTTTATTGTCATTTATGAGTCATGTTCGTATTAATTTGGACTCGTTTTTAGGTCATTTATGATTAAAATTTGAGTCATTTATTAGTCGTACTTATGATTGTATTGTATTCTCTTCAAGTGTTTTTATTAGGTTTTCTGAGTCCTACGTTTACAACGCCGCAATTTCAAAAATCACTTTCGCATGAACATTAAGTAACAGATAAAGACTATATGTTTATATTCGTGATGTATGTACATCAGACATCAAATTTTATTTAAAACAAATATTTTTTTTTTTTTCGTTAAAAAGCAAAGAAAAATTTTCTATTTAAAACAAAATTGTACTTTATATCATAGCCATCTTTACATAAATGAAAATTTATACAGAGAAAAGCAGTTTTTAATCATCTATCTGCTCAAAATATGATCATAAAATACGTAATTACAATCACTTTTCAAACATATGCATGATCTGTTTTTGATTAATCGTTTTTCAATCTTCAGTATAAGTAGAATATAATAATAAATAACGGAAATAATAGTCACATTTTAAACGTCTGGATGATTAATTTCCGATTGCTATACAATTTTTTATTGTATTTTAAATCGAACTCATTTTAATCATTGGTGCGAATCATTTTTGAGTCCTTTTTAATAGTGTAACTGACTA
Source organism: Sarcophaga caerulescens (assembly GCA_927399465.1). Lineage (NCBI taxonomy): Eukaryota > Metazoa > Arthropoda > Insecta > Diptera > Sarcophagidae > Sarcophaga > Sarcophaga caerulescens. The sequence continues at coordinate 138,682,103 of OV656872.1, read as the reverse complement.
ATAAGTTTTCGATCACCAAAAGTACTCTAAAAAGACTCAGCAAGGTGATTTTTTTAAAAACAATCTTCCAATTGCTAGCTGGGATACTGCCTCTAGGGAAAATCTGTATGTAAAGTAGTTAAAATTTTCCTAAAAAAAATTGTGGAAAGACTTATACTTATATGGAAACAAATGCCTTTGTAAAGACAAGCCATTTATATTAGAAGACCGCCCCATCACTTTGGGGTACAACTTTCACGTCCAAACTGGTAGACGATTGTCACAAGAAATCTAGGCAGTATTCGACTCAATTTTGTTTCAATATCATATGGTAACGGGAACATGAAGTCGCCGTAGTCTAATAGGCAGTGTATGAGCATATTAGATGCAAGGTTATGGATCAAACCTCAGTTCAGACATCAACAAAACGAAATATCATCAAATACCAGTCTTCTGGCAAAAACCCTGAGAATAAAGAAAATGCCCATGAAAAAGTTTCTCAGAAATCTGTCGTTCGTAGTCGACTTTCGCTACTCTTGGTTAAAATTAACACACACAACATGAATGACGTATAAAGCTGGCTCGTAATCCTGACTAAAGGGTTGTAATGACCAATGAAGTAAATACGTAACAGGAACAACTCTGTTAATTGCGAAGCTGATAAACTCGATAGAGCAACTATAAACATAAATATCGGGTCCGCCATCTAACGTTTTTTTTTTTCAATTAGTGCTTATTTCGTGAATGGTAGCACTTAGCTCATGTCTGATTTGACAGATAATTAGTTTTATCCTTCCGCTGAACGAATATGGTTATGTATATGCTTGAACAACAACGCTAAGTGGGCCTGCGATCGACTTACAGAAGATGCCGATTTTGTCAAAAAAAATCATCTTTTCAGATGAAGCTCATTTTGATCTTGGCGGGTATGTAAACAAGCAAAATTGTCGCATTTGGGGCACAGAAACCTCGCACGCATACATTGAAAAGCCGACGCACCCAAAACGAGTCACTGTTTGGTGCGGATTTTGGTCCAGAGGTATAATTGGGTAATTTTTCTTCGAAAATGAGCAATGAGTGGCCGTTACAGTCAATGGCGATCGTTATCGGGCCATGTTGAACGAATTTTTGTTCACAAAAATTGAAGAGGAGGATATTGGCAACATTTGGTTTCAACAGGACGGCGCTACGTGCCACACAGCCGAAGCTACACTCGATATTTAGCGCCCTGTCTTTGAAGATCGCATTATCAGCCGCAGAACTGATGTCGTTTGGCCACCTCGAAGCTGCGATTTGACACCGTTGGACTATTATTTGTGGGGTGCCGTCAAAGAGAACTGTTACGCCGACAAGCCAGAGGCAATTGACACTTTAAAGGACAATATTCGTGAAGCCATTGGTGAAATACAGCTGCACACAATCAATAATGTGCTTAAAAATTGGACCGATCGTGTAGGGTACTGCATGGCCAGCCGAGCGAGGCAGCCATTTTAATGAAATTATTTTCCATTATTAACCGGAAGGATTGTCCTTTCAAATAAAAAAAGAAATTTGAGAAAATATTAAGTAGTTTTTTTTTAAAGCATTTTCAAAAAAAAAAAAGTTATTTGGCGGACCTTTATAAGCGTACCTCTTACCTCCGTTAAACTGTTCTGATTTAGTATTGAGCGGATACTTTTTTGAGCATTTCGACCAGTACCCGACCAACAACAGCTGAAATGTTGTGTTACAAAATCGCATGATCTTGGCGGCTAATGAACTTCTGGCAATTAATTGCTCAGTAAACGTGACTCTCAATAAGCTATCACGCTACCTTGTTAAATTGACTGTACCGTTGTGAAATTTCTGTTTTAGGTGATGTATTGGGATAAGATGCCTGTGGCTTACAAACTCCATTAAGTAGAACATACTATTTCAGGGTGCATTGACAGTTTCTGAGTTGCATCTGGTTATTTTTCACATCAAGTTTAGCAATTGAAACAAAAATGGAGATCAATTTTCCATACGAAGAACATTTCTCAAGCAGAACGAATTTTTATAATAAAATTGAAGAATTCTGCGTTTCGCAGAAGTCGCCGTAGTCTAGTAGGTAGTGTGTTGGCTTATTAGACGTAAAGCCCGTGTTCGTATCCAAGGTCAGGCATCAAAACGAAATATGAAAAAAAAAAATATTTCTTCGGCGATTTCTGGCAAAAACTCTGAGAGTAAATAAACCTGCCATGAAAAAGTTTCTCAAAAAATTTGTCGTTCGGAGTCGATGTTAAACTGTAGGTCCCACCACTCACGCGTAAAATTAACGCACACAACATGAGTGGTGTGAGAAGCTAGGCCGTAATCCTGACTGAACGGTTGTAATGGCCAATTATGTACACAAAAAAGTCCAAACCATCACACTGCCACCTCCATGCTTTATTGTGGCTTTTGAGTACCGATAATGTAGCCGCTTTCCTTTTGGTCTTCTCTCGTGGCAAACTCCATCTGAATTTAGTAAGTTAAATTTAGATTCATCACTAAACAAAACAGTTCTCCATTTGGATATAGTCCAATCCATATGTGCTCTAGCAAAATCCAACCTAAAACAAACAAAAAGTTGAGAAAATCTGAGACTACGTTGCAATCAATCAGACAAACCTCTTTTTTAAATGCTTCTTAGTCAGCATAGGCTTCTTAGATGGCATGAAGCTTCTTAAGGGGTGGCAAGGTGATGGTTTGGACTTTGTTTTCGGCCAGTGGAGTTGGTCCCTTTGTAGAAATTCAAACAAAAATGTACCGTTTTGTTTACAGAGACATTTTAGCCACTCACATGCTTAACTATGCTGAGTGGGAAATGCTATTTCGATGGGTGTTTCAACATGACAATGACCCAAAACACTCATCGAAGTTGGTCAAGGATCGGTTATCAGCTAATGGGGTTTAAGTCTTGGATTGGCCACCTCAATCGCCAGACTTAAATCCCATAGAGAATCTCTTCGGCATTTTAAAACGGAGAGTTGGAACTCGACGCTTTAAAAATAAACAGGAGTAGATGAACTGTCTAAAATCAAAGTGGGAAGCTATACCAACATCTATTCTATCAAATCTTATTGAATCTATGCCCAAAAGATGCGCTGAGGTCGTAAGAAACAAAGGATATCATATCAAATATTAAAAGTTGCTTAGGTTTTGAACAGCGAATTTTTAAGTTAATTTTGTTTTTATTTTTTTTATAACTTCCAAAGAAATGGAATTTAATTTTTGTTGTTATTTTTAGGTTATAGCCACATTGTGTAATAGTAAATAATATAAATATTTTCTATACATTTATTTAAAGAGAAGATATGAGTCCATTTTTACTTAGTGGGAAAAAGTTGCTTAGGTTTCGAACAATACTGTATGTATGTATGTATTCTGCATTTCACATGCCACGAATACTTTTTTTTACTCAAATGCCAAACAGCAAAAAAAAAATCACCCTTTATACTATGTAAATATAAATGAATATGTATTACAGCCCCTATTGGCTGTAATTAATTTATGGTTTTCTTTTATTGAATTATGACATGCTTAAAATCTGGGTTTGTTTTATAATTCCACACCTCTTAAACGGTTAAAAACGCTGGCAGAAATATACAAAACAAAAAAAAAAATATCATAGAAAAACCCATTAAGTTTTGAAAACAAACCCAACTGAAATTGTAGATGAAAATAACAAATAATTTTCAAATGAATTTTTATCTAATGAAACAAGCAAACCACAACAAAAGCTTATCAAAGCCAACAATGGAAATAGAAAATAACGATGAAAACAACTGCAACAATGAAAACAAATACTCTGGCGTCCTCTACATACGAGGGCAGTTCGGAAAGTTCTTAGCCTAGCACAAAAACCGCGGTATAAACAGAAAAAAGTTAAGTGTTTTGGAAACTTCCATCTCTGTTATGAACACATGTTAAATTTTGTTTCGATCTGGTAACTCCTTCATATAGAAACAGGTGTTCAAAAAAGACGCATCCGCGATATTTTTACAATGGAAAAATTTGAAAAATTTGCTGTCATTAAATATTTCCATAAAAAAGGTTTATCGGGACAAGAAATTCATAATGATATGGTGAATGTGTTAGGTGAAAGTGCTCCTTCATATGCAACAGTAAAAAAATTGAGTTGCTGAATTTAAACGTGGTCGTACAAGCATTGAAGATGAACCACGTCGTGGACGTCCAAAAACAGCAACAACAACAGAAATTGTAGCCAAAGTGCATGATATGGTATTAAATGATCGACGAATAAAAGTGCGTGAAATTGCTAACATCATGGGCATCTCAAATGATCGAGTCCATTTAATTTTGTGTGAAGAACTACAGATGAAAAAGCTTTCTGCAAGATGGGTGCCGCATTTGTTAACAGTCGACCAAAAACGCATAAGAATGAACATTTCTCAAGCTTGTTTGGATCGTTTTAAGCGAAATAAAATGGATTTTAAGCGTCGTTTCATAACTGTTGATGAGACATGGATCCACCACTATACTCCAGAGACAAAAGAACAATCCAAACAATGGACTGAAGCTGGAGGAAGAGCCCCAAGGAAGGCAAAAACAATTCAATCGGCTGGTAAGGTTATGGCAACGGTTTTTTGGGACTTCAAAGGTATTTTATTGATTGACTATCTGCAAAAGGGTAAAACAATAAATTCAGAGTACTATTGCAACCTTTTGGATCAATTAAATGTACAAATTCGAGAAAAACGTCCTAGCTTACAACACAAAAAAATAATTTTTCATCAAGACAACGCACCAGCGCACAAGAGTGTTTTAACAATGGCTAAAGTCAACGAATTAAAGTACGAGTTGCTTGACCACCCACCTTATTCTCCTGATTTAGCTCCCAGTGACTTTTACCTGTTCGCAAATCTAAAAAAATTCCTTGCTGGCAAGCGTTTTACCTCAAATGAAGATGCAATTACAGTTGTAAACCACTATTTGAAGACCTTGAGGAAAACTATTTTAATCAAGGCATAGAATTGCTAGAAAAGCGTTGGACTAAGTGTATTGAAGTTTCGGGAGATTATATTAAAAAAAAAAATATTTTTGAAAAACTAACTATTCTCTTTCATTGATAGGCTAAGAAGTTTCCAAACCGCCCTCGTATACATACATACTATAAATTCATATGAAAACCAATTCCAATTCCCAAAGCTGCCCACATTTTTTTCCCTTTTTTTGTTTGTTTGTTGCTGGTTTACAGATAAAACAGAAAGAAACAAGGTTTGGATATGCCAACCTTATAAAACCCACATACATACTCGTACATACATGTGTAGATGGCCATTAAGAGGGGGTTAAAGTGTTTGAATTCGTTTTTCATATGACGAAAAAAGAATTATTATAGTTATTGTTTTTATTGCTTTTTTTTTTGTTAAATGCCAGTATTTAAAAAATAAATCAAATTGTAATTGTAACATACATACTCGCTCAGAGTACATGATTATTACAAAATCCAAATGAAATGCAGCAACACGCGAATTCCTTGAATAAAAGTGTTTATAAAACAAAACACACACACACACACACATACACAAACAAAAATAAATTGTGAATTTATACAGAGGGAAATAATTAAAAAGCTTAATTAATTAATAACCGCATGTTAAAAGTCTTATACACGTACAAGTACGAGTGCGAGTAAAAGTACAAAGTATTTTGTGTAATAAATAAACGAAAATAATTTTAAAAATCCAGTGAATAAATTGAAAAGAATTCGTTTGATTTTATACAGTACCCCCCCCCCCCACCCCTCCCCCTTTGCATTCAATTAAATATTTAAACTCTCATGTTTTTTAAATTTAAAATTTGTTTTTTTTTTTTTTTGTTTTACATTCTGGTGTTAAATGTTTGAGGTCTTTTCGATCATCAATAATAATAATTTCATGAATAAATGAATGAGAATGAACGCAAGTAAAGATCATTTAAAGAATATTGACCGTTTAAAGGAGCGTATATGTAGTATGTATTTTAAGAAAATATTAAATAATTTAAAATTTATTTATTTTATTTTAATTATTATTGTATTTCATTAGTATTATGTATTTATAAACAAAACAAAATAAAATAAATTATTATTAAGAAATGTTTGTTTCAAGAAAATGTTTTAAATTTCTTGAATTTCTTTGGAATATTTTTTGCTTATGGCATGCAAACTGGAATATACAAGTTTATTTATAACAAATTATAAATACACACGATATTATTCAAGTCTATTAATGGTTATGATATCAGAAAAGTTCAATGACAATTGAAATACAAGCCTTCTAACCTACACCATAATATAGCCATAAATTTGCCTAACCAGTTACTTTTAACATAGCCGAGTTGAATGACATTTCCAAGCTCTAAAAATCTCAGGCAGTTTTAAAACTCCTATGAAAACAATCTAGGGCCACCCCTAAATGAAGCCTTCTAACCTACACCATAATATAGCCATAAATTTGCCTAACCAGTTACTTTTAACATAGCTGAGTTGAATGACATTTCCAAGCTCTAAAAATCTCAGGCAGTTTTAAAACTCCTATGATAACAATCTAGAATCTAGGGCCACCCCTAAGTGAAGCCTTCTAACCTACACCATAATATAGACATAAATTTGCCTAACCAGTTACTTTTAACATAGCTGAGTTGAATGACATTTCCAAGCTCTAAAAATCTCAGGCAGTTTTAAAACTCCTATGATAACAATCTAGAATCTAGGGCCACCCCTAAATGAAGCCTTCTAATCCACACCATAATATAGCCATAAATTTGCCTAACCAGTTAACATAGCTGAGTTGAATGACATTTCCAAGCTCTAAAAATCTCAGGCAGTTTTAAAACTCCTATGAAAACAAATTTAGAATCTAGGGCCACCCCTAAATGAAGTTCCAATTAGATTTTTAGATACTGATTTCTAATTATTTGGCAGGTAGTTTGAAGGGAAAGAGGTCCCCCAAGGTTGCCCAAGGTATCATACATACATAATTGGCCCTTCAGTCCTAGTCCTACGGCCTAGCTTCTCACACCACTTATGTGGTGTGTGTTAATTTTATTCATTAGTGACGGGACCTACAGTTTAAAGTTGATTCCGAACAACAGTTTTTTTGAGAAACTTTACATTGCAATTTTATTTACTCTCAGTTTTTGCCAGAAATCTGCTGAGAGGAAGTCGCCGAAGAAATATTTTTATTTTTATATTTCGGTTTTGATGTCTGACCTGGGGTTTGAACCTGGGCCTTTCGTCTAATAAGCCAACACACTACCTACTAGACTACGGCGCCCACGGTATCATGCATAAAAGAATTATGTCCGGGCAAAAAATTAGCCTAAACAACAAGGGTGAATCCAGCTTTACAATTAATTCACAGCGCTATGGCCGTATGATTATGGAATGTTTTTGCCCAGAAATTTAAGATTATGAAGAAGGCACCACAAGCCAAACAATAGGACCGATTTCCGTAGAAGAGAGATTTCCAGAGAAAGTAATTTCCAGGCTTGGCAATCACAATTGGCCACTACGATCGTGGGACTACCGATAACGATCTGCTGCCATTTAAATTAAAGTTTCATCAAAATCATAGCTTTATAAGTATGGCTGCCTTCCAAAATGTTAGTTGCTTTGTGTTTGAACAAAGTATCGTGTTTCATAATGCCGCTGTACAAAATATATACAATGTATTCTATTTCAAAACGTCGTCAATATGTATTTTTAACGCAGTCAAAAAGCAATCAGGCATCGGATTTATAGTTGATGCATTGTTTGATTACTTTGCATATCTACATAGTTTATATACAGAAGTAGAACTGCATACAAACTTTGTATTGTTACATTTTGGAAGGCAGCCTATTTCATTTAACTTTACTTATGCAATCGAAAAACGATAACCGTTTGTTGATCAAGTAAGTTTAAAATTGGAACATCGCTTGCATAAAACATATTACAAAAGTGGGTGTGGCAAATTGAAATAAAAGAACGTTAAAAGATTCAATATTGTGATGAACGTTAAATTTATTTCTCATAATTTTAATTATTTAACAGATCGTTTAAAAAAACAATAATTTTTCCAATAAATTTATCAATATACCACTCCTTTTACTGGCAATCACTGGTGCTGTATCATAAATGGGCGTTTCAAAGTATTTATTTTAATTAATACTGGTTCTACAATTATTATCTATACATAGTTAAATTAATTTTTTAATAATTCTTAGATATTTTCTTAACACAATGTGCTCTGTTGTAATTTTAATTGATGATGCCAATACGAAAATAATAAATCTAAAAAATTTGAAATAAATTTTATTAAAAACTTAAAAAACCATTAAAAAACAACAACAATCCCAATAATTCATTAATTGAAACCCATTATTAAGAAATAAAATATAAAAAACCATAAATATCCCTACGTTTCACAATATGTACAATAGAGTACGAGTATTGGAATTGTCTAAAACAGTGTGTTACATGTACCATACCATGCTGTATTCCAATAATCATAAAAATCACTTTTAATTATTCAATCAAATAAAAATTATTATAAAATTATTATTAGTTGTAGCAGAGTAATCATAATGGATACAAGAAAAAAAAAACGTAACCGACTATTAATGACATGAAGGAAATCTTTTGGTTTTAATAAATATTATTTAAAACGGACATAGAAATACAAAAACAATTGCCTTTTTTTGGCTTTAATTAAATATTTAAAGGAATTAAATTAATTAATAATAATATCAATACAGATTAGCTTAGGTTGGGATTGAAAGGGTATCGCACCACTGTATCCGCAATAGCCATCTTGATCCACAGACCCACTGCTACATTGTGAGGCTTTATATAAAAAGTAAGAGAATAAAGACAAAAGAAATAAAGAGAAGGAAATGAAGAATGGGAAAAAATTGGAAAGAAGAAAATAAAAAAACTACTTATCCACTAACCATTATGCCTCAGAGCAACATAATGTCCTCCAAAGATATCCATCAAAAGATATCCTACTAGACAGTCAATGCCATTTGTGTACCCTATTAAATCCTCAAACTTACAGTCCTTCATCAGTTCCTTAGTAAGCCGACTACCCAGCCATCTCTGACTACGTACCTGCAGACAATAAAAGTGACATAAAACATGATCTTCTGTTTCTTCTTTTGCCTCTTTACATCATTTAACTCAGAATTCAGTTATATTTCTGTTTCATTTCACTGATGCTATGTCTCTCTCTCATCTCCACCTGTTCATGCTTAGAACTTTTTTCGTACCTACAGAATTTAATGTTATGATCAAGCATCTATTGTAAGATATACATCCCCATGCAAGATTGGTGAGTTAATTGAACTTTTTCTCAATAATTCTAAAGAAGAAGCCAATTGGTGGTTTCACAGAGAACTCTTCTGTTACTATTTCAAAAGCTAATCTTGCAGTTTTATGCGTAATTTTACTGCCAGTAACGTCTCAATGACCAGATACCAGCAAAATCTAAATTGATAATCTGACATAAGGTTGCTTAAGTATCCTTTTGCTTTCCCTTAACCGACGTTATTTAAAAACAAAACTTCAGTCTTGTTGATTATGCACTAAATTTTTTTTCTTGTACTCTCTACTAGAATCTCCGCTTAAAAGGTACTGTACTCCGCTAGAAGGTCATATGATTCCTTGACATTGGTTCCCTAAATGAAAATACTTGCTCCATTTTAAGTCCGTTTCCTTTTCTTTAAACCGCCCGTGAAAATAGTCTAGCCATGAAAGGGTTCATGCGAATATATTCAGAATTTCCAATCAGATAACCATACTAAAAGTATCACATGAGTAAACGGTCGAAATAACTTAATCTCCATCATTTTAGTTCCCTAGGCAGTGTGAGTGGCGCCCTCTACAGGAGCTCACTAAACGTTTACCATATTTAATGTAAGCAAGCTTCTCGCTGCCATTTTTTTCACATATTCCTCAATCAATCAATTCTTGAGGTGTGCTTCTACTGGACCTATTATACAACAGAGGATTTAGAGAGAATGTTCTTATTGAAAATCTTCTCTGTCATTGTCCAGTACTTGCGAACCTAAGAGCAATGATTCTTGGGAATTCAGATTTTGTCTGAACCCAGAAGGGATCTCGCCATAGGTGATTCGGACAGAATCTATCTAAACCTTTATGAAACTATCGGAATAACAGAGAGATACCAACCAGGAGTTATAATTATGTAACGGAATATTTAATAGGGGTATTACAACGAGACTTTGTGGGACCCAAGTAACTTATGACCTGCGGCTGCAGCTTAGCTCACAACCCGTTTATATAACCTGACCTAACGTAATTTAAACTAAAGTCGTAAGTCATTATTAGATGCGAGTCCCTGGTTCAAACTTCTTGACCACAATAAAATATGAAAAATATTTCTTCAGCGTCTTAATCTGAGCAGTCTTCTGACAAAAAATAAATAAAATTGTTATGAAAAGTTATTCAAAAATCTGCCGTTCGGAGATAATAATTTCGATGAGAGAAGCACATGTTTACATGTGAATGTAAACATGCATATTTCCCAGAAACAGGTCCAATCTGTGTCTATTGCAATACCATTTTTCTTCTGTGGTATTATGAATCATGTTAACCTTGAATAAGCAGTACGATATTAATCAAATATAATCCTTGAGAACATCGTACCCAAGCCAATTTAAGTTTTATTATTTGTTTTAAATATCCTGTAGCTATATATAGGGTCCGCCAAATAAATTTTTTTTGAAAATGCTTTAAAAAAAAACTACTGAATATTTTCTTAAATTTCTTTTTTATTTGAAAGTACAATCCTTCCGGTTAATAATGGAAAATAATTTCATTCAAATGACTGCCTAGGCTGGCAATGCAGTAGCCTACCAGTAGCCTATTTCACCAATGGCTTCACGCATATTGTCCTTTAAAGCGTCAATTGTCTCTGGCTTGTCGGCGTAACACTTATCTTTGACGGCACCCCACAAACAATAGTCCCACGGTGTCAAATCGCAGCTCCTAGGTGGCCAAACGACATCAGCTCTGCGGCTGATAATGCGATCTTTAAAAACAGGGCTCAAAACATCGATTGTAGCTTCGGCTGTGTAGCACGTAGCGCCGTCCTGTTGAAACCAAATGTTGTCAAAATCCTTGTCTTCAATTTTTGTGAACAAAAATTCGTTCAACATGGCCCGATAACGATCGCCATTGACTGTAACTGCCACTCCTTGCTCATTTTCGAAGAAAAATGGCCCAATTATACCTCTGGACCAAAATCCGCACCAAACAGTGACTCGTTTTGGGTGCGTCGGATTTTCAATGTATGCGTGCGCGTTTTCTGTGCCCCAAATGCGACAATTTTGTTTGTTTACATTCGCGCCAAGATCAAAATGAGCTTCATCTGAAAATATGATTTTTTTGCCAAAATCGACATCTTCTGTAAGTAAATCGCAGGCGAAAACGCGAAAACGCGAATACACAACCATATTCGTTCAGCGGAAGGATAAAACTAATTATCTGTCAAATCAGACATGAGCTAAGTGTTACGAGTTGAGTGTTACTAGTTGAAAAAAAAAACGTTAGATTGCGGACCCGATACAAGCCATAGAGACGCTAAAACTCACAACTTGATAATTTTTTATGACATTAATGTATAAAAAGCTCTCATAAATTCTCAAATAGTGTTTCAAAATAGTGGTCTTTTATAAACTTTACCGATGGCAACACTACATTAAAATATAGTGGCCAATGTCGTTCTCAACGACGTATGATGGAAGAATAACTCCACCAGCTCAAAGTACACACCAAGGTAGGTAGGTAGGTAGAAGTGGCTGTCCACCCGATGAGCGGACACACTTAGGCCTCATACAGGGCCCATGTGTTACCATGCACGAAATAAGCACTAGTTGAAAAAAAAACGTTAGATGGCGGACCCGATACTATGTATGTATGTATGTATGTACGCCACTCTGCTGAATATAAAGAAAGACCACAAAGAAAGACAACAAAAATGGTAAAAAGAATTTTTGTTTTTAATAAAAGATTTTTAATTACAATAGAAAACCATTTATAATTTCCGTTTTGTGTTTTTGTCTCTTCCTCTCTGCTTTATTGGTATCAAAAGCAGTAGAAGAAGATAACCAAGTGAAATCAAAAAAATTCTACAACGGAATGGACAAATGAATTTGACCCAAAGACCGAAACAACTTAATGAAAAACAAATGGTTACAAAACAGACAAAACAACGGTCTGACGTTTTTCTATAAATACGAGTATAATAGAGATACAAAGATATTATATTGTTGTTGTTATTGTTGTTGTTACTGTCAGAGACCACCACCAATAATATTTGCCTTTGAACAAAATGAGGCAATACAAAGAAGAAGGAAAAAAAACTTCCAAATAAAGACCATATTTAAGTCATAATCTTGCCACATACAGCCATTCAACGTACAACATTGACTTGTTTTATTACACAAAAGTTTTGACACAAGAAATACAATTTTTTTGTTTTTTTTTTGCTGTATTTTAAGGTCAAAAGTAAAATAAAATGAAAAATTACAGACAATAAGCTCATAATCATAAAACAAGGCAATAAATAATAATAAAAAAAAAAAAAAAATTTTCAAATCTTAAGCGTATATGTATGTTGGAGGCAGGCGCGTATTCAAAAAGGAAGGTAAAATTTGTTATATTTTTAGAATGTTTTTAAAATCATATTTTTTAATTTGAAAAAATCATTTTCCAATTCATTTAATGCACCACAATCAGAACAACAACCTATATTATCACACCACCCCTGTTGTGTGTATTAATTTCATCCATGAGTGTCGCGACCTACAGTTTACCATCAACTCCGAATAACAAATTTTAGAAATTATTTTTTTGCAATTTTATTTCATGATTTTATTTAGAGTTTTTCCCACAAGACTGCTGAGAAAGAAGTTGCCAAGAGAAATATTTTTTATCAATTTTGGTTTTTTTTTTTCAAGTATTCTGAACTAGGGTTTGAACTGCGGGCTCTCATCTAATAAGCCAATACACTACGTACTAAACTAAGACAATTTTTTAAAATTATTTCATAACAATCTTGTCCGCGCTTACGTCGTTGGCATCAGAGATCAGCAACGAGTATTCAAAACGATGAGTTGATTCGAGTCATACTTATAATTTCAGATACTTATACGCATTCATACTTATTTTAATATCATACTCATACTACTCATATTCAAAGTTAGAAATACTCATCGTACTCATACTTAACAATACGCATGATGTTGTTGATTTCGACTCTCCATGATTCAACATATACACGAAGCACAAAATAAGTATGATTCGAGTACGAACACCACAATACTCGCTAGAAGGTTGTGTGTGTGCTTTGCTTGCTGTCTTTGTCTTTCCTTTTCTCTTCTTTTGTAAATGCAACAATAACTACTATTGTAAATTTTGACGAATGAATCGAGTGACTCGAATCATTCGCAAGTATTATAAGTATTTTTCTAAATTTATGAATCTGAATGAGTAGGCGTATGAATCAAACACTGAATCGAATGTTGTGAGTTTGATGTCAACGTTGTACTCATACTCATTGCAACCTATACTTATAAATCAACGTTGTAGTGAGTAGGAATGAATCAGAGCAGAGTAGTTTAATTTCAATACAGTTGAGTCACTCATACTCAAAATGGCATGAGTACTTATGAGTAGCGAAAATACGATTCAATGCTGATCTCTGGTTGGCATATTCATCCTATGGATAATCCGGCTGAATATATTTTTTCTAGTATTTTGGCAAATATTTCATCAATGGCAGCTGTAATGTTGTCTTCTATAAAAATAGGATTTGTGGCTGGTTTGTCCCAGTGTAATAAACACTCCACGTAACTAGAAACACTTTATCGCTCCTTTATTGCAACATAGTCATATCTCAAAAAAACTTGAACTTGGCAAAATGCGATTTAAGTTTTCAAGACATAAGTCCTATGATCTAATTGCCTCAAACACTTTTTGCTATAACTTCGGTTCAGCTTGGGATATAAAACTGATTTTTTTTCAACATGTACAGAAGGTCTAAAAGAGCACTTTTGCTTAAGTAACTACAAATTTTTAATTTTTTGAGATATGACTATGTTGCAATAAAGGAGCGATAAAGTGTTTCTAGTTACATTCCTTGCCTACCAAACTGTTCTATGAATAGGTTCCTGGCATCGCATGTCGTGTGGCATATGACACCGTCTTATTGGAACCACATGTGAACCATTTTGGAGGAAAAAAGTCTGCAATCATCACGTGAAATGGGGTACATTCCAATAATGTTCCTGGATCGCATATAACACCAAACAGTAGATTTTTGAGGATGCTGTGGCAGCTCTTAAACTGTCTCTGACTGCTTTTTACATCAATTGAGCCAAAACTTAGCTTCGTCGCTGAAGATAATTTGCAATAGAAACACATTTCTCACATAGCACGTATTGTAATGATAATATTCAACAACAAGCAAGCGTTGTTCCATTTGTTACACTTACTCTCCCAGATTATGATGTGGTTCAAAATTTTTTCATCTCGGTTTCCTAGAATTTTAGCATAGAGACTGTGGTTGGGTTAATGGCGGGCAAGTCTAACGAGCGATTCATCGTGATCTAACAAAACGGATGGCTATTAAGTTGCCCCCTAATAAAATGCTTCGCAATGAGTAATAACAATTAAAGTAAAAGATTTACTTGAAAATTGTTACTCGGGGTTTTTTGGGGTCGCTGATTACAGATCTTCATTCAGATTTTAAAAATTCAAAATGGCGGATCGAATATGGTAGCCGAGGTTTATAAAAATTAATCATACATACATAATTGGTCATTACAACCCTTCAGTCAGGATTTCGACCTAGCTTCTCACACCACTTATGTTGTGTGCGTTAATTTTATACATGAGCGGCAGGACCTACAGTTTAAAGTTGACTCTGAACGACAGATTTCTGAGAAACTTTTCATTGCAATTTTATTTACTCTCAGAGTTATTGCCAGAAATCTGCTGAGTTCCTCTCACCGCAGAAATATTTTTTTTTCATATTTCGTTTTGATGCCTGACCTGGAATACGAACCCGGGCTTTTCGTCTAATAAGCCAACACACTACCTACTAGACTATGGCGACTACATAAAAAAATTAATCGGATTTACTTAAAAATTGTTACCGCCATATTGGATCCGCCATTTTGAATTTTTAAAATCTGAATCTGATCTGATTTGTAATCAGCGACCCCAAAAACCCCCGAGTAACAAAATTCAAGTAAATCTGATTAATTTTTAAGGCCCTCCGTAATGTGTTTCTTTTTCTCTTGCACCCCTTGACATAAACCCACCCCCAACTTTAAGGGTGCATGCAATCAATTTGGTTTTCTGCTCATTTTAAAGCGATGGTTCTAGCGCGTCAGTGTTTAGCTCTACAATTTTTCAAAAATGGCCAAAAACGCTATATTTAGAGGTTTCAACCCCCTTTTTCTCGAAAACCTGATGTGATGGAAAGTTTTTGAACCCAGATTCGTGTTCAGCGCGCAAAATGTCTTCGGAAACACCTGGAGCCATTTTATTTGCACAAAAAAAGTCCAAATTTGCAGGGCTGTGTAATGAAAAGAGTAATTTAGCTGCCACGTACTAATTTAAGAGAGGAATCATTCTGTAGCATACAGATGGACCAAGAACAAATAATAAGACAGAAACGAGCCCATAGGAAAATTAGCGAGTATCTTGCAAGCAAAATTGAAAAATGTACTTAATTCAACTGTGAAGTCGCCGTAGTCTAATAGGTAGTGTGTTGACTTATTAGACTGAAGGCCCGAGTTCGAATCCCAGGTCAGACATCAAAACGAAAGTATGAAAATATTTCTTCGACGACTTCCTCTCAGCAGATTTCTGGCAAAAACTCTGAGAGTAAATAAATTGCCATGAAAAGCTTCTCAAAATACTGTCGTTCGGAGTCGACTTTAAACTGTAGGTCCCGCCACTCATGTATAAAATTAACGCACACAACATAAGTGGTGTGAGAAGCTAGGTCGTAATCCTGACTGAAGGGTTGTAATGACCAATTATGTATGTACTTAATTCAACTTGAGCAGGAAGTACAGAAGACGGGACTGAGAGTTCTAGCTGACAATAAAACCTCCTTTCCAGCACTCAGCTTTTATGATGCTTGAGATTTAAATGAAAAGTTGCTTTGGCTAGGCACAGCTGAATGCTAGAATTCGTGGCAATGAGCAGGAAATTACTTTCAATTTCGTTGAGGAAGCCAAAACCGATCGGTGGTGCAGAAAAACAATTTGAAAGGGTATACTTTGAGGAAGTAAAGATGAAGAGCTGTCAAATAGTTTAGAGACTACCTAAACTTTTTTAGGTAATTATGAGGAATGATTTGAGTTATGCAACAGAATGCTGCTGTACAGCATTCTGAAGTTTTCCAGAGTAATAGGATATTAAAAGACGTTACGGACATATCCCATATAAGTTGTGGGCAATACAAAAAGTCGTATGGTCCTAGAACTTTACTGTCTCTATGAAACAATATATTCTGGTTTGTTACAAATATCGATAAACTAAATATATCGATGTTATAATTTGATAAATCGATGTTTCTTTATATGAACTGTTGGAAATCTAATAGAAATCTTTTTACTACCTCCATATATAAGAAGAAAACTTGAAGAATTCCGGTTGAAAACTTCACTCCTTAAAAATTGTAGATTAATACGCTTCTGGTTAATTTTTTTTTTTTTTTTGGGATTTTTGCCTTAAATCCAAGAGAGAAGGGTTTCTGTTTTGGCCCAAAACTCAAAAGTCGTTTACCAAGAAATAAAAAAGAAAAGTTTTGCAAATATGTTTTTTTTTTTTTTTTGTTTTTCCTCCTTTCTATGGGTTTTCTCTTTAAATATAAATGAATATTTAAGAATAAATTATAATTTTTAGTGATAAAAGTCTAGGCATTATTAACGATGTAATTTGAAAAAAAATTTCTTATTTCGTGCATGTGTTTATAGTCTCGGTTAAATATGGGTTTGCTAAGCTAAGCATTATGGCTGCCTATGCATTACGATTTACGTCTCCAGGGGCCGATAAGTTGGGCTACACCTTAAACTTGCTTTTAATATGTTTAAAATGCTTACTGGTTGTTGTTGTTGTTGTTGTTGTTTCTTCTCATAAATTACCTATGCTAAGCAATTATCGCAAGAAGAAAAATGTTTATTTGTATCTCAACTAATAAATCTTATAATTTGCCATTAAAGCATTACAAAATAAAAAATAAAAACAAAAATCAAAAAATAAAAATAAAAAATTATTAAATTTTTTTATGGGAAAAAAAACTTTGTTTCGTACAATCAATAGAGAGAGCTTTTGAACAAAAAAATAATGGAAGTTTTTGTTTTTTGAAATCTTTCAGATATTTTTTTGTTGAAAATCAGATATTTTGGATAATTTTATTCTCAAGTAATAACACGGTGCGACAGTCAAAATACACGCAGTTAATAACATAGGTTGTAGGTTGTGAATTTTGTTGAGTTAGGTTAGGTTAGGTCGGAGTAGTAGCTCTGATTTCACAAACACACTTGAGCACGCATAGCGGCCCGTTGTGATGCCACGGGTGAACGCAGTCCCTGTACTGACCAAGTTCCGCCATAATGAGGGAAAAGGAAGAAGTTGGTCAGCGCAAGGGCTGCACAACGGAAGCACGACTACCCCGCACTGGAAAACCAGCCAGAAAGTTTGATGAACGGGGCTATATCCTTGATATCAATGGATGATAGCTCCGTTAAGCTAACAAGAAATGGGGAGCCAAATAACCTATATCTACACCTGGCAAGAGACGGGCACTGACAAAGAAAGCGAATGACAGTCTCCTCTTCCTCAGAGGACCTGCATCCACGGCAGAAGTCGTTAAAGGGGAGCCTCATTCTTTCCGCGTGTCTACCCATGACGCAATGACCCGTAAGCACGGCCACTGTAGTCGAGATGACGTCACGACCAAGACCAAGTAATTGGTTGGTACGCCTTTTATCCATCAAGGGCCAGGTGAGCCTAGCGGTGGAGCAGGACTCCTCATTGACCCAGGATAGGTTGGCGTCCCGAAAGAATTTCCGTGCAATGGTCAGCTTGACCGAGGCAAGTGGTATACCCACTTCAACAGAAGAGGATTCCGGGAGGAGCACTCCAGCTCTGGCGAGATCGTCGGCCCTACAGTTTCCCGGAATTTCACTGTGCCCGGGGACCCACACCAGAGAGACACTGGTGAAGCGCCCCGAAAGAACGTCGAGACAGCGGCGACATTCTCTAACGATCCTAGAGTTATTCACGAAACCCGATAGAGATTTTATCGCGGCCTGACTATCAGAGAAGACCGAGAGTAGAACTCAAAAATATTTTTTTTATATTTCTTGAACTCTCCAAACTTGTTTTATTTGACAAAATCTGTATATTTGATCTTTCACACAAAATTATTGGCTACCAAAATATTTTTTCACCTATTTCCAAAATCCAAAGATGTTTGAAAAGGTAACCGGTGAGCCTTTAAGATGATATACATTAAGATGATATACATTCAAACTTACATGTTAAGAGTTTTGATCGGGAAAACTTGGAAAATATGTTTTTTTCTCATTTTTTTCAATTTTAGTTATTCTTAATTGCAAAATTTAATTAAAAAATATAACGTGAAATTGACACATTTTCCGATAAACAATCAAGATCCATAAAAAATTCTGAAAATTTTTGAACTAAAAGTTCATTTGAAAAAATATATACTCGTATATGAAAAATATAACTCGACTATTAGACTCTTTAAATAATAAGTACAGTAATTTTTGTCCGATTTAATCAAACAAAGTGTCAATCTCTTCTCAAGATAATGCACTTTCATCATGTTATCACTTAATTAATATTTTTTAATTAAAGTTTGCTACTATAAACGGACAAACTTGAAAAAATATGAAAAAAATTCGCATTTGCCAAGTTTACCTCATCAAACCTTATAGCATATTAAGTCAAATAATATATATATGTATATCGTTTTAAAGGCCCATCTCTCTCCTTTCTAATAAGGTTTAAGTTTTGGACATCGGTTCAGAAATGTTTGTGTAATCAATAAATTTGTGCGTAAAGTCCAAAAAACTAGTTTTTGTCAAATAAAATAAGTTTGGAGAGTTCAAGAGAGATACAAAAATATTTCTGAGTTCTACTCAACAAAACTCACAACTTACACTATGTCACTATGGCTGGGTGTATTTAATTTTTTTTTTTATTTTGTCGCATAGTGTAATTGGTGAAACGTTGATATTCTCTACAAATTTTTTTTAAAAGATTTTTCATCAATTCATTTGCACTTACTTGATATCATACACACGTATTCTGAAATTTGTACGATAACAAAGTCATTTTATTAAAGGACCCTTTTCTTATATGTATTCATCGGCAAATTGACGAACACACGTCGTTGTCTATGGTCGTTTACCTTCAATTTCTGGATCATTTGTACGGGTGTAGGCTCAAGTCGGGTGCCAAGTTGTGGTTTGCAAAATGGCCACACGCGAAAACGTCTGCCTTGGATTTTCCTGCAGATTTTGCGTTCCGCCAAAGCACCAGAATTGGTCAAACCAATAGACTTGAATGTATCCACTACATTGCGAATAGTCCTCTCGGTAGTGCATATTAAAATCGCCAATGTGAGCGGTACGTACTCCGAACAAAATACCCATTTTGACATAAATAATTCTATTATTTGTACGTTTGGTTAAAAAGCTGATTTGTTCATACATATGAAGTAGCCGTGGTCTATCTAGTAGGTAGTGTGTTGGCTTATTAGAAGTGAGTCTTCGGTTCAAAACCCAGGTCAGCCATCAAACGACTATTTCTCAGCAGATGTCTGACAAAAACCCTGAAAGTAAATAAAATTGCCATGAAAAGTTTCTCTAAAATCTGTCGTTCAGAATCGACTTTAAACATCAGTGGTGTGAGAATCTAGGTCGTAACCCTGACTAAAGCGTTGTAATGACCAATTATGTATGTATATATGTATGTAAATTAAACAAGACGGCCGTTATCAATAGCCAAAGTTTAGATGTCGCTGTTGAAAGGCTCTCGATACACACTGAACAATAGAAACTTGACCTCTGAAAAAAATTATGTTGATTCTTAAGGACATGAGCAGTCTGACAGTGAGTCGTAAAAGAATACGTCGTTGTCAAAGAGTCTCATACATTTAGATACACATTCGATCGTTCAAAGCTCTATTACAGGTTCTTCAAGTTCATCATTGCTTTTGCTTATGCCATTAGGGTTTGAAGTCGGTTTTGTAGGGAATATGATGGAGGTAAGAGGTAAATCATAAACAATACGAGATTTGTTTCAAGGAACTCTTGTAAAATTGTGTGTTTTTAGTGTCAGCAGAGAGCTGCCACATTAGAATGTAATTTAACCAGAAAATCAATTGAACTGTGATAATTGTAAAGTGTAATGAAGGGTATTTCAGCGTAATGTTTTTTCTCATGCCGACAATATTAAAAAAAAAAATTCAATGATATTTTGATTTCAATAATCATTTTGAAGGTTCTTTTTTAAAAAAAGCAAAACTTATTATTGTTCAATTAAATTATTTTATGAAGCTGAAACAAATTGAATTGAATTTTAAATGCGTGGGTTTTCCTAAGCGAACAATTCATAAGAAATTAAAAAAGAAAAAAACACAATAAAACTTTTTTAAATAAAACATAAATGAGTGTATAAATTGAGAATTAATGACTTATGAAAATAGACAGCAGTTCATTATTCAAATTTCACAAACGGCCCTCCTATCTGCACATTTAAGAGTTTATAAAAAAAAAAGCCAAAAAAAATGAAACAAATAAAAATCGTTTAATATCAATTTGTAGTGATTTAATAAACTTTGACAGTTTCAAATGAACACAATAAAATAATAAAAAAAAAATAAAAGAAAAGATTTTGTTTTCATGTCCAAGACACCCATCAACTTAATTTTTTAAATGAATAAGGCCGTCGTGTCTCGTCTCTCTCTCTATATGACTGCCTGCCTGCTTGCCAGTGCTGGCCTGGCTTGGCTATGAGGTTTTTAGTGTAACACTTCATTAACATCGGAATATTAATTTCATTTCCACATTTCCTTTCCTTTCTTTTCTTTTCTTTTACACTCCCCTCTGATGAGAAGAAATCTACAATTTTTGTCTTTCTCATTTGATTCTTTTGTCTCCGGTTTATCAATTTTTCAATTGTTTACTAAGAATTTCAAAAGAAAATTCTTTAGTTTCGTTTAAATGTAATGTCAAGCAAATTAACAACAACAAAAAAGTATCAATTTTTGTTTTTTTTTTTTTGTTTTTCCTGCTGTTGAATGACATTCAAGTCTTCCATACCATTGATACCCCCATGAATAGATGCATTAAATCAAAGACCCTCATAATCTAATGATGTAACACACTGACTGACTGTAGTTTTGTAAATATGAATGTGATTGAGTAGTTGTATTTGACTGCACTGAGAGAAATTTTGAATACTCTACAAAACGCTCATCCTACCCGTGCTTCTTTATGGCGCAGAGGCATTGACCCTATTAAGCACTGATCCAGCAGCCTTGAGAGTATTAGAGAGAAAAGTTCTACGTAAGATCCGCATCCGATCCAACAGTGAGCTGTAAGCTCCTCGACGACATAGACGTTGTGCAGCGTATTAACATTCAGCGCTGGCTCCGCCATGTCATTCAAATGAAGAAGGATGCTCCGGCGAGACGGGTATTTGATGCGGGGATCTTCGGAATTAGGCGAAGAGAACTACCTTGTTTGCGTTGAAAGGACAAAATCGAGCAAGCCCTGTCATCAATTAGTGTTACCAACTGGCGTGGGCGCAAAAGAAGCAGTAGGCGCGAAATCCATTAATCGGGTTGCTAATGGCCAATTAAGTAAGTAAGTAAGTAAGAAATAAGTAAGGGTGGGGCAAAAGTCGAGAAGGGATTTGAAAAATTAATAACTTTTCTAATTTAATTTTTTTTTTTTTATTTTTCTTTTTAGGACTTGTAAAATAAATCTGGGAGATTAATTATGGAAGGTTACAACGTTATCCAGCGAACCAAAATCATAGAACTTTATTTTGAACATGATCGATCAATAATTCAAACTCAACGAGCCTATCGTCGTCATTTTAATTTGCGGAATTCACCATCCGAATCAATGATTCGACGCTTAGTGACACGTTTTCAGGAACAAGGCTCAGTAAGGGATCTTCCACGAAGCGGAAGACCACATTCTGTAATTAATGAAGCAAATATTCAACGCGTTCTGGAGAGTGAGGAGGAAATTTACATCTTTTCCCATACAAGCTGCAGTTAGTGCAAGAACTAAAGCCACGAGATTCCCAAGAACGATTAATTTATGCAGTTCGCTTCCAAGAATTGGCCAGAGAACATAATGATTTCATTCATCATCTGATAATGAGCGATGAAGCACATTTTCAATTAAATGGTTTTGTAAACAAGCAGAACTGCAGAATATGGGGAATTGAGAACCCAAGAGTGGTTCATCAGAGACAATTACATCCACTTAAATGTACAGTATGGTGCGCAATTACGTCCCAAAGAATTATTGGACCATTCTTTTTCGAAGATAACGATGGAAATGGTGTAACGGTAAATGGCGAGCGATATCGAGATATGGTCCAAAATTTTTTAAGGCCATCTCTTTCTGACAATCGAGAGATGTGGTTCCAACAAGATAGGGCCACTGCACACACTGCTCGAGCCACTATGCAGCTACTAAGAAAGATTTTTGGCGAACGGTTAATTTCCAAAAATTCAGCATTCAATTGGCCAGCCCGTTCGCCGGATTTAACAGCACCAGATTATTTCCTTTGGGGATATTTAAAAGAGAAGATGTATATCAATAAGCCCAGAACACTTGCACAGCTCAAAGAGAATATACGAGCCGAAATAAGAGCGTTGCAGCCAGATACTCTGACTCGTGTCATGGAAAATGCTATTAAAAGAGCTCAACTTTGCGAGGCTGAAAATGGTGCTCACTTACGTGACGTAATCTTTCACACCTAAATTTAAAAAATCTCCCAATATCATATTTTAGTATTTTGTAAAAAAAAAAAATAAAATTCAAAATTAAAAAAGTTATAACTGTTTTAAACCCCTTCGTGACTTTTGCCCCACCCTGTATAAACTGAAGAAGGAATTTTAGAAACGGTTTAATCTGTGCATACTTATTTTATATTCGCTGAGTTAGATTATCAACAGTTTGCAAAAGTACCCATAAAACCAGCAGCTAAATGAATACCAGAAATCAAAATAGCAAGTGGCCCCTAGATATTGCTACCTTCGGGGGAATAAGTAACCAAAACTTGTCCTAAAGCCACAAGTAGAGTTTTTAATTCGTTCTACAAGTTATATAGAAAAGTGGAAATCAGTAGAAATTGAACCTGATGGAACCTGAAACGCCAATTCTTTGCCAGAAAGTACCAGCGGGAAAGTATATGCATCTCTAATGAAACTTGAGCGTAGTTATACTATAAAATTTTTTTCAAAAAAAAAATTAGCACGAACGAATACCTATGAAAATAGCGATATGTACAGGCTCCAGAAAATATTTACGAACAAACAAAACAATTGCAATGTTCCTGCAACAGTATAGTTAGAATTATGATAGATTTTTAAGGTTATATGCCTTGCAGTGACCTGTATGTGTCGGTTTTGAAAGTCTCTTTATGGAAATAATTTTGAATCCAACCAGCTTGGTCATTACAACCCTTTAGTCAGGTTTGCGATTTACCATCTCACACAACTTATATTAACGGATTATGATAACGGAGGTCTTGTGACCTCAAGTGGACAGCATGGATTGGAATGACATGTGGCTTCAGGAAAACGGAGTCACCTGCAATACTGCGTATGCCGTAATCTATTTTTTGTATTAACCAATTCCAGAAAAATATTATACCAAGAAATTCTGATGGCAACTAGCCACCAAGACGATGCGATTTAACGCCAAGAGAATTTTTTCTTTGTGGTTTTGTGAAATCTCGAATCTCTATGCGAATAAGTCAGAAATATTTCCTCAGCTTAAATTCGATATGCAACGCATTATCGTTGAGATACAGCCACATCTCAGTCGGCGCAATGGTCAGTCGTCATCAGAGTCGTGGCGGCTATTTGACGCATATTTTATTCTACACTTAATCGGAACATGACCACGGGGTCGCCGTGGTCTAGTAGGTAGTGTGCTGGCTTATTAGACGTAAAAACCAGGGTTCGAGTCCCAGGCCAGACATCAAAAAAATTAAAAAAAAATAAAAAATACAAAAAGTATTTTTTCGGCGATTTCTTCTCAGTTTCTCAAAAAATCTGTCGTTCGGAGTCGACTTTAAACTGTAGGTCCCGCCACTTATGTATAAAATTAACACACACAACATAAGTGGTGTGGGAAACTGCGGGCTTCTTGGGGACGATTGCCTGTAGACTGTCTAATGGTGAAGGTATAGCACTGGCCATTTTATAGTCACCTAGCAGCAACTCGTTTCCTTGCCGTTCGCATCTTCCCCCTTTCCACCTTTCCTAAAAAACCTGCACAATGCACTGCATGAGTAGGGGCCATCCCCTGAGTGCTGGTTTCATAAAAATATAAAAAAAAAAAAAAATATAAAAAAAAAATAAAAAATAAAATAAAAAAAAAATTGAAATTTTAAAATGGTACAGATAGTTTCGTAATCTGCTTTAGATTTAAGAAATAATTTCAATCCAATTGAAATTTTCCGTATAGAGTATTCTTTTATTTTGCTTAATTTACAAATTTCTTGAACTTCTGCAGTTTTGCACTTTAATATAGTTATTGGCGGTATATGAACCTTTACTTCTTTATTAACGATAACTTCATCATCATCATCTATTTTATCATCTTCAATGGCCTGGTTCTCACAGGCAAGTACGAGTTTTTCAGTTATGCCACCAAAGATGAAAAGCCGTATAAAGCTCTTCTGTTCGGTCTGGATAAACAAGATCCACTGATCATTAAAAAGAAATTAACAGATATGGGTCTTCATTGCATGGACGTTAAAATAGTTATAAAGAGAAATACATATAATGTAGAGTTTGTTATATATGTTGTATATTTCAAAAGATTATCTGTAACAATTAAAGAACTAAGGCAAAAATATTCTATAATTGACTATTTGAGGGTGAAATGGGAATTTCAACATGCAAAAAAAACCCAGATAACGCAATGTTATAACTGCCAATTGTTTGGCCATGGTTCCAGCCACTGCAAGGTTAAAACGTTTTGCTCAAACTGCGCTGGACAGCATAAAACATCTGATTGTCAAGAATCTACACCTAAATGTGCAAATTGTAATGGCCCGCACAAATCTACATACGACCAATGTCCAAGTAAAATACATTACCTAAATATTCGACAACGTGCCCAACCACCACAGAGGAGACCGATCCGTACAGAAGTTCTGCTTACCAAAAACTATAGTAACAGTTTTCCTAATACACTGCGCCAAAGTGTTTCAACTACAACTACTAACTGGCAAGCCCAAAGGGATCTTATAAACAATAGAAGCAGTAATAACACTAATAATAACTGTTCTAATGATTTATTCTCTATTGAGGAAATAAAGAATTTAACATTCGAATTAATTACAAATCTTAGGAACTGTAAGAATAAGGCGGATCAATTCGAGGTCATCACGAACCTTGCGTGCAAATTTTTATCATAATTGAGGACGATAGAATTAATATTATAACTTGGAATGCAAGAGGCATTCGCAATAAATATCTAGAATTATTTCAATTTTTAGCCGACCGTAGTATACACATTTGTTTAATATCTGAAACAGGCCTTAATTCAAACTTATCTATTAGGAACAGCGAATTTAAAATTTATAGAAACGATAGGATAAATACTCGAGGTGGTGGTGTAGCTATAATTATCAGGAAAAATATTTCACATCATTTATTACCTATTGTTAACACGTCTGTTATTGAGAATATTGGTATCAGAGTATTTACCAATTTGGGTGCAATTGATATATATTCATGTTACTACCCTGGTGGTTCGGCCGGTCCGGATGGCGTGAGGAAACGGCAATTTGCATCCGACATCCATAGTCTCAGTGGTAACGAAAGGTATCTTTTGGGTGGTGATTTCAATAGTAGACACCGGTCTTGGGGTTGTTTAAGAGCGAATTGCTGGGGAAATATTTTATATGAAAAATTGGAATCATACAATATTAATATTGTATATCCCTGTGATAATACCTACATACCTTCGAACGCTAATAGACAGGGTTCTACTCTGGACTTCTTCCTGACTAATGATCCTCTTATAATGTCCCCGGCAGAGGTCATAAACGATTTAAGTTCGGATCATTTACCAGTAAAAATTTCATTAAATAGTACTTTCAATAACACCAATTTGTTCAGATACAATTTTCACAAAGCTAATTGGAACCAATTTTCCAGATATTTAAATAGAAATTTAAACTTACCTAATATTGACAACATTAATAATTGTGATAGTATAGAAGAGAGTATTATACATTTCGAAAACGTTTTGAATGATGCTGTCACTCATAGTGTGCCAAAGATATACCACTCACCGGGGGGTAAGCCTTTGCCTGACTACATTAAGATTATGATACGACTGAGGAATAGGTTCCGAAGGGATTGGCAAAGATATAGGGATCTCGCCGACTTCTATCAAGTGAAAATATTTAATCAGAAAATTCGTGAGGAAATTAATTTATTCAGAAATAAGTCTTGGGATTCTCTGTTGTCAACACTTGATAGGGGCTCGGCGCCTTTCTGGAATTTGACGAAAATTTTGAGGAAAAGGACTAATAATATCCCTATTTTAAGACAAAATGGTTCTCGGTTCATCACCAATCGGGAAAAGTGTGAAATCTTAGCACGAACATATGCTTCTACCTATTCTATTTCAACCAATTTAGGCGACTCAACTACGACTTCTTTAATAAATGATACTCTGGAATCTTATGGATCGTTGATAGTTGATCCATCGGATGTTAATTTAGTAAATATCTCTCAGATTTCTGACATATTAAGAACCTTGAGGAATAGAAAGAGTTCTGGCATCGACGGTATTAATAACATATGCCTTAGGGCGCTCCCCTACAAGGGCATTAAATTTTTGACCATCATTGTTAATTCCTGCTTAAAGTTCTGTTATTTTCCTCAAAGGTTCAAGGAGGCTAAAGTTATATCAATAAGAAAACCTGGTAAACCAGCCGATTGCCCATCTTCATACCGACCCATCAGTTTATTGTCGAGTGTGGGTAAAATTTTGGAAAAAGTTATTGAAATTAGACTGACGGATTTTATGGAAGCCAGTGGTACTATTCCGGCTCATCAATTTGGTTTCCGCAGACAGCACAACACAATTCATCCCTTAGTGAGAATTCGAAACTTAGTGAGAGCAAATTTTGACCAACAAAGATCAACGGGTATGATTTTATTGGATATTAAAGCTGCCTTTGATTCAGTCTGGCATGAAGGTCTCATTTTTAAAATGATTAATTTGAATTTCCCGAGGGCATTGACCAAAATAGTCCACAGTTTTCTCACTTCTCGTACTTTTAGAGTCCACATTGGCTCACATTATTCTGAACGCCACACTATAACGGCTGGTTGTCCCCAGGGGTCATGTTTGTCTCCCGTCCTTTATAATCTATACACATCTGATTTTCCTCAATTAGATTACTGCACGGTGTCAATATTCGCTGATGACACAGCAATACTTAGCTCAGGAATTCTGGCTGTTGATATAATAGCTAATCTGAATAGGGCATTATCTGATATTTCATCCTATTTCAATAAATGGAGAATTATGCTAAACTGTGAGAAAACTCAGGCGATATATTTTACGAGGAGACGGAAGGAGTGTTATATACCACAGACCAATATTAGGATGAATAACAACTCTATACAGTGGGAACAAAAAGTGAAATACCTTGGAGTTATGCTTGATCCTAAAATGAAATTTAAGGACCACATACCTTATGTGGTAAATAAAGTTAATTTATTAACCCGTATACTGTATCCTTTTATTAACCGGAAATCTAGCCTTAATCTTCATAATAAGAAACAAATTATAAAGTCCATTTTTCATGCCGTATTATTTTATGCAGCCCCAGTTTGGTCTACGAGTGCCTATTGCCATATCAAGAAACTGCAAATAGCTCAGAATAAGTTGCTAAAACTCATATATAATCTACCCTGGTACTTTTCAACTACACGCCTCCATGATATCGCAGGTTTCGAATCTGTTTCAGATAAGATCGAAAGGCTTACACAAAATTTTAATAACAGATGTAGGAATGCTGATTTCGTCCATATTAATGAACTAGTATCATCTTAGGTTTTTTTCTAGTCGTAGTTAAGTAGCATAAGTAGTTTTAAGTAAAATCATATAGGTTTTTTGCCAAATTTTCTCCTCCAAAATAATAATGTATGTATATGTATATAGTAATTTTGTTAACATAGATCTATTATTAAGCTGAAAAAGAAAAATAATCTTGAACTCTTAAATATGTAATTTAGTTATAACTGATTTGTAAATATTATGGATAAATAAATGAATTGAATTGAAGAATTTAAAATGGTACTGAACTGTAACTGAAAGAGTACTTTTTCGCATCAACTGGTACTTTTGTAAAATAATACATACATATATAATTAGTAATACAACCCTTCAAACCACTTATTTTGTGTGTGTTAATTTTATAAATGATTAGGGGGACCTATAGTTTAAAGTCGACTCAGAACGCCAGATTTTTGAGAAACTTTTCATAGCAATTTTATTTACTCTCAGAGTTTTTGACAGAATAAGGTCGCCGAAGGAATATTTTCGTAATTTTTCGTTTAGTTGGTGATGTCTGACATGGGGTTTGAAACGTGGACTCACATCCAGTAAGCCAGCATACTACCTACTTAACTATTTATTTATTTATATTTAATACACGTACGGAACGGAACAGAAAAATTGACGACTTATACGTGTTCCTCACATACACAACAAAAATAACTGATTCGGAACGTAACAAGACGTAAAAGCATCGTTTAGTCAAACGTCGACGGAACGTAATGGAACATACGTTCGTTTTTAGAATATGAAGAGCAATGTAAATGCTTACCGAAATTACATTACGGTTCGGCAAGCGTTCTCATTGTTTTTCGTATTCTAAAAACCAACGTATGTCCCGTGGACGTTTGGCTAACCAGGACTAAAGACTAATTCTACCTTTACGTTGCTAATATTAATTAATAGTTGAAAAGCGCAAGACATAAAATATGTAATAATGAAAAAGTACTGGAAGCGTCGCGGGCGTACAGCGGTATTTTTGAAATGGAAAAGTACTGAACAACACTGTACTGAAACACCTTTTATTCTTAGTTTTCTCTCAGTACATTGCTTTGGAGAGTATGAACACAATTAACGCTACGAAATCTTTAGACGGCTCTTGATTTTAAATTAAAATAAAATATAAGAAGAGAGCCAGGGACAGACAGACCACCAAGCATAAGTATTTATAATTCAAATATGAAAAGTTTATTTCCAAATAAAACTTAATAAATTCAAGGGACAGTATTTTGGGTTCACAATTGTTTAAAATCGACTGTATTTGAGGGGGTATTATAACGATTACCGGCGTCAGTTTGTATATATGAAATCTCTTCATAATTGTTTTTAACTCAATGCTATTGCTGTTGTTGAGAATCAATGAGATTAAGAATTTCCATAGTTTGTCTGTCCGTTTATCTCACTGTCTGATTTGGGAAAGTGTGTGCTTAACGCCATAACGAGTCTTTAAGGCAGGGAAACAAAATCGTTAAATTTAATGTCCGTGTGCGTTGGTTTGTATAAAATCCCATCAAATTCATAATCATGGATGAACTTTTTGTCCGTACGGCATACAGTAAGTGTATATGAATAAGTGTGTGTGTGTTTTGTTTTTGCTTTAAATCCCTGGCATACGTTTCACATGAAATATCTTTTTGTGGCACATAAATACTCGTTTACTTATTTGCTTAAGGCAAAGATATTGCATAGAACGGATCATCATCGTCAGTACAAAATATATACACAAGTAAAGCGGACGTTGAGAATGTTTGGTCAGTTTGCCTAAAAATACGAAAAGAGTCCATAAAGGCACGGCATAGAAATCTTTTTATTTTTTTTTTTTGTGTAGAATTTATGTTTTTTTTTTTTTTGTTTCACCCGCTTACAAAAATTAAATACTTTAAACTGACCATAGAAAAATATTTTTTTTTTGCTCAAAGAAAAACTACCGCTTGTCTATGCTTGCCGCTTACCGCAAGCTGGTATAGTTTATCATTTTTTTCATTCTTCATTGGTTAAGTTTTGCAATCATCCCCCTTTGATTTGGAAATGTGTATTTAATAATGGGCAAATATAAGAAAGATTTTGTAAAAGACAGAAAACGATTTTATAACGAGAAACCCAAAAACATTGAAGTTTACGGTTAAGTAGGGAAAGACTTGTACTAGCTATTCTAAATTTTATCCAGAGTCGAGACTTTATTGCTTTAAATTGTAGCAAATTTAGAGCACGTATAAATTGTTATTATACATACCAGAGGTCAGAAATGAGTATTCAAAAAAGTGAATAAAATCGAATCATACTCATAATTTCTTTTTTAACCTCTTCACGCCCTTGGCCACATATGTGGACGTTTAATTTTTTATAATTATAATTGTAATAATAATAACAACAAAAACTTAATAATAACTTATTGACTATCAAATCCTCTAACAAGAGAAGTAAACATTTTACCGTTTGTCTGCACTGATGATATTATTTCCGATGCATAGTTGGATACTTAAAAAAAAATGTGAAATAAATCTTTGACAATCTTTTTTATTGGATTATATCAATAAATCGTTAATATTTGAAAAAAATAATATCAGATTTATTTAATATAATAAGTTTTACCATCACTACCTAAAAAATCTAACAGCTGCACTAAAGTTAACCCTGGAATCAGACTGGACGGTATAAGTCATTATCCTAAATACAAGGAACTGAAAAATCCCCCCAGATGTCACGACAAAAATTGTGTAAGACGAACTCTCTACATTTGTGAGAAATGTTAAGAATATATATGCCTGATATGCCCGGAATGTATGAAAGCATTTCACACATACATATATTACCATTAACGCTCAGTGGCCACAAATGTGGACGTTATCCCTTTTTGTGAATTTTCATATTTTTTGCTTTTTGAATTCCTATTAAAATAAAGTTAATTAATTTAAAAAGAAAACAAAATTTAATCATTTTTTTGTCACCATAAAAAAATCGTCCCTGAAGAGGTTAATATCATGGAACCCCTCTACTCATATTCAAAGTTTGAAGTACTCATCATATTTATACTTAACAACACGTATGATGTTGTTGATTTCGACTCTGCATAACTCAACATATACACGAATCACAAAATAAGTATGATTCTCGTAGAAACATTAAAATACTCACTAAATGGTTGTATGTTTGCTCTGTTTGCTGCTCTGTCTTTTTGCTTGTAAATGCAACAATAACTAAGACTGTAAATTTTAATGAATGATTCGAGTCACTCGAATCATTTATAAGTAGGTATTATAAGTATTTTTCTACAGTTATGAATCTAAATGAGTAGTCTTATGAATCAAACATATTTCGAATGGTATGAGTTTGATGTCAACGTTGTACTCATACTCATTGCAAACTGTACTTATAAATCAACGTTGTAGTGAGTACGAATGAAACAGAGCAGCGTAGTTTAATTTCAATATTGTTGACTCACTTATATTCAAAATTTCATGAGTACTTATGAGTAAAGAAAAAACCTTTCATTGCTGATCTCTGGTACATATATCATTTGTACGATGTTATTGTAATTGGAAATTGTCCCCATAGGTTTCTATTTTTTGTTGATTTCAATAATACAACAAATTTAATACCGAAAACATCTAACTGCCATGCAACAAACAACTTAGCCCAGTAAACGGCACGTGCGTTTGTTCTTTGATCAGGACAAAATTATTTAAATTTTACAATTTTTAAATAAAAATTTTTGAAATTCTTTTATACTTTCGCACTGCACTTTTGTTTGATTCATTTCATTTGCTATTTTATCTGCATTTGTTATTTGCTTATTTCACTTTGTAAGCAGAAATTTTGTTCAATATACGCATAGACAGGCATTTGACTAGACAATCAGTCAGTCAGTCAGTCATTGCTGAAGGCATGACAAAACAAAAAAAAAAAATGGGAATTAAGAATAAATTCAAATGGGATTATAATTAAATATCTCTGTATTGTTAAAAATTGATTTATTTTTCTTTTTTTTTTTCAATTAAAAAAAACAAGGAAAATAAATTAAAAAAAAAAAAACAAATAAAATATAATTAAATTGCATTTCATTCTTTGTGGTGGTTTTGTTTTGCAGATAAAGGCGATAGGCGATGGGCAATGGTGTGTGATGGTACACATACAGATTATTTTGTAATATGTTTTACGAATATTCTCTCTATTCATTTATATTTGATTTGTAATTAAATTAAATTTTATTATAAAAATTCTTTAAATACACTTGATACAGTTTATTCGATTTTAATTAGCATTTTAACAACAGTGTTGGATGTAATAATAGGGACAATTTCTTTTCTGCTCAATAACATGTCATACAATTATCGTACTAAGCTTTTGATGATTTCATAATCTGTATTAATTTGTACATTGTTTTTTTTTATTAAAAGGTTCAGGTTCTTTCCTATGGAAGAAATAATAGATACACTTTAATTAGTGTTTATATCGGGTCCGCTATCTAACGTTTTTTTTTTCAACTAGTGCTTATTTCGTGAATGGTAACACTTAGCTCTTGTCTGATTTGACAGATAATTAGTTTTATCCTTCCGCTGAACGAATATGGTTGTGTATACACTTGAACAACAACGCTAAGTGGGCCTGCGATCGACTTACAGAAGATGCCGATTTTGGCAAAAAAAATCATCTTTTCAGATGAAGCTCATTTTGATCTTGGCGGGTATGTAAACAAGCAAAATTGTCGCATTTGGGGCACAGAAAACATGCACGCATACATTGAAAAGCCGACGCACCCAAAACAAGTCACTGTTTGGTGCGGATTTTGGTCCAGAGGCATAATTGGGCCATTTTTCTTTGAAAATGAGCAAGGAGTGGCCGTTACAGTCAATGGCGATCGTTATCGGGCCATGTTGAACGAATATTTGTTCACAAAAATTGAAGAGGAGGATATTGGCAACATTTGGTTTCAACAGGACGGCGCTACGTGCCACACAGCCGAAGCTACACTCGATGTTTTGAGCACTGTTTTTGAAGATCGCATTATCAGCCGCAGAGCTGATGTCGTTTGGCCACCTCGGAGCTGTGATTTGACACCTTTGGACTATTATTTGTGGGGTGCCGTCAAAGATAAATGTTACGCCGACAAGCCAGAGACAATTGACGCTTTAAAGGACAATATTCGTGAAGCCATTGGTGAAAAACAGCTGCACACAATCGATAATGTGCTTAATCGTGTAGGCTACTACATGGCCAGCCGAGGCAGCAATTTGAATGAAATTATTTTCCATTATTAACCGGAAGGATTGTACTTTTAAATAAAAAAAAGAAATTTGAGAAAATATTCAGTAGGTTTTTTTTAAAGCATTTTCAAAAAAAAAAAAGTTATTTGGCGGACCCTATATTTAGAATAAAAAGGACCCTAAAATTTTTGGAAAAAAAATTAAATGAACGCTACCCTCACTTTGTGTTAATGATTCCAAATGTTGATTTATTTTTCGAGCGAAGTGTACTTTTTTTTAACAGCTTATACTGCAAACTCTTGAGAAACAAAAGTGAACTAAAAATAAAATATTTGATGCGATTCATTTGATGGAAAACGCAGAGACAAGATAAAGAAATCGAAGATACAGCTGCCGGTTCTGAAAAACTTTTAACATGGAACTCAAAGATTAATCTCCTTAAATTATCAAATATTCAAAATTGTACTCATGTTTCAAGTTGCATAATTGCAAACACACTTAAGGAATCTGGACTTATATGTCGAATTCCAAAAAAAAAAAAGATTTTAATTTGGCAAATAACACCTGCTTGTTTGATATTCAAGTTCCCTGTAAGTTTGTTTTGATTTTGAAAGTTCATCCCATCCACTATGTAAAGAGGTTATATTGGGCCTTTGATTAAGCGCTTTCTATCTTTAAATGTAAATAAAATAAAATGTATTTAAAATATCATTGAAATTTTGTATTCGATGTCATTATGTGTGGGATAAAACATCATTCAAATGCCAGCCAAGGTGGAGGGCATTCAAAATATTAAATTTTTCATCACAATGCTCTGATAGCTTGTTCACAAACACCTACGACTTAAGAAAACCTAACAAAAAAAGTCTAACTTTATCAAATCAGTGAGCAGTTCAAAGCAACTACACGTGAGATGGCCACGCCCTCTAATCGAATATCCAATCTAGAACAATATCTAATGTGGCAAGAGCCGTGTGCACATGTTGTTAGTGTCCAGATTATCCGATGCAATCCAAAAAAGCTTGGTTATAATCGACCTTTAGTGCTTGCCGTTAACAGTGAGGACCTGGCGGACGTAGTTCTCTAAGATATGTATAAAGACCGATAACGTGTCGGCAGCCCAAAGTCAATGCCAAACAAAAATTTTTTCGGAATTCATTCGACGCTCTAGATCTCATGTGAATTGGTATCGTCTCAAGTTCGACAACTTAGTTGTTTATGTATCTATTCATCCAGAAAAGGGTATCATTGCTGGAGATAGTCTTTGCTCCAGAGCCCATTCAACGACACACATCGTTCATCGTGATTCGATAAAACAGAATGAATAAATGACCAGATTTAATTGACAGATTTAGCTTCAACAATATAACCGTTAGAGATTGTCAAAGTTCGCAAGTCCCTGTTGGAAGACACAATATAAAGATAGAAGCGATGCAATGTGACAGCCCAGCATTTTACAACAAAATGAGAATAAATTAAAATTCCTATTGGATTTAAACCTTTAGATGTTGAAACAAAAACTCCCATTTGTCTCTTTCAAAGTGTCTGAAATTAAGCTTCATCTGTCTGTATTTTTATTAATGTTCACAAAGAATAAACTTGTCGTATCCTGTTATATAAAAATAGCAATGAAAAGGTCAAATGTACTTATGATTGTCATAAAATTGCATTAAAATTCCTTTCTAAACGATTATATACACTAAAATGTCAAATTCTTCAATTTGTTAAAGTCTATCAGTAATTTGCATAACTAATCACATACAACGAAATTTATTTCACATTCTTTTTAATACTTTTCTTTATTCAATTTCATGGTTTCGAATTTAATTTGAGAAATTTAATGACGATATTATTAGAAATGAATGAAAAGCAATAAAAATTTAATTTTTATTACAACCGACCATAAGGCTAAATCGCTACTTGAATTTCGGTTAATAAAAGCAAAATGCTATCTACAAAAATACACAATAGAAATATGAAATTAAATTAAATTTAAAAAAAAAAAACATGTTAAAGACAAACATAAAATTTGATTAGGATGAGCTCAGATCATTAAAATAACAAAAAATAAAAAAAAATTATAAACAAATCGTTTTAACATGTCCGGCTGTGCTAAAAATGTTGAAAACAAAAAAAATTTATTCCTCAATATTCCCATTATTTTCAAGAATTTAAAATAATTTTGATCTCTTGGTTCTTAAAATTTTGAACTAAAGATGTCATTTAATTTCATGTGATTTAATGCCGTGCGATTTTCTCTTTTGGGGTTTAGTGGAACCACGAGTTTATGCGAATAAAATTGAAACAATTTCTGAACTCAAATTCGAGTTCTAACGTCTCATCGGTGAGATACAGTCACATCTCTGTAAAAAGATCATTGCTTAATATTCCGTGGCACAGAGAGCATATGTCATACACCAAGTATGTACATATATACCAGCTGCAACGCTAAATGTTCTAATGGTCTTCTTGTATTCGATCATTATTTTGAATTCAATGATAAATTATGTCATAATAAAATTTGAATAAAATCAGTTCGATTCACAGATGCCTTAAAAATACAAAAAGGTAATCTTAAACTTATCTACTCTTTTAATTTTCTATAAAAATTTTTGAGATATGTAACTGGCTATTTGTCCTTCCTCTAAGCTCGCAGTGGCAACGACAGGCTTAGTTTTTTTTATTATATAGGGTGATTTTTTAAGAGCTATAGGAAAATTTTTCAAAAAAAATACATAAAATTCAGAAAAATGCATGAAATCTTTATATGAATCGATAGTACGGTCCATATAATTTAA
Organism: Sarcophaga caerulescens; assembly: GCA_927399465.1. Lineage (NCBI taxonomy): Eukaryota > Metazoa > Arthropoda > Insecta > Diptera > Sarcophagidae > Sarcophaga > Sarcophaga caerulescens. Next base: position 138,645,718 of record OV656872.1, on the reverse strand, counting down.
TGTTTGAAGATTATTTCATGCAAATGTTGACCGCGACTGCGCCTGAAATGGTCCATCCGCTTAGTCCAATTTTGGCATACTCTTTCCAACATTTCGGCCGGTATCTCACGAATAAATGCTTCAATGTTGTCTTCCAATGCGTCAATTGAAGCGGGTTTGTCTGTATAGACATGAGCTTTAATATAGCCCCACAAAAAATAGTCTAAAGGCGTTACGATTCGCAGCATCTTTAAAGAAGTACGGTCCAATGATGCCACCAGCCCATAAACCGCACCAAACTGTTACTTTTACTGGATGCATTGGTAGCTTTTGCAATGCTTCTGACTCATCTTCACTCCAAAATCGACAATTCTGCTTATTTACGTATCCATTGAGCCAAAAATGAGCTTCGTCGCTGAACACAATTTTTCGATAAAGAAGTGGATCTTCGGCCAACTTTCCAAGAGCCCCTTTTAGATAATAAAATTCAATGATTCAATGCAAGCGTTGTTCGTTTGTAAGACGATTCATGGTTACATTATAGACCAAACTGAAGATGTTTGACAGTGAAACAAAACACGAAACGTGCGTGAGCTGTTTAAACCAGTGTTGCCAAAAAGATAATAGCTAAAAAATCACCCTTTATATGCTCATTTTGTTTATATTTGAAGTTGCCGTATTGAAAATAATATACCGGGTTATCCATTTCGTGGTTTCAAAAGTAAACGTAAATCAAACACATATAAAATATTTTTTTCATGATATTTCTTTTTTATTGTAAAGTTTGAACGTTGACATTATGTGTGAAACATTACATTATTTAAATGACCTCCACGCAAAGTGTTTCAAGCAGTGATTCTATTGAGGTAATTTTCGACCACTTTTTGACACATATTGGGCGGTATCTCAGCCATAACTTGACGAATGTTGGTTTTTAAGTGCTCAAGAGTTGAAGGTTTATCTGCATAAAGACGGTCTTTCGCGTAGCCACACAAAAAAAGTCTAATGGTGTTAAATCGCATGATATTGGTGGCCAGTTGATATCGCCACGACGAGAAATTACGCGGCCAGGAAATGTCTCTTGCAATAAAGCCATATTCGCTCGAGCTGTGTGGCATGTGGCATCGTCTTGTTGAAACCACATATTCTCCAAGTCGTATTCTTCAATAGCAGGCACAAAAAAAGTCGGTTATCATATGACCATAACGCTCCGAATTGACGGTGACAGTCGTTCCATCGTCGTTTTCGAAGAAGTAAGGTCCAATCACACCTTCGGACCAAAGAGCGCACCAAACAGTGACTTTTTCTGGATGTAATGGCCTCTCTTCAATTACTTGAGGATTCTCAGAACCCCAAATACGACAATTTTGTGCTTCATCGCTGAAGAAAATTTTGTTCGATACGTGGCTGTGTGCAGAATCATCATTTTTGTAGTAGGTTTTTATAATTTTTATGCGTTGTGTGATAGTTAAGCGATCCATTTTCGTCAATGTCAGATTTTCAACTGAAAAGAAAAAAATTGGTTTCACAACTTAGTTTGACAGATGTCAAATTCCAGTCCCATACTTTTGAAATCACGAAATGGATAGCCCTTTATAATATGGCAAGTTCAGACATAAACTTAACTTTAAAAGTTATCGGTAGGATGATCCTCCCTTTAGCTTAACGCTCACTTCTACCATATTGTCTACTTATAATAATGAAAAATATAATCCTCCCTTTAGTTAACGGCAAGTTGTAATAATGACCCTAAGTTATTTAAAATATGATTATAGAATCCATACAACACGTACTGTTGTTCAAATTATCCGTGTTATGATTAGCCAGGTTAGTATATATTTATACGTGTCAAGATTTAACGATCTGTATATAGACATTCTTTTCGCCGTAGTCAGGTAAGTATTTTGTTGGCTTACTTGACGTAAGGTCACAGTTCAAACCTCAGGTCAGTCATCCATAGTAAAATGAAATTTGAAAAAATATTTCTTCGATATCTTCCTCTCAGCAGATATCTGGCAAAAACTCTGAGCGTAAATAAAAAATGCCATGAAAAGATTTTCAAAAATCTGTCGTTCTGAAGGGTGTGTTATCTGATTATATGGTTTCAAAAAGTTCTGATTTATTTAAATAACACTAAACATTAAACCTTCTTATCAGTGTTGGAAAATTGAAAATTTGAAATGGTACTGAACTCTGACTGAAAAAGTACTTTTTTGCATCAAATGGTACTTTTGTAAAAAAATATTTATTTATACTTAATACATGGAATAGAAAAACTAACGTACATTCCGTGGACGTTTGGCTAACCGGGGCTAAAGACTAATTCCATCTTTAGCATTACGTTGAACATGTTGCGAACGCATTAGCAGTAGAAAAGCGCAAAACATAAAATATGTACGTAATAATAAAAAAGTACGGAAAGGGTCGCAAGGGTACTGCGGTATTTTTAAAATGGAAAAGTATCGAAAAAAGTACTAAAGTAGTGAATTTTTCAACACTGCTTCTAAGTATTACATGTTCTTGGTAATAGAATCAAATGGAGTTTCTAATAGAAATTATCTGAAATCATACTAAAGGAATCAATAATAGAATGTAAATCCGTGCTACAATATATTTTCCATTCACTTTCCATTCTCTCTCTCTCTCTGTCTATCTCGTATGTATAATTTATTTTACGAATAATTGCCTACATTTGCCTTTAAATGTTAAACAACAAATAAATAAATAAATAAACTGACTGACTGACTGAATGGCTGACAGACTATAATATAATTGTTATTCAATTATAATTTATTGCTTTTAATTGTTATTGAGCATTCATTTATTCTCCTCCTATTGAAAAATGTTCATTTGCTTGTCGTGTCTCGTTTAATTTCCATACAAAAGTTTAATTAAACGGGCTGGTATTTGAATTTCAAAAGAAAACGATTATTTTTTGTTTTGTTTTTTTTTTATTGCCAACAAACTTGTCTTTCTTCTAAGATCTTAATTTTATAGCAAATGTTTACGAATATCGATTTTAATTAATTATAAAGAAACTTAAGTGTGTTATTTTAAGAGATATGCGAGTAATTCCCCATTTAACGATATTAAAACGATTTCAATTTGAATTTTTCATTGGAATTTTGAAATGAGAAAATTCTTGTAAAAATTAAAAAAAAAAACAATTGTTTGTACGGCCATTATTAAAATGTAAAACAACTGAAAATGTTAAATCAAGTTTTATTTAATGATTTTAAATAATTTCAAGTTTTCAGCAAGTTCGAGTATTTCAGTTGATTAAATTCGATTCTATGACACGTTGTTTTGTAACGAGTGTTGTGCGGCTGCCTTCACAATAAATTTCATCAAGTTTTAATTGATTTATTTCATTTAAAAATTTACGATAAATTTATTTGCTCTCAGTCCCAATAAACTGGCATTTAAAAAATCCATAGGGATTGCTAGGGATACGGTTTCCCAATATAGTTTCTAATAAACATAGGCGGACCTACGAATTTTAAGATTTCTAAAAAATTTCAGACTGCTTACGACTAAATATCAAAATAAACCCAAAACTGATTAGAGACTTAGTTCTAATACCAAGAGGGCCAATAAAACTTTGTTTCAAATCCAATTTGAATAAGAACAAAGCAAATAATCCTTAATGGTCATTAGTGGCTTAATTTCCTGACTTTTTCTTCAAACCGGTGGTAAGAGATAGTACTGTCTGATCTTCCAAACACTTCCAGGTAAGATCATTTGATGTGATGAACACTAACAGCCACGAACGCTTACAAGAACATCAATGGCTAGAATGAAAGCGTTTTTCACTAAGCTAAGAACAGCGAAACATACTATTCTTTAATAAAAAAAAACTTCAAAGAAAGGCTGAGTTAGTAAGCATTTACTTGAATGAATAACGACTTATAACACCATATCAGTGCAGGTAGCATACTATAGCCAAATATCAGGTCTTCTAACCCAGACGCTTGATAAAGACCATCCTTTTTAAGATACATCTGTTTTGCCAAATTACCATGGACGGATATAGAATGCAACAACATTTACAAATAATAAAATTGTTTTATCAAAGTGGGCGTTCTGTTCCCGCAACGAACCTTGAGTTTCATCCATTTTATGATTGTCGTAATCCTCCTACCGAAAGGAATATACGCAATCCTGCTGATCCAGAAACTGAATATAAATGTTCAGTAGCCCTTGAAAAGTGAAAATAATTTTTATCGAAAAATCATCTTTAGCGACAAGATCCATTCCTAGCTGAAGGGATACATGAGATTCAAAAGCGTCCAATACATTTCGAATAAGACACTTTTTGGAGTAGACTTTGGGTTGGTGGCGTCATTGGTCAATTTTTCTTTGAAAACGACATTAGCTAGGCGTACATTGTCAATCGATGATTACTAAGTTATATTGGATGCTCAGGGAACCAACGACAAGACGGCGTTACGTGCTACATTCCTTATGCCAAGTTCGATGTTCTGTACGATTGATTTGCGGGCATGGTCATCTCACGTGTAATCGTGCGCTTTGAGTCTTTTATACTTTTCTTGTGCGGTTGACTTAAGTCTTATGTGTATGCGAATAAGCAACAAAAGTGCTCAAGGCCACCATAACCTATGCCATTGGTTTGGTACATACAGTAGCTCCAACCGAAACTCGTACACCTATGAAAATATATTTCTTTAAATAATATGTCTAAAACTAAAAGGCTAAAAATATTTTTTTTTTCTTAATTTTAGTATAACACTATGTGCTTAATTACATAGCAGAAATAAAATTATAAAAATATCCTTATTTATTAAAATAAAGATAAATGTTCTAAAAAGTGGCAATTTTTGACGTCAAAGCCAAACTCGTACAGTCTTACTTTATTTGGCAACATCCTTTTAATTTGCATCTAACTTCAGGTTATTTCGTAAAAGTGATTTAAAAAGCAAAATTTAGGGCCTTGCCCTATAATTTCAATATCGGTTTTTTTATTGTTGTTTATATAATAGAGTTTTTGGTTGAAAAACTTAAAAAAATTAAATAAAATGGGAAGACAGAGAGGACAAACCAGTGTTGAAGTAAGAAAATTAATAATTCATCATTATAGTAATAACAAATCGCTCCGAGAGATATCAGAAATAGTTGACAGAAGCCGATCAACCGTTCAATATATCATAAAAAGATATAAAACGGAGAAAAGGATTGAGAAAAAGAAGAAAACTGCAAATAACAAAATTTTTCCGTTAGAGACGAGCAATATATTTTACGTCAAATCAAAAAGGACCCATTTTTAAGTGCTCCAAAACTCGCAGAAATTGCTGAGAAAGATTTAGGGAAAAAATGTTCCCCACAGACTATAAGAAACGTATTAAACAGGGCTGATTTCCATGGTAGAAGAGCAAGAGTTAAACCTCTTATTAGTAAAAGAAATCAAAAAATAAGGTTGCGATTCGCCAAGGAACACGAATCAAAGGATTTTTCATTTTGGAAGGATGTGCTATTCACTGATGAAAGCAAATTCAACTTGTTTGGTTCAGATGGTAGACCTTATGTATGGAGAAGATCAAATGAGGAGCTGCTTGCCAAAAACATGAAACCCACAGTTAAGTTCGGTGGTGGGTCGGTAATGGTTTGGGGATCATTTTCTGCATCTGGGCCTGGTATATTGCACTTTATCGATGGTACCATGGATCAGCATATGCATCTTAACATTTTAGAAGAAAGTTTGCCACATAACATATTATAACCTATGCCATTGGTTTGGTATGTGGACCAGAGTCATGGAAAATTGAACATTTCGAATGCGCTCCCCACATAGAAGCCGAGACTGTCGTTTGGACTTTGTTATGTTCCACCACTCATAATGGCATCAATACAACTTTCAAATAAATAAACAAAATCGATGATATCTTACATACATACATATGTACATACATACATACATAATTGGTCATTACAACCCTTCAGCCAGGATTTCGACCTAGCCTCTCACACCACTTACGTTGTGTGCGTTAATTTTATACATGAGTGGCGGGACCTACAGTTTTAAAGTCGACTCCGAACGACAGATTTTTGAGAAGCTCTTCATGGCAATTTTATTTACTTTCAGAGTTTTTGCCAGAAATCTGCTGAGAGGCAGTCGCCGAAGAAATATTTTTTTTTCATATTTCGTTTTGATGCTTGACCTGGGATACGAATCCGGGCTTTACGTCTAATAAGCCAACACACTGCCTACTACGAATCACATACACTTTGTTCTATTAAAATTTAAATGTAGGAAGTGCTTAATGGAACACCCGATATATAAAAATATTAAATCGCAATATGAGAGTTGACGCAAATTAATATATTTTTTTCTTTGTAATACAAGAATACCAAAAAAACTTCAGAAAATAATTTTTCTACAGGAAAATATCTTTCATATGGTAGATGTACTACGTAATCAGTATGCACACATAAGTATGTAAGTATGTATGTATGTATGGTATGTACATACCAGCATAAATATGTTATTCAAATTTATAGGCCTTGATATAAAAATAAACATTTAAATTTATTAACGAAATAAAAACTTGAAAAAAATATACAAAAATTTGCAATATTTCGCAGTAAATTAATGAAATAAAATGCGACATGTTTATACATGAAATGCTAAATTATGCCTAAAACCATAAATTAAATTAACGAAAAACAACAACAATTTTCTAAAAGCGTAAATTGTAAATAAAATGCTAATTATTATATGTATTAATATTGTATTTTAATTATTTAGGCCTCTATGATAAAAACATTGTGTTTTTTTTTTTAATTTTGAAAGGCAAAGAGAAAATAATAGGTACGGTTGACAACAACCCAAATACAAGAAATTTAATTCTTTTTTTCTTTTTTAACTGATAATTTATAATTAATTAATCTAATACTTTAATAAACATGTTCGCATAAAATCGATTTACATTGTTGTTTTTGTTTTATTAACGTTACCATGAAACGTGACCTGTGCCACACCATACATCATATTGTGTTTACTTAACTAAGAGCACTTGTCTCATGAATTTAATCAATAGATTCGTTGGAATGTTACTCGATGCCAATACGAATCAAGTAAGAGCATTGGGTTTGAGTTAGGGTTAGTAAAACTTAACACTACATAACAGTCCAAGACTCACAAAACATTGGATGCATCTCGCCCTAAACATCGGTGAAATCATGGGAATAATTTGGGATAGACAGGCACATAGGCAACGTGCCATGTCACTAAGAATTCATTAAAAACCAATTCTTTTGCATTCTATTCAAATGAAATATCTGAACGACTTAATATTTGCTAACGACATTGAACTGATTTCCACCAGAGAGGCATACGCAAAGTAAATAAATCTCGACCTATTGAATCGACTATCTGACTGAACTAGAACCTGACTACAATTTTGGAAATTTTTGGAAAATAGAAACAACAAAAGAGAGACAGTTCTGTGCTATACGGATGGGTCAAGAAGAGATATTGGAAAGAAGCGGGAGTTTTTAGTTCGAAAGTGAATTATTCCGAGCCCATAGAGAAACTCGGAATTATTTTCTAAGCAGAAGTCTAGGCGATCAATTTAAGTACACAGGCAGAGCACTTCGTTGGTATGAAATGGGCTCGAGAATTATATGCGACTGCGTCTCTACTGGAAGCCGCCGTAGTCTAGTAGGTCGTGTGTTGGCTTATTAGACGTAAGACCACAGTTTAAATCCCAGGTCAGACATCAAAACGAAATATGAAAAAAATATTTCTTGGGCGACTGCCTCTCAGCAGATTTCTGGAAAAAACTCTGAGAGTAAATTAAATTGCCATGAAGAGCTTTTCAAAAATCTGTCGTTCGGAGTCGACTTTAAATTGTAGGTTCCGCCACTTATGTATAAAATTAACACCACATGAGTGGTGTAAGAGGCTAGGCCGTAATCCTGACTGAAGTGTTGTAATGGCCAATTATGTATGTATGTAATATCCAATTCAAATACATTGCATAGGTATTCATATTGTACCTATGCAATGTAACATGTCGGAGATTGTGTGAAATTGTGAGTCCTGGTATGCTCAGTAAGGCAATTTCCATCGATATTCCTATGTCACATATAAGAGTTAGCTTTGGATCACTTAATCGGTTTCAGTTCAAAAAAAAAAAGTTACAAATATAAATTGGAAATACATGTATTCATTCTATTTTCAATGTTTCCTATGTTTTATTTCAATTTTGTTTTTCACTTCTTTATTTCCTATAATTTTTTGGTATTTTTATCTGGAAAATAAATAAATTAAAAAAAAACCATGAACAAAAAGTCAAAATATAATGAATTGGACTTAATAGCTTTCATTATTTTTTTTTTTATTGACCAAATTTGTAATTTTTAAATTTAAAATATGACACATTGCATTGCAAGCAGTCCATGTCTGACTATAGAAATGGAATATTTTTGTTTTTGTTTGTTTTAAACTATGGAGTCACCGCTCCACTCATCGTAAATGGCTTGTATTGCTAAATAAAATCATCATCAGAATTTTTATTATTTTTTAGTTTATTTTTTTTTTTTAATATATTTTTGTTAAGTAGGCGTACTTTCTTCCATTTAAATAAACGACAGTAATTTATTGAAATTAAACAAAAAAAAAAGAAAAAAAGAAAGAAAATAAAATAAATAAATACTATGATTATAACGAAACTACACAGATAAATGCTAAAAATGTTGTCGTTGTTGTTTTTTTATTTTTTTTTTTTGTATAACAAATAATGACTAATAAATGAGGGTACCAATGCCATATGAGGCTGTAAAATTTTCCATAAATTTGCATCGTGAAAAAAGTACGCCTTTTTCAAATATTAGTCACACCCTACAAAACCAATTCAATTTTCAAATTGTTGCTGCCAAACAATTTAATGACGTTAATCTGAAACGATTCACGACCAATTATCCGCAGGTGTTAAAGTTTCTTGCTAAATGCTGGGATTGCCATCTCTCTGGACGGCATCACATCGATATATTTCTTGGTGCCGCCGTCAAGTATTATTTCGCTTCCAAGAAAATTAATTTCTTCAGTTGGCTTGCCGACTGGAAAATGTTTATCAAAGTGAGGAGCATTTACTTTCATGGATTTGGCTTTACTCACATTAATTGTAACTGTCAGCGTGAGGCAGTGAGACATAGTACCGCAACCAGAGGATTAATTGTCCACTTTGTCTATGTAACTCCTCTGCTTCCTCATTATCCCTTTCCTTTTTCCCTATTTCCCCTATTTCCCCTATTATCCGCTCCCCTTTAGGACGTTGTACAATGGGTCGACTGCACCTCCGGGTACTGTACTTGTCTCAATTGGCAATTGTACACGTCCTCTAACCTAAACCTTAAGCTATGGTATCATTTTAGTGTTTCCCCAAGTCTATTGTCGTTGCCAGCATCAAGGTGTCTTCTTTTATCAGATGTATTAATGCGCCAAAAGTTCGAAATATGTGGTCTGATGATACATTCTCCATGTTAACATCATAGAATGTTGAATTCGAGACGATCTCCATTTCGAACTTCAAGGCTACAGTGCGCTGTCCAAAGGCCTGTTCTTAACCTCATGTTATTCTTGAATAGTCTGATCCAGGTGTTAATTCTCTTTCTATTGTTATTCTCAACAAAAGCTTTGATTGCCTTAAACGCATTTTGCTTGAGAAAAGTCTCTGCCTCTCTATCTTTCCATTCGCTGAATATACTCCTCCAAACAGAGTCAGTGCCCTGAATTCTCAAATGATCTAACATCCATTAGAGATACGTGCATAACATAATTGGTCATTGCAACTCTTCAGTTGTGTGTGTTAATTTTATACATGAGTGGCGGGACCTACAGTTTAAAGTTGACTCCGAACGATAGATTTTTGAGAAACTTTTTATGGCAATTTTTTATTTACCCTCAGAGATTTTGCCGTAAATCTGCTGAGAGGAAGACGCCGAAGAATTATTTTTTCATAATTTCGTTTTGATGTCTGACCTGGGGTTTGAATCGTGATCTTACGTCTAGTAAGCCAACACACTTCCTACTAGACTACGGCGACTCTAAATGGGATATTACCCACGTGTTTTACAGGCAGTTTCAATCGTGTCGTCAGTAACAAGGGACGTGCAATATTGCTAGACTTTGCTGGGCACGTATGGATAGCAAACTTTGTTCTGTTTTGTTTTTAAATTTCATGTTCATTAATTGCACAATAGCGATTCTCTCGGGCCAGTGTGTTTTTTTTAGTGGGCATTCCTTGATTTCTGCAGGAGCTATAGCACTGTCTTTCATATTATGTGACAGTGCCCTGCTCAAGGAGGGATCTGCCACTTTACTTAACCTGTGATGCAAAAGAGTTAATAAAGTCGATTGATATTTTATAATCCGTTTCATAAAAATAAGATTATAAGATTTTCATCTTATAACAATAACTAAAGATGGGGTGTATGCATTTGAAAGAAGACACGGTGAAGGCACGGTTTTCGTGCATCGATACGTCAATATCTTCTTCGAAGTATTTAAAATAAGCTTTTTATTGCGATATAAACAAACAACCCCTGTGGAAATCCAAAGTAGTTAAAAATATTTTCATTTTGGTTTTCGAATTCAACATAGAGACGGATATCATAGGAAGATCAAACAACTCCACCTATTGTGGAAGAATAGAACTCAATTTGTAAAAAGCCTGTTACCACTACAACCAATACGTGTTCATAGAGTTCATTCTAGAATTTCCTATAGTACCACAATCGGCTGCTTAGCTGAAAAAAAAACTTCTTTAAAGAAAAATATGATAAAAAGAATAGCATGGTGTGATATGACTTATTGGACTCCCATTTTTAAAATATCCAGAGCATGCGACTTCCTGCAAGCCTCTCCCTCTCTTCCACCTTCCTATAACCCATTTTCCTAAAAAAAAAAAACGTGCACAATGCACTGCATGAGTAGGGGCCATTCCCTGAGTGCTGGTTTCACCAAAAAAAAAGCCACAGTTTGTGCATTATCGTTAGGGTTAATCAACAATGTTCCCCATTTTTGATGTCATTTCTGCTACTGTCGGGTATTAAGAGAAGATCTTAAAAAAGTTTCGGCTTAAAATTTTTCGCTGACGTAGTCCGGGGCTATTATAAGTCAAAGCTCACTTGAGTACGTTGTTATACCAAATAAAGCGAAGTCCGAGAGCTAACTGACAATCTCTAATTAAAGTCTAGACAATTTAACTTCGCATTCCTTAGAATCGAGCTAAAAATTAGCTTAAAAGTATCATGAATCTATTGATCAAACTGATATCATACAACGACCTCTGGAAATGATGAAAACGATAACAGAAGTCACAATCAAGCCATTGAGGGGTCCAGTAAAATGAAGTTGGCACAATTCTCTATTCCACATCAACAGATCGACATCCGCATCAGAAAGTAAGCCCATTGCGCAATTACCCGAGAGAATAGATACAGCAACAGAGGTGTCCCTAGAATTCTGTTCAAATAGTTGATTGGTACGCTTGCTATTCAATTAAGGCCAAGTGTATCTTGCCCAGCCCAGAATTAGTCGGCAGTCAATAAATACTTTTGTCTTTTTGCGGATTGATATTCAGTAGGAGTGTGCCTGCTCTGGCAAGTTAATCAATTACACAATATTCCAAAATGTTTCTGTAGCGAAAAACCCACAGCTTGACTCTAAACTGCTGCGAGAGTTGATTAAGGACGTCAATCAGTTGCACCCGAATAAGGTCTGATTACCGCCAAGACTTTTGAAATAGAATTGCCACAAGTTTTAAATTTAAGGGAGTTTACTTTGAAGGGTACAAGCCTCGTTTCCCTTAACCTTAACCTAAACTAAGCCTCGTAGTGTGTATTTATTTTATAATTGCAGTGGCTAGTTTCATAACAAAGGTGAATGAGCTTTGGCTTAAAACTTATAGTGTTCATAATAAAAAAAACAAAATATTTGCATAAATTTGTTTGGACATCATTTTAATAAAAACGATGACTCACTGAGATATAAACTCTCAATAGATGTTGGGTTGCTATGGCTAACATAAAACAAAACTGGGTGTGATATTGGCCTAGGTCATGATATATGGCCAAAAAAAAAAATATATAAAAAATTATTATTTATTATATGTTTAATAAAAAAAATCTACATTATAATTTGAAATTAATTTTATTTTTGGCTACTACTGCTAATAAAATTTTTTTTTTATTTCATTAATTAATTTTTTTTAAATCGTAGTATAAATATGGAAGGCGTTACTAAAGATAATGATAATGTTGTAAATACACACGATCATTATGTTGTAATTATTTAATTTTTTATTATGGTTTTTACTTGTATTTTAATTATTAATTATTAACATTCAAATATTGTTAAAAAAAAAACAGAAATATATTCCATGTATATGATTGGTTTGCCATTTTGTCAAACGATATTTAAATTTTGTATTTGAAATTTTAACCTCTTTGCCTTACTATGCACGCCTAACTCTAATATTTTTATAGTCGTAATAATTAACATAATTTTAATTTTGATTACCATATATAGTATTTATGGTAAATTTTATTTTACAATTTAATTTATGGGTTTTTTTAGCACAATTTAACATTTCAGACACAAAAGTATGTTGCGGTTTATTGCGTTAGTTTACTGCAAAATTTTGTAATTTTTTTTTTTTTGATTTTGCTTTTGTTGTTCTTTCAAAATAAAATTTATTTAAATTCATTTATTTATGACAATACTCTTATGTATGTCGTACAAAATAAATAAAAATTTAGAGAGAATAAATACATAAAAATACTGACTAGGATTGTACCATGAAAACCGATTAGATTTCAATAAAGATACGCACGCCAGATAAATAAGAAATTACATTTAATAGTACTGACATTTACAGAAAAGTCAATGCAAGAATAAAGTTTATTAAATTCAGTACAAATTCTCATTAGCGGATCAGACTTGGCATAATTTGTCCTATAAGCATTAACGGAAAGAGGACAGAAATGACGTATAGGACGAGACGGAACATTAAAAGATATATTATTAATTAAAAATTCAGAGCATACATTTCCTTTTATCAAGTTTAAGACAAACGTTACATTTAACATAGATCTACGGCTTTTAAGAGTTGGCAGCTTTATAAGGGCAAGTCTACTCCTATATGGCGGCTAGTTGAAAGGATCAAATTGCAGGCTCCGAAGACAAAATAACAGAAACTGTTTCTGCACGGATTCAATGTTGTCAATATGAACCTTATACATAATTGAACCATATTCCAGAATGGGCCTCACAAGACTGGTAAAAAACTGTTTCGTTATATATGGATCTTTAAATTCTTTCGCCCAACGTTTTATAAAACCAAGGACTGCACGTGCCTTATTAATAGTAAATGAGATGTGCTGGATAAAATTTAATTTGGTATCAAGTAGAATTCCAAGGTCGGAGAAATTTTCCAATTTATTTAGGGAATGTCTGATGCCTTCCCCACTACTCTGATGCCTTCCCCACTACTAACCACTTGTTTCAACCAAATTTTGAATTTAGTAACGTGACACAGTATGACGTTGTTGAGAGCATTTTGGCCGTTAAGTCTAACTCCATAGGAAGTGATGGAATTGATCCCAAATTTGTGAAATTAATTTTGCCATATATTCTACCGTGCATGACTCATTTAATGAATACGATAATTACATCTTCTACTTACCCTGCAATGTGGAAAAGTGCCAAGATAATACCAGTGCCGAAACAAGATAAAACTTACCGACCAATCGCAATATTGTCATACTTATCGAAAATTTTCGAGAAATTAATTTATAAGCAGATGACCCGATACTTATATGACAATGGCGTGCTTTCTGAGAGGCAGTCTGGTTTCAGACCTAATCACAGCTGCATTTCTGCGCTCATTGATGTTTCGGAAGAGTTGCGATTAAGTGCGGATGACAATATGACATCATTTTTGGTTTTACTTGATCATTCTAAGGCTTTTGACACCGTTAATCATACTATTCTCTGCCAAAAGTTGGAACACATGTGCCATTTTTCGAATACTGCTGTCAAGCTAATCTCGTCGTATCTACGTGATAGAAGTCAATTTGTGTATCATGATGGTACTAAATCGGACAATTTTTTAATATCTAGAGGTGTACCACAGGGCTCGATTCTTGGTCCACTTTTATATTCGATATATTCTAATGATCTGCCAACTAAGTTGAAGTTTTGCAAGGTACAAATGTACGCAGATGATGTTCAGCTGTACATTAGCTGCTCGCCATCTGATATTACAAATTGTATAGGGAAAATAAATTGTGATCTGCATAATGTGTTTCAATGGGCGTCGATTAATGGTCTTTGCCTCAATCCGAGGAAATCAAAAGCTTTAATAATAGGCAAGGTAAACTATACGGCACAGCTTACACCATTACAGATTAATAATACTTCTATTGAGACTGTACATAGTGTTAAGAACCTAGGAGTTATCTTTAATAACAGCCTTAACTGGTCCAACCATGTGAATTCTATCTGCGGTAAAACGGTTGCCATGTTGCGAAGTCTTTGGCTAACGCAATATTTTACTCCGTATGCTGCTCGCGAAAACATATCTCATCCCCACTCTGCTGTACGGATGTGAACTGTTTTCTAGTTGCGACTCAGTAAGTAGGAACAGGCTCAAGGTCACTTATAACAGTATTGCTCGATATGTTTTTGGTCGTACAAGGTACAGTGGGATATCTGAGTTCTCATATCGAATCTATAACACTTCTTTTGGAAATTTGTTGAAATGCCGTACTCTGGTGTACCTACATAAAATCATCTATATTAAGAAACCCCATTATTTGTTTGATAGATTAGTTTTTTCAAGATCTAATAGAGGCATGAGAATTAATAGCGTTAGATACCGCAGGCAGATATCTGAGAGACACTTTTACATCAATGCAATTCGTCTCTGGAATGAACTCCCAAACAACATACAATTACTAAGCAATGCTAAGCATTTCAAGACTGCAATAATTAAATTTTTGAATGAACAAAATGCACATACGTAATTAATCAATCATATTTTTTTTTTTAATATAATTATAAATTTTGTTTTTAATAACATTTGTTATGTTAATTTATTTTTAACGTTATTATTTTGTATTTTCTTATATTTTGTTATGCCTATATCCTTAGCAGTAATATTAAATAAGATAATATATTGTTGTACTGTATTTACGCCTGAATGAATAAATAAATAAATAAAATAAATAAATAAATGTCCATTTAGAACATATGTGACATTCATATGTTTACGACGAGAAAAGCACATATAATTGCATTTTTTTGGGTTTAACTCCATGAGATTAAGCCTGCACCAAGAACCAAAGGCATCCAAGTCGTGTTGTAGAAAAATATGATCAGCACAATCATTATAGCTCAGAAATATTTTCACATCATCGACGTACATTAGAACATTAGAGTATTTTATAATATTTGGCAAGTCGTTTATAAAAAGAGAAAACAGTATTGGACCAAGATGGCTTCCCTGAGGTACACCAGATAGAACAGCAATTGGTTTAGAAGTAAGACCCTTAAAACATACTGTCTGCCTTCTATTTGTTAAGTACGAGTAGATCCAGAGAAGACAATTTGGTGTAAAACCCATTAGTCCGAGTTTTTTTTTTATCAGAAGTTTATGATTAACCTTATCAAAGGCCTTACTGAAATCAGTGTATATGACATCTGTTTGCTTCTGATGAAATGAACAGTCTTTCAATCCTTCTATTCTACCCCTCCTCACCACTGATGTGTGATTTTTATTTCGATTTGTTTTACAGTGTATGTAAGAAGGTAGATTGAAGGCTTCCCGCTTATCGACATATGTACATACATAAGTATGTACATCGTGTTGTTGAGTGCTTGTCATTAAGGGATACCAACCATCACCTACATACATACATAATTCGTCATTACAACCCTTCAGTCAGGATTACGACCAGTGTTGCCAGAAGATTCTGGTGGAAAATCATAACTTTAAGAAAAAAAATCATATTTTGGGGGAAAAAATCATCACTTTTTACCTTACATTAAAAAATAAATAACAATTCAAAATAAAAGTGTTTTGCTATCATATACTAACTTTATTCTTGAGGATATGATATAACCCGATAATCAAACAATTTTAAATTAATTACATGTTTTACCAAAAATATTAGCCCAATTCACGATCTAGTGTAAATGGTCTTGCATCATAGCATTTGCAAAATGTTATAGTATATTTTTACACTACAATAACAAAATATACAGAAATACTCTTGCTACAGTTTATAAAATAAACAATACTCAAAGCCATAGTTTATATTTACTCAACATTTTGCAACACTTAAATAAACTGACAGCTGACAATTTATTTATTAAAAATAATAAATTTCGTTGGCAAATGGAGACCCAAAATATAAAAAAAGAATAAAAATGAATAAAATTTTAAATAGAATTGTTCATACCCTCGATGAACATAATCTCTTCGGCAGCATCGTCTATTAAAGAGTCCAATATTTGTTCCTTCAAACTTCCATTAAACATTTTTATAAATTGTTAACAAATATCATAAAATTAAAATCATATGTCTATTTATTTTTTATTTTTGACAATCAGCTGTGTATTTGTGTTTTACAATTAGTGTTGCAAATCCAACCAGTAAAATTTGTTCACAATTAATAGGAAATATTTACAATTGCATAAATACAATTGCAAAAATACGCAAGATTGTGAATTGGGCTATTATATACATACAAACAAAACAAAAAATAAATATGTATGTTATACATAAAAGACAATTCAATTTAATTAAAATTAATTTTAAAAATCCATACATACATATTTTCGTCTGGCCTTCAAATTGGCCTATGTAATTTTCAACAACTTTTCAGAAGACCTAAAAAACAACATAATTTTTATATGAAAGTCATACAAAACTACTTAAATATCATTTTCATTAATTAAATTTGGAAATCTTTCTATTAGTGGAGACAAAGAAGAAAATTTCTTATTAATAATATTATGTGGATCAATAGATGACATTTCTTTTAAGGAAGTATCTTTAAAATTAAAACTTTTGGTTAATTTAGGGGTCGCCGTGGTCTAGTAGGTAGTGTGCTGGCTTATTAGACGTAAAAGCCAGGGTTGGAGTCCCAGGCCAGACATCAAAAAATAAAAAAATACAAAAAGTATTTTTTCGGCGATTTCTTCTCAGTTTCTCAAAAAATCTGTCGTTCGGAGTCGACTTTAAACTGTAGGTCCCGCCACTTATGTATAAAATTAACACACACAACAAAAGTGGTGTGAGAAACTGCGGGCTTCTTGGGGAAGATTGCCTGTAGACTATCTAATCGTGAAGGTATAGCACTGGCCATTTTATAGTCACCTAGCAGCAACTCGTTTCCTTGTCGTTCGCATCTTTCCCCTTTCCTAAAAAACCTGCACAACGCACTGCATGAGTAGGGGCCATCCCCTGAGTGCTGCTTTCATAAAAAAAAACGTTTGGTTAATTGTTTACAAAACTCAATGTAAAATGAAACGCAGTAATTAGTGAATTCAGTTAATTCACTATTGGTAAATTTTGTTTCAGAAATCCTTTTTTTTACAAATACTCCTAAATATACATCTTCGGCATTTAAAAAAACGTCTTTATTTTCAATATTTTCCTCAATATTGAAATCAGTGTAGCCAATGTATGTGGCTTTACAAAATTGTTTAATATTTTTAAGTATAAACGTTCCATTTCAGAATACATTTTTTGAATTTGGGAGTTTGTACTTTGAAACATTTTGTTTACACTGTTTATAACGTGAAGTATCTATATACAAAAAAATCATATTTTTGGAAAAAAAAATCATATTTTTTGGAGAAAAATCATCACATCATATTTTAGTTAAAAAATCATCAAAAATATGATAAAATCATCATTCTGGCAACGCTGATTACGACCTTGCTTCTCACACCACTTGTGTGTTGTGTGCGTTAATTTCATACATGAGAGGCAGAACCTATAGTCGATTCTGAATGACATTTTTTTTAAGAAACTTTTCATAACAATTTTATTTACTCTCAGAGTTTTTGCCAGAAATCTGCTGAGAAAAAGTCGCCAAAGAAATATTTTTTCAAAGTTCGTTTTGATGTCTCAACTGGGTTTTGAACCGTGGCCTTACGTTTAATAAGCCAATACACTACTAGACTATGGCGACTTAAACAGAGAAAATATTTGCAAAAATTATTTCAAGTTACTTGACATCTGCATATGTATTAATTTTATAGCCTTGTATACGTACATATACGATATGTCAGAAATAAAAGCCACTTGTGACAGAGTATATACTCGTAATACATTTGATTTGATTATCATATTGTAATTTTTATTATAGTTGTTGTTGTTATTGTTGTAATAAATATATATGCAGCGAACATTGATTTCAATTTCTTCTTTTTTACGAATATTTTTATTTTAATTTTAATCTCGTTTTTTTCCATTCCATTTTAATTATAATGGAATTGATTTTATTCTTTTGTTTTTTTGTTTTTATTGCGAAATTTAATATGTTCAATATAATTTAATTATATTTTTTTTGTTAATTTATGTATTATTGCATATTTATATTATATTTGTTACTTTATTTCAATTATAAATGCGAATTTTTTTTTGCATAAATCAATAATAAAATATAATCAAAAAAGAAAATAAAATAAAAATAAAATATTATGGAAATGTCGAGTGTGGCCAACAGAAAATGTTTGTGTCAAAAGCAAATGTTAATATAATTCAATTTTATTTTTTTACATTTTTTTACAAACTTTCAACACACTTGGGTAAAGATCCCTACTTATACAAAGAAATATAATGTTCGAAAAAGTTCCAGAAGTTTAAAACTATTTAATTTTAAAAAAATTTCTCAAAATTTTGTCGTTCGGAATCGACTTTAAACTGTAGGTCGCGCCACTCATGTATAAAATTAACGCAGACAACACACAAATGGTGTGAGAAGCTAGGTTGTAATCCTGACTGAAGGGTTGTAATGACCAATTATGTATGTACAGGAGCGAGAAAAAAAAATGCAACGCTATGTCATATGATATTCAATCGAGGCTCGAAACTTATAACGGTATCCAATTCCACTCCACTTTTGTTTTTTTTATTCATTGATTTCTAAATTTTAATAAAAGGCATCATTAAGCGTTGTTTGCTTCTCTTTCTACTTAATTTTTTTTCGATTTATAAAAAAAGTGAAAAAATTTAGCGAAAAACGGTAGTAGATGTCACTAATTATGCAAACGACCAAAGTTTTGTGGAGCGAAGAATCAAAGTTTAACTTATTTGGCTCTGATGGGTTAAATTACATTCTTTGGCCCCTAAAACAAAGATATTCACAAAATTCTGTAAATAAACAACATTCTGTACCACCAGAGCCAAATAAGTTAAACTTTGATTCTTCGCTCCACAAAACTTTGGGCCACTGCTCTTTTGACCGATGCAGATACCGTCTAGCAAAGTCAAGCCGTTTTTTCTTATTAACTTTACTTATAAGTGACTTCTTGGTTGGTCTTCTAGCTAATAAATTTTCCTCTCTTAATCGGTTTCTGGCTGTGTGGACGCCAATAGAAACCCCTAATTGGTCGTTTGCATAATTAGTGACATCTACTACCGTTTTCCGATGGTCAACTTTTACTATTTTTACCATTTGACGTTCTTGGCGGGCAGTAGATTTACGAAGTCGAGCACTTCCTCTGTCTTTCCACGATATTTGTTTAACGATATCGCGATGAAATCGGACAAACTATTGATTTGTTGATATTAAATTGATGAGCAACTTCATTCATTGATTTGCCTCTTTTTGCCAAAGACCATACAATGGCAAATTTGCTATCTGCTGACAGCTGTTTCTATTTTAAAATTCACAATGTGCAAAGTTTTCATTAAACTTTTATTTTAATTCCTCTAGTTGATCTCCTTTGACCTTTAACACATTGCGTTGCATTTTTTTTCTCGCTAAATTTTTTCACTTTTTTTATAAATCGAAAAAAATTAAGTAGAAAGAGAAGCAAACAACGCTTAATGATACCTTTTATTAAAATTTAGAAATCAATGAATAAAAAAAACAAAAGTGGAGTGGAATTGGATAACTTTATAAGTTTTGAGCCTCGATTGAATATCATACAACATAGCGTTGCATTTTTTTTCTCGCTACTGTATGTCTGTATGTGAAAGATTTTAAATATTCTCTTCTCTATCTGCGGAAAGAACACTTACAAATTAAGAAAAGCGCTTAGTGCCTTTTACGTCATCATTTCCAATAAAAAAAAAGAATGCTATGTTGTGCGATTTGACGTGTATAGATTCTGATTTTCTTATATTTATCCTTTAAAACCTTTGGAGATTTAGACCGCTGTTCGGTTGAACGATATCTTCCACATGCTTTAGATACGCTAGAAGTGAACTTAAGCATCGAATTGATAAAAATTTCGAACTTACCTTTCAATTCTCTTAGATGGTATTCGTGAGAAGCCATAGTTCAAGCATCGATTGAAAATTATTAAATATTCATTCATTATTGAATAAACTCAAGGCAATAAACAAATTAACACAAGTATTTTATGTCTGCCAAAATTACTTTTCAAGAGACGTATTTTGTGGGAAAAATTAACTGCCACCATATCATACACACAAATTGTCATTTTCGGAAGTTGAGTTGTTTTGGGTTGAGTGTGCATATACATATGTACATACATGTGTATATACATATTTGGCTTTAGTCATTTATAACAAATTAATGTATTTTTGTTTTCAATTTACTTCAAATTAATCATGATTAAAAAATTTAAAAAAAAAATAAAAAAATTAATTAAATGCACAACAGGTTACTGGAAACTCCCGCTTAAAATTTCACATGAAAACCAAATCCGTCAGAAACCCAAATCGAAGAAGAAGATCAATGAAACCAATTTATTCGTGACTAATTTTAGTATTAATTAGTTTTTGTAAATTTTTAAACTTTCTTGTGTTTTTTTTTTCTTTCTAATTAAGACCATATTTTATTCATTTTGTTAAACAAAAAAATTTTTCGAAATTTTTTCATCAAACAAGCTTTATTAGATTTAATTAAAACGAATCATTTACATACACACAGCATCAAAAGTTAGTCAACATCAAAGATAATTTATTTTAGCTTTGAAATTATTGTTTCTTATACTTATGGATATAAAATTATATATTTGAATTCATTTTTTTTTATTACATTTTTGTCGTTAAATTTATTTAAAAGCCAGAGTTCCAGCAATGTATACTGACCTTTGACGACTTTGGGTGTGCCTAGTCGTACCTAGTTTGAGTTCTATTAGTTTGATAGTGTATTGTTCTATATGTTCCTTATCCTATAAAAATTGTGCTTTAACTTTTGTTAGTTATTGCATATCTAAAAAAGTACAAAAGCTACAACCTTAAAATTTTATGCGTATAATAAGTTTTATCGGAATCCGAGGCAGTCGATTACGTCGTCTCTTAGGTCTGCACCTATACAAAATTTAACTGATCAGAAACTAAAGAAAAGCGACCATAGTCAACGATGTGCGATCGCTGAATGGGCTTTAGAGCTGATGGCCTTTCTCAGAGCACAGCTTGATGAATTTTGAGTCGTGACCTGGTCCAGCAACTGTGCAAAACTCGGCTGACCTAGGGACTGAAGATAAACGACCATAATCAACGATGTGCGATCGCTGAATAGGCTTTAGAGCTGATGGCAATTTACACACAACATCTCGGGTTTTTTCAGAGCACAACTTGATGAATTTTTGTGTCGTGATCTGGGTCTGCAACCGTGAAAAACTCAGCTGTGCTAAGGACTGAATATGGGTTAGGTTAGGTTAGAGGACGTGTACTTGTCCGTTAAGACAAGTACAATACCCGGAAGTCGAAATTGACCCATTGTACAACGTCCTTGGAGAGGGAAGGAAATAGAGGGAATAGGATGAAAGGAGGGCATAAGGGTAAGGGGAGGATGGGAATCACACAGAAAGAAACAGACACAAACAAGGGTTGAGCGCGCGACTACACTTATGAAGCCCTAGCACCTCTCAACCAGCTCAAACTGCTAATGAATCTGTGGAGAGCCTTGATGTCGGCTCTCGACACAGAACTCAAGCTCTCAAAGAAGGCTCTGCCAAGGGTCCTCAACCTCAACCTACCAAGGGCTGGGCAGTTACAGAGGAGGAGTTCGATAGTCTCTAACTCCTCCTCATCGCAACATACCCTGCAATAGTCCGGCTGGGATCTGTTCCAGATCCCCGTCAGCGACCTAATCTCGCAGTGCCCTGTGATAAAACCGACAACCAACCTTACGCTGGCCTTAACCAAGCCCAGCAGCCAATCTGTTCTCTTACTGTCCACAGCAGGCCTGAAGATAAGCGACCATGTGTTCGTTAAATAGACTCTGGAGTAGTTGGCAAGTGACTCCAATTTTTATCGAATAATCATCTTCAGTGATGAGGCCTTTTTCTGAATAAATAGGTATGTGAACAAACAAAATTGTCGGATCCCGAAAAAATCAGACGTTGGCCAGGCCCACACTGTCAACAGCGAGTAATATTGGCCTGAATTGGAGGATCTAGACACTAAATGGGTTTTCAACAGGACGGCTCCACATGTTACACAGCTCAAGCTATATTTGATATTCTGCATGACTGATTTCAGAGCATGGTCAGCTCAAATGTAGTTCAATTTGACACCGCTGAAGCGTTTCTTATGTAGTTTTCTTAAGCCGTAGGTATAAGCGAATAAGCCACAAAATACAGCGTTTCTCGAAGCCAACATAACTCATGCTATCGATCAAATTCTGCTTGATTTATTTGCCAGAATAATGAAAATTGGAAATTTCGTATATGCAGACTACCCATGGCGGGTACATGAACGATGTTAGGTTAGGTTAGGTTAGAGGATATGTACTTGTCAACTGTGACAAGTACAGTACCCGGAGGTCGAATCGTCCCATTGTACAACGTCCTAGCTTCTCACACCACTCATGTTGTGTGCGTTAATTTTATACTTGAGTGGCGGGATCTACAATTTAACTTCGACTCCGAACGACAGATTTTTTTTGAGAAGCTTTTTCATGGCAAATTTTATTTACTCTCAGAGTTTTTGCCAGAAATCTGCTGAGAGGAAATCGCCGAAGAAATATTATTTTTTTTTTCATATTTCGTTTTGATGCCTTACCTGGGATACGAACCCGTGCTTTACGTCTAATAAGCCAACACACTACCTACGGCGTCTTCTGAACGATGTTATATTCTACATAATAACACCAATAGGTCTTGCCAAACCAAAATCCACACCAACCAGTGACTTTTTCGGAAAACGTTTTACACTCTTGGAGCTTATTTGAATTAGTATCATGCCAAATTCGACAATTTTGTTTGTTCACGTACCCATCTATCCAGAAATGGCCCTCTTTGCTGAGGATGATTTGTCGATGAAAATTAGGGTCAATTGCCAATTGCTTCAGAGCCCACTCAGCAAGCACACTTCGTTGTCTATGGTCGTTTATGGTGATTTAGCAAAACAGCCAAAGTTCGAAAGTGGAAATTTTAAAAGAAACTTAAGTTTTTTGTTTTATTAAAATTAAATTAATATTTTAATTAAAATACAATTTGTTTACATTCAATTGTTATATTAAAAGCCATTTATGAATTCACCTTTTTCTCTGTGAACTAATATGGGGCTAACGGAGCCAAGCACTTTTTGACTAGTCATTATACATACAAAGGTATTCAACGAAATTTTTATTAAACAAAACAAAAATAAAAAAAATAATAAAAAAAAACTTTTTTCATTCATTTATTCATTAGTATGATTAACACTTTGCGTCTTAGGCTTCTTTTCATTAATAACTTTTCGCTTTTTTTTGGTCTCTTTTTTATACATATTTTATTTGTGTGTTTTTTTTTTCTCTTTTGAAATTTATTTTATTTTTAATTTAATTGAAAATTAATGCTAATTTCCTAATAACAACAATAAAAGCATAAAAATTCATCAATTCATTATGTTACGCATTAAAAAAGCATGAAAAAAAAAATACGTCCAATTGTGACTCAAATTATTTGGCATGTGTGTGTATAAATGTTTGCGTATAAAGTCTCTAAATAATCATGAGAAATGAAATGAAATCACGTTCTCTACATCGTGAACTCATGATCAAGGCAATTTTACATTTTTAATGTTCATTATTGTGCTTTTTAAAACAACAACATAAACATAAAAATTATTAACAATAATAAAAAAAAATATTTTTAAAATGGCTTAATTTGAGACTGGGCAAGAGACAGTAGCATTCATCAAATGGACTTGAATTAAAATTACATTTCGCAACAGTCAAGCATTTCATAAAAATTTAATTTGTCGGCTTATTTGCGACCCTAGACCACAATGTGAATCGATCTGAAATGGCTATAAATGGTACTTTAAGTGTTAAATTTCAAATCGATTGCAATAAAAACCTTATTTGCCAGAAGGAGATTATAAAAGGACGAAATTAGAGCAACTTTAGTACCTGTATCCCTGATTTAAAAAAAAATAAATGCTGACAGTAGAGTTAAATGCTATGTACAGATATGTATATATTGATTCCTATGAATCCAAAAGGACTGCTATAAACTGTATAGCATTACAACCCTTCAGTCAGCATTACGATCTAGCTTCTCACACCTCTTATGTTGTGTGCGCTATTTTTATACATGCGCTGCGGGACCTACAGTTTAAAGTCGACTCTGAACGACAGATTTTAGAGAAACTTTTCCTGGCAATTTTATTTACTCTCAGAGTTTTTGCCAGAAATCTGCTGAGAGGATGTCGCCGAAGAAATATTTTTTCAAATTTCGTTTCGATATCTGACCTGCAGTTTGAACCGTCTAATAAGCCAACACACTACCTACTAGACTACGGCGACTTCAAATCAGCCATCCTGCGAATTTTATTTTCCTATTTATTACTAAATCCAATTGCGAAGCATCTTCCAAAATCATAAAGTGTACTGGCTCTGCTCAGCGGAAAGTTAAGGAGAGAGCAGTCAGTCACTCGATTCATTTAGTTATGAATTTTATGTTAGACTTGTCTCCCGGTATCCTCACCATAGTCTCTCACTATTATGTGCAGCGGACTTAAGTATAACAGGCCTTCCAGCGCTGCTGCGGAACAGGTTCTCACTGTTCCTGTTGTACATACTAAAAACCGCTAGTCTTTATCACAATGGGCGCATAGGTCACTATTTGTCTGACCACCATGGAATACATCGAGCGTGTAATTATTGGATTATATCAACAGGATTTTCCGGCAAGTGTTATACATATCTACATGGCATGTCTGTACTTTTCTGAGTGCCCTCCATGTGAATTTACTATCGATTGATATTGCCAGATATTTTATATCCATTCTCTTTGTTATTATCTCATAACCTAACCTAAATTTGAATTCTCAAAATATTGTTATTTTGTACGCCGGCCTACTTCGAAGTTTTGTATTCTGAGAATTCTAGTCATCCATTTTCTCGAATGAATTATCCCATAAGCAATACAGCTCACTTTCTCTTTGAAATTTATTTTTGGTCTGGGCTTAGCCTGTATCCTAGAATGTCTCTATTGGACACTATGTTCGTTCAAAAAATTTCTATTATTTTTCGAAAACTGCAGTTAATTCTAACTACTGTAGGGTCTCCTTAGTCTAGTAGGTAGTATGTTAGCTTATTAGACGATATCTCAGACAGCTCGAACAAAACAAAATATGCAAAAAATATTTATTTCGGCATTTTGAAGTCGCCGTAGTCTAGTAGGTAGTGTGTTGGCTTATTAGACGTAAAGCCAGGGTTCGAGCCCCAGGCCAGACATCAAAACAAAATACAAAAAGTATTTCTACGGCGATTTCCTCTCAGCAGATTTCTAGCAAAAACTCTGAGAGTAAATAAAATTGCCATAAAAAGTTTTCTCAAAAACAAAAATCTGTCGTTCGGAGTCGACTTTAAACTGGAGGTCCCGCCACTTATGTATAAAATTAACACACACAACATAAGTGGTGTGAGAAACTAGGTCATTAATCCTGACTGAAGGGTTGCAATGACCAATTATGTATGTATTTATTTCGGCAACTTCCGCTCACCAGTTTTTTTTTTTGGCCATAAATCAGAATAAAATTGCAATGAAAAGTTTATAAAATCTGTCGTTCAGAGTTTTACGTTAAACGAAGCTAGGTTGTAATCATGACTGAAAGCTTGTAATAACCGATTAGGTTAGTTAAGCTAGTAAGTAAGAAGATGAGAGTCGAAGGCAATATCTTAAGTTTCGGTTTTCTGTGATAATTCCCTGCTTGAGTAGAATAATTTTTACTCTGATACTTGGTACGGACGTTCAATTGCAATCTTGAATACATTTTCTAGGATCTTACCGAAATAAGACTAACCAGGCAAGATTTTATTTTTCCAATGCCGTCAGGATTCTCTATTCGAAATTTCGAACACAATATTTTGAATTTTTTTTTTTTTCGTAGACAGCGGTGGGTGTTATAGTTTTCAGAACAATTCCAATTTACGGGAACTGTTAGTACTGTATCACACCTCAAGGAAGAAAATCTTTTTCAGCATCAATATCCCCAGCTGTTCTATTCTATTGCTGAATAATAGACTCTGAAATGATCAATGAGTTTGGTTTCGACGAGATGTATACCGAAGCCATTAAAGCCTTCTTTTCAAAAATGTGGTAAATAAAACAACTCGAAATGAATTGATGACAGTTAATGGACAGTTAAAACATGAATAATTTTAAAATGGAAGTCAAAGTCTTTTTGCTAAATAAAAAAAATTAACAATTTAAACAAATTTATTCAATAATTTTGATTAAAAAGAAAAAATAAATAAAAAAAACAAGCATTTATAACTCAAGTATAATTTTCGTTAATTGCATGTCAATGTTATTTTTTCTGTTAAAATTTATTTATTTTTTTTTCTTTTTTTTTTGATAATTTTAAGAAAAAAAAATCATGATTATAATACAAAAAAAAATAATATTTCCAGAGGAGATCTGAAAAAAATTGCCTTTTGTTTAGTGTCAATGCCAAAATATTGTATAAAGACGTTTTTCATAAGCACAAAAACTATAAAAAAAAAATTCGCAATTCAACTTAAAAGTTGTAGACATAAAGCCTGTCTGGATATTTTTGAAATTTATTTTTCGTTTTTCTTAACGACTTATGACAGAAATTGTAATTGTTTCATTAAATGAAATTTTATTTTTTTTTTTATTATTATTATTCAACAAAATAACAAAACTATACACATTAAAGCAGTCTGTTAAAGAAATCAGAAACATAAAAGGAAAAAAAAATAATTTCAATGACAATGATCGCATTTTTTTTTTAAATTTAAGCATAAAAATGAATAATTTTGAAGCCAAATAAAACAGCTAAACAGCCTCTTAAACTACTGTTGGAGGCACTGGCCACTTAAAGAATTACTGCAGAAAAATATAATTTAATCCAACAATAATCATACAATAATCGTGAACAACGAACGCATTAGCAATACCCTACATGTAAAAGCCAAGTAAACAGGCTCTTCAATAACATCAAAACAATAGATTAATACGTCAGGGTTTTTTGAAAATTTAATACTTAATCTCATCAGCAGAGATATGTTTTGAAAAACTGTATTTATTCTCTATTTCTTACTTAACAAACTTAATGGATCATTTCAACCCTTTGGTCAGGATTTCGATCTGGCTTCTCACACCACCCATGTTGAATGTGTTAAATTCATCAATACGTGGCGAGACCTACAGTGTAACATCGAATCCGAATGACAGACTTGAGAAACCAGACGACTGTTGTGAGAAAGTCGTCGATAGAAATATGTTTTTCGTAAATTTTATTCCACATGTGCGAGCAAGAGGTTCAATCACAGGCTCTCATCTAGTAAGTCAACGCACTGCCACTGGACTACGGCGACTTCATAATTCAAATTTAAGTAAACTAAGTGAGTGTGAGAACTCATCGAAATTTTAAAAAAGTTTGAAAGACCTATTGATACTAAAGGGTCCGCCAAATAACTTTTTTTTTTGAAAATGCTTTAAAAAAAAACTACTGAATATTTTCTCAAATTTCTTTTTTTTATTTGAAAGTACAATCCTTCCGGTTAATAATGGAAAATAATTTCATTGAAATGGCTGCCTCGGCTGGCCATGCAGTAGCCTACACGATCGGTCCAATTTTTAAGCACATTATCGATTGTGTGCAGCTGTTTTTCACCAATGGCTTCACGAATATTGCCCTTTAAAGCGTCAATTGTCTCTGGCTTGTCGGCGTAACACTTATCATTGACGGCACCCTACAAATAATAGTCCAACGGTGTCAAATCGCAGCTCCGAGGTGGCCAAACGACATCAGCTCTGCGGCTTATAATGCGATCTTCAAAAACAGGGCGCAAAACATCGAGTGTAACTTCGGCTGTGTGGCACGTAGCGCCGTCCTGTTGAAACCAAATGTTGCCAATATCCTCCTCTTCAATTTTTGTGAACAAAAATTCGTTCAACATGGCCCGATAACGAGCGCCATTGACTGTAACGGCCACTCCTTGCTCATTTTCGAAGAAAAATGGCCCAATTATGCCTCTGGACCAAAATCCGCACCAAACAGTGACCCGTTTTGGGTGCGTCGGCTTTTCAATGTATGCGTGCGGGTTTTCTGTGCCCCAAATGCGACAATTTTGCTTGTTTACATACCCGCCAAGATCAAAAAGAGCTTCATCTGAAAAGATGATTTTTTTTGCCAAAATCGGCATCTTCTGTAAGTTGATCGCAGGCCCACTTAGCGAAGCCAAAACGCGAATACACATACCAACCAACATATTACAACCATATTCGTTCAGCGAAAGGATAAAACTAATTATCTGTCAAATCAGACATGAGCTAAGTGTTACCATTCACGAAATAAGCACTAGTTGAAAAAAAAAAACGTTAGATGGCGGACCCGATATAATGTGTAGTATATAAAAGCGTTAAAATGGCCTTTACGGTTCCTCTGTGTGTCCCAATTTACCATGGCTTTGACTTATAAATCAGGCTTAATTTGACTGATGGCATGGGTGATATTAGTTTGGAACACCTCTATGTTTTATAACATAAGAAAACCCTACAATAAAAAGTTTAACATAGTTAAATCGCACGATCTTGGTGTCCAGTTCACATCACCTGCATTTGAGATGGATATGCCATCAAATCGCTCGTGCTTTGTGGTATGTAGCGTCGTCCTGTTAGAACCACATGCCGTTGGTTTCCAGGTCATCCAATTTGAGAGCAAGAGGTTGAACCACAGGCTCTCATCTAGTAAATCAACTCACTGCCACTGGACTACGACGACTTCATAATTCAAATTTAAGTAAACAAAGTGAGTGTGAAAACTCATCGAAATTTTAAACGAATTGGAAGCCACCGACCTATAGCACACGCCGTTGGCAGGGATGGCCTGACCAACGTCGTCCTTATAGAAATACACCGCTGGCCCAAAATTCACATCAACTAGTGACTTTTTCGGAATGCATTGAACACTCCTGGAGATCATGTGGTTTGATATCATCCTACACTCGACCATTTTGTTTATTCATGTATCCGTTTATCCAAAAAAGGGCCTCATGGCTGAAGATGATTTTACGATGAAAATTATACACACGTCGATGTAGCTTGAACAAGATGGCCGTTATCAACAGTTAGAGTTCGGAAGTCTCTGTTGTTTGCCTCTTAATAGCAACATTAAAAACATTAAAAAATAATTCGAAAATGAATTGCAAAATTTCCATTCTTTCCCCATTTTTTTTTTTTTTTTGCTTAAAATTTTTAAGGCGTCTACGACCCAAATACCTTTATTTAGTAACTATTAAAAAAAGCCACTAAAAATAGGCCTAAACAAAGGCATTTACATTCACTGCCCATACCCTAAGTAAGCGTTTTTAGTGAAGCAAAAATAAACGTTTTTTTTTAATTTAAAATTTTTTTTTTGTAAACAATATTCGCATTGAAATAAAAAACTGAAACTATTACTTTAAAAGTCATAAATAAAGAAAAACTAAATTAACAAACAAAAGTACTAAAAAAAAAAACAATTAAAAAACGTACTTTAAAGGGGCAAAAAAACTAGTCTATTTTAAGAGTACAATTTGAAAATGGCTTTTGGCTTTTTAATGCATTTAAAACATAAATTATTGTGTGGAAAATTTTGTTTTAAGCAATTGCCAGTTTTAAAATTATTTTTAAAACGCTTATAACAGCGTAAATTTCTCGGCATAACAATTTTAATGGTTCTCATTGTCAGTTAAATTTAATTTCTTTGAAGACGAAAATGTAGCGAAATTTAATTTAAAACTAAAACAAAACAACTAGAAAAATAACAGTTCGCCAGAACTGGCTGTAGTTTACATTACTAACCTTTCCAAAACGAGTATTTCAATTCATTACATGGTAATATGGAAAGAAATTGTTTAAAATCTATATCTTGTAGTTTCTTTCAAACATTCATCTGACCACGGGTGGTATATTGTTAATCCACGTGCATTGTTCGTCTAAATTTTTATTCACCCTTATTCTGGTTGTCGTCGTCGTCGTCGCCGTCGTCGTCGTTACCAAAAATGATGTCGATAAAATCAGAGTCGACAAAATCAGAGTCGACACAACACAATATCGACGGCGTATTGACTCACAGAATACCAAATGTGTGTCGACAGTCATCTATAACTGTCAATAACGACAAACAGAATACCAATTTTAAACTGTCGACGAAAGACGACGTCGACGACGACAACCAGAATAAGGGTGATTATTACTGTCATGAAGAGGTGCTATAGAACACGGACCTTACGGTCTATTGGACTCCCATCAAACTTTATTGGGAATCCCTATAAAGTCTCCTCCAGAACGATAATTCCTTGATATGTTGCTGAAAAAGTTTTCTCTTGGGATGCATCAATCACATCATGACATATTGATTTCGATACGATCGTCATTCTGCACAAGAATACTTTGAGTCCACAGTGTTCTGTAATAAGGCCGCTAACTAATCTCATATTTCTTCTTGATATTGTAATTTCTCCACAAAACTTCTAAAGGCCCCAAACCTATTTATTCAGAAATGAGCCTTTACCTTACTTTATCTTCCCTTTTGTTGAGCATATCTTTTCAAATATCTGCCCCCCACTTCACTGAAAGATTCTGGCCATATCAATTAAGTTCATCTTCCTGGCCATTGCCGCCATTTTCCATATGACCTGGGGCATGCAGCAGATAACTCTATTATCCAGCTTCCCCAGACAGTCCAATACTATCATAGATTTAATCTAATAGGAGCCTAATGGTCGTATGGCGCACTAGCTGGCAAATAGTATTCCTATGTCCTATGTATTCTATCTTCTATCCAAGTTCAATTGAGGAAATATTTCGATGGTATAGAATTCCGGTTGGAAAACACCCGCAAGTTTCAATATGGATTCGGAATATTTCATTCCACTGCTGTCTCCCCGTCTGTTCTTAACACATCTGTATACCACAGACTAGTCTGTCTTTTATAAGAGTATGTAACTTCAATATTGCTGCATTAATTTTTATTGCTAGGTCTTACTGCAAAGCATTTGCCAAAATAATAGAGTCTAGTGGTTCTGTCAAGGGGACAGTTAAAAAGGGACACTCGATTCACTAAGTAACTAAATCCCCTAAAAAATTTTAGACGTGTCTCCCATTATTCTAGCAAGAGATTAAAAAATGTCTGATCTTCACTACCATATGCAGCGGACTTTAATTCAACAGTGCTTTCGACACTAATGCAGGACAGTATTTCATTGCTCCTGTTGTACTAACAACCGCAAGTCTCTATAACTTGTCCCACTCCATTTGAGATGTTTTCAGATTTGTACGATCTATCCAGGCATAGGCCCCATAGGTCTTTTTGGCATGGTCATCATGTTATACATCTTGTCAGTCAGGCAGTCTATTAGCCAGATCAGCAATGAATCGTTTTTTCGCTACTCATAAGCACTCATGAAATTGAACTAATCTGATTCATTCGTACTCACTAAAACGTAGAATAGTCAAAGTGCATACATACTCGTACATAATTGGTCATTACAACCATTTAGTCAGGATTACGACCAGAGATCAGCAATGAATCGTTTTTTCGCTACTCATAAGTACTCATGAAATTTTGAATATGAGTGAGTCAACAGTATTGAAATTCAACTACTCTGATTCATTCGTACTCACTACAACGTTGATTTATAAGTACAGGTTGCAATGAGTATGCGTACAACGTTGACATCAAACTCATACCATTCAAAATATGTTTGATCCATAAGACTACTAATTCAGATTCATAACTTTAGAAAAATACTTCTAATACTTATAAATGATTCGAGTTACTCGAATGGTTCTTGTAAATGTTGAGTTATAGATAGTCGAAATCAACAACAGCATACGTGTTGTTAAGTATAAATATGATGAGTACTTCAAACTTTAAATATGAGTAGAGGGTTTTCATGATATTAAAATAAGTATGAATGCGTATGAGTATGATTCGATTCTACTCATCGTTTTAAATACGTTATTACTTAAATATTGTTTAGAACGCACCATTAGTACAGCTTAAAGGGCTTAAAATTTAAAAACAACAAAAAGATTAAAAATATGAGCATCAAACAATTCCAGTAAACCAGCAATTTATTTACTTCAGTCCACAGTCCATTCCATTAATAATCAAGAAATTTAATCTTTATTGTATAACGCAGTGTGTGTGTGTGTGTGTATGCGTGGGTATCTCTTCTTACTAAGTCTCCATGGATTTGTTCAATATTAATTAGTTTTATTGTAATTTTATAGCCAAAGATATT
Organism: Sarcophaga caerulescens; assembly: GCA_927399465.1. Taxonomy (NCBI): domain Eukaryota; kingdom Metazoa; phylum Arthropoda; class Insecta; order Diptera; family Sarcophagidae; genus Sarcophaga; species Sarcophaga caerulescens. Next base: position 138,612,811 of record OV656872.1, on the reverse strand, counting down.
CTAAATGATTTCATTTTTATTTTTCGTTTTATTTGGTTTTTGTTTTTCATTTTATTTTTAAGGTCAAACATTTAAGGGTGACAATTCAAACGATTAATCTTCTCCTCTGGCACCATATGCAGACATAACCGTTGTCCCAGGCCAAAACAATTAAAAGGGACACACAAGAAAATGTAGGTAAAAAAAATAAGGTCAATAGAATTGTATTTCATGATCCCTTTTTATACGAAATCCTTTTTAATTTTTAGAGTGAAAATTATTAAATTCTGTAAGAGGCTGTAGGCTGTTTGAAACGTAGTTAAAAGGGATTAAAAGAGAAAAATTTTAAATTCAAAGAAATCAGAGAAAGACATTAAAAAGGAACGAATGGACGCATGGCATAGCGTGATAAATTATTACGAATAGTTCCTACATATTTAATCTACTCAAAGTGTGCGTTGGAAACAATATTAAATTAACACAAAACTGTTGCGAAAGTTCATCAAACCCACCAATTTAAACCTGAAGAATGCACATGTAAAAGATATGTCTTCCAATTGCCTAATGCAGAGGATTGATACGCTAAAACTTGGAAATTGCTCACTGAGGAACAGCAGCGAGATATTCTAAGATTAAACTCTTCAGAAAAATGCCACAGTCGACCAATCTGATTCTCAAAATTAGAATATTCCATTAGACTTTCATAAAATCATCTGTGCTGACTATGTCAGAGGACTAGTCTTCTCTTCCTGGAATTCCAAGGCGAAATCTCCTATCAAGACTAACTTCAAAGAAGCTGCCATCAATTTTTTTTTTTTTTTGTGAAACCAGCACTCAGGGGATGGCCCCTACTCATGCAGTGCATTGTGCAGGTTTTTTAGGAAAATGGGTTAGAGAGGGAGTAGTGTTTGTGGACATCTCAAGATGCGAACAGCAAGGAAACGAGTTGCTGCTAGGTGACTATAAAATGGCCAGTGCTATACATTCACCATTAGACAGTCTACAGCAATCGTCCCCAAGAAGCCCGCACCCTCCAGTCCTAGCTTCTCACACTACTCATGTTGTGTGTGTTAATTTTATGCATGAGTGGCGGGACCTACAGTTTAAAGTCGACTCCGACCGACAAACTTTATTGAGAAGCTTTTCATGGCAATTTTATTTACTCTCAGAGTTTTTTGCCAGAAATCTGCTGAGAGGAAGTCGCCGAAGAAATATTTTTCGTTTTGATGTCTGACCTGGGTTTCGAACTCGGGCCTTCAGTCTAATAAGCCAACACACTACCTACTAGACCACGGCGACTTCAGATTCAGGGGATCCAACGTAAAGTCATCACGCGATAAATGCTATATATTGTCTAGTCAGTAATCAGGGTGAACGCCTGCTTTTATAGGGGCAATGAGCAACTCACGTGGAAAACGTATCGCAACAGATCTCCCCACTTTATCAAGAACCTCCACTTTTTTATTTTTTCAGAGGGCAGTCCACCAGAAGACATCTCCCTGAAACAAACCATCCTCACTTTCAGAATATCCTAAATCTTATGGCCTAAAAGGCATGCAAAAAGTACAATTCAATTTTTAAAGTTTAGCTAACACAACGTAATATTTGTGAAAAATCTCACAAGTTACTATACATATTTCCTGATGTATATCTGATGTCTTAATGGTTAGGAAGAGAGAACCATATACCATTTCCTACACTTCTTTCATTAACACAATGATATCATGGATATAAATTTATACGGGATATATAGGACAGTTATTTCAAAAGCACTGGCGGTTCCCCATTAGACGTGATTTACTTACATAAAAATTTCATTTTCTTTTAGACCTCATGGTGCCGTTCGAAACCGCTACAGGCGGGCAGTCGATCATCTTGAGTTGGGAAATTCAAGTAAGACATGGTGAAGCACAGCGCACCTCTTTTCAGCATGCGGAAAATTGTTTTGTTTGGAAGGCGAAGACTGCTTAGATCAGCCAAAAGATTTCGAAAATGCTGCCGACTATAATCGTTAAGATTGTCGTCAAACTCAAGAAAAACACAGAAAATCATTAGGAGGCACTCATACATGCATACATACATAGTTGGTCATTACAACCCTTTAGTCAGGGTTACGACGTAGCTTCTCACACCTCTTATGTTGTGTGTGTTAATTTTATACATGAGTGGCAGGACCTACAGTTTTAAAGTCGACTCCGAACGACAGATTTTTGAGAAGCTCTTCATGGCAATTTTATTTACTCTCAGAGTTTTTGCCAGAAATCTGCTGAGAGGAAGTCGCCGAAGAAATATTTTTCGTTTTGATGTCTGACCTGGGTTTCGAACTCGGGCCTTCAGTCTAATAAGCCAACACACTACCTACTAGACCACGGCGACTTCAGATTCAGGGGATCCAACGTAAAGTCATCACGCGATAAATGCTATATATTGTCTAGTCAGTAATCAGAATGAACGCCTGCTTTTATAGGGGCGATGAGCAACTCACGTGGAATCCGTATCGCAACAGATCTCCCCACTTTATCAAGAACCTTCACTTTTTTATTTTTTCAGAGGGCAGTCCACCAGAAGACATCTCCCTGAAACAAACCATCCTCACTTTCAGAATATCCTAATCATTATGGCTTAAAAGGCATGCAAAAAGTACAATTCAATTTTTAAAGTTTAACTAACACAACGTACTGTTTGTTAAAAATCTCACAAGTCATTATATTTCCTGATGTATATCTGATGTCTTAATGGTTAGGAAAAGAGAACCATACACCATTTCCTACAGGACCGTCCTGCATTTCTTTCACTAATACAATGATATCGGATATAAATTTATACGGGATATATAGTATTTCAAAAGTACTGGCGGTTCCCTATTAGACGTGATTTACTTACATAAAAATTTCATTTTCTTTTAGACCTCATGGTGCCGAGTGTAACCGCTACAGGCGGGAAGTCCATCATCTTGAGTTGGGGAATCCAAGTAAGGTATGGTGAAGCACAGCGTACCTCTTTTCAACACCTCTTTCAGCATGCGGAAAATTGTTTTGAATGTTTCAGAATTAGTGCATTTGATGCGGAAGGCGAAGACTGTTTAGATCAGCCAAAAGATTTCGAAAATGTTGCCGACTATAGACAGAGAACCGTTAAGATTGTTGTCAAACTCAAGAAGAACACAGAAAATTATTAGAAGGCACTCATGCAGTCATTTAAAAACCTTTGCAAACAACGAAAAAAATATTATACAACACGATTGAAACCAATAGAAACCATGTTCATTCAAGTTTGTTCAAGATTCATTACTGGAGATTAAAAATTAATTCCGTGCCGAATATTCACAGTGTCAATGTATTGTATTTGATGATACGAAAATGACTCCATTTAGTAACGAAGTTGAACCACATGATCACATATACAATACAAATATATCAAGCATTTGACGAAAATGGTCTGAATTGTAAATTCGCACACTGCAAATATCTTGTTATCAAAATTAAATCTATCAAATCTTGTTAATAATTTAATTTATACTAGACAGATTTTTTTAAACTGAGCGCGGTAATGGTTTTCTCAACGGATCAGACAGTAAAACGTATTATTGGATGATGATTTCAACCAGTGATCAGCAATGAATCGTTTTTTCGCTACTCATAAGCACTCATAAAAATTTGAATATAAGTGAGTCAACAATATTGAAATTTAACTACTCTGCTCTGTTTCATTCGTACTCAATACAACATTGATTTATGAGTACAGGTTGCAATGAGTTTGTACACATACTCACGTTACTTTGACATCAAACTCATACAATTCGAGCGATGCGAATCATTCATAAAAATATAGAGTCTTATATGATGTTTTTGTAACACAGGCTATTTCACTTGCCTCCCTGTTTGCATGGAAAACACAAACAAAAACACTCAATTTTGTTTGTGTTTCCTTTATAAACAGGCAGGCAAGTGAAATAGGCTGTGTTACAAAAACATCACATTAGTTATTGTTAAATTTGCAAGAAAAGAAAACAGACACATAAGCAAAAAAAAACAGGGAAGCAAGCAGAGCAAACACACAACCTTCTAGTAAGTATTTTAGTGTTCGTATGCGAATCATACTTATTTTGTGATTCGTGTACATATATGTTGAGTTATGCAGAGACGAAATCAACAAACATCATACGTGTTGTTAGGTATGAATATGATGAGTATTTCAAACTTTGAATATGAGTAGAGAGGTTCCATGATATTAAAATAAGTACGAATGCGTATAAGTATTAGAAATTATGCGCATGATTCGATTCTAATTATCTTTTTGAATACTCATCTCTGTAGGACACATGATTTTGTGAAACTGTGGAAATCTATTGTATTTACCGACGGCAAGTAGCTGCAACTAAGCGACGGCAAAAAAAATATATTCAAAAAAGCTTTAACATAGTAAGTACATACGCTAAAAAGAGAAGAAGTTTGTTGAGCATTGGGGAAATGAAATAAAAACACCAGATTTTGTTTTAATTTTTGGTAACATTTTTTGTTGCACATAAATTGAAAATTTATGGCATATTTAACATGATTTTTCATTTTATTTTTTCATCATTATTTATTTATTTGTTTACTATTAATTTTTGTATTGTTGTTTTCATAATAAGTTTTTGTTGTTTTCTTTTTTTAATTTCTTTTTTTTTTTTTTTGTTTTCTTTTGTTTTTTTTTTTCTTATACTTGTTTTGCATTACAATTTTGGTTTAGAGATACAATTGCCAAACAATTATTATATGTTGTTGTTGTTGTTGTTGTTGATGTTGTGTATTTTGTATTATAATTATAATAATAATAATATAAATATTTACTATACAATACTTTTTAATTTTATAGTTTATATTCAACAGAATTTTTTAAGATTTTTTTTCTTCTTTGAATGAGAATATCCGATGTTTTAAGAACAATTAATTACAAGACAGGGTGTGTTTTTATTTTTTCAAATAAAATAAGAAAATAAAATAAAATAAAAAATAAAATAATAATAAAAAAAATATAATACAATGCAATACAAAAAATAAAAATAAAACATTAAAGCCATAAAATAAAAGAGAATAAATAAATATACAAATTTAAAAAAAAATAATTTAAAATTAAAAACTAAAAAATGAAAATTGTATTTGTTTTTATTTTAAATAAAAGTTTTAGAGGGAGACAAGGTAGTTTAGTTTTAAATGGTGATTTTTGTTTTGTTTTCTTTTGTTATTCTTTAGTTTATTTTATATTAATATTTTATTATTATTTATTATTATTATTAATAATAATAGATTTATATATATATATATATATGGTTTTATATATATTTTATATATATAGTTTAAGTTAAATTAATAACTAAAAAAATAATAATAATTAATTAATTATTTTATAACAAATATCACTACCGTATGTGTTTTTTTTTTTTTCTTAATTTAATTTTTCCATAATTTTTCTTTTTTTAATTATAATTTATTAATTTTTTTGTTTTTGCTTTTAATTTTAGTTTATTTTAATGTATTTCCTTGACTATTATGTTGTTGTTGCATGCATAAATATGCTGTTAAATGTAATAAGTTTTCTTTTTCAATTTTCTAATTTCATGTATTGATGATTTTCTTTATTTTCCTTTATTTAATATTTTTGTTTTCATTTAATTTAAATTAATGCTTAAATATTATTCTTTTTCAATTGTTAATTTTAATTTAATTTAATTATTAATGTTTGATTATATCGTTAATTAGATTCTTAATTCTTTTTGTTTAATAATTTTTTTTTCTTTATTTATTTTATAATAATATTTCCAAGCATATAATTTAGTTTATTAACGGTATTTTTATTAGCTTCTAATTTAATGAACTTAAAACTTGTTCCAAAAGTTTTCTTTTTTTTATTATCTTTATAATAACTTAACAACCCAGTCTTAAACAATTTGGTTAAAGTTTTCAATTTAAAAGCAAAAATATTACAATATTTCTTATTCAAAAAAACAAACAAAAATAAAATCTGCTTTTAAAACTAAATTTAGAAAATAAATAAATTTTTTAAAGTGACAACAAATTTCTTAAAAGCTAAAGCTCATATGTTCATATATCATTCACTCAAGAATGATATCTAAAATTGTTTGGTAAGTTCGAGAAACAATACAATAAAAACACAATTTTAAATTTTTCGCCAAACAAAGTTCTAGAACTTGTCCTATTGGTTTTAGATTTTCAGATATAAGGCCGTATAACCATTAATGGGAAGATTTAAAAACAAAATAAGGGATTAATTGCTTGAAATTGCCTCTGGTTTAGTTTCAAGCTATGGATTATAAAACTTAGATTTACTACCAATTACATAGACGACTATTAATAGCACTGTTTAACATTTTATGAGAAAAATTTTTTTTCAATAAATTTTGAAAATGTAGAAAGAAAGCATTTAAAAATATTGGTAAATTCCAGAACCAATAGAACAGAAGCTTAATTTTTAATAATTTCGTAAAACAAAGTTCCATAACAAGTCTTTAACATTTAATACTTGGAATTACCAGGAAATAATAGCAGAACAATTAAAAACATTGCAACTGCAGTGATTCAACTTCAACTTTTTGACAGGAGTGCATGACCCACGAATCCAAAGAAAACGTACAAGTGGTAGCTTTATATCGAAAAGAAAATCAATTGATTATGTAGACAGAAACGAGACTAAGACAATACGGTTATAGAATAAGAAAAAGAAATGAAGAAATTTCTTCAAGTCAGCGTACATCGCTCAGTGTTTAAGTCATACTTGATTTGAATGGAATTGAAATTATTTGTAATGGAACTCAAAATATAAGAAAAGCTTAGAGGATGATGATAACTAGAGAAACAGAGTATTTATAAGAAAAACCAAGAAAGTTCTTTAAAAAGGATTGTCAGAAAACAGTTCTTCTAGCATAGACACAAAGTGTTCACTCTATTGGGGATGGACGTCATTCTAAAGTCAAAGCTTTCAAAGAGCGGGGATTGATGTTGGATTCAGAATATATTGTAGATTGAACATACACATTAGCATCTTTATATTGTATACGATAGCATTATTATAACGCGAGATAGAGTACAGTGCCCTAACAGGAATTTTGGTTTGATGGCAAGGGTCTTTTTCTGTCCAATTCCAATATATATCATAGGAAATCATTGTGGTCGTGATAAACGTATCCGAATAGATTTACGACGTAGCTTCTCACATCACCCATGTTGTATGTGTGTTAACTTTATCCATGAGTGGCCATACCTACAGTAGAGATAGATTTGAGTCGCTTTTCATTGCAATTTTATTTCCTCCCCGAAAACTGTTGAGAGGAAGTCATATTTCGTTTTGTTCACGATGTCTGAGCTGGGATCTGAACCAGCCAACACACTACCTACTAGACTACGGCGACTTCGTGAAGAAGAATTGTGCTTTGCAGCAAAAATTTTTAATAATGCCTAATTCAAGATAATGTTTGCATTGAGACTACGACGACTTTGTGAAGAAGAATTGTGCTTTGCAGTAAAAAGTTTTGATAATGCCAAGGGCAAGATAATGTTTGCATTGAGACTACGACGACTTCGTGAAAAAGAATTGTGCTTTGCAGTAAAAAGTTTTGATAATGCCAAGGGTAAGATAATATTTACGTTGAAAACGTTAGAAAATATGTTAAAGAAATGAATTTTACGGTATTTTACGGATTTTGAATATAGAGGCAAATGAAAATGAGATATAAATAATGAAACCGACTTAAAACGGTGTGAAAATGAAATTTTCAAGAAATTTGTTGTCTTAACTGTAGTTACAGTTGAAGGAAAAGGGTTTAAGTTTACTATTGAAAAAAAAAAAATATTAATAAAAAAAAAAAAAATCATAGTAACCCAGTTGAATCAAAATACAATAAAATGGGAAAAGGAACGTTAAAAAACGTTAAGAAAAAATTTAAAATATTAAAGGAGAGTTATGGAGATAAGAAATATTATAATATTTACCGTCTAATTAAAAATTCCTAATGTTTTATTTAAGCCAAATATGTATGTTTTTAAATGTTGTTTGTTGGTTAGTCGAAAACTGCATTTTAAAATGTTAGAAAAAATACTAAAAAAAAAAATATTGAAAATAAAAAACTAAAAAAAAGAAAATTATTAAAAATGCAGTTTTTTCATTTAAAAAAAAGTACAATTTCTTGTATTTCTTTTTGTTTATGTTTTTGGTTGATTTTACAATTTATGGTGATTAATTCTTTGCATTTAATTCTTCTTTTTTTCGCATAATTCTTTAGCATAAACAATATGTATAATTTTTTACAACAATTATTTATATTCTGATCTTGTTTTTTGTTTGTTTTGTTTTCTCTTGAATTTTCAAAGAATTATTAGAGTGTGTTAATTTGTTTGTAATAAATTCTAAATTTATTTTTATTATTATTAATAATATTTTAATTTATATTTATTATATATTTATATAAATATATATTTATTCCCTTGTATAATTTTGTTTAATTAATATGATTTTTTTAATTATGTAGTTTTAATATTTAAAAATAGCGTTTTTGTTTTAGACTCTTACCAAATTGTTTGCTGGGATAACAAGATATAAATTCAAAAATAAATTACAATATGTATACATACAATTTAACAAAACCGTTATTAAGTTATATTCCCCTTCTCTCTTCCTTAGTTAGTTAGTGGCAAGAGAGTTGGTTTTTCTTTTTTTCTTTTTTGTTTTTTGTTCTGTTAATCAATCAATAATCATGCTTTTTTGGTTTTTCGTTATTATTTTCTGTAATAATATTTATAGTACAGGGTTATACGATATTATAGGGTGTATTGTTTTTTTATTATTGTATTTGTTTGTTTCTTTTTTTTTTCTTTCTGTATTATTATTATTTTACGATATTATTTATGATTTTATGTATTTTTGCTTTCCTTTTTAGATACATATTTTATCAGGCATATCCAAGCATTACAACAACTCAAACATCAAAAAGAAATTAACATATAAAATTGAAGAGAAAAATTATAATTAAAAGACTCTCTGCTGCTGCTGCTGCTACTGTTGCTCTCCATCAAAACAATCTCTCCTGTACTCCTGTACTCCAGCAGCCAACTATGCAAATTTCTTCTCAAACAGCTTTCTTTCTCATCACATTGGCATCACGTTACAGAACCGTAGAAAGAGAGAGAGCGAGAGAGTATAGGGGGGTTGTCCTTTGTCCTTGAGATTTTAAGGTTATTTGTTTTGTATGAGTGTGTGTGTATGTCTTTTTTTTTTGTTTTTTTTTTTTATTTTTGTAATCTATGACTATGGCTAGTATTTATTATTTACGATATAAGAATCGCTTTTTGTTTTGTCTACGTATACTTTTGCTCAGTTCTAACCTTAAAACAGCAACTTCTCTCTCATTTTCTCTCTCTTTCTTTTTGATGCTTTTTGCCCGTTAGTTTATCCCGTTGATATTTCTTAATTTTAAATTCTTTAAATTTTTCATTTGATTTATCACTTAGGCTGCCTTTTCTTTTTTATTTGTTTGTTTATGTGTTTGTATATCGAAAAAATAAAAAAAATCTTTGGATTTTTATTTGTTTTTGTTGTCGTTCTGGTTTTTGTTTAATTTTATCACACATTATAACAGGAAATTTGTTGCAAATGTTGGAATGATGGTGTAGCGGCGACAGCAGCTGCTGCTGCTGTTGCAGCGGTAAACTGTGGAAAACTTTGTTGTAGATTAGCGGCAGCTGCCACTGCGGCCGCACTTGAACTGGCCGCAGCCAGATACGGATGCATTCTTTGAGATCGTAAATATTGGCGATATTTGCCACTGATTTTATCGGGATATTGATGCGCATGATGATGGCCAGCCGTAATCGATGACGATACATGATGATGATGGTGGTGTTGTTGCTGTTGTTGTTGTTGCTGCTGTTGTTGTTGTTGCTGCTGCTGTTGTTGTTGTTGATGGTGGTGATGATGGCTGGTCATGGCTGCAGCCGCTGCTGCAGCAGCTGCTGCTGCGGCTGCTGCATTTGAGGCTGTATTTGTTGAGGCTGTTGAACTATAGAGGCTGGTGGCGGCGTTATTTGAACGTGTTGTTGTTGTTTGTGTTGGTGGCTGTTGGTTGTTTGAAGTTTGATTTAATAGCGGCGTGGCCTCGGGGCCAGCCTGATAATTACTAGGAACTGTAGCCATAGGACTGCGATCCATCATAAGACTTGTTAAATTGGCCTGAGAACTGCTCAAAACACTGGAGGCTGATGTGGCAGCTGTGGCCGCAGAGCTTAAAATCGTATCCACTTGATTTGAGGAATTCCAAAGGAGTTGTTGCTGTTGGTGTTGTTGCGTTTTACTGCCATAAATACCGCTGCCCGAGATCATAGCATCCCGTTTGCCAACATTGGCACTTTGAGCCTTAAGCGAGCTAACATTACTGCTGTTGTTGCTGGCGCTGTAGTTAGCTGCTGGTGTCATGGAAGTTCGTGCTGCTATGGCTGCTGCAGCAGCTAAATGATCCCATTGTTGGGTTTGCTGTTGTTGCTGTTGCTGCTGTTGTACTAATAGGTGACTTTGGCTAGATCTTTGTGTTGCTTGGCCGCTGCTTTGAGAAGATCTTTGGCTGGATCTCAAATATGATGAATTATTTGAAGTTGTTGTAGAGTTTGAGGCGGAGGATGTGTTTGATGTTTGTTGTTGTTGTTGTTGTTGTTGCAGATGATGATGCTGCACCGGATAATGGGCCTGTTGAGACATTTGTGACATTTGCTGAGATTGTTGTTGATTATGCCTGAGTTGTTGCTGTTGTATATGCTGTTGATACTGTTGAGCTGCTACAGCAGCTTGTCTTTGTTGTTGGTGGTGATGCTGTTGCTGCTGCTGCTGCTGTTGTTGTTGTTGTTGCTGCTGCTGCTGTTGCTGTTGTTGCTGTTGTATAACCTGAGTTTGGCGATTTCTTCGGGTGGCATTGGATGAGGATGTCACCACCACATTATTTTGTGTGTTTGTTGTTGCCAGAGTCTGTGTATTTGCCAGAGCGGCGGTATTACGTGCAGCAGCCGCCGTTGGCATATTATTAACAAAAGGACTCCGTCTTTGGGATTCCATTTTACGGAAATAGCAGGGATGTATCATAAGTAGAGGTTCGACCCGTTGCCCCGCTGGTGGCTTGGGCTGATTAGGCAACTCATATTCCACACTGCAGTCGACATGCAAAGGTATTGAGTAGTCTTTGGCCGCAGCCGACGTTTGCTGGGACGACGACGAGGAGGAGGAGGCGGGTGTTAAAGCTGTTACAGAGGCATTTTGGTTACGTTGTTGTTGTTGTTGGCTTATTGACGCCGAGTTATTTGTAGAACTATTTGTTATTGATGTACTATGAGAGTTTGAGGTTAACGACGATGAAGTTGTTGTTGATGATGATGATGTTGTTGAATTAAGCAAAGCGGCAGCAGCGGCGGCGGCGGCAACTACTGAACTGGTTGAGTTCATGACATTTTGAGTAGCCGACGCCGCCAACGATGACATTCTATTGCTGCTGGTCTGTTGATGTTGACTGTGATAAGAGTGTTGCTGTTGTTGTTGTTGTTGTTGCTGCTGCTGTTGTTGCTGCTGCTGGTGATGATGATGATGTTGGGTTGTGGAGTGTTGTTGATGGTAAATTTGCTGCTGCTGTTGTTGTTGTTGTTGCTGTTGGTGATGATGATGTTGCATTAAAGCCTGAGCCGACTGTGTTTGAGCCAAAGTATGAGAGGCCAAGGAGGCCATATCATAATTGGCATAACAAGCGGCCATCGTCATTTTGTTTAGAAATTCTTTTTTTTTTTTTTTTTTTGTTTGTTTTTCTACAACGAACTTTGGGTTGGGAGAAAAGGATATGAAATCCTTTTTCCTACACCGTTCTAACACAATATTTTAAAAGCAGTATTATTTTTGTTTGTTATTGTTGTTGTTGTTGTTTCTTTTTTTTTAAATAAATTTTTTTGTATTTATTATGATAACTTTAGCACTCTTTTTTTTTAATATTGAATTGTAATATTTTTGAATATAATTTACAATGAAAAAATCAAAACATATTTAAAAAGCGACTCTTTTTTTTTTTACTCTTTGACGGGATTTTTATTTTATATTCTTGAGATTATTTTTTATTTTTATTTCTATTATTTTAATTTTAATTGGCACTGGTAATCCAAGCTGAATTTCTCTGATTTTTTATGTTTTTTTTTTATATTTTTTATTTCTATGTTGGTTGCAATATACATATGTTTTGTTGTTGGATGTTTGGTTGTTTGGTTGGTTGTTTTTAATTAAATCAAAATATATATAATATAGGTAATCCACAGGGCTATTATATATATTTTTTCTATTTATGATTATAAAGTAATTACATAAATTAATGGTTAATTTATTCTTATTTATTGTTATTGTTATTATTATTATTTGCTTGTTTTTGTTGTATTTTTGTTAAACTATTTTGCAGGAACGTTAATCCATGTATGTATGTGGTGTGTATGTATGTGTGTATTGAGTAAAAAATATTTTATTTTTCTTTTATAGCAGGTATTTAGTGTTTTAATTATTTTTTTGTTTTTGTTTAAAGACCCGTATATTTTTAATATTTTTTAGCTTTATTTTCCGGTTTATTTTGTTTTTTTTCTTTTTTCTATTATTTAAATGAATTTAAATAAATTTAATCAGTCTTTCTATAGGGTTATGTTTTAATAGTTATAAAAATTGTTTTCTTCTTTTTCTTCTTCTTTGATTTTCAATATTTTTTTTTTTTATGTATTTATTTCAGTCTTTTTAACATTGATTTTTAAATTTGTTTTTTTCTTGTTATTTAAAGCTGCTTTAAACGTACGAACCCACGATAACGACGACGGCTTTAATTCTTTTAGTATTTAACTGTTTTCCAATATACCGTAATTATTAATTTATTGTCCGTCCGTATAGCACGAGCAGCTTAAACGTTATGCGAAGGTAGTAGTGGTAACAAGAAATTCTTAAAATGAATATGCGTTACGTTGTAAGCGTTTAACATAAAAAAATAAAGTTGCGTTATGATTACGTTCAGTGTATTTTTAAAATTTATTTGCTCTCTTTCAAACACTCTCTCTCACACTCTCTACGTTACGCTCTCACTTTTTATTACTCAATATAATTGAGTAATTCACTCTCTTTTACTCAATTTCCACTCAATCTTTTGACACAATTTTGTTACTTTTTCTCTTGCTCTTTTAACATAAATTTGTAAATTTTTGTTTTACACTTTACAACACGTTTTTCTTCTTTCTTTCTTTCTTTCTTTCTTTCTTTCTTCGTTTCTGTATTATTTCTTCTTTCTACCACTTCTTTAACTTTCTTTGCTTTTATTTTAAGACTCTTTTAAAGGTCTTGCATAAATCTTTTAATGAATAATATTTTCATTAAATATCACAATAAAATTTCTGTAAATATTCATTTTTTTTTTCATTAATTAATAAGCTGAGCTCTTCTTCTCTCTATTATGATTTCATTTAGCAATTTAGTTTTATTTATTTGCTCTTTAATTGTATCGCATTCTATTAAAATTACTTATAACGTCTTCACCATACGAGCTCTCTCAACCGACTGACATCTCAAAGTTTTTTAAATTGCCGCATATGAATTTTCGTATACTGCTTTTGCATATTATTTCTGTAAAATGCTCTCCCATTTCATCATTCTCTGCTATAGTTTAGCATAAAATGCTCAACATATGTTTAGGTGATTATCCAGAATATTGAGTAAAAGTCGTTATGAAAAACAGCTGTTGCCAGAAATACCATATACACAAACAACAAATGCACACTGTTCGTGAAGAGTAGAAGAGAAGAATAACAAATAATACAGTTTAACAACCAATTACATTGTATTACAAATTATAGTTTTTAGTTTTCTCTCTCACTCGCTCTTACTCTCCATCTCTATCACTAAGTAAAATACTCAATTTATATAAACTAATTACATTGTTCTCTTATACTCATTTTGTTTACTTTGTTGTTATTTCTGGCTCTCACACATGTTTCCATTCCATACTGTTGTTAAATCTAAATATTGTGTTTGCAACGGGGATGATTTTTTTCAGTGGCGAGCAGTACTTTTACTGTAGTAAAGTACTAAATTTGAAAATAGAAGAGTTTTTTTTTCGAGATTTTAGTGAAAAGAAGTAAGATATTATAAAAATACTTGTTTTTGTTTTTACAAAATTTGATTTATTCTAATGTATTCCTTAGGATTCTATAATAGATGATGTTTGTTAACAAATTTAAGTACACTCGGGTCTCGTTTTATGCGGAATTTTTTATGCGAATTCGAATTTATGCGATTTTAAATGAAAAAAATTTTTTTTAGATTTTTTATAGATTTTAAAATGTTATGATATATTTTAATTTTTGCATCATTTTTAAATTAAACCAAGTTTGCACCACTGATATAATCATTATTATTAATCCTACCTGAAGGGTTGTAATGACCAAAGCTGTTGATGCGGAAAGCGGCAGTGATTTCACTGCGGTTTGCAAAGTTTTTTTATATGTGAATCTCTGGTGAATGTACGCTGCAGTTTGAGCCTGATACCTAATACTATCAGATATCTATGCCGAATAGCTTGTGAAAATCAATCGTTCTAGTTTGTTTCCAATTGGGAAGGCGATTGATTAGCATCAGATTGCTCTAACTATGCCAATAAAAGCCTTCAAATGTCAATCCTTACTTATGATTTAAAGAATCTTTTATTTAAAGGAGCTGCTCTTTTTTAATAACTGACACTTTAATACTCTTATTCAGAAGAAACTATTAAACTTTCTAAAAATTCGTTGATCTAGTCCCCTACATATGTATGCACTACCTGATAGGTATGTAATGATAAAAGTGACGTCGAACCAATTCCAAAACGATGCAGAATGCTTGATCGTACATTCATAATTATAGACTTCAGTTTATTATTTATTTATTATTTTTTGGATCATTTTGTTTTTTTCTGTAAATAATGAGTTAATAATTTATTTTTGTTTATTTTTTTAGAAGTTCTTGTTTTTATTGTTTAAGAAAATGAAATAAATATACTTTTGTTGATTTTTGTATGCGATTTTGCTTTGATTTTTCAATTAAAATTTTAATTTATGATGTTTTTCAGGATTTTGGAACGAATCATTAATTTTTATATGAAGCTAGAGTATCGTTTTATGCAAATTCAATTTATGCGATTTTTTTTGGAACGCATCTATCACATAAAACGAGACCTGAGTGTATTTCATTGCTGTTTTGATGGGTGTGTTTTAATTTTCTACTATTGAACGTGGAAATTTAAATAAAAGTCTAAAAACTTTCAATTAGCTGCAACCGAACTCAGATTTTTTAGTTTTTCGTGAAAATGTGGCTTGTTAGGCAAGAAGCCGGGACAGTCATAAATTGGAAACATTACTCGATTAAAATTCTTGTTATTTATTTATTTATTTATTCATTCAGGCGTAAATACAGTACAACAAGAAAACAAAACAAAATGCAAGAAAATTAACGCTAACGACGAAAAATAAATTTATTACGACAGCCCCTAGCACATGCTCTGTTGAGCATGGAGAACGAACAAATTCTTTTGCTAAGCAGAATATCCATTGCGGTAAGATAATGCTGTGTAATTGGTGTGATCCATTATGAGCTGCTAAAATCGTGTCAGAATATCACAGAAGACCTGTACAAACAACATGGATATGCAACCTAACACAAATCCGTAATTTTCCAATATGTCAACGCTCGGCCATACATTGCGGCGCCAATCCAAAACTATTTGGAAAACAGTGGATGGGAAGTTTTGCCTAACGCGTCAGACTTTGATTCTTCTGACAACCTTTTGTTTCGATTAATGCAGAACGTACTTTTTATAATACTCTTCATTTCAGAGCAGGGCGTCAAAAATATGTTACTTTTTTGCCGTGGAAAAAAGCAAATTTTAATAGAGTAACAGCAATACTATTAAAGTGTGAGTATTTTAAATATGTTCTTTTATTAAAACACCAAAAACTTTGTTTGGAAACTGAAAATGAATGAAAAACGTGTAATAATATCACACATATAAGTACTTTTCATAATTTTGTGGATTAATTTAAAGTATTTCTGAAAATTAAGTACCATTTTTACTCATCCATCTGCCATTGATAGAATAAAGAAGGGAATAAGTAATGTGTCAATATTTTCAACCCCGTTGTTGTGATGTTTTAATTTTCATTATTACTCTCCATAAGAAACGGCTCTCACTGAGCTCACACTTGAGTGCTCGACAATGAGAGCCTCTCACAGAGTTTACTTACTTGGATTGTAATGCGAACAAAAACAATGTCATGCAAAAAAAAAAAAACTGACTGTTGGTGTTTAGTTAGTATGCCATATTGTATTTTGTTGTTGTACATTTCAGCCATTTGTACATGCGGCGGCCATCTTTATATTTGAGTTGAAATTATTTTCTTTTCAATGTATAGATTTCAATACCCTACAATAGCATAAGTGGTTAACGACGTATGAAATGAATGAGAAGGCCAGCCTTTAAGCAATTCACATTATGTATATCGATTCACCGCTTCTAATTATTGACCTTTTTTTTTGGTTAATACGTTGATGAGTGCAAGATCTTTTAGAGAAATTTGAAGTATCATAGGAAACCCTGGTGGAAAACATTTATATGATGTAGGGCATCATTGGGTTTAGTATGGAGGACCGTAAGTAATTCTTTTTTTGCTTGTTGGGCGAAATTTGTTTCCTTCGTTTTCTAGTTATTTGTTGTTGTTGGGTTTCGTTTTTTTTTTTGTCTTTTTCTTTTTTCAAAGAGTTAAATTAGTTGTAGGTAGTTGTCGTTGTAGTGGTGTAGTAATAAAAGAAGAATCATATGTTTTATTAGAGTGTGTTCTCTTTCTAACATTTTCAACACAATTGTTTGAATTGTTTAGGAAGGATTTGTTATTATACTCTCTTTCTCTCTGTCTTACTTTCTGTCACTTTCTTAGAAGTTGAAGTAGAAAAATGTCTGCTTTAAGGGCTTGTGATGATGGCTTAGAGTTTTGTGGGGTATTTTTTGTTTGTTTTTTTTATTTGGGCCAAACGTATTTTTTGTGATATCGATGTCACTGGTAGTTGTTATTGTTAAACGAGAAATATATAAACGGATGCTATTAAGCCAATAGCCATCGCTTTTTGATATTTTTCTTATTGTTAAGGGTTTTCTAAAATTAAATTAAAAAAAAAAAAAGAATCTTTAAAGTTGTTGACAATTTTTTTTTAATTGATTTATTTTATTTTCGTTTTTTTTTTTTATTAAATTATCATAAATAATTTTGTTTTTCCCTTTAATAAATTTAATTATTTTTGCATATTTAAATAGAAATTCTCTGTTTATATGCATATAATAAAGTTTCTCATTTTTAGCAGCAAATACAACAACACTAAATACTCAGAAAACATAATAAAACAACAACAAAAACAAAACAATTGGGTTTAAAAATCATGAAGGTCGTTGCCATAACAGGCATTATAAATACCATAAAAACAATATTGAGTTGTAACCATACACATGCATACTCATACACAGAAATTCATACTCAGTTACTCCCGTAAAAAAAGACAAAAACAAAAACAAAAGATCATAAAATGTAAACTAATTGAGGACGTCTGCACATTTTTGTTTTTCCTTTAAAAAGAGCCAAAACTCATTTTATGAACTCAATAAACACAAAACAAAAACAGAAAAATCCAAAACACAAATCCAAACACAAACAACAAACGCCGTACTTCCTCTTTCAAAGAGCAATTTCTCTTTTTCTTATGTTCTCATTATTTTGTTTTGTTTTTCTGTATTTGAAAACTCAGCTGTTTTCTATGTTTTGTTTGTATTTTTTTTCCAAATATAAAATCCAGCATAACTTCATGTTGTTGTTCTCATGACTGGTTCCGTGCGATATAAACAAAAAAGAAAACAAGTTTTGTTTTTAAAAATATCATTGTTGTTATTGTTGTTTGTACTAGTGGGTCTGTGTTGAACAAATCAGCTGTTTTTATGAACCACTTTAGGTATTAAATAAGCAAAAACACATGCATATAGGAGGTGTGTTTCATTAGCGTTTGCCCAGTAGAAATATTCAACTCAAACACAAACCAGAGAGCCAAGTTGAGTGAGAGAGACCAAAAGAGTAGAGTACAATAAAATCATTTGAGTTCACTGATGAACTGATTTTTTTTATGTTACTGTAAAGAGCTTTATTAAAAAGAGAGTTTTTATGAGCACATATTATTTATTAGAGTGTTAAATTATAATTTTTTTTTGTGGTTAAGGAATTACTATAAATTGTTGTAGTTATTGCTTTTGCTCTCCCAGTTCGTTACAATGATAAACATTTATCTCTGACATTAGCTTGAAGAATATAAAAAAATCGTTTAACATTATGCCATTACTTTTACACAAAAAAGATATGAAGAAAAATAGAAGAGTTTGAATGCTTTGTATTTCTTTCTTCTCTCTCTCGCTCTCACTCTCATTTATTGAGTGGTGTTTACTTAAAAGGGTTGCTTTATCCACCGTTTAATTCTAAATTACTTTTTTTTTTGTGCAATTTGATGTAAAAACTTTGCAAGTAAAATGTTACTTTAAAAGAAAAATGATTTATGGATGGTTTTATCTATTAAAAAGGAAGTTTAATTAAAATTATAATCACAAAGAAAAAGTAAAATATACTTTTTGTTGGAATTTATAACACAGTGATAGATTATACTGGATCATGGTGATGGGCGATCGTTTGATCGCACTTCATTTGTTGTTCTTAATTTGTATTCACCCGAGTAACTACATAGTCCACGTTTTTCAGTTAGTTGAGTAGAACTCAAAAATACCTTTTTATATTTCTCGAACCCTCCAAACTTGTTTTATTTGACAAAAACTGTTTTTTTTTCTGACTTTACGCACAAATTTCTGGATTACTCAAACATATCTGACCCGATTTCCAAAATTTAAATCTTCTTAGAAAGGGGAGACATGGACCTTTAAAACGGTATACTTATATCTATTATTCGACTTAATATGCTATGAGATTTGATGTGGTAAACTTGGAAAATTCGAATTTTTTCCATATTTTTTCAAGTTTGTCCATTCATAGTAGCAAACTTTAATAAAAAAATATAGGATAAGTGATAATATTCTTAAAGTCTGTTCTCTTGTGAAGAGATTGAGTCATCATTTGATCAAATCGGACAAAAATTACGGTAGTTATTATTTAAAGAGTCTAACAGTCGAGTGATATTTTTTATATAGGTATGTCATCTAATCAAATGAACTTTTATTTCAAAAATTTTCAGAATTTTTGATGGATCTTGATCGTTTATCGGAAAATATGTCAATTTCACGTTTGCACGACTTCCAAAAATCGGCTAATATTTGTGTTCTTTGCAAATATTGCGCAAACATTGGCCAACTTCCTTTTTCCAACAATATTTAAATTTTGGAAATCGGGTCAGAAGTGATCTTCTACATCAGCCTACATCGATAATTTAAAGCATAAGGTAAATTGTAATAAAAAAAATTATTTTAATAATTATGAGTTGTGTGTTAACTTGGCAAAAACTATGGAATTGAAGTTCGAATGAAAGAAAAATCGATGGAAATGCCATCTTCAACTTAAGGGCTCTAACGATCGTTTACAGTATTCCCTCGATTTACGTCGTAGAATGTTCCGGAAAAAGGCGACGTAAATCGAATGACAACGCAAATCGAAGTTGAAGGGAACAAAATTTTTGACGACGTTAATCGAAACAACGTAAATCGAGTAGATCTTACTGGCTGTTTGTTTCGTGTTGTTTGAGGATCGATAATCAACTGATCTATGTAAACGAAAATGATGTTTCAACCATTATGTTGGTGATGTTTCTGTATGTGAATGTTGTGAATGTGATGTGTATGATGAATGTTGATGTGTATGGTGAATATTGATGTGTGTTGGTGTTAGTATTGTTTTTATTTGTTAAAGATGTTTATGTTGTCAGGATTGGGAATGATGAGTTATATTTTTAATCTTAATTAAGGTACACACTGTAAGACGTCTTGATTTGCTCAAACCCACATGCCGTTGGGCCGATGAAGGGAAAAAGTCATTTCTTTCACTTTTTTTCTTTTCTTTTAAGTTTATATGATCCTGACTGCTACAGTTGTTATCGGCATCATCTGGAACGTTGAAGGTATGATGCAAGCGAAATTTTTGTGGAGAAAACAAAAAAAGAAATGGTTTTCCTACAAAAATCTTGACATGTCCGGTATGCAGTCCCGATTGCGGTTCCATCCTAAATGGGGACTCCTTGTTGTTGAAGTCTATGAAAAGGCATGACAGACTTTGACCGTGAATGATCTGAAAGATAAACTCAATGAAATCTGGTTGGTTGGTTGGGTAATAATGCTTTCGTTATAACGACTCAGTTTCACGTATGGCAGGTTTATGGCTGGCATAGAATGTTAAATTTAATAAAAATTTTAATTATTTCGTATTTAAACAATTTTTTTCTTTTGTTTACTGTTTAAATTCTTTTTATTTATTGTTTTTTTTCTTTTTTTTATTATTATTTTTATTTTTACTGTAGGGTAAGGCGTTAATTGTTGATTTAAAGTCATGCTAATTTTTATTAACAAATATTTGCGGGGGTGTGTCAATTTGACATTTTTAGCACCTTTTTCGATTAAATAGATAAGAAATGTTTCTTTTAAGTTTATTTATTTTTAAATTATTACCCAAAAAATAGTTGAAATTTTTAGTGGATTTCATAATCAGCCACGAATTGTACAAATCATTATAAACAGAAATTGATTTCAAACAAATTCAATAAAATAATGTTAATGAATAGCAAATAAATAAATGAATTGTAGAATTGCTTTTAAAATGTTTAAAGTGATTCTATACTAATGTACCACAGCTGACAGGTAGAGTATTAACAACTAGGATCTAATTTGGTCAAACTTCAAACTGGATCGTCTTCTTTGGATAGGAAATTCACAATGTAACGGACGCAGTCAGGCCTCTGCATTATCTCAACCTACGAACTGGCTATAAAATAATTGCTTCCTCTAAAGAAGCTGTAACGGATAATGCGAATTTATCGACTACATGACGTTGTTGGCGAAAGGTCCTATCTGATGGCTCATTATGACGCATTTGCATCGCCATTTATATTTATGCAGCTATAAAAGCGGGCTGACCGTGTAAAATCCCTAAGATATGCTTAAAGCAGTACAGTATTCCCTCGATTTACGTCGTAGAATGTTCCGGAAAAAGGCGACCTAAATCGAAACGACGTAAATCGAAACGACGTAAATCGAATTTCATATTGCTCATACTACAAAGTAGTATGTTTTTAACAAGGAACTTAAAAAAGATACAGTAATCTCTCGATTTACGTCACAATTGGTTCCAAAAAAAGGCGACGTAAATCGAATGACAACGCAAATCGAAGTTGAAGGGAACAAAATTTTTGACGACGTTAATCGAAACAACGTAAATCGAGACGACGTAAATCGAGGGAATACTGTAACAGGCTTTCAGGGTAAATTTTTCAAACAAAATTTTTTTCAGCGAATAAACTCATATAGAACTCAGCAGAAGTGATTGTGGAATAGCTGTTGGATCCGGAAAAAAAATTACTTTATGGTCGTCAGCTTAGAGCGCCATGGCCGTATGTTAACCAATTTTTGTTTGATCCTCTGTAGAAGATTATGAATTGGACAGTATGTACACATACATACATAACACATACATAATTGGTCATTACAACACTTTAGTCAGGATTATGGACCTAGTTTCTCACACCACTTATGTTGTGTGTGTTAATTTTATACATGAGTGGCGGGACCTACAGTTTAAAGTCGATTCCGAACGACAGATTTCTGAGAAACTTTTCATGGCAATTTTATTTACTCTCGGAGTTATTGCCAGAAATCTGATGAGAGTAAGTCACCGAAGAAATTTTTTTTTATATTTTCGTTTTGATATCTGACCTGCGGTTTGAATCGTGGCCTTACGTCTAATACCTACTAGCCTACGGTAACTATACACAGTGTCTGGTTCTAACAATTCGATGATTTTGGCCTTATTGTGTGAGAAGTTTTCATAAAGAGTAACTTTACGATTTGGCGACGTCAATTGGTCATCAAGGTTATATAATTTGACGGCGTTAGTCTTTCTTGTGGAACTAGGTCAAACAACTCATCTTTGATTTTAGTCCCATAATGTTGGAACATTTAAATACCAACATCCCTTAAGTTATCGTCAAGTACCATCCGAAAGTGTACTAAAGGGGTTCAAAAACTTCCCCAACAAAATCAACAGCTGCAATTAATCTAAGGGCAGACATTTAAACGGCAAGTTGCAGGTATGATAATGAAATAAAAGTTCCATCGAAATTATAGAAACCGAAAGTGTGATAATTCTTTAAAACCTTAGATCAAGAAACTGGCATCCTCATCGATAAACCAAAGCGTGAAAAGCCAAAAACAGTGCGTACACTCGAGAATATTGCTGCTGTGGCAGAAAGTGTGCGTGAAGCGCCATCAACATCAATTCACCGTCGTTCTCAACAATTGAACATTTCGGAAACATCATTGAGACGAATTTCGCATAAAGACCTTGGTATGACGCCATACAAAGTCCAATTGGCCAATTGACCATCTAATGCGTTTTGGCTTCGCTAAGTGGGCCTGCGATCGACTTACAGAAGATGCCGATTTTGGCAAAAAAATCATCTTTTCAGATGAAGCTCATTTTGATCTTGGCGGGTATGTAAGCAAGCAAAATTGTCGCATTTGGGGCACAGAAAAACCGCACGCATACATTGAAAAGCCGACGCAGCCAAAACGAGTCACTGTTTGGTGCGGATTTTGGTCCAGAGGCATAATTGGGCCATTTTTCTTCGAAAATGAGCAAGGAGTGGCCGTTACAGTCAATGGCGATCGTATCGGACCATGTTAAACGAATTTTTGTTCACAAAAATTGAATAGGAGGATATTGGCAACATTTGGTTTCAACAGGACGGCGCTACGTGCCACACAGCCGAAGCTACACTCGATGTTTTGCGCCCTGTTTTTGAAGATCGCATTATCAGCCGCAGAGCTGATGTCGTTTGGCCACCTCGGAGCTGCGATTTGACACCGTTGGACTATTATTTGTGGGGTGCCGTCAAAGATAAGTGTTACGCCGACAAGCCAGAGACAATTGACGCTTTAAAGGACAATATTCGTGAAGCCATTGGTGAAATACAGCTGCACACAATCGATAATGTGCTTAAAAATTGGACCGATCGTGTAGGCTACTGCATGGCCAGCCGAGGCAGCCATTTGAATGAAATTATTTTCCATTATTAACCGGAAGGATTGTACTTTCAAATAAAAAAAGAATTTTGAGAAAATATTCAGTAGTTTTTTTTTAAAGCATTTTCAAAAAAAAAAAGTTATTTGGCGGACCCTTTATTTGTTTGTAATATAGTACACTTTATTATTGATTAGTTGCGTATTAAAGTGTCTTTATAATGTCTTACATATTTTTTTTTTTTTATTGTTTTTCTGACTTTACTAGCAGAATGTAATTGTAAGGCCACAGTTTTTCCAATATCTTTAAATGTTAATACAGTTGGTACTGCCTGTGAGCTCAATGCTAAGAGGTCAGTTCATAAAAATCTTAAGTATGAGTCTATAAAACAACAATAATGAAAATTGTTTTATAAACTATTAAAGAAAAGATCAAAAAAGGAAATTCAAAAGGAAATCATAAAACTCAAAAGAAAGGAACATGAAACAAAGCTATGCACGAAACTAAATGTGAACGATCTATCTATATGAAATAAGAATAACAACAACAACAACAACAACATTAGCAATTACATAAAAATAAGTAAACATGCAGCATGCTGTGTCTCTTAAGCATTAATCCTCTCATGCTGATGCTAAAACCGTTGTACCTCATCATCTAATTCACTATAGGGCTCCTCAAACATACCCTGCTACAGTGCCTTACATAGCAGTACAACGTAAAGGTATGAGACAAACAAAAACAACAACAACAACAACAAAATAAGATTTGATTACAGTTGTTATAGTGCAGCGATAAGTTGTCATGCTTAGTTGCAGCCATGGCAATAGCAAGCAGCACAACAATGTGAGGAGGCATCAATTATAAAACGTGACATTTTTTGTTGCAGGTACCGTTTGTTTGTTTCTTGTTATGCTGTTGCATGTGTTTTTTTTTTTTCTTTTTTTGTCATGTTTTATTATTAATTTTACGACTTTTCTTTTGTCCTGCCTAAATTTCCAAATGAAAATCAAACGCACATGTCACAGCCTTTGCTTGTTGGCTGTCATAAAATTTATTCACTGAGGGTTTATTGAAAAGGACACCCTTCTTGGTGTTGTCTTTACTTGTGATACGAAATTTATTGTTTGAATTGTTGCCAAAGAATGTAGGAATGGACAATTGCAGTTGAGGCATTTGAGTTACAAAATACCTGTATAGTCTACATGCATGTTAAAGTTCAACAGATTAAATTCGTTTAAATTTAAGTCATGTAGGCTTACACAGAATTCTTTACAAAATTCTTCTTTACGATTTTGAAAACTACTCTTAAACTTCTTCACTTTGGGAGTATTCTTAGCACTTCTACTTTACAAATTTGCTGTCATCTTTAGTTGGTCCCCGTTACATAAACTGTTTGTAACGTTGCAGTGGATAGGCTGTGTTATGTTTTAAAGGTAGGCGTGATAGCCGCACCTGAACACAGAGATTAGAAAAGAACCTTCAAATTCGCATGTTATCTAAAACGAGGAATATAACGTCGTTAAAATGTCCACCATGGCTTATATACTTATATATATACTTATATATATAGTATACTGTGCGCATAAAACAAGCGGAATGCATGACTTATGCTTTAAGGACCACTATGAGAGCTTATCATTATATACCTGAGACTTAAGAAAACCGCCTAAAGAAAAAGTAAAGGGCTATCCATTTCGTGGTTTCAAAAGTATGGGACTGGAATTCGACATCTGTCAAACTAAGTTGTGAAACCAATTTTTTTCTTTTCAGTTGAAAATCTGACATTGACGAAAATGGATCGCTTAACTATCACACAACGCATAAAAATTATCAAAACCTACTACAAAAATGGTGATTCTGCCACAGCCACGTATTGAACAAAATTTTCTTCAGCGATGAAGCACATTTTACACTCGGTGGATATGTTAATAAACAAAATTGTCGTATTTGGGGTTCTGAGAATCCTCAAGTAATTGAAGAGAGGTCACTGTTTGGTGCGCTCTTTGGTCCGAAGGTGTGATTGGACCTTACTTCTTCGAAAACGACGATGGAACGACTGTCACCGTCAATTCGGAGCGTTATGATCATATGATAACTGACTTTTTTTTTGCCTGCTATTGAAGAATACGACTTGGAGAATATGTGGTTTCAACAAGACGGTGCCACATGTCACACAACTCGAGCGAAAATGGCTTTATTGCAAGAGACATTTCCTGGCCGCGTAATTTCTCGTCGTGGCGATATCAACTGGCCACCAAGATCATGCGATTTGACACCATTAGACTTTTTTTTTGTGGGGCTACGTGAAAGACCTTGTTTATGCAGATAAACCTTCAACTCTTGAGCACTTAAAAACCAACATTCGTCAAGTTATGGCTGAGATACCGCCCAATATGTGTCAAAAAGTGGTCGAAAATTACCTCAAAAGAATCAATGCTTGCAACACTTCGCCTGGTGGTCATTTAAATGATGTAGTATTTCACACATAATGTCAACGTTCAAACTTTACAATAAAAAAGAATTATCATGAAAAAAATATTTTATATGTGTTTTATTTACGTTTAATTTTGAAACCACGAAATGGATAATCCGGTATAACAAGATCAAGTCGTACGTTCGCAGTTGACTTTCAAATCGCTCGTGCAGAATATCCAATAAGGGATGAGCTGTGTTGTTAATTATCGAATTATAGTGCTCACCAGATGATGCCGCCAACATCCACACCAAATAGTGACTTTATTCGAGATGTATTAGACAAACTCAATTTTGTTTGTGAACTTAGCTATTCATCCAGGAATGGGCCAACTGGACCAGAGCCCGTTCAGCGAATAAACGTCGTTGTCTATGATCATCCATGATGATTTTGGAAAACACTGACTGAGTGGATGACCACTAATTTGAGGAAAATGAAGTCGGCGTAGTCTAGTAGGTAGTGTGTTGGCTTATTAGACGTAAGGTCCAAACCCCAGAACAGACATCCAAACGAAAATATGAAAATATTTCTTTGACGACTTCCTCTCAGCTGATTTCGGGCAAAAACTCTGAAGTAAATAAAATTGCCATGAAAAGTTTCTAAAAAATCTGTCATTCGAGGTCAACTTTAAACTATACTTTAGGCTTTTAAACTAAACTTTAGGTACCGCCACTCATGTATAAAATTAACACACGCAACATGAGTGGTGTGAGAATATAATATATTAATATATTATATTCTATATTATATATATTAATTTTCTGTTATTAAAAAACTTCATTATACTTCAAACTTTAAATATATTCTACGTAATTATACATCCCTGTATTTAAAACTCTTTAAATAATAAATTAGATGCCATATGTACATATATCCTCTATATATTTTCAATGAAAAATAAGTACAAATAACCCCTTTAATGCCTATTAATTACAGCCTTAAAATATCAAATCAAATTAGGCACATGCGTTCACTTATACCCACACACACACATCGTTTATAATACATACAGACATGCATTTCTATGGTAATCAAAGCAAGCATTAGAAAAGCTTAGCTTTGTTATCCTCTGCATCACCGTAGGTAGTGCGATTTGTATTGTTTTTATTCGAAATTATTTGCTGTTTTGCATATTGTTTGTCAAAGAAACGGTACATATTTAAATTTATTCTCTCTTTAATTTCCAAAACAAATGTGTGTATGTGTGGGAGAGTGTTTAATGCAGCCTTGAGTTGATTTCTCTGTTGTCATCCTTAGAGTTTACGGCGGAAAACATTGCTTTTTTTTAAGAATTTTCTTGAGTTTGTAAAAGTTTTTCCAAGAAAATCGTTCTTTTCTCTGGTGGAAAATAATTTTAAGGAAAATAACTTTTAAGGTTTGTGCAGTCAAGTAGTTTATTTAGGGTATTAGAATTTATTTGTGTTTGTGAATTTTGATGTCTTTTTGAAGGTGCCCTGAAGGAAACATGTAGACAAGTGTCTCCAAGTCACCAGTTTTGTCGACTATATTGGTGACTTTATGGTGACTTTGTGATCGAAGCGTCAACAATTATTTAATTTGCCTTTGATGAGAAAAAAAATTGTCAATTGTCAAATTGTCAAGAAATTATAAACGTTTAATAAAAAAACAATCAATGTTATATAAAAATAGAAGTAGTGAAAATGAGACAATTATAAGTGTGAATTGTGAAAATTTTGTGGAGCCTGAATGTTCTGTGTCGTCTCAAATAGATTTTCCAAAATATAGTTTGAGCGAGAAGATAAAAAATTGGTATATTGGACACAATTGTTAAACAAAATGAAATTGCTTCAAATTTTATGGAATTTTTCCCTATCGACTCTGAAGAAAAACTGAGAGAATTTGATGCTATTTTGAAAACTCATTCAGACCCATACGTAAGTATTTACTTTTATTGTGGAACTACTTCAACGAATAAAATTGCATTTTTTGTTTATATTCAATAGATTCGACAAATGAAATCACTCCCTGCGGGCAGAACGAAATATTTGCCAAAATATTATCATGAATTTTAATGTTGATGGCTCTTTTGGCAAAAAGAGGTTGCGCGAATACTCAAATGTTTTTAAAGCCATAATAGGTAATAAATGCTTGTTTGTGTTCTCATAAATATTTGTAATATTTTAACAATTTGTTCCGTTTTTTTAATATCCAGATGTAATATCAACTTTCAATGAAAATTCGGACAAAACACTTAGAGCAGCATTTCAGCGCCAAAAGAAAAAATATTTCAAACAAATGGGTCGCAACAAAACCAAAAATAATGAAAATCGTGAAGAAGACGACTCTCCCAAAGAGGATTAATAATTTTACTTAATTTTATTAAAACAAAAACGTTATTTTGATGTTTCTATATAAATAAGAGAGACTGAATTAATAGTACCTTTTTAGTTTTTATATTTAATAAAATATCAAATATTTACAAAAATTGAAATTTTATTGTCGACTTTTACTACAGAAAAGTACCAAAAGTGTAGACTAGAACTGCTAAATTGTACTATTGATTCACTGGTTCCAATGTCTACATATGGTCCCAAAAGAAGTATCTAGTCAATAGTACTAACGTCAGTAGTAGATTTTCAATGACACGCACATGTTAAATGTCGATAGTAAAAAGCATTGCCTGTCATATAATAAGTCAGTAGTACTGGTGACTGTGTCAATAGTAAGTCAGTACAGTTTCACTATTGACATTTCCTGCAGGGTGGTTAATGATATAACTGTGTGTGTGTGAGAGAGAGAGAGAGAGCAAATGTGTAAAATTAATACTGTAAACTTTCTTTACAGTGTAAAGAATTAAGCGATAGGACTTGAAAGAAGTTTTAAAATAAAATAAATAAATAAAACACACATAAGGCTATGATTTCAATTAAACTTTTATTTCATTAAAATGCTTTGTCATGCCAAATACAATGTCATTGAAATAACCGCCTCTGCGTTTGTTGCAACAGTCGAGGTAGTCTTCCATTACTTTTTCGACGATAACTGAACGGATGCTTCAACGTTAGGGGATTATCCTTATTTATATGTATATGTATATCAAAATTACACGATCTTGGTGGAGAACTGAAGACGCCAATAAATTTAAATCGTTCTTCTCGTTCAATAAAACCATCATTGGTTGTCTTATGTGGCTCGAGGCAGCGACTTGATCAAACCACATACTTTCCAATTAATAATCGAGGTCAAAAAATTTCGCCGATCGACGATAATGGTCTAGTGACGTCTCTACACCATAAAGCGCAACAAACTGTTATTTTTTTCCAGATGCAATTGCTTCTTTGGCAATACTTTCTAGACACTCTGAGCATCATAAACAACAAATTTGCTTTTTGACATAATCTTACTTACTTACCTAATTGATAATTACAACCCTTTAGTCCGGTTTACAATGATGATTTTCTAGGATCTGTATTCCTCAACACTTCCGTGAAAGATTAAAAAGGATTACACACGGTAGCAGACATACTGTTTGTTTGATGGTTATTATGACGTTTTATTGTTGAAGATGAGCAATAAGATGAGGATGTGGTACTCCTTTCATAATTTTTTTGCAGGTCAGAAAGATGAAAAGTTCGTTGCAGATTAAAGTGTCATACATACATACATACATACATAATTGGTCATTATAACCCTTCAGTCAGGATTACGACTTTTACGATAATTTTATACATAAGTGGCGGATCGACTCCGAAAGACAAACTTTTTTGAACAACTTTTCATAGCAATTTTATTACCCTCAGAGTTTTTGCCACAAATCTGCTGAGAGGAAGTTGTCGGGAAAATATTGTTACGTTTTTACTCTTTTAAAAACGTTAAAAATATGAGTTCGAAGATTCCAAATGAAATAAAAATAAATATGTGTTTGATTTTAAATCAATTCTTTATTGATCGCACAATTCCGTGCGCGACCTTTAATGATTGGACTTAAACAACAACAATTTATTTTAATTGTTATTATTCTTTCACACCCGTTCGTTAGAACTTCAAACCACGATTCTCTTCCGCGTACGCAATAACAATTGTTCGTTATTCTCTCTCTGCTTACAACCTTTTTGTAAGCAACAATACGGAGATCTTCACACAAGACTGACTGAACTCTTTCTGAACTCACGTGTCTCACACACGACTGATCGAATTCTTACTGAATCCCACGTGTCTTCACACACGACTGACTGAATTCTTACTGAATCGCCGTTGCCTGCTCTGTCTTGGCTTTTATATCATAAGGGTCAGCAGTCTGATGAATGCACTTGAAGGAGAATGTCTTCGAGAAATATCCTAAAAATATAAACAAGTTGTTTTCCTTCTTGTTGTTTCTGTATCTTGTTTACGTTCGTCCAGGCCGAGTTGTTTTTGCTTGTTTATTTGTCTATCCGCTATTTTTTTTTTTATACTGCACTTTGCTGTTGGCTGTTTACATCTTGATCCCTCATTTTTTCTTTATACTGATGTTGTTGCTATATTTTTGTTTATTCGCTGATCTTGTAAATAAGTCCATTATTTTTGTTTTTGGAGCTTTTGTTTATCATTTTTAAGAACATCATTTCCATTTTCGTAACAATATTTTTTCAAATTTCACTCTGTAGGAGATGTCTGGCCAGGGGTTTGAACCGTGGTCTCACCTCTAATAAGCCAACACACTACCTACTAGTCTACGACGACCTTATGGTGTCATATTATTGGATTTAAAAATAAATCTAAAACAAAAATTATATTGAAGGAGCAAATGTTTTTTTTTTTCTTTTATATTTTTTCTGTACTTGAAAAGTACCTGCATTTCGTTCTACTTTCGCTATTGGCCACTAAGAGGAGTACCCATATGCTATACTAAAAATATTTAATTTGACAGTCAATCCAACAAAACGATCTCGTTTTTCGTTAATCAGGCCATCAATCTGCCCAGGCGAACAAGACAAGACGCTTTGGTAAAACAATTCTCTTCGTCGTCGTCGTCCATTTCATCCTCATCAAATAAATCTTTTTGGAATTTATTTTGTATTGAACACGAATGCAATCAAACAAAACAGCTGCTGTCCGTCTTGTTGTATGTATGTCTGTCTGGCGTTTTAAGAATTTTAAAAACAACAACAACAAAAACGAAATCCTTAAAACAAAAGATTCTCGTTATCGTTTATTGAAATTGTTGCTGTTGTTTTTGACTAGAAATTGCTACAGGCTCAGAAGAGTACGAATGTGAAGGGAAAACCTTTTTTTTTTTGTTCGTAAGCAAACAACAATAACAACAACATTATGATGAAAACCAGTACTTGAATTTTATTTCTTTTTTATGAAAGGACCTAAAAAAAGTGTAAAAATAAATTAATTCTGAAGAGCATGCAAGATAAAGTGACAACAGAATCCGATTTTTTTAGAAATTTATAAAAAATGAATTTTTTAAATTTGTTTTCAATTCGATTCTGTGAATACTTTCAATTGCAAGACATTGTAATCCTTTGCAACACTGTTTGCCTTTGGTTACTCACAGTATTTCTTGAGTGACGAGAAAAACTATCAGTAGAGCTTGCGAAATAGAGAGCTGCCAATTGACTATGTTGGGAATATGCCAAGAAGGATAGGTTAGGTCAGATGGCTGGCAATTCCTGAAGTTTTCAAGGTCGATACCACAAGCCAATATTCAATCTGGCGATCCATATAGGGATCTTAACTCTAAAATATATCTTTATTTCGAAAATTTCAGTCGAAGATAACAGGCAATAAGAGGCCAAGGACCTTCGTCTTTGCTTGATAAGAGCTAGTCACTGGATACGTGAGGTGAGAAATTATTATTATTGCTTAGAGGTGCCTTGGTACAGTGGCCATATGATCTATTGTACTCCGTCGATCTATATAGAGTACCTACACAATTTCTCCTCCAAACATATAGCCCTGATGATCAGTGTCGAATCATCAAAAAGATAATTCCCTGCCCTGCACTGCAGTGCATTAACGCCAATTATGTGTTCTAGTTGTAGTCGCCGTGTTAGACGAGAGACCGCAGCTCAATCCCCAGCTTAAACGAAATATAAAAAATATTTCTTTCGTCGACTTGCTCTCAGCGGACTTCTGGCAAAAACTCTGAGAATAAATAAAATTGCCACAAAAAGTTTCTCAAATCTGTTGTTCGGTGTCGACGTTAAACTGAACCACTCATGAATAAAATTATCACACACAACATTGTTGGTGCGTGATGCTAGATTGTAATCCTGACTAAAGGGTTGAAAAGATCTATTAGGTAAGTAAGTACATAAATGAGAGGTAGGCCATGACGATTTCTAAATTTCTGAGGCTTGAACAAGTGGAGTCTCAAATGTTTTGCTGGGATTTGGTGCATATATAATAGTCCCCACTGGATTTCGAGATATTTGGGGTTTGAAAACGTGAGAACAATCCTGAGCTGAAGACATTAGATTTCAAGCTCTTAGTTTTGTAGAATTTTTGAATAAGGAAGGCAAAAAGAGTAGGCTGAGAAAGTTGTGCAACAACTTTTATGCGATTTTTATGTGATTGCCAACATTGAAATCATAAAAGTGTTGAGGATTATAAATAGCAATGTAGTGTGAACCAGAGATCAGCAACGAGTATTCAAAACGATGAGTAGATTCGAGTCATACTTATAATTTCAGCTACTTATACGCATTCATACTTATTTTAATATCATACTCATACTACTCATATTCAAAGTTAGAAATACTCATCGTACTCATACTTAACAATACGCACGATGTTGTTGATTTCGACTCTCCATGATTCAACATATACGCGAAGCACAAAATAAATATGATTCGAGTACGAACACCACAATACTCGCTAGAAGGTTGTGTGTGTGCTTTGCTTGCTGTCTTTGTCTTTTCTTTTCTCTTCTTTTGTAAATGCAACAATAACTACTACTGTAAATTTTGATGAATGATTCGAGTGACTCGAATCATTCGTAAGTATTATAAGTATTTTTCTAAATTTATGAATCTGAATGAGTAGGCGTATGAATCAAACAATGAATCGAATGTTGTGAGTTTGATGTCAACGTTGTACTCATACTCATTGCAACCTATACTTATAAATCAATGTTGTAGCGTGTACGAATGAATCAGAGTAGTTGAATTTTAATACTCTTGACTCACTCATACTCAAAATTTCATAAGTACCTATGAGTAGCGAAAATACGATTCATTGCTGATCTCTGGTGTGAACGTTATATGAGTGCTTACCTTGGGCGTAATATTGTGGAATTTACCATTTATTGTTGAACATTTGAAAATTAAATTTTTCTTCTTAAAAGTTTCATGAATTCAGGCATGAATACTCATATCAAACTCGAAAAGCGGGCTTAAAGACTTTTAACTTTGAATTGTAAAGAGTTTATGGTTTAAAATTTAAATTTTATTTTTTTTTTTAATAATTAAAGAAATTAATTCTTATAATATTCTCCGCAAGTGACTGTCAGACATATTTAAACGCTTTAGGAACCACTTCAAGGAATACATACGTACATTAAGCTTCATCATTGAAAAAAAAAATTTTCAGAAAATGTTAATAAAATAAGAGATAAAGATGACAGAAGAAGCATTAATTACAATCTTCTTTTCCTCTCGAAAGACTCATCATTAAGACAACAGCATACCGAACGAAAGAAGTGTTTTAAAAGGCTTAAGAGCATATCGAAAGAAACAAAAACAAAAAGTACCATAAAATGCGATGGAAAGAAAAACAAATTTAATTATAATGTAATCCATATGAACAGATTAGACGAACAACTTCAAAAAAACTAAAAATATTACAAACAAAATGCCTGACAACACTAACAACCACAGAATAAGAATAATGAAGAATGAGAAAAATATGTTTTTGAAGAATGTTTTTAAATCAAACATGTCAAATACTGGTAAAACAAAAAGTAAATGCAAATGACCCTGTTTAATACAGAAAATGTTTTTCCTTTTTTTATCTTCCTTTTCAAGTTATTTTATCTTAAAAAAAAAAATATACACACAAAAACAACAACAATAATAATAATAAAGTACCTATAGAATACCTGTGATAAATAAAACTCCACAGACAACAGCATGAATGATGAAAGATGCGGGCAAAATATCAATTTACACTCAAACATTAAGTATCATCTGTCTGCTTGTCCATCCATGCGATCTTTCGATTCCGAAGAGCCTTTAAATCTACGGGAGAAGCTGTAAAAGAGCAACACATAAGGTCTAATAATTGTTAGGTTAGATTAGGTTAGGTTAGAGGACGTGTACTTGTCAACTGTGACAAGTACAGTACCCGGAGGTCGAATTGGCCCATTGTACAACGTCCTAGCTTCTCACACCACTTGTGTTGTGTGCTTTAATTTTATACATGTGTGACGGGATCTACAGTTTAAACTCGACTCCGAACGACAGATTTTTGAGAAGCTTTTCATGGCCATTTTTACTCTCAGAGTTTTTGGCAGAAATCTGCTGAAAGGAAGTCGCCGAAGAAATATTTTTATATTTTCGTTTTAATGTCTGACCTGGGAGTTGAACTCGGGCCTTTCGTCTAATAAGCCAATACACTGCCTACTAGACTACGGCGACTTCAAAAATAATTGTTTGTGTCTTGGTTCTCAAGAACTTTGTGTAAACGAAAACGCACTTTTGTAATATGGTACTGAAAAATGTATGATTTTTTGCGGATTCATGAAACATAGCGGAAAAAGTTATAGAGAGTTCCCTGGCGGATTTGTTGAGTAGAAAGCCTCAGACCATGGCACTGTTTCCTTGCACCGATGTGAAAACATATATTTACATTTGAAGGCTTTGTGACAAGTTGTCAATGTATGTTTCGCATCATTCAGAAGTAATACTTATATGAGTTCCACGGATATCGTCGGTAATTGCATTAGAATTAGTGGAAAATGAATTTGATAACAGTTTTCTTTCCAGAAGTGTTCCTGTACATTGTTCCCTCTCGTTCGCGTGATTTAACGCCTCTGGATTATTCTGACAAATTTCTAATCAGGCTTATTCGAAAGGCCAATATTAAGATGAATGTATTTTTAAAATTTATAGAGCCGATGTGGGAAGCAGAGATGAGTATTCAAAAAGATAAGTAGAATCGAATCATACTCATAATTTCAGATACTTATACGCATTCATACTTATTTTAATATCATGGAACCCCTCTACTCATATTTAAAGTTTGAAGTACTCATCATATTCATCCCTAACAACATGTATGATGATGTTGATTTCGACTCTCCATAACTCAACATACATACAGGGTGGCTGATATATAATGCAACAAAGTAGAGCGCTATATTTTTTTAATTTTTTTTTTTTTAATTTTATTGTTCAAAAGCAAAAACTGTTGGAAATAACATCAAATTTTAGAATCAGTTTAGATTTGTTCGAATTGGCCACAATTGGTACGAATTATGGCCTTCAAACGGCCGACAATCCCATCACAGGCTGCACGAAAGTGGCTCTGCGGTATTTTGGCCCATTCCCGGCGAAGCGCCGTCTTGAGATGATCGACACTTTGGTATTTTTTTTTAGTGAGAGCCTTACTCCCCAAAATGTCCCAGGCGCATAAGTCCAACGGATTGAGATCCGGAGATTTTGGTGGCCATTGTGCGGTAGAAATGAAGCGAGGAACCTCCTTTTTAAGCAATTCTTGGTTGACGCGTGCTGAGTGCGGTGGTGCTGAGTGCGGTGGTGCTGAGTCCTGTTGGAATGTCCATGGTCTGCGGCCGAAATGTTTGTCTGCCCAGGGCTTCAATACTGTCTTTAAGACATTTTCCCGATAATATTCGGCATTTATTTTGACCCCACGGTCGATGAATACGAGCGAGGAGCCACCATCGGCCGTTACAGCGGCCCACACCATTACCATCGGCGGCGCTTGAGTTCTGGTGGCCAATCGCAGGTGTAAATTTTCAGCTGACCTCTTTGGCAAGTAAACCCGATCATTTTGTTTGTTCACAAGCTGCTCAATTTGGAATGGCTTCTCATCGGAGAAAACCAAATTCGGTAACTGGCCACTTTCGTGCAAGCGAAGTAACTCCTTGGCTCTTTCCAGTCTAACTTTTTTTTGTCCATCGGTGAACTCTTGCACTTTTTGGAACTTCAATGGCTTTAGTCCAAGCTCATTTTTCAATATGTGTTGCATCCGTTCTCGCGATATATTCAGCTCACGAGCAATTTTTCTACCACTGCGGCGTGGATTTCGATCAAATCTGGCCTTCACTTTTCGGATCATTTCTGGTGTTGTTACCGTTTTTTTTCGTCCACTTTTTGGACGCGATGCAACACTGCCAGTATCACGGTAACGGGCAATGGTACGAGAAACAAAAGATTTATTCACATTTAAATGCTGGAGGGCTCTAACGATAGCCACCTGTGGTTTTCCAGCCAAATATAAAGCAATCACACTATCACGCTTGAATTCAATCACGAATAACTTTTTTTCTGAATGCAATAGATCAAAATGCTTTTGTAAGCTTGTAAATAATAAAATGAACTGTCACTGGAATAAATCTGTCAGTTGTCAGACGAGCGGTTTACAAATGATAACAACCTGAAGTTGGTTGCAATACATATCAGCCACCCTGTTACTCGAAAAGCTATGAATCTAAATGAGTAGGCTTATGAATCAAACATATTTCAAATGGTATGAGTTTGATGTCATCGTTGTACGCATACGCATTACAACCTGTACTTATTAATCAACGTTGTAGTGAGTATGAATGAAACAGAGCAGAGTAGTTAAATTTCAATATTGTTGACTCAATTTTATTCAAAATTTCATGAGTGCTTATGAGTAGAGAAAAAAAAACGATTCATTACTGATCTCTGTTACGGACAAAGACAAACTCTTGGTTAACTCTTGATTGATGATACTTACAGCAAGAAACGAAATAATTAGACGATGAGAAAGAGTCTTAGAGAGTACTTCATGCTAGTTAAGGTAAGTTATTATTAAACTATAAATTTAGTTTAGATTAGAGTTGTGTAATGAAGCGGAGTTTCCTTCAAGGAAGAGGTTCCACTTATGCCAGCATTTGGGCCAATTACGATACCACAATTAAACATGGCTATCAAAGTAAATCATAAGATTTTCAGGCAAAAATTCTGGCATCCAACAATCATTACGATTTTTTTTTAATTTCTTGCTGATGAAGCACCTACTATCGTACCTTTGCATATGAAGTACCTTTTAAACACACCAGAGTACGTTTTTTATTTTTCAAAACTAATTTTTATTCTTTTGCAACATCGTAAAGCATTTGTTTTGCAATAAAATTTATTAAACGTGACAGATTGGTAATTTTAATTTGAGTTCTAGGAAACGAGGAATTTAAGTTTTTATTGTAAAAGTACTTTCAAAATTTTAACGATTATATTTTGGTACATCCTTGTGAATTAATTGTGAATTTTTTTAAGGCTTTCTAAAATTTCAATTTGCATTCCTTCCTTCATGGATTATGTTAATAGCCATCAAATGACATTAAATTAATTCTTTTCAAGTGTCTTAAACAAACTAAAACAAAAACAAAAAAAAAAACGAAACAAGAAAAGTGACCAGCAAGTGTTAATTAATTATAACGCCTCATCGTCTACAGGAAATGACAGCCGTTAGTCAAAGTCTATAAAGCTGTCTAGAAAACTTTCCTTTTACCCTGTGGTACTGGCTTAAAATACTGGCATTGAAGTTCACAAGATTCTAAAGGAAAAACAATGTCGGCACTGCTCTCTCTATCTATGAAAAGTTAAAAAAAAGAAAAGTTTTTTTTTTTTTGTTCTCACTTTATAGAGCCTGTGTTTCCATGTAACCGGGAATGTTGTTTTCGTTTTAAACGAATAGTTGTTACTGTGTTAAGTATTCAGCAAAACGAGTTTACGTTTGACACCATCAAAGTTACTTAATTTCATAGAAGATAGGAGGACACGATAACTGAACAGAAACATAGAATAGAAGCAACAAAATCCAATAAGAGGGTCATAAAAAGAAACACAGAAGTAAAACTGGCAACCAAAGTCAGCCAGTAGTAACACACGTTCATGCATTCACATGTTTGTTCATATAAAACGACCGACTGTTGGACTGGACTGGACTGTCTTTCATTTCCCTAAATAAAGCGGATTTAAATGTATCACGAAAAAAAAAAACAAAAAAAATCAAAGAAAAGAGAAATGTTGCTGGAGCAGGGAGGGCAAAGTAAAAACCAGAAGCATCAAAGGCAACTGAAAATCCTTTACAATGGCAGCCATAAAAAAAAAATCATCGTAAACGATGACGATGCCATTGACTGTGTGGCGTGGCAGCAACAACAGACAGTAGACAGTCTATAAAACAAAAATTCAACAAATAGTAATAAAAAACCGCAACAACAACAACAACAATGGCAATAATAATGTTTAAAGTTGATTTTATAAATTTTATTAGGGTGTCCCCTAAATGTGCGTAAAAATATGCCGCCGTAATAATGTCGAATTAAGAAAAACAAACAAAGTGGCCAAGATATGAAATCTAATACAGGGTGGGCCAAAAGAAACCAAGGGGTGTAAAAGTTTAATAACTTTTTTGTTTATTAACTTTTTTTTATTTTTTCTTTCAGATTACATAATATACAAAATGGAAATTTTTTTACACTAAGTAAGAAAAATGATGTCTCTTAAATGACCACCGTTTTCAGCTTCGCACTGATGGGCTCTTATTAGAGCATTTTCCACAACATCTTTCAAAACTTGTGGCTGTAGCGTTCGAATTTCTGCAACAATGTTTGCCTTGAGTTCAAGGATTGTCTCTGGCTTGTTCACATACACTCTCTCCTTCAAAAAACCCCAAAGAAAATAGTCGGGTGCTGTCAAATCTGGCGATCGCGCTGGCCAAATAATTTCCGAATTTCGAGAAATTATTCGCTCTCCAAAAATTTGACTTAAAATTACCATTGTGACTCGGGCAGTATGGGCAGTGGCTCCGTCTTGCTGAAAACACATACCAGGTCTGTTTTCAAGAGCAGGACGTAAAAAATTTTCTATCATAAACCGATACCGCTCTCCATTTACGGTTACAGCACTTCCATCTTCATTCTCGAAGAAGTAGGGCCCAATGACATTTTCAGATGTGATCCCACACCATACTGTACACTTGATGGGGTGCAATTGGCGTTGATGAATGGCTCTTGGATTTTGAGAACCCCAGAACATACAGTTCTGCTTATTAACAAAGCCATTCAAATGAAAATGAGCTTCATCACTCATAATCAAATTTTCAATAAAGTTGATTTCATTTCTGGCCAACTCTTGAAATTTAACTGCAAAATTTAGACGTTGCCGATGATCTCCGGGTTTTAATTCTTGGACCAATTGCACCTTATATGGGTATAACTGTAAATCTTTTTTTAAAATGCGCCGTAGTGACGTACAAGACATTCCTAGCTGAGCAGAACGCCTTCTGCAAGATGTTTCTGGTGCTTCGTTAACACTTTGCTGTACTCGTTCAATATTTTCCGCAGTGCGACTTAAACGTGGTCTACCGGTTCGAGGCAAATCTCTTACGCTGCCATGTTGGTGATGACGATTAACTAAGCAACGAATCATCGCTTCAGAGGGCGAAATACTGACGTTAAAATGTCGACGATATGCTCTTTGCGTTAAAATAATTGATCTCTGGTTTAAATAATAAAATTCTATTGTTCTGGTTCTCTGTTCAGTTGTGAACCTCTCCATTATAAATTCTCCAAGTGTTGTCTATATAATCTGAAAGAAAAAATAAAAAAAATTAATAAACAAAAAAGTTATTAAACTTTTACACCCCTTGATTTCT
The DNA here is from genome assembly GCA_927399465.1 of Sarcophaga caerulescens. Classification (NCBI taxonomy): domain Eukaryota; kingdom Metazoa; phylum Arthropoda; class Insecta; order Diptera; family Sarcophagidae; genus Sarcophaga; species Sarcophaga caerulescens. The sequence continues at coordinate 138,573,208 of OV656872.1, read as the reverse complement.
TTTGGCCCACCCTGTACAACTGTTTTCAAATTTTGAACAAATCTGTTTATATTTGATTGATGCTTGCTTGTCCAGTGACTCGAATCATTCGTAAGTATTATAAGTATTTTTCTAAATTTATGAATCTGAATGAGTAGGCGTATGAATCAAACAATGAATCGAATGTTGTGAGTTTGATGTCAACGTTGTACTCATACTCATTGCTACCTATACTTATAAATCAATGTTGTATGCGAGTACGAATGAATCAGAGTAGTTGAATTTTAATACTCTTGACTCACTCATACTCAAAATTTCATAAGTACCTATGAGTAGCGAAAATACGATTCATTGCTGATATCTGATCGGAACATTTATGCCTTGTAACATGTCGGAGATCGTGAGTTCTCTACTGATCCTGGCCAGTTCTAAAGCAATGCACTTTTCAATCATATTTCTAGGCCTCAGAGAGATAAGAAATTTCTCTGAGACGCGAAGGGATGTTGAACAGACGTTCGTTAAGGACTTAATCGCAAACTGACTGGTCGAGTACATCAAAAGATTTTCTGGAAAGCATTGTACTGGTCAGGCAGTCCCTCAGCAGAACCCTTAATAAATATGCCATAGGCTACTCTCTCGTGTTTCGATACAATAACTGGGGAACTTAAAATAATAACACAAGGTGGAGTGGTCACACTACACACGATCAGAGATCTCGTCGTGCAATTAACTTTGACAGTATTACCTCAGCTCCAAACTGTCTATTTTACTTCGCTCCTGCTTGAAGAGACATCAGATTATTTAATGTCACAACCCCTAAAGAGGAACCCCAAAAGCAATAATATATTCCATTCAGTCTAGAAACGGTATACTGTCCAAAATGGTTGTGATCATTACTAATCTTGTAATACTAATACACTAGAGTGGACTATAACCAGCTGAAGGCTTTTACAGGCTTCTCTGAATGAATTAAAAGCTTCTAATCTTATTTCCTCCCCTACATATACTTTCCTTTGCTGTATAATTATGGTAGAGACTTTTTTACTTTTTCCCCCTCGTATGTTGATAGGAGGAGGGATTGCAAAAGTTTTTATTTTTTTTTATTTTTTTGAATCATTTTTTAATGTGACACGAACATGTTATAAATCGCGAAAATTAGTTGTATGGTTTGATGGTGTTTTTTTTTTTTCATTGCTGTTGTCGCTGTAGTTTTATGACAGTAATACTAAATGACACTTTGAAAGCCAAATGGTCGAACTTGACGTTTGTATTGCCAACACAAGTTTGTCTGCATAACTCACTTGATGGTTGGCTGGACATTGGCTGTATGTCTGACTGTGGCTAATGTGTCTTGAATATTTTTGTTGATTGGAACGCTGCAGGCAACATTAATGGACAATTTATAAACATTTTTTTAATATTCGCATTTAAAGGAAATTAAGGAGTGACTGCATGACGACAACCCCAAAATGTCAGACGAAGACAATTACAAAATTGCCAAAGAAATAAAAACTTTTACGTGTCAGTGGTTTAAATTGCTGTTAAAAATATGATGAGTAAAATAACTCACTGTACTTCTACTTGTAAAAAAAGTATATTCGACACGTAAATTGCATTAAATAACAATGGAGACACTCTGCGTCTCCATTTACACTTGTAAATAGAATTTTTGAAAATCGAAGCTCTCAGATCAGATTGTAAACTGGATGCATAGACACTAAAGGATGATGTTATGATGACCATATAAATACAAAGTCTGGCCTGGTAATTCCTTAATAACTTTCATACTAACTTATGCCTGCAGTATACATACATCAAGATTGTCGTGATTCAGTCTGTTCAAAGGCTCGAAAATTTAATCATTTGAGATATTTTTGAGGTCTAAGGAAGACTGGTATAATAGCTATGCTTTTATATTTTTGTATTGCATTTTACAAAAAGATATAAAACAGATGATTTGGAGTCTTTTTTGATTACATTTTATAGCACCGAAGTCTTCGAAGCTAAACTTTACGTATGATGACAATTATTGTTAGTATTTTACAGTGGCTTGCTTACAGGCATCTGGCATATCTCCATGCAAGTCTCACTGCGATCTCAAACATAAAAACTAAACACAATTATTCGCCGGTACCACGCCTTTGTTCTCCAAATAAAAAGAGTCAATGGAAACACCAATTCGAACACCAATTTCTTCGCTCACCAACTGTTGAAGAATACATCGTTAAAATAATTGTGATTTAATTCCAATTGAAAATGTGCAATCTGATCCCCCAGTCAGAGCAATACATTGCACTTAATGTGTAGTGTCCTTAATATTTCAATGAAATATTGGCCCCGGGCTGGGTCTAGTAATGAGCTTCAATTTTGTCACATTTTTTTCAGCATTTCGGTTGGACAGATAATGTTGCCTTTCAGTGCAGGAATTGAAGCGCACTTGTCCCTATACTCGAGAGACTTTATGTATCCCAACAAAAATAGTCTAATGGGATCAAGTCGCATCATCTTGGCAGTCAGCTCACAAGATGTGGCATGGTCAAACTCTTCTCCCAATATGTTTATATCGGGTCCGCCATCTAACGTTTTTTTTTTTCAACTAGTGCTTATTTCGTGAATGGTAACACTTAGCTCATGTCTGATTTGACAGATAATTAGTTTTATCCTTCCGCTGAACGAATATGGTTGTGTATACGCTTGAACAACGCTGGGAAATATTGCGACATTACTTTGAAAATCATGGCAAAAAAAACCATCTTTTCAGATGAAGCTCATTTTGATCTTGGCGGGTATGTAAACAAGCACAATTGCACGCATACATTGAAAAGCCGACGCACCCAAAACGAGTTACTGTTTGGTGCGGAGGCATAATTGGGCCATTTTTCTTCGAAAATGAGCAAGGAGTGGGTGTTACAGTCAATGGCGATCGTTATCGGGCCATGTTGAACGAATTTTTGTTCACAAAAATTGAAGAGGAGGATATTGGCAACATTTGGTTTCAACAAGACGGCGCTACGTGCCACACAGCCGAAGCTACACTCGATGTTTTGCGCCCTGTTTTTGAAGATCGCATTATCAGCCGCAGAGCTGATGTCGTTTGGCCACCTCAGAGCTGCGATTTGACACCGTTGGACTATTATTTGTGGGGTGCCGTCAAAGATAAGTGTTACGCCGACAAGCCAGAGACAATTGACGCTTTAAAGGACAATATTCGTGAAGCCATTGGTGAAATACAGCTCTACACAATCGATAATGTGCTTAAAAATTGGACCGATCGTGTAGGCTACTGCATGGCCAGCCGGGGCATCCATTTAAATGAAATTATTTTCCATTATTAACCGGAAGGATTGTACTTTCAAATAAAAAAAGAAATTTGAGAAAATATTCAGTATTTTTTTTAAAGCATTTTCAAAAAAAAAGGTATTTGGCGGACCCTTTAGAATCGCGTGCCAAAAGGCATGTGACATTATCTTGTTGAGATTACATGAAAACCAATTGCAAAGCTTTAATTTTGAAGAAAAAAAAGTAAAGAATCAATACTCGGTACATCGTTTCATTGACTGTAACATTATACTTTTCATCACTCGGAAATCAGTATCGTCGAATGATGCCGACAGCCCACAAACCGTCCGTTCAGGTCCATTGCTTATAGAGAACGCGTTAATGCTTTGTTAATTTATTCATGGTGAAATAGTGAAGCTTATTAGGTATTTTTGGCATTGACATATGTCACGAATACTTTGTTACACTAAAATAGTTACAGTAAGAACCCAAACACAACAAAATTTTATCAAATTCCATTAATCTGGAGAAGGAGTAAACCGTGTAGCATATTCTAAAGAAGAATATTGGTTCCCTCAGAAGAAATACTGGCGAATTTTTCGTTCCTCAAAGGAATATAGAATTGCAATACAGGAGAATAAAATTGCCACCAAATGTTGCATAGAATTCTTTATGAAAAAGTATAGGGCATAGCGGTACCAAAACTTTGCCTATAGAACTCTACACTTTCTTGTTAGATGGGCTGCCAGTGTACATTCATGGGCAGTGCATAGGTATTACAAAATTGTTGTAATATTGCTGAGCTCTTCTTATAAATAAAATTTTTCATTTCATTTTCTCTTCGTATGATTGTTTTTCAAAAATCTTACTTTTTCCTAATCACCATCGTGCTGTAGTGTAGAGTATGTACAAAAATTAAGCTGCAATCATTTTACCCCATATTTCTGCTACGTTCGTTTCTAATAATACATGAATTCATTCAATTACATTAAAAAATTGTTGTAATTTGAAAAATTTAATTCAAATTTAATGCCACACATTAATAAAGGCAAACAAAAGCAAAAAAAAAAAAACGCTAAATTAAATAAGAAGAGAAAAAAGAAAAAAAAAACCATTCCATACAACAGCATGAAGAAGAGGGTTCGACCAAAGCGAAGAAAAACCAACTGTGAACAACTTTGTATAGAAAAATTCATTCATACAGTCAGCCAGTCAGTCCGTCATTCATCATCAATCACACTACAAACATTTATTTCAGTCTCCTTTTTTCATGATTTTATTATTTTTTTCAAAATTTTTCTTTTGTATCTTAATTACGTGGAGATATAAAAACAAATCAGAAATAATTTGATATTCGCATGAACCGTTGGCAATGCATGAATGCTAAGCATGAATATTCTAAAAATACCCTACACTATTGAATTAATATTGCATTTAGAAAAATACGAAAAATTTTAATATATATTTTTTTTTTTAATAACTTTTAACACTATCTTAATATTAAAACGTAGTTTTGCACTAAAGTAACCAGGAAAAGTATACGAGACTATATTACTGAGTGACTCACATGTTTAAGATGTTATGACCAAGAATGATAAACTAAAGATTACGCCATCGCGCACACAAAATTAAAACATTCTGCGCATGTTGAATCAATGACGTCACGCAGCTATTGTTTCTATTGGCTAATGATAATGTAAGTTATATTGCAGGGCTGCCAACTACTTTCACGTAGTGCACACATTTTTCAGAGAAATGTTAATTTTCACATATAAAAAAGACTTGGTAACCTTTAAAATAGCGCAACTACGTCATCTAACGGGAAAACATGCGCAAGGCGTAATCTTTAGTTTATCATTCTTGGTTATGACGACCATAATTACCCGGTAATACTAAAAAATTGGCCATGTTGTAAGCCTTCTGCGGTTATCAAACGATTCATATTCGAACCCGATAAAAACTGATTCGTATGGTGGAGTGTAATTTGTATGGACAATATCACAGCCCTGCATGGGTTTTGCAAATAAGATGGCTCTAGGTGTTTCGGAAGGCATTCGAGAAAAAGGGGATTGAAAACCCCAAAAATAGCGTTTTTGGCCATTTTTGAAAAATTGTAGAGCTAAACACTGACGTGCTATAACCATTGCTATTGTCAGAAATTGACAATTGATCTTTGCTGTTTAAAACGAGCCCAAAGTCAAATTGCTTGCATGCACCCTTAAAGTAGGGGGTGGGTTTATGTCAAGGGGTGCAAGAGAAAAAGAAACACATTACGGAGGTCCTTAAAAATTAATCAGATTTACTTGAAAATTGTTACTCGGGGGTTTTTGGGGTCGCTGATTACAGATCTTCATTCAGATTTATAAAATTCAAAATGGCGGATCCAATATGGCGGTCGAGGTTTGTAAAAATTAATCAAATTTACTTGAAAATTGTTACTCGGGGGTTTTTGGGGTCGCTGATAACAGATCTTCATTCATATTTAAAAAATTCAAAATGGCGGATCCAATATGGCGGTCGAGGTTTATAAAAATTAATCAAATTTACCTGAAAATTGGGCTCATTTTAAAGAGCAAAGATCAATTGTCAATTTCTGACAATAGCACGTCAGTGTTGTTTAGCTCTACAATTTTTCAAAAATGGCCAAAAATGCTATTTTTAGGGGGTTTCACCCCCTTTTTCTCGAAAACCTGACGTGATGGAAAGTTTTTGAACACAGATTCAGTGTTCAGCGCACAAAATGTCTTCGGAAACACCTGGAGCCATCTTATTTGCACACAAAAAGTCCAAATTTGCAGGGCTGTGTATTTAATACACACACATAATTGGTCATTACAACCCTTCAGTCAGGATTCTTGGCCTAGTTTCTCACACCACTTATGTTGTGTGTGTTAATTTTATACATAAGTGGCGGGACCCACAGTTTAAAGTCGACTCCGAACGACAGATTTTTTGAGAATCTTTTCATGGCAATTTTATTTTACTCTCAGAGTTTTTGCCAGAAATCTGCTGAGAAGAAATCGCCGAAGAAATACTTTTTGTATTTTGTTTTGATGTCTGACCTGGGATTCGAACTCGGGCCTTCAGTCTAATAAGCCAACACACTACCTACTAGACTACGGTGACTGTGTATTTAATAGATTTTATAAAATAATCCTTTTAGCTCTTTTCACATCCTTTATGGCCATTTGTTATTTGCGTATGCATTCCTTTGGTTTCTTTCACTTTTTGAAATCGCTTATATGTAATCGTTTATTAAAATGTCATAAAGCCTAAGAGCAGCATTTTTCTTGTTGCCATTTTTGCCAAACGCAATAAGAGTGTGAAAGATAAATGCGCGGCAAATGGATATGGAGATATGACTGCGATGGCAATCTTCGAATGGCACAGAGCTCTACAAAACAGCAAAAAGGTTTCATTCAGTACAGACGGACATGATTGAATACAATGTTAATTCAAGTACGACAACGACGAATACGACGAGTGTCTGCATATAAAAATGTTTGCCAAACGCGCTGCCATTGCGAATAAGTGTTTGACATAAAAACTTATAAAAATTATGGTGTGGTATGGTGTGGTATGGTATGGTATGCAATGGTATGGCTAAGGAATAGGAAAAAATATTTCAATTATTTTTTTTTCTCTTTCCTTTATAAAATACTTATGTACATTTGTTTGTTTGTTTGTTTGTTTTTTCATTTCTTTTACAGTTATTTATTGTTGGTGCTATTTTCATCGTGATAAGTAGTATTTTTATGCATGGTTGCCTAGTTGGTATTGCTCATATTGCTTTTGAAGAGATAAAATACAAAAGATTTGTATGAAAATATAGTTTTTGTTGCTCTAGACAATCGTTCGTTCATTCATCCATTTGTACATGAATGCAGTGGTACGTACATACGTTAATGCATTAATTCATTCAGTCATTCGCTCACTCATTCACTCACTCACTTATACGCTCAGTGAGTCATTAATTCATTCATTTGTACGTTCATACCTCTTCTTGTTCACTTATCTGCTTAAATGTCAGTTTTTCTTCATGTTTTTTTCTTCTTTTTTTTTTTGCTTTTATTTAATGAGTTTAAAAATGTCAAACAGAAAAGCAAAAAAAAAGTGGGAATGCTTTTGAATTCAATGCTGGGACAGTGGGAAACAAAAGTATAAATACATCTTTACAGTTAACCAAAACATTACTAATGGTACCCTAAAGTGTAATAAATTTTTAAAAAATTTAAATTTAAGTTTCTGTTAAAACAAATGGGGTCATCTGTGTACCTTACACATAGAAAGAGAGAAGAGTGGGTCATCAATAAGTCCATGACGTTTTGAATGAAATGTTGCTTTTTATATGAAATCATTTTAAATTTTGTATAGTCTTGTTTAAGCTTTGTCCAACATTTCCTGAATTTTTCATTCTATCCAAAAATAAAACTTATCGAGGTCATTAATTTACATTTGCCTGGGAGATGCCTTCATCGATGGCGACTTTGATTTTGGCAGCAAAAAATGGCCACTCGAGGGTAAAACCAGAAAATAGAAGTCGCTGTAGTCTAGTAGGTAGTGTGTTGGCTTATTGGACTGAAGGCCCGAGTTCGAATCCCAGGTCAGACATCAAAACGAAATTATGAAAATATTTCTTCGGCGACTTCCTCTCAGCAGATTTCTGGCAAAAACTCTGAGAGTAAATAAAATTGTCATGAAAAGCTTCTCAAAAAACTGTCGTTCGGAGTCGACTTTGAACTGTAGGTCCCGCCACTCATGTATAAAAATTAACGCACAAAACATAAGTGGTGTGAGAAGCTAGGTCGCAATCCTGACTGAAGGGTTGTAATGACCAATTATGTATGTATGAGCCAGCAATTCGTAGCCTAATTCATTGATTTTCTTCTGCACACGTATGCATCCTTCTAATGTACTGGTGCAAAAAAAAATTATTCTTGGTTAAAAGTGTTCGATTTTATTGCGAATCCTCATTAAATCGATCCAATATTTGCAATGGATTGTTTTTCCCCTTTGAAGACAATCTAACAGATAGACATACAATGATAGGAATGAGTCCAACTTGACCTTAGCAGCAACGATTCCTTGTTATGATTTCAAATTGGCTTCCGATGCTTGTTAGCTATAGGTTAGCTCCAAGGAGCCGAGTCATGTTTTGAATGAAGTGCTGTAATATTAAAAATTAAACGTCCTTCTGACATGGTTTTATGTCTGAAAGTTTAGGAAAAGTTAAAAGAGCTAAAGTTTTTGCCCTCATGGTGGCTACTTGTCTGTGTTTATAGACCTGAATTAAGTTTGAATGATAGGCTCCTAATGTTTTGTTTGGCTAAGGCTCTCTAAATTCCTATTCAAGAATTATTGATTTTCAGTGGAATTCACTAAAAGTCTTTGTCATATTCTGTGTAATGATAAAAGGTTGCCAAATCAACGATTTTTACTCTAGTTGAGATCAATTATGAGCCAGTTTTTTTCGCGCTACATTGATGTAACGTGTAACCTAACTGTCAATTAAATAAGTTACTAGGATGGTGAGAAGTAGAACTCTCATCATGCTCGATCAAATTAAAGAATCCTTATATGCATCTGTTGTTATGTAATGAACCGTGTCCACAATGGAAGATTCAACTCTGCTGTGAACAATGTTGCCTTGCACCTCCTCTAAATTAAAAAAAAAATTCATGGAGCCCTTATGCACATATGTACATATGAGTATGACTTATCTTAAAGTTGGTTAATGCTGAAGTTTTTTCTAGCGTTTTATTGCACACTCCAAGTCAGCCAATTACCTAGTCTATGCTTTAAATCGCATAGCAGGATCAGAAAAGATCTTTCTAGTATTAAGAGCTGTTGCCGCAGGCTTGAAAACTATCAAAACTATTTAATAGCCTAGTGAATAAATTTCTTTTTGATTAAACCTTCACTGGAAATTTCCTCGTATAATATATACAATTCCATGTCAAGCTTTAATATTCCATAAGATAGTGGTGAGTTGCAGAGATTCCCCAAAAGCATCCATGTATTTGCTACTCTTTCCTTGACCTTTAGATTTTTTTCTTTGGAATTACCAATTATAGCTGTGGACGTTCGCACATGTTCGCCTACGGTTCTAAGAATTCATTTCCCACGAGCCCCTTTTTATTTTTCTCGTTGCCATTTACTTTCCGCAAAATGTTTTTTTTGTTGTTGTGATTTTACCAATCATTTCAATCAGATATTCTGTATGTCATTCACTCATGCCATTGCTATTGTACAGCCCACCAGTTAGCTATTCATGCATGCATTCATCTGTCAGTCTATATTGATACAAGAATGTTAAGTACAAACGTTCACTTAGAACAATTTATTGAATTATACTTCAATGGCCATAATTTTATTGGATTTGAAAGTAAGGAATTTTTAAGCTACTAAGGAAAAAGAACGATTTTAATATAAAAATTTGAACGAACGTATAAAACGAAAGAGAAATATTAGTTCACCAATACTCACCAGATACTTAATGAATTGGAAATTTTCTACACATGCTTATAAACTTCTGAAGAGTAGCATTTCCTTTTGAATGTGGAATGGTTCTAGACTCAAAACATAAGTGTTTTCTAACAAACAAGATTGGAATGTGTAAGCATTGCTTTCTTTTAAGATATTGTTACGAAAATGAAAGATACTTACTAGATTTTGGTGTTTTGATTTTACATCACTTACCATTAAAATTATAAACAAAAGCTACAAAAACAAAACAATGCAGTAAACAAATCTGTTTACAAATTATCGTACTGCTTAAAATAACAACAAACACCAACATAAAAAAAATGGTAAACAAGTAAACAAAAATCCACAAACAACACTACAAGAATAAATGTAAACAAAATACACGAACAACAATAAGTTACGAAGTTACGAATATTCGCCTTCAAGAACATTCATCAGACTGTTTACCCTGCCATATAAAAGGCAAGGCAAAGCAGGCAAGGGAGTTAGTAAAGTTCAGTCGATCAGGCCATACATACATGTACTCGTATAGTATATACCATCCCTATCTCTCTTATTTACTAAATGTTTACTATGTTAGCAGTTTATAAGCGTATGGAACTACTTAAATAGCAAAGCGAGAGCATGGTCTCGTACCATATTTGAACTGAATTGCATTGAGTGCATAACTGGCAATTGTCAAAGTTAGTTGGAGTATTAAGTTATGCGATGAGATACAATATCTCAGTCGTTAAAATTGACTGCTGCTGGTAAGGTAGTAAGAAGTTTCTTCTCTTTTTAGGCAACTCTGCATCAAAAAATTGAAGCCCAGTGCAAACTATGCGCATATTTTATATCTTCTTTACATATGTAGCTTCTGTGTTCAATTTGTATTTAATTCGTATCAAATTATTGGTATCTCTACCGCTTTCTGAGAAAGAGTTTTGACTGTATTCGAAGGTCAGGCCTGGTCCTGGTATTGTATTGTGGTTTCTTCAAGAGCTTTCTATCTTTAAATTTAAATGAAACATCCTGTGTGTGAGATATGATAGAAATTTTTTATTCGCTTGAAAGACCTATTGATGACATTACGTGTGGATAAACGTCATTCAAATATCCGCCAATAAACAAATAAAAAATACACCCGTCAATACAAACTTTGTATCATATTGTGACCAAGTTATCGATTATTGTAATATTTTACAAACTTTAATGATTTAAAATTTTATTTCCCATAATTACTGCGAACATCAATATCGCCTTTTTTGTCCTACAAAATGCTTTCAACAAAAAGTAACGTCAAGTACGGTTTCTGTTTTAATGGTACTTTTTCTGCACGCATCTTTAAGTGCTCTTAGCTGTCATAGAAGAACAATATACTCGTTTTTATTCTTTTTTCAATTGTATTTGATGAAGAAGTTTCATTTCCGTTCATTTTTAAAGTATTCCCATGAACATGAATGCCAGTGACTGTTTTACATCAACTGGCAAATGTGATGAGTGGTCAGGAAGAAAAGAGGAAAAACAGAAGATTTTAAAGTTTGTCATACAAGAACGATGATTGAACGCATTGATGAGACAGAATGAATGAAAACAATGAAATTTAATATAAAAAATTTAAAAATTCTTTTTCCATAGATTTTCACAGAAATCTGACTATACCTCACCACTAATGTGATGGATCTCGTATCTGAGCTCAGAAATTGTCTCCAGGCTAATCTCATAAGCCCCGTTTTCACAAAACTCCAAAGAAATTGATAGCACTGCATTAAATCGCATGTGCATCAGAATTTCTTGAGATAATTTGTTATCGAAATCATTGCTGCAATATTGCCATACGTGCTGTGTTGCAGGTGTTGCCGTCTTATTGAAATCATATGTCGTCAAAACCACTACCGTGCAGTTAAGTCCAAAAGAATTCCGTTATCATATTCCTGTAACGAATAACCAAAATCCGCACCAGACCGAATCCTTCACATTGACTGCGTGACGATTTTTTACGCCCCTAGATTTGACTATTTTGTGTATTCACTATTCAAATGATGCGGATAAGATGACTTTTTCCGACGACCTGTCGTTGATTTCACTATGCTCCATGATCCATTAAACGAATTGGTGAATTTTTCACGATCTGTTGGTTTGAGCTCATGAGTAAGCTGAATTTTATACGCATGCAAATGGAGGTGTTTTGACAAAATTCATTGTTCAGTTCTTCGTGAAATTTGAGGTCGGCACTGTCAGTTAAGCAACAATGTTTTCAAGAGACTGACCGATGAGTTTATGCATAGGAGTCTTACTGATTTATTGATCACTATTCGATTCGAAGAAGTCGCCATAGTCTAGTAGGTAGTGCGTTGGCTTATTAGACGTAAACCCGGGTTCGTATCGAAATATGAAAAAGAAAAATATTTCTTCGGCGATTTCCTCTCAGCAGATTTCTGGCAAAAACTCTGAGAGTAAATAAAATTTGCCACGAAAAAAGTTTCTCAAAAATCTGTCGTTCGGAGTCGACGTTAAATTGTAGGTCCCGTCACTCACGTATAAAATTAACGCACACAACATGAGTGGTGTGAGAAGCTAGGACGTTGTACAATGGGTCAATTCGACCTCCGGGTACTGTACTTGTCACAGTTGACAAGTACACGTCCTCTAACCTAACATTCCATTCGAAAACACATTCGGATGATTGACATATTAGGTGTACTCGACTGAAAATTGTTCGAAGTTTGTGAGCGGTCTCAACATCATTTTCAATTATAACGTATTGTCCTTTCATAAAGCTTTACATTTGTAATAATCGGAGTAAATATATGTGACAACTGACAAATTGCGGAGTTGCCACTTACGGAAAAAATTTACTTTGTTCAAGAAGTACATTCTAACTGAGACACTCTTTATAAGAACTTATACAAATTTGTGACGAAATACAAGAATTCTTTTATTTAAATTTTTTATCCTTTCATACTTTTATTTTAAATTTTTTACTTTTCCTTTAAATTCCACTGAAGCTTTTCAAATGAAAAACCCGTTTTTCATTTTATTTAAAGAAGAAACAAGAAAATGCGTAAAATATTCAAATGACATAATTTTGTTATGCCTTAAAAGTTTTTTTTTTATGAATTTCAAATTATTTACACATGACTGAATAATCCAAATGTCACCATAGGGTAGAGAACGAGCCAAGGTAGAGATGATTCGATTCTAAGCTTCCAGAAATTGTAAACTCGTAAAAAGCAAATGCAAAAGTTATTCTTAAACTATTTTCGAAATACAATCAATATACATCGTACATACATATACCCTTTGTTATTCTTTTTCACTTTATTTTATAGAATCTTTTCATTCTGTCAACTTTTGTTTCTTATTTAAAAAGTAACTTCGACAGCAGCCTTTAGCATGAAATCTTCACGTAGCATAATTCCATTACGAAATATCATTCCTTTCTATTGCCTCTCACCATAGCTGCCAGATAAATAAAGCATCAAATCGTCAAATATTAGAAAAAAAAATCATCAAAATCGTTAAAGACGTTCATAGAAATCGTAAAAATAATCGTCACAAAATCAGCATGAAAATTTAGGGTGATGTTTGCTAGAACCAACACATTTTTCAGTACCTTAGCTTCTTAACCCTTTCCCTGTCCTGTGCATCACATGTGATTAGGCTTGCCAGATTCCGATTCGCAAAAAACTGGACATTGGGTTTTAAAAAGCTGGACAAAACAAAAAATAGCTGGACATAAAAAAATACTGAGAAAATGTTAATTTTGGTTTTGTGTAAATAATTTTTATTATAATACATATAAATCAGTGTTGGCTAACATGATTTGACAAAGTTAACATAAAAATTATTGCCCAAGTTATTGCAGTGTACCAAAAAAATTTCTATTTAGCTGGACAAATTAAATTTTAGCTGGACAAGCATAAAAAAGCTGGACAATCTAGCCAAGTCCAGACAGGCTTGCAACCCTACATATGATGCACAGCAAGTTAGTTTCATACGCTTGTGCATCACATGGACAGGGCAAGGGTTAAGAGAGTGCAAGAAATACTTCACTTCATCTCAAGAATGATAAACTAAAGATTACGCCTTGCGCATGTTTTCCCGTTAGATTACGTAGTTGCGCTATTTTAAAGGTTACCAAGTCTTTTTTATATGTGAAAATTAACATTTCTCTGAAAAATGTGTGCACTACGTGAAAGTAGTTGGCAGCCCTGCAATATAACTTACATTATCATTAGCCAATAGAAACAATAGCTGCGTGACGTCATTGATTTAACATGCGCAGAAAGTTTTAATTTTGTGTGCGCGATGGCGTAATCTTTAGTTTATCATTCTTGATTTCATCTGATCTTCTTACTATTTACACCACTTATATCCGAAAGAGAATAGAATACAACTCTCAACTCTCTCTCTCTCGGTAGGGTATTGAACTCCATTGATTCATTGGAGCATCGTTGCAATGTTGTTTGTGTTTCACTGTTCTATCGCAATTATAACGGATTTTGCTCGAGCGAGAATAATGTATTCCTACGTAACACTCGACTTTCTCGGCGAGCACATACTTATGTGGTCAATTGGCCAGTGGATCGCACACTGCATTACAGACAAAATTCGTTCTTCAGTCAGACTATATGTTTGTGGCACTCTTCTTCGTGCAGAGGTTGTAATTTTTTGGCTTTTAAGGGATGAAAAATATACAGAAAAATCATCACTTAAATTTGCAATAGTAATAACTAATGTTGTAAAGTAAAGGATATTATGTAAATTTTTAATTTCGAAAAATCGTCAAAATAAGGGCATAAATCGTCACATCGTCAATATGATATTTTTGGAGCACAAAATCGTCAAAATGACGATAAATCGTCAAATCTGGCAGCTATGCCTGTCACTGCTAGAAACGAGCATACGTTCCGTGAAGGTTCAGCCAATTCTACTATAAGGCTTCCTACTTAAAATGTTTGATTTTTGTTTCATTATAAAGGGTGATTTTTTAGCTATTATCTTTTTGGCAACACTGGTTTAAACAGCTCACGCAAGTTTCGTGTTTTGTTTCACTGTCAAACATTTTCAGTTTGGTCTATAATTTAACCATGAATCGTCTTAGAAACGAACAACGCTTGCAAATCATTGAATTTTATTATCAAAATGCGTGCTCTGTTAAGAAAGTTCATCGCGCGCTTCTTCCATTTTATGGTCAGTTTAATCGACCCACTGAAGCGGCTATTCGGGCTATTGTGACTGAATTTCGCACCAAATTTACATTGTTGGACATTAAACCACCAACAAGCTTACGTAGAGTGCGAACTGAAGAAAATATCGCAGCTGTATCGGTCAGTGTTAATGATGACCATCAATTATCTATTCGTCGCCGTTCGCAGCAATTGGGCCTCTGTTACTCAACATTTTTTTGCCCAAAATTCAAGAGCTTGACTTGCATGACATGTGGTTTCAACAAGACGTTGCCACATGCCACACAGCACGCGTAACAATGGACATATTGAGAGGCGAGTTCGATGAACATTTTATTTCACGTTCGGGACCGGTCAATTGGCCGCCTAGATCGTGCGATTTAAAGCCTTTAGACTATTTTTTGTGGGGCTATGTTAAAGCTCATGTCTATACAGACAAGCCCGCTTCAATTGACGGATTGGAAGACAACATTGAAGCATTTATTCGTGACATACCGGCCGAAATGTTGGAAAGAGTATGCCAAAATTGGACTAAGCGGATGGACCATAATGAGGCGCAGTCGCGGTCAACATTTGCATGAAATTATCTTCAAACATTAAATTATATGGACCGTACTATCGATTCAAATAAAGATTTCATGCATTCTTCTGAATTTTATGTGTTTTTTTTTTTTTTGAATAATTTTCCTATAGCTCTTAAAAAATCACCCCTTATGTGCGGGTTAAAATTCGTATTCTATGGTTTGCTGGCTGTCTTCTGATAATATTTTTCCTCTTTACCTTGCGTTGTTAACAATTTTATTTATTTATTCAGAACTTGTTTACTATGAACTTCTGGAGGTGGAAGTAAAATTAAAATTTATGACGTTGTACTACATATTAAAGAAAGTTGCAATAAGTTGAAATTTGAATAGAGAAATTTAATTATATTTTAAATCAATAATTTTAAAGGAATATATACCAGGTTATGCTATCCTATGCTATATCCTTTAGCATTTGAAAATAGTTTTTTAATTAAACTTCTTAAGCAAATATGCATTCCTTTTTAATCTTTTCTAAGCATTTGTGAACACAAATAAAGGATTTTTTTTTCATTTAATTGGTTTACTTGTCTACTTTCACAAATTGCAAACGACATTTTAAAATGTCCTTTATTTTCATAAATATCCTTTGCAGTTCATGAGGAATATGCCAACATTAAATGACAATCTTTCAATGAAAAGTAAAAAAAAATGATTAAAAAATGCTTGTAATTAAATTTACTCTCTCCATAAGGAAAGACGACGAACTCATAATAAAAGAAGTTAAGGAATACTTACGAATACAACAAGCACAACAAGGAACAAAGTAATCCAGCAAAAATAAGACAAAAGGAAACATTTTACCACCCACCCACTTACATCCGGCTGTGTGGAAGTCCAAAAGCATCATGAAAAAAATATGATAAATTTTACAATTAATTAAAAAGGAAATTTTATAATACGCTGCTGTAGTCAGCAAATAAAGAAGAGCATAAAAAAGAGAAGAAAAGAACCGAAAAGAAAAGAAAAGGGAAATGAAATCAAATGAAAAGAATAAAAGTTTTGTGAAATTAAACTGAACAAAGCTGAAAATTGTATTTAAAAGTGAAACTGCGTTTATCAAGTGTGTCGATGGGAGTATAATGATGCCATGAACAATTTCAGTTGTTGGAAGAATGTTGCCTACATTTTAATTGGCCCCAAAGGGCATAAGTGCCAACAACAACAGCAGCAATAATTTACAACCCACTCCAAATGACAACATCAGTTATATGTAGTAGTAGCAGCAGCAGCAGCAGCAGCTATAGCATCACTAGCAATGTCAACTACTTTACACAATTACAATGGCGGCCTGAGTAAACAAATAAAAGAATATTGCAAGGAAAACATCAGTAACGTGTAACGTACGACATTTTCGTTTACTGGACTCACCAAGTTTAATAAATTGAATAATTTTTATATCGGGTCCGCCTTCTAACGTTTTTTTTTTCAACTAGTGCTTATTTCGTGAATGGTAAGACTTAGCTCATGTCTGATTTGACAGATAATTAGTTTTATTCTTCTGCTGAATATGACCATCCAATGATCCATCCAATTGACCATCTAATGCGTTTTCGCTTCGCTAAATGGGCCTGCGATCGACTTACAGAAGATGCCGATTTTGGCAAAAAAATCATCTTTTCAGATGAAGCTCATTTTGATCTTGGCGGATATGTAAACAAGCAAAATTGTCGCATTTGGGGCACAGAAAACCCGCACGCATACATTGAAAAGCCGACGCACCCAAAACGAGTCACTGTTTGGTGCGGATTTTGGTCCAGAGGCATAATTGGGCCATTTTTCTTCGAAAATGAGCAAGGAGTGGCCGTTACAGTCAATGGCGATCGTTATCGGGCCATGTTGAACGAATTTTTGTTCACAAAAATTGAAGAAGAGGATATTAGCAACATTTGGTTTCAACAGGACGGCGCTACGTGCCACACAGCCGAAGCTACACTCGATGTTTTGCGCCCTGTTTTTGAAGATCGCATTATCAGCCGCAGAGCTGATGTCGTTTGGCCACCTCGGAGCTGCGATTTGACACCGTTGGACTATTATTTGTGGGGTGCCATCAAAAATAAGTGTTACGCCGACAAGCCAGAGACAATTGACGCTTTAAAGGACAATATTCGTGAAGCCATTGGTGAAATACAGCTGCACACAATCGATAATGTGCTTAAAAATTGGACCGATCGTGTAGGCTACTGCATGGCCACCGAGGCAGCCATTTGAATGAAATTATTTTCCATTATTAACCGGAAGGATTGTACCTTCAAATAAAAAAAGAAATTTGAGAAAATATTCAGTAGTTTATTTTTAAAGCATTTTCAAAATAAAAAAAAAAAGTTATTTGGCGGACCCTATATATTCAAGAATCCTATACAGTTTCACTTGAACGGATTTTATAGCTTAAAAATCTGCACGATTATTGAGAAAGACTATGCTAGTAAATAAAATTGCCACGAAAAACACAGTCATTTCGTTTTTCTTAAGGCACTTTCTTGCTGAAGGGCCTTTAAACTGCACTTTCCACACAATATACATATATTTTAAATTTATATAAAAGCTACCATGAATTTTAAAGGGTGCTCTCGACAAGAAAAACGACAAGAACAGTTTTTTTTAATACCTATTTGTGTTAAATTTTTCCGATTTTGGGATATGTATGGCACCTAACGGAAATTGGAGATTAATCATTAATTAATCGAAATTTAACCAAAGGACCTGGTTTTTTCACGGGATCTTTACAGTAAAGCTTTAAGATCTAATACTAGTCAAGGTCTATGGGCGACTGGAAAATAATACAAATCGAATGTTGGTCGCTCGAGAACCCTGACGGAGTTGAGAGTACTTTCAGGAATATTGATTAGAAATTACCAAATTATGACTACTTGAGGAAGTTCAAGACAATAACACACTTCTTAACGGCCTTTCGAGAGATCTTTACAGATAATTCTAGACTAAATGGCGCAGTAAATGATGGTATATTTCTAGTTGATATGTATAACTCACTAGATAAGGTTACCGGATTATTGCAGCGTCTTGCACATGGAAGTATCGACCTTAGGGACTGCTGAGCTAATTATTAAGAACAATAACATTTCTCAAAGCGCTATTAGCATACTTTCTAATAGCCAGGCGGCTGTCATGTACTGTCAGGTTTTCGACTATCGTGAGCCATTTACATATGGTATAGGAATCGATAATAGATTTTTAGTTACTAGAGACTCATGAAAGAGGTATTGCATAATGACTTCAGTGTGATAAGGCTAAGGTTATTGCTCACGTCACTCTTGCATTGTTGATTAGTGATATAAATTTTCAGGGCTTAGTAATGCTGTAGTTTAGGTGCCCTGGCATCTTATGTAAATTTTGATTTGGCCATAATTGAGTTATAAATTCCAGCAGCGAAGTATAGTTTTGCTTATATGGACTTTACGGATGGATTTTTTTCTCGGAGATAAGTATATAGAATATCATATGAATTTATATAAAAAAGGAAAATATTTTTTATAAATGGTGAATCGAACGTCTGTCTATTGCTTAAATTAAAATTGTATTAAAATTGTATTGAAGTCGCCGTAGTCTAGTAGCTAGTGTGTTGGCTTATTAGACTGAAGGCCCGAGTTCAAACCCTAGCTCAGACATCAAAACGAAAATATGAAAATATTTCTTCGGTGACTTCATCTCAGCAGATTTCTGGTAAAAACTCTGAGATTAAATAAAATAAACACGAAAAGTTTCTCAAAAATCTGTCGTTCAGAGCTGACTTTAAACTGTAGGTCGCGCCACTCATGTATAAATTTAACGAACACAACATAAATGGTGTGAGAAACTAGGTCGTAATCCTGACTGAAGCGTTGTACTGACCAATTATGTATGTACAGTTTGTCAAAAAAATTTTTGCACATAGAGAAAAATAATAAAAACTTCGAAAAATTCATTGATTTCCAATATAAATAACCAACTTTTTAATTTTTTTCAAACAGGATTTTATAAACATATGTTTTGCTAATATAATAAATAAAAAACTTTTATAACAATGAAAATATTCTAATGTAAAATATTAAAAAACAAAAACAACTCAATTTTACTGCTGTCAAAAAAATGTTTGCACATTTGATAAAATATTACGACTTATGCAATTTTTTTAAATTTATAGTGCTAATATTTTGTGTGTCCACCTTGAGCATCAATTGCCGCTTTCAGACGCCTTCTCATGGATTGAATAAGCTTCGGAATGTTATATTCTAATCGTATTTTTTTCACACTCTTCTTTGATGAACTTTATAAATTCGTTTTTATTTGTGGGTGATCTTTTTCCTACCTTTTTCTTTAGATGAACCCACAAATTTTAGATAGGGTTAATATCAGGACTTTGGGCAGGAGAATCAATAACTTTGGTACAGTTGTATAGTAACCAGGACATAAATAAGATTTTTGTTTAGGATCATTATCTTGATAGTATTTGTAATAGAATTTATTCGGATTAACCGGGTCAATAAAACCAAATTTCTTAATGCTGGCGATCAGTTCATTTTTTAAAATATCAAGATATACTTCCTTAGTCATTATTTCATCCAAAATCCTGATTACACCAACTCTCTTGCTGGATATACAGCCCCATACCATTACGGAAAGTTTTCCAAACTTTACTGTAGGAATAAGATTTTTATTTTCTAGATTTTTTTCTTTGCAGTCCGTCATGATAATAAAGCATTATTTTCGTCTCATTTGAGAAAATAACATAATCCCAGTACTCCGGAGGAAGTGAAACGTGTTCGGTGGCAAATCGTAACCTCTTTTCAACATTTTGTGGTGACAGCAGGGGTTTTTTCCTAGCCACTCTTGAAGAATATTTGTGTTTTTGAAGAACATTTCTGATGGTTTCATGGGAAACACGTAACCCTAAGACTTTTTCCACTTGAAGAGCTAATCCTCTCGTACTGAATTGCGGGCTATCATAAACGGTTTTAATAATTTTTCTTTCAACTCGCTGCGTCATCTTTTTTGTCCTGCCTGTAGATCCTTTTAACTCTAGTCGTCCTTCTTTTTCAGCACGGGATATGATATTATATACAGTTCTGATTTTCAGGGAGAACATATCAGCGATTTCCTTGGCAGTTTTGCCTTTGTAGTAATTGAAATAGACCAATTGTATAATATTTTTTGAAACTCTTTTCACTGGCATTTTTTGCATTGAGGACTATCACTTTATTACTAAAATCTTGTTTACCCCTTTCACATTCCATCTCATTTGTAAAAAACCCAAAATGCACAAAATTTTTGGGAAATAAAGGCATTTTTTTTATTATTTTTTTATTATCCTCATTCAATATGCAAAGATTTTTTTTGACACATTTTATACTGTG
The DNA here is from genome assembly GCA_927399465.1 of Sarcophaga caerulescens. Classification (NCBI taxonomy): domain Eukaryota; kingdom Metazoa; phylum Arthropoda; class Insecta; order Diptera; family Sarcophagidae; genus Sarcophaga; species Sarcophaga caerulescens. The sequence goes on along the minus strand of OV656872.1, from coordinate 138,552,361 downwards.
TAAAGTTCTTTTGTTGTTGTTATTATTGTAATGTGTGTGGCTATTAGAAAACTATTGACGCCTTATGGTCGTAAACAAGTGCAGTTACAGAATGTGTGCAAAAATAAAAAGTAGGTAAACATTTTGTTTTTGGAATTCTTGAATGAAGATCACATTTTACATTTTTTTGTTCTGTGCAAAGTTTTTTTTTTGACAAACTGTATGTATTAAAAACAAACAACCGAAAATATTTTACCATGATTGTATGGGGTTTACGAATATCTACCAAAGGCTCTCTAATTATTGTCAGTCTTTTGATAACATTTAGTAGAAAACAATTCATATGGAAACCTTGTTTGAAATCCTTAATTTGCCAGATTATCAAGTAAAGGATAATTTCAATTTAAAGCCAAAAAAAAACGAATTTCATTTTATTTACATACATACATTCAGAAAATGCCATTCATATCCTTCTTGTCTTTGAAGTTCAAAAATGTTTTTAATTTTCTACGAATACGAACATTATAAAATTTGCGTAGTCAGTGTCGTAATGTCGAGCATTAGTACTGAAAATATTTGTTTATTCACTCACACTAACTACATATTCAATTGAAGTGTTTATTTTGTATTGTATGTTAGGGGTCGCCTTTTGGATGTCTGTTTTTCATTTGATTCTACTTTAAGCTACAAATGCCCGAGTCTTTTTAACTGTACATAACTGATGGGTTTTGTTTTTAAAAGATTTCTTATTTTTTTGTGTGTATGTGTGTGTGTGTGTATTTTGTTAATGACGCCTCATGTCACAATTTTTCGTTGAGCTGTGCCGGCTGGAAGGTCTATTATTATGACTTGGTTGGTATTCCTTTGTGTTCCTGGGGTTTTATTTTTTTTTTTCTTTTCTCTTCAATTTTTTTCCCTTTTTGTGGTTTTAATAGATGTCTGAATATGTATGTATTTGATGGCATCTTTCATTTCGTATCATTTTTATCTTTTTATAAAACTTGTGTGTACGGACGGTCTTGAATGACGTCAAGTTTTATTTATCAGTCTGTCCATTCGTTTATTCGGCCGTCTGTCTGTTAATTTTTGTTTCTTTTTGCTATTGGTTTAATTTGATTCTGTTCATCATTTATTTTTGAACAATTTTCGCAGCATATGTGAGCCAAACGAAGATACAGTAGGACCTTGATTATCCGTGATTCGATTATCCGGCAACATCAATTATCCGGGATGGAAAAAGAAAATTTTTTGCATCGACTTAATTTTATTTTGGATCGACTTAAATTTTTCTGCATCGTTTAACCGTGATTACCTCTGTTAACCGTGATTATAAGCAAAAATTTTTTTCTATTATTTTGGAAAAACAAGCGAAAAAGGGGAATTCCCTCTTTAGTACATGAAATCCTTATCTACTGTTCACTGTTTTCTGACAAAATTATTTTTTTTTATATTTTTGAAACAGGTATGTATATAAAATCCTTGAATTATTTAGTTTTTATATAAATACATATGTACATATTCATTTATTAATTAATAAAAATATCTATGTATTAAAAAACTAGCCAAAATTGGTACTCAATTAACCGGGAAAATCGATTATACAGAATGCTTCCGGTCCCGACCATCACGGAAAATCGAGGTCCCACTGTACTAATAATGGTTGAGTTGTCTGTTGTGTTCTGTTGTTTTTAACAGAAAATCTATTCTTTGTGTCCTTTTTTTATCATAGTAATCACATAATTTGATTGTCTTTCGTCTTAAATTTTTGTTGTATTATTGCCATTGTTTCTCTTGTACCGGGTTATCCATTTCGTGGTTTCAAAAGGAAACGTAAATAAAACACATATAAAATATTTTTTTTCATGATATTTCTTTTTTATTGTAAAGTTTGAACGTTGACATTATGTGTGAAACACTACCTACATCATTTAAATGAACTCCACGCGAAGTGTTGCAAGCATTGATTCTTTTGAGGTAATTTTCGACCACTTTTTGACACATATTGGGCGGTATCTCAGCCGTAACTTGACGAATGTTGGTTTTTAAGTGCTCAAGAGTTGAAGGTTTATCTGCATAAACACGGTCTTTCGCGTAGTCCCACAAAAAAAAGTCTAATGGTGTCAAATCGCATGATCTTGGTGGCCAGTTGATATCGCCACGACGAGAAATTACGCGGCCAGGAAAGGTCTCTTGAAATAAAGCCATATTCGCTCGAGTTTTGTGGCATGTGGCACCGTCTTGTTTAAACCACATATTCTCCAAAACGTATTCTTCAATAGCAGACAAAAAAAGTCGGTTATCATATGACCAACGCTCCGAATTGATGGTGACAGTCGTTCCATCGTCGTTTTCGAAGAAGTAAGGTCCAATCACACCTTCGGACCAAAGAGCGCACCAAACAGTGACTTTTTCTGGATGTAATGGCCTCTCTTCAATTACTTGAGGATTCTCAGAACCCCAAATACGACAATTATGTTTATTAACATACCCACCGAGTGTGAAATGTGCTTCGTCGCTGAAGAAAATTTTCTACGAAAAATTGACGATACGCACGATACGTGGCTGTAGCAGAATCAACATTTTTGTAGTAGGTTTTGATAATTTTTATGCGTTGTGTGTGTGTTAAGCGATCCATTTCCGTCAATGTCAGACTTTCAACTGAAAAGAAAAAAATTGGTTTCACAACTTAGTTTGACAGATGTCGAATTCCAGTCCCATACTTTTGAAACCACGAAATGGAAAGCCCTTTATGATAATGTTGTTATTTCTTGATGACAATATTTTTAGTTGTGCCCATTAAATTTGTCTAATTTGATGACATGTTTCTTTTATTCCCTTCTGGTATGAGTTTGCACATGTCACAAATGTGTTTTTTTTTTGGGTATTTTTCCCCCTTTTTTCTTTGAATTTTTATGACTTGGTATCATTTTTTTTTTTAAGTAGAGATTTCGACTTGATTTGTTTTTTCTTTTATTTGATTGGAAATAATTAAATGACTCAGTTAAATGATGATAAATGATGATCATAGCATTGCATTCACATCATTAGCAAAATGTATATGTAAACACAAGGTTTACTTAAGAAATACAGTGTAAGCAAATGACAAGTAATGTCTTCCCAGTCAAAGTAGTAGAATTGTCCAAAGAATATTGTGTAGCATTGGTCGCTTTTTCTATGATGCCCTCTTCATCTTCATCTCGGACTATTTAAAACTTGTATGCCTTTATAGATTTTTCTTGTTTGTACATACATACATAAAAAGGCCATCGCTATCAACGGCGAGCATGATTACTGACTAATATTGGCCCGAATTGAATGATTTAGACATCAACGACATGTGGTTGAACATTTTCGATACACTCCACCCAGAGAAACCGTGGCATCAATAGGTCAAACGAATAAAAAATTTCCATAAAAACTTATACAAACTTTATTCTCTTCAAATTTAAAGACAGAAAGACTTTGAAAAACAAAAAAATAACTTCCTTTTCCTCTTTTCTTTTCCGGCTGCATGTACATACCTTTGTATTTGTGAATTGTCAAGATGGCACTAAAGTTTTCTATTGCAAAGAGTGCTTCAGCTTGATATTAATCGAATTCCTAATTAACATCCCATTATTGTCTGCATCTCAACACGCCTATATAAGGGGTGAATTAGTTGAGCCAGCACTTCACAGCTCTTTTCTCATAGGTGGAAATATTTTTACACGTTAAGGCTTATTCTGGCTGTCTTTCTTGACATTGAAGGCGCTTTCGCGTTAAATGTGATTGTTTGCCCGTCTCTTACAGACTCATTTGGCCTAATTTGGTTAGGAAGCGTATCAAATACTTGGATCGTAGGGATATCTCTTTCGCTATTTCTAATCTGACCCTTATGAGAGTATTGTCCGCTTCATATGCTAATGTCCGATGCAAACTTATGTTTATATTTGGCTCAGCTGTTCTCGATAATCTAACAGAACTATCGTTAATTGATTTCTGTTCGCCTACTAGACTCACTTTTTGGCTGGTTTTTAATTTGAATCTTATAAAGTCGTGAGAAGTTCTGATGCTGATTGTCGACATATATTAATCAGGACTTGTCAGTAAGCTTTTGAGCATCGCTACACACGTATCACAATGTAACGCTATATGTTCTAAGTCAGCTTTGATTTTAACGAAGCTGCTAATACTTTTTTCTAGCCTTTTCCAATGGTGATTAACTAATTTCAAGATGTGCTGTCAAGAAGGTATTATTTTGAAGACAATCTCCATTCTCAACAAAGTTTTTTAAGCCTACAGGTTATTAACCTCAGGTTATTTCCGGATAGTCGGAGGTATGACAAAAATTCCCTCCTATAGCAATTACTTAACAAAAGTTTGCTTTGCCTCAAATCGATTTGGTTTGAAAAGGCTGTCCGCCTCTCTCTGTCTTCTCTTGCGCTAAGTACCACCACGCAACACCCCTTCTTTCTCCATAGAGTCGTACTGGCCGTATCAAGGGCATGGAAGCTCCCCTTCGCTTAAGCACATTTGACCGTTCATTGGCAGAGCAGAGGATAAGCTTATTTCCATCCGTTTCCGCGGACAATAAAGGGTCCGCCAAATAACTTTTTTTTTTGAAAATGCTTTCAAAAAAAAACTACTGAATATTTTCTCAAATTTCTTTTTTTATTTGAAAGTACAATCCTTCCGGTTAATAATGGAAAATAATTTCATTCAAATGGCTGCCTCGGCTGGCCATGCAGTAGCCTACACGATCGGTCCAATTTTTAAGCACATTATCGATTATGTGCAGCTGTATTTCACCAATGGCTTCACGAATATTGTCCTTTAAAGCGTCAATTGGCTCTGGCTTGTCGGCGTAACACTTATCTTTGACGGCACCCCACAAATAATAGTCCAACAGTGTCAAATCGCAGCTCCGAGGTGGCCCAATTATGCCTCTGGACCAAAATCCGCACCAAACAGTGACTCGTTTTGGGTGCGTCGGCTTTTCAATGTATGCGTGCGGGTTTTCTGTGCCCCAAATGCGACAATTTTGCTTGTTTACATTCCCGCCAAGATCAAAATGAGCTTCATCTGAAAAGATGATTTTTTTGCCAAAATCGGCACCTTCTGTAAGTCGATCGCAGGCCCACTTAGCGAAGCGAAAACGCATAATCATTTATTTTCCATTATTAACCGGAAGGATTGTACTTTCAAATAAAAAAAGAAATTTGAGAAAATATTCAGTAGTTTTTTTTAAAGCATTTTCAAAAAAAAAGTTATTTGGCGGACCCCTTACAATGCTTATTTCGAGTTAACCTTTTAAGGATCCAAATTTAGATAGCGGCTAGACTGTCAGATTGTATTGCTATGTTTAATCCTTTATACTTTCTATTCATTGATCACATTTTTCGATGGTATAGGCTTCCGCTTGGAAAATACCCGTGAATTTCTTCATGGCCCATAATATTTAATTTTGGGACCAAAAACCATATTTGGTACCATATTTGTGATCAAGCCTTTTTCATTTAGTTTTCGGTATCATTTTGAAGTATAAAAAAAGCATTCTCGTTTCTAGTCAATTCTTTGGGGTACAGAGCAGGCTGAAAGCGGTCTGCTATAGAATTTTAAGACTCTAAGAAATCTGTCGTTCAATCCTTTTTTTATGACTGTCCTGGAATATGTCTTGAATGTTCGTGTGTTATATTTTTAACACCGTCATTCATGATGCAATCGTTCTGTATATATGTTCCTCCTTAAAAGCTGTGTCATTCAATCGGTTTAAAATGTAATTATTTTGATGCCTTAAGGACTTAAGCAATACAAATCTAAGAAAAAGGAAAAGAAAAAATTGTAATTCAAATTTAATAAAAAAAAACGCTGACAAAGAAAAATACACGCAATTGGGCGTTATTTGTAATAATAAAACATTCTTTAGAAACATCCTTTTAAGATTTTAAGTTTTAACGCCAATGGTGTGTAGCCAGCGTGTGAATGTTGGCGGTGGTGATGGTGGTGCTAATGGTATTCAAGGATGTAGGAAAAGCTTAAAGCGTATACCATTCCTTTACTTTTTTCTTTTCTTTAAATTAAAACCGTTGTTGTTGTTAGTGCCAGAGTGCTTGCTGGCTTCAAACAATGTTAAAGGAAATTGCAAAGTATTTTTTGTGCCATTTCCTGTCTAATAATTACAAATTCTTTTTCTTCATTCTTGCATTGTTTTTGATATTTTCACGAATAATTTGTTTTTGTTTTCAGAAATTTAATATTTCAAAGGATTGCAAAAGGGAAAAAAAAGTAATTTTATAGAAATTTTTCCCCCTTCCTCCACTAGCCACCATCAGCAATGAAGGCCGCTTGTCATCAGCATCGATGTCGCCATTATTTTCAATTGAAATGCATTGAAATGCAAAGCCAAGAAGCGAGAAAAAAAAGGAAGTTTATGCACTTACCTCCACACTCCACTTAGTTTCCTTATTCTCTTTGATAAAATTTACATGAAAAGTATTTAAAATATTTTTTCCTGCTCTTTATTTACGTATTATTATTCGTTCTTTTTAATTTCATACTTTGGCAAGCATTATATTTGATGTCAGAGAAAGGACTGATAAATAATGCTTACAATACGATGATATGATATTTATTCGGTACCATTCTTTTGACATAAAATACGTTTATTGCAAAGTAAGTTATTTGAACAAAAGAATTATAAAATGCAGAGGTCTGGGATTCCTTTGTTAATTGCAGCAAATTTTCATATAAAACATGCAATTGTTTTAGTACCTTTTTGGTACTTTTTTATAAAAAAAAAGAGAGACATGTTTATAAATATCAGGGTATCTCGAAATATAAAAAATAAGTTCTATAAAGTGTCTGTTAAGCTTTTGTAAAGTTTTTGGCATGTATAGGTAAAGGGTGATTTCTTTGACTTGGATTTTCAGCATAAATATTTTCAGTATGACACACAGCTCACGTCATGCGATACCATCAATCTATTAAGAGATGAATTTGGTAGACAAATTAATCTCATGTTTGAGAGCGCTCTATTGGCAGCCAAGCTTATGAGAGTTTTATCCCAACTTGACTGTTTTTTATAGCGTACGTGAAGTTGTTTGTATGTAGAACAATCAGCCATAATTACACATTTTTTTTTTTACGCTGAGGAGGAGTAAATGTTCCTAACCGCACCATAAGGGTTAGGTTAGGTCGGAGTGGTAGCTCTGATGTCACAAAGCTCACTTGAGCACGCATAGCGGCCCGTTGTGATGCCACGGGTGAACGCAGTCCCTGTACTCACCAAGTTCCTCCACAATCAGGGAAGAGGAAGAAGTTGGTCAGCGCAAGGGCTGCACAACGGAAGCACGACTACCCCGCACTGGAAAACCAGCCAGAAAGTTTGATGAACGAAGCTATATCCTTGATATCAATGGATGATAGCTCCGTTAAGCTAACAAGGAATGGGGAGCCAAATAACCTATATCTACAGCTAGCAAGAGACGGGCACTGGCAAAGAAAGTGAATGACAGTCTCCTCTTCCTCAGAGGACCTGCATCCACGGTAGAAGTCGTTAAAGGGGAGCCTCATTCTTTCCGCGTGTCTACCCATGACGCAATGACCCGTAAGCACGGCCACTGTAGTCGAGATGACGTCACGACCAAGACCAAGTAATTGGTTGGTACGTCTTTTATCCATCAAGGGCCAGGTGAGCCTCGCGGTGGAGCAGGACTCCTCATTGACCCAGGATAGGTTGGCGTCCCGAAAGAATTTCTGTGCAATGGTCAGCTTGACCGAGGCAAGTGGTATACCCACTTCAACAGAAGAGGATTCCGGAAGGAGCGCACCAGCTCTGGCGAGCTCGTCGGCCCTACAGTTTCCCGGAATTTCACTGTGCCCGGGGACCCACACCAGAGAGACACTGGTGAAGCGCCCCGAAAGAAGGTCGAGACAGCGGCGACATTCTCTAACGATCCTAGAGTTATTCACGAAACCCGATAGAGATTTTATCGGGGCCTGACTATTAGAGAAGACCGAGACGCGAGAGAAAGGAGCATCGTTGACGAGGATCCATTGAGCGGCCCGGTAAATTGCCATCACCTCCGCCTGAAACACGCTCGTCTATGCACTAGACCATATGGGTAGCCGTCACTATCCCCCGTGTGTGGGGGATAGTAAGTAAGTAAGTTAGTAAAGTAAGTAAGTTAGTAAGACTTCAGCGTAACGTCGTATACTATTCAAATTCTCCTCGCTGTTCAGAATTACATCGCAGAAGTTCTCGACACTGCAGACGCCGACTTTGGCCTCAAGATTCCTTCTTTCCAGTCTCCATCTCTCACAATCATCAATCGACGCATCATCATATATGCAATATGGTCGCGTCATCTTCCCCATTCTAAACAGGTATTAACAAAAGTAACCGTGTCCGGATAACAGTTATGTCAAATAGTAGTTAACCTCACCAAATTTCCTCTCTATCTAGCGGGTAATATCTGGGAGAAGTTTTGCCGTCCATCTACCACTCGTCTCAGTGTCCCATTTCTGTTGCCAGTGTTGTATGCTTCGCTTTCTGACGTCATCGACATTTACTGTCCCTCCGTGCACGTTTTTAGTCTCCCACACTTTCTTCCGTTCGCTTGCCTGTAGACCTATACATAGGTATCACACCACTGATTACCAGGGCCCTATTTCACTAAGCTACAAGTTCACAATTACAAGTGTTTTTGCCTGTAAAATTGTAAACTTGTAAATAATTGTGTTTCATAAAAATACAATTGCAAGTTTGTGGCTACAAGTGATTTTTACAATTTACAAGTCTACAAGTCATACTTCTACAAGTCGTTATGTTTCACTGAAATAAATTTTCACTTGTACACTTGTAGAATTGTAGACAAAAAGCTTAGGGTCGACGAAGACTCTCAAAAAAATTTTACAAGTTACAAGTGAATGATAAATTGAATTAAAATTTGATTTTTAACTATTTTTTAATAAAAATTACTTTAAATAAACACAAAATCAAACAATTTAAATATTAATTAGCATTTATTTATTTATTTTGTTTGTTTTTATTTATTTATTTTTTTAAATATGTGAATATTATAAAACAAACTATATTACAAATTATCGAAAGCGGCAACACCACTAATCATATGTTATAAACAAATAAACACAGGGTGTCCAGCTCCGTGAGCTTTTTGGCCTTTCCACCAGCCGCCCCTGTCTTTCGGGAGTTGTCTCTCTTGGCCTTAATTAAAAAAATATTATAATATAATGTTATCGCTTTATAAAGCCAACTTACCAGTGTCGTCCTTTTGATGTTTGCCCAAAAAAAATCACGCACGTATTTGGCGTCTTTTCCACTTGGCACCAGTCCAAGTGCAAGACACCTCATATGCACGTTTTATCGTTAAACTTACCAAAAAGAACGTCTTTGGCAGCTAAAATCTGCCGCACCACTCTAACTTTATTGTGTTGATTTGCCATTACAAAATAATAATTTTCAATTTTTTAAACATAAACTTTATATGTTTTGATTGATTAGTGGTGTGATAACAATCAAAACAAATTATCGATATACATTAGAGTACCCATAATTGCAATAGTATTTAAAATAATTTTTGAAATTTTCATATATTTCATTAGTACTCTAATATACATACATTCACACATATATTTCATTTATCAAAATATCTTTGTAAAAATATTTTATCTTATTGTGATTGTAATTGTAGAAATTGTAATTGTAGGAATTGTAGTTTACAAGTACAAAAAGCTACAAGTATTGTACAAATTTTCATGAAACGCAATTCATTAGCACTTGTAAGAATTAGAATTGTGATTGTAACTTGTAAACTTGTAGAATTGTAGTTTAGTGAAACAGGCCCCAGTATTGCTGACTTAGATAATAATTACACAATTACACATTGGGAAGATCACATTTGGAAAGATACTACTAGAATAACTTAAAAAACTGATCAGGAGAATGTGCACAATGTATAGTAAATTGTCTTTTAGTTATTCCAGCCTATCTTCCCTTCGATTCAGGAATCATCGTAGTATCAACATTCTTTTTAAGACCAGTATAATGAGTACTTTGACGTGTAATGAATTAGCCTGCAAACAAAAAAAGAAAAAAGCCTAAGAAATGGAAGCGTATGTCAAAAGTTGCGTTAACGGTAAAGTATCGAAGGAAACAAAGAAAGACTTTACTGTCAGTTGAAAACGTTAAAGTATTGCACTATTAGTGATGGATTCAAACATATTATAGATTGTAGAATATAAATCAGTTTTGCCATTACCTTTAAAAAGTACCTATTTTAGTACTTTTCCTAAACAAGATTCCTGTTCGTTTTAAAGTTGTTTCCATTTATTCTGAAATATTCTTTTGTAAATCTCTCCTATTGTTTCATCTGTAGAACGAGTAAAAGCCTTACAAACGCAGTTTATTGTATTTGGGTTCCTTGAGCTACAGGAACAATAAAAACAAAATATATGTGAACATGAACAATAAAATCGTAAAGGATATGCACACACTCGATTATGTAAAAACAGGCTCAAATGGGTTGAGTGTGTATGTGTGTAAAGCATTCATATGAAGACAAAAAAAAAAAGAAAAAAATTCAAATTTCTTGCATATTTTCATATAAAAATTGTTGTTGTGCATAATTTATGATTAATTTTGCATACTTTTTTTTTCACTTTTTCTTTATTGTATCGCATCTTATTATAATTTTATATACGAAATGCATTGTATTGTTTTGTATTTTATTTGAATATTAAAATTTATTCCTGCTCTTTCCTGTTTCTCTGTTTTTTTTTTTTAAGAAATTTTAATTCTTTTGTTAGCTGTAGCTTGTTTTACTCCCCTTTTTTTGTAATCTTTGTGCTCTTAAAAGTTATTCTTGACCAGTTTTATAATGCCATGGATTTGGTTTTTGTTATGCTGCTTTAATCTATTTTTTTCTTTTCTTTTCTTTAGTATTTTTTTTTTTATTGAAATCCTAATTAAAATTGAATCTTTTTTTTTTTTGCATTTCGTTTTATTTAAAACTTTAACAGATGTTGCATGCAACATTAATGTTGAAAGTAAGAAATTTATTTTGTTTTCAAGCATATCGTTTACATGCAGACTGTTATCTTTGTTTTATCTGTTTTAGGTCAATCTAAAAATGCTTAGGGATTTTAAAAGTAAAAAATATAAATATGTTTGGAAAATGTTTTCAAATTCAAAAATAATGAAATCAGAAACGTTATCGTATTCACATAATGTTGTAATAGAAAAAAAGAAACTTTTAAAAATTCCTATTCACCGGCTATTGTATTGTTACGTTTTTACTTTTTAAAAACGTTAAAAATATGAGTTCGTAGATTGCAAATAAAATAAAATAAATCTGTGTTTATTTTTCAATCAATTCTTTATTATCTGCACAACTTTTGTGCCACTGTTCGAACTTATTCCACGTATACAATGATAGCTTTCCCAATATGTGCTTATTCGTGATATTTCTCTGCTTACAACCTTTTTTTTGTAAGCAACAACAACACTTGTTAGTTATTCTTCTTTGCTCACAACCTTTTTTGTAAGCACCACACTAACAACTGTTTTCTTCACGCAACTTGTCTGCACACAAGTCTGACTGAATTATAACTCGATCTCGTATCTTCACACACCACTGGTTGAATTCTAACTGAATCCAACGCGACGTCGTCACACAACTAACTTAACTCGAACTCCGAGAATAACGTGTCTTCATACACGGCTGACTGAATTCTAACTGAATCCCCCTTGCTCGCTTTATCTTGCCTTTTATATCACTGGATCAACAGTGTGATGAATGCCCTTGAAGGATGATGACGACCTTCGGGAACAATCCAAAAATGTAAACAACTTGTTTCCATTTTTGTTGTTCGTGTGTCTTGTTTACTTTCGTCCAGGCAGAGTTGTTGTTGTTTTGTTTGTTTGTCTTTCTGCTATGTTTTTTATACACGGACGTTGTTGCTATATTTTTGTTTATTCATCAATCTTGTAAACAAGCCTGTTATTTTTGTTGTTATATGTTTACTCATTCGTTGATCATGTGAACAACTGCATTGTTTTGTTTTTGGAGCTTTTGTTTATCATTTTATGTGTGATCAAGTCCATTGTGTTGTTTTTGGAGCTTTTGCTTATTATTTTAACAACACCGTTTCCATTTTCGTAACAGTATGATAGAATACGATGTCTACGTCTGGTATTGTTAAATTGTCAACCTAAATTATAATATTTTGTCGTCTCAATTGTGCACATCAGTCGTTAATAAACTCTTAAACTAAACCATCCAGAGTGTCGTATATATTACAACAATCTGTGGATAAGTTGGGGGCAGTAACTTCATTAAGCAAAGTTGGTCATTTGTAGGATGAAAATAATTCGAGGTTAAGACTAACAAAAGTGTGTGATTTTTTGAATTTTCTATTAAAACTCGAAGAAGTTGCACCAGTTAATTTGAGTTCCTCAGAATTGGGATTTTGACATTTGATAACGGCCCTCTTGTTGAAACTACATCTGTCAAATTTATTGTCTTTTTTTATATTTTGCCAAATAGCCATAGATAACCATAGAAGACGACGTGTGCTCTTTAATTGGGCTGTATATAGGGTTGCCAGCCTAGCTGGACTTGGCTGGATTGTCCAGCTTTTTTGATGCTTGTCCAGTTTCAAGCTAAAATTTAATTTGCTTTTGCATAGCTAAATAGAATTTTTTTTAGTACACTGCAATAACTTGGGCAATAATATTCATGTTATCTTTGTCAAATCATGTTAGCCAACACTGATTGTACATTTGTTATACAACTAAGTTATGATTTCCCTCTTCTATCATCACTGACAACATGTCTACATTTTCTCAATATTTTTTTATGTCTAGCTTTTTTTTTGTTTTGTCCAGATTTTTAAAACTCAATGTCCAGCTTTTTGCGATTCGAAATCTGGCAACCCTAGCTGTATAGCAGTAACCTTATGATTGTAATTTTCATTGAAAAATTATATTTAGCGATGAGACCTATTTCGAGATGAATGGATACGCGAACAACCTCAATTGATGAATTTTGGCACGATACCAGTCGACATGAGGTGGAAGAGTGCATTTTGAAAAAAACACTGTTTGAGGTGGTCCATATTTCTGTGATCAGGAAGTCACTGTCCCCGCCCCCTACGCAAAATGATGCAACCAATGATATGCTTATGCATATTATGTGTAACGAGAGTGTAGCGCCACACCGAGATTGCGCTGTCCCCCCGATTTCGATATAAACCACAGCCACTACGTTGCTCCCACAAGGCGGCCGCACCATTGACGGGCAGAGACAAGTCTCTGAGGCTCCCAACACCCGTGGTACCAGAATTAAGCCTCCGGTCAGGATTCGCAGTGCAGTCTGCTACCAGTCGAACCCCAAATGGTTCGGGACTGGTGACCCAGAAGTCATTGTCGACAATAAACACTATTATTAGCAATGATATGTGGTTTCGACAGGACAGCGCTACGCGCCACACATCTCATGCCACATTTGGATATTCTGCGCTACCGAAATGGGAGTATATTCAGTGGTGTTGTCGAGCCGGAACGCTCCGGAGCGTCTTTCCGGTACTTCCTTTTTGGAGAGGAACGCGTTCCGGAACTAAAGATGATTTCTGATAACGAGAATTGGCTGACGTTTTGAAAAAAAAAAAAAAAAATTAAAAAGAATTGCTGATTTTTTTTTTCTAATTTTTGACGAATTTTTATATGTATTTTTATAAACAAGGGTTTGAACGGAACTCGAACCCGAACAAAAACCGGAACGAACCGGCTTGTTTTTCGGCCCTGTCTATATAATTATATATACGCGTTCCGGTAAAAAAAAAATTAGCACAACATTACTGAGTATATTTATCTTACGTTGAGGTGATCTTGAGATTCGTACCATTTATGTTGGGTTTTATTAAGTCGCAGTAGTATGCGAATAAGCTACAAACCACAGAGGTTGTCAAGGCCAACGTAACACATGCCACTAGCTCAAGGAATTCCTTAAGTTTTAAACGAACGCTTCAGAAGCTTACACAAGCCACATTCTGTTTATCACATGATTCTACAGTAATACGAATATAACATTAACATGTCGTGTAACAGACAGAATAGCTTGTGAGAACTTTCTAGAAGCTCAATAGAAAACATTGGAAATTCTTTGAATGAAGCTACAATCTTTTAAGATCACGATGCTGTTTCGCTGCTAATATTATGAACACAACTATTACCGCCTTATAACACAACGTAGCCTTATAACATAAAATTTAAAGAAAATATGGAAATCAACAACAACAATAAAAAAGATTTATATGAAAATACCAACCAACACCTCTAACAGGTCACACCTGCCATTAAAGCAAAAAAAAAAAAAAAAAAAACAACAAAAATCCGCAAAATTTACAAAAACAACATTGAAATATAACTGTTAAAATAAAACAAAAACACAGGAAGAAAAATTATACCCTAGACAAGGTACGAGAATATAATTTTACAGCAGAATTACGTTCATTACACTCTACACTGGGCTGCAAGGACAGACAAAAACACGAACGCTGTGTCACAAGCATTCAAACGTGGTTATTTAAATGGAAACGCTCGCATAGAAATATTTTTAAAACGCGACTTGTTTTCATTTTTTTTTTTATTACTGAATAGAACCCAGTTCAACATTTTTTTTCTTTTTTTTTTTTTGTAATTCTGTACAAATCTAATGAAGCACAAGATTTTGTATGCCCTCCAAGGACAGAGTCGACTTTCTGCTTAACAGGGTGTAGGCAATAGGTGTTTCGAAACAACTTATATGTGAAATAAAATATGTTTAGAACTATACTGTAGAAGAACCCTGTTTCCTGTTAAGTCGATTCTATTTTAAATTGTTTTTTTTTTCTTCCCATTTTTATATGCCAGCGAGTGTATTGCTATTATTTTGCACAACAGGGTTTAAAAGATTAGAACATTTGACTGGCACCTTTCTGTTGCCCTCACACTAACACTAACGCTAATAATAACAACAATAACAGTAAAATAATGAGAGCTGAAATTACAGTTAAAGCGTTCTGAGTAACTAGCAGCAGTTATAAATAGCAGTGGTGGTCGTTTTTAAGTCCATTTGTAGCCTTAAGTAAGATTTTTATGCAATTTTTTCTCTCTCTCTCTTTCTCTCTCTTTATGAACACCACAACCTGGTTATTCTTCTGCATTTTTAAGGCTCAGAAGGGGATTTAAGTTATGCTGTTTTGTTTTTTTATGTATGCTCGTACTATATACAGTAGGACCTTGATTATCCGTGATTCGATTATTCGGCAACATCAATTATCCGGGATGGAAAAAGAAAATTTTTTGTTTCGACTTAATTTTATTTTGGATCGACTTAAATTTTTCTGCATCGTTTAACCGTGATTACCTCTATTATCCGTGATTATAAGCAAAAATTTTTTTCTATTATTTTGGACAAACAAGCGAAAAAGGGGAATTCCCTCTTTAGTACATGAAATCCTTATCTGCTGTTCACTGTTTTCTGACAACATTTTATATTTTTGAAACATGTATGTACATATGTATATAAAATCCTTGAATTATTTTTATATAAATATGTACATACATATTCATTTATTAATTAATAAAAATATCTATTAAAAAACTAGCCAAAATTGGTACTCAATTAACCGGGAAAATCGTTTATACAGAATGCTTCCGGTCCCGACCGTCACGGAAAATCGAGGACCCACTGTATTTTGAAAACAGAGAAGCTACAGCATTAATATTGGCTAATGTCCTGGTTTTAAGCCATGTAATTTAATATTTTATAAAATTATTTCTTGTTTCTTCTCAGTGATTGAGATTATCTTTTTTGTCTTTGGTATTGAAATAAAAAGTGTGAAAGAATTAGTAGCTACTGGAAACACATCAACAAAAGCATACAACACTATTCTTTGTAAAGGTTTGTGATTGTTTTACTTTAATTTTAAAAATTCAGAAAATAATTACATATGTATGTGATATGCATGCACCTTTATTTAACAACTAGCAGATTGTACCCGGCGTTGCGCGGGTTATGTAGTTTGGATTAGTTTAAAAAATTAAAAAAAAAATTATTATTGGGTCATTTTTGCATTAAAAATAACAATAAATAAAAAACCGGATTATATGTTTCGAAACCGGTTTTGAAACCGGTTTCTTAAAAAATGCAATTTTTCAAATTATTCGGAAACCGGTTTAACAAACAACCCAGTTTTTTGAATACTCTAAGTCCTAAATATAAATGTACTCAATTTGCCCGTTTTTGGCCCCTTTCCTCCTTTTTGAACCCCTTTTGGTTCAACTTTAGAAACGGAACACCTCCAATGGTTATTTGGGAAACTTAACCAAGCTAAATCATAAAAAATGCCTTTAAAACAGATAAAATACAGCATTTATGCATAAAAGTACTAATTTTTGCCCATTTTTTCTCTTTTTGTCCCATTTTTTCTCCCCTTTTGGTCAAAATTTTGAAAAGATTTATTGCCTATAACCTGCACCGACAAAAGCTCGATCAATATCCCAAATTTCAAGAAAATCGGTCCTGTCGTTCAGGCGTGATTGGCTATGCACTCAATTTGCCCATTTTTGGCCCCTTTCCCCCTTTTTGGACCTCTTTAGGTTCAACTTTAGAAACGGAATACCTCCAATAGCTATTTGGGAAACTTAACCAAGCTAAATCATAAAAAATGCCTTTAAAACAGATAAAATACAGCATTTATGCATAAAGTACTAATTTTTGTCCATTTTTTCTCGCTTTGTCCCACTTTTTCCCTTTTGGGTCAACATTTTGAAAAGATTTATTGCCTATAACCTGCGCCGACAAAATCTCGATCAATATCACAAATTTCAAGAAAATCGGTCCAGGCGTTCAGGCGTGATTGGCTAACAAACAAACCAACAAACAAACAAAAAAACAGACTTACAGAAAGATTTATAATATATATTAGGATTGGTTCCAAACATGTGTCATCATGAGATCCATATTTTCTTTGTTTCTTTTTTATTTTCTTTATTATCATATTAAACTTTACGCCATTTCCTATTTTATTCCTAAATGATTGTAATTTTTTTTTTTATTCGTTTGCATGACCCACCTATTGATGCCAATTTTTCATGACTCTGGTGAAAAAAATCAGGATTATTTCACTTAACTTAAGGCCTCACAAAAATGTCTATAGAGGTCTAATCGGACGAGCGTGGTTCACATACGTTCCACATGAGATGAACATGCCGCCAAATTGATCGTTCGGAATATCAAATGTTGCACCAGATATGTGGTACGTAAGGCAGTACTGTTCAGATCAGACCTATAGCGTTTGCCGTTGACAATTGTGACGTTGCCAACGTTGTTCTCAAAGAAATACGATCCAATGACGTGGTCCCACCCAAAATCCACTTAATGTGTGTGTTCAAAGATGATTTTTGACATTTCACGTTCGGACATCCATGATCGACTGTCAAAAAAGGATTTCTGCAATAGCAAGATTATTATTTTTTTTTTGACTTAAGTTGATTACTACTAAAGAATGTTTGATTCCAAAGATGTACACCTGTACCCCGATTTACATGGTAGATACGTTCCTGGCCAATTCGCGTAAATCGAAATTTACATTTTTGTATGGAAAAACCCTTAAAAAATCCACATACATATACTATGTACCTCATTACACAAAACATACAATTTTTAAGCTAACTTAATCGCTATCATTTTCAACAACAAGTCTTTTTTTACGAATTTCTATGATTTCCGACTCATCACTGGATAAAATCATCTCATTAGATTGTGCCATGGTTGAATTAGTTTCAGTTTGATTAGAATATAAGTAAAAAAAAATTTTTTCTTCATTTTAAAAACCGCGTAAATTCGAAATCGAGTAATTCGAGTCCCAGGCCAGACATCAAAAAATAAAAAATACAAAAAAGTATTTTTTCGGCGATTTCTTCTCAGTTTCTCAAAAAAATCTGTCGTTCGGAGTCGACTTTAAACTGTAGGTCCCGCCACTTATGTATAAAATTAACACACACAACATAAAGTGGTGTGAGAAACTGTGGGCTTCTTGGGGACGATTGCCTGTAGACTGTCTAATGGTGAAGGTATAGCACTGACCATTTTATAGTCACCTAGCAGCAACTCGTTTCCTTGCAGTTCGCATCTTCCCCCTTTCCACCTTTCCTAAAAACCTGCACAATGCACTGCATGAGTAGGGGCCATCCCCTGAGTGCTGGTTTCATAAAATGAAATCCGAGTTCCGCGTAGACCGAGGTACAGGTGTATATTAAATTGTGGTACCACTATAGAATATAAGGAATACGAACAAAACCTTTACGGCCTATATGGACCACTTTGCTGAACTTTACAAACGGGATATGGCAATACTGTATGCGGAAGCTGTAGAGAACAGAGTAGAAGAACAAAAATGTAGAAATTCAATTTGTTTGTCCTAATGGCCTTTTCAGGATTATTTTTGTTATACTGAGACTAAGTTGTTCTTCTATCAAAGAGTCTTCTTGAACTTAGTGGTTAGATTAGATACCACTAAGTTTAGTATTCTAGATACTAAACGTAGTTGTTTAAATTAAAAAAATGTGTGTATGTATTGAGAAATAAAGCCTTTGGAAGAGTATATGTTCAGGACCTTATATTTAATATTGAATTTAAAGCCTATTGTTGCTATTATCATGTTACCTTGTATAAAAATACGTTTTTAGTTTTTATTTTTTCTTTTTTGCAAATATTTCAAAATCCTTTGACAAATGTCATAAAATTTACATGGCATTGTTTAAATAAATACTGAATACTGACGATGTCATTTAATAAGCATTTGTTTTAAATATCCAGATTAAATTGTCATTTGACAGCAACGAAAGGCGATTATAAATTTTAAAATGGGTTGTTTTGTTTGTTTTTTTTTTCTATTTTAAATATGAAAAAGGACGGGATTAATATGTATGTTCGTATATCATAAATATTTATTATTTATGAATTCACAAAAAAAAAAGAGCAAAATTTACAAAATTAATTGCTTAAAAGGAAAATTGGAATTGGAAATCGATTGAATTTAAAAATTTAAATTAAAATTATTCTCCTTAAATAGAAACCGTAAAACAGAAAAAGAGAAAAAGGAACATGAGAAAACATTTGACTTCAACCGCCTTTTTCAAATCAAAAAACAAAAAGGAATAAAAAAATTCCCAAAAAAAAAAAAACAAGCCACAAAATTAATTACCAAATCAACCCATGAATATTTAATGCCAGAAACATGGTGAACACGAAAAGGTTTGTTCCCCCTAACCTAACCGCTTCACCAACGTATGCATGTATGTATGTGACTATATTCCCCTATATTGGTAACACTGTTCTTCCGTGTGGCGTTTAGCCTCCGTAGATTGTAATTTTAACTGCTGCCTGTCGCTTTTATTAATGGCAGGTTTTCACTTGTTTTAACATGGAAAACGATAAAGTTGACAAACTCGTTAAAATAAAATTATTTCCTTTCTTACCCAAAAACAGTGACACAAGATATAAAAACAAAACCAAAATTTACCTGATAATAAATAACAGAAACAAAAAAAAACCAACAAATTAAAACAAAAAATGTAAAAATTATTTTTTGAAATTGAAACACTTGTAAAGAATTTATTGGCCGCTTTAATTTTATTTTTTGTTTGTTTGTTTTTGTAAACACAAAAACCAACTTCTCAATTCTGTAGGCGAAATATGAAACTGGGTTTGAAAACCCAAAAATAATAGCAATTGAACTTGCAGGTGGTTTTCGGGGTTGCAATAAATTCTCTTTCCCCCTCTGTAATAAATAATTAAAAGAAATTAATTTCGGACAAAAAAGTGGTTTGCATTAGTCAAAGTATGAACGTAGAATAATTACTGAGTGAGTGTGTAATGCATTAACAGTCAAAAATAATTTTGCAAAAAGTAAAGAAAATATTGCTACGTTTTTACCTTTTAAAAAACGTTTAAAATATGAGTCGTAGGTTGCAAATAAAATAATAATAAATTTGTGTTTAGTTTTAATTAAAATTCTTTATTATTCGCACAATTCTGTGTGCTACTTTATGTTACAACTTTATGTAAACAACAACAATTGCTTTGTTTGTTATTCCTCTGTTTATAACCTTTGCATAAACAATAACAATTACTAGACAATTATTCGACAGATCTTTGTACGATTACTCTCTTCAAACACACCGCGTCTTCACACAAGACTGACTGAACTTCACTAACGAACTTGCCTGCTTTACTTTGCCTTTTATATGGCATGGTAAACAGTCTGATGAATGTTCTTGAAGGCGAATGTTCATGACTTCGCCTTCTCGAAATCTCTATAAATGTAAACATCGTTGTTGCTCCCGTAACTCACGGATAAAATTAACACACACAGCATGGGTGGTGCGAGAAGCTAGTTCGTAATCCTAACTGAAGGGTTATAATGAACAGTTAGGTATGTAAAGTATTTAACTCTGTTACTTCATTTTAATGTGTTAATGTTCTATCACTACTACCGAGAATTATGCTCTAGTCAAACCGAGAGGAAGTCGCCGTAGTCTAGTAGGTAGTGTGTTGGCTTATTAGACGTAAAGCCAGGGTTCGAGCCCCAGGCCAGACATCAAAACAAAATACAAAAAATATTTCTTCGACGACTTCCTCTCAGCAGATTTCTGGCAAAAACTCTGAAAGTAAATAAAATTGCCATGAAAAGTTTCTCAAAAAATTTGTCGTTCGGAGTCGACTTTAAACTGTAGGTCCCGCCACTTATGTATAAAATTAACACACACAACATAAGTGGTGTGAGAAACTAGGTCAATAATCCTGACTGAAGGGTTGTAATGACCAATTATGTATGTCAAACCGAGAGCATTATTCTCGAAAATCAAATATTACATCGTAGTATTCTCTTTTTTCTGTTCGTGATCGATGAAATCCTTCATTAAGTGTTTTCTACCTTTAAATAAATTTAAAGAAAACAAAGTGTGTGCGAGATATCAACGAAATTATTTATACGTTTGAAGGACCTATTGATGCCATTATATGTGAAATATAACATCATTCAAATATCCTCCATGGATTCTTTGTGTGGAACGCATGCAAAATTTTAAATTTTTCAGGCCTCAGGCACTTAAATCAGGATGAATTTAACCGCCGGCATGTACAACATGCCCTCAACTTGCTTGTGACGACAAAAGTCGGAAACCTCGTTTTTGCCCACACCATACCTACTTACATATGTCCACCGGTTCAACCAAATCATCATTGTATAGTATGTACTAATATCTAATATTATATATTTATAATTATTTATATGAATATTAAATCCTAACCTACAATTATTATTATTATAAAATTATTGTAATTATTTCAGCATAAGTTAATAACAAGCCCATTGTGCTTGAAATATTTATTAATGTTGTTAAGGTTTTATGTTCTATTTTTAGAAATATTCTTTTTAGTAATAACGGTTGACGTTCGACCCTCATTTGACATACAAGACCTCTCTGCTGAATTCAATTGTTGCTTGCTCTCACATTGGTGAGTTGTAACGTTGGACACAACTTGTTTGAGGTTCGATCATGTTCGATCCATTATTCATTTCTTTTGTGTATTAAAGCAAGCATGTCTTCAGCGGTCGAGGCAGTTGGTGACGAGTTGCTGGTAAGGCAGGTCGATCTTGTGACATCGACTGAGCTAATAAACATAAGCAGGTCACGGGTGGTGTGGTTCTCCCACACTTGTGACTTGTTTACAGCCGGTAAAACGTTGGCAACTGTGACTGGACCGACACCAGAGGTTTCAGAACCACAATCATTCTGTGCGTAGGCCATTTGATTGTTCTTCTGACACTCCCCTTTGGTTGACTCAACTAATACGATAATTTGACGAAACTGCGACTGGACAGACACCAGAGGTTTCAGAACCACAATCATTCTGTGCGTAGGCCATTTGATTGTTCTTCTGACACTCCTCCTCTGACACTAAGTAAGCTATCTTAAGTTATTTTACAGATTGTAAATAAATAGCTTAGAATCTACAAGGAAATGTTTTTTCTTTATGTAACCACTGGACGCCGCTGAACTACCCCAGCACCCGAGCGGAAACGTGTCGTTACATGCTTGAGCAAAATATCCAATGTCGCATAAGATGTGTGACACGTAGCAACGTCCTGTTGAAACCACCTGTCTTTGGTGTTCACATCAACCAATTCACGGCAAATGAAGTTGGTAATCATTGCTCTATAGTAGTCGTCGGTGATAAGTAATAGCTTTGCCTTTTTCAAAGAAATATGGACCGATAACACCCAAAACAAACAGTGACTTTTTTGGGTTGTATTGGATGCTCTTGAATGTAATGTGGATTCTTATTATCCAAATTCTGACAATTTTGTTTTTTCGCATACCCATTCAAATACAAATGGACCTTATCGCTAAAGATGATTTTTCGATGTAAATTAGGGTCAGGAACACACGTCATTCTTTATGATCGTCTATGGTTATTTAACAAAACAGACTGAATAAATTATAATTAATTTAATATGGTAGATGTAGTTTAAATAACATGGCAGTTATCAACTGTTAAAGTTCCGAAATCACTGTTGGGAGGTCCTTTACTTTCGTCAAGCGCCGACGATCACCTTGAAAATGGTATGTAAATCCAATGGTGCCTAATATCCTATTAAAACCTTAAACTGTTGCATTGGTTTACATTTTTAGACATGTGAGTGCTGTGGGCGTAGGGTTGCCAGCCTGGCTGGACTTGGCTGGATTGTCCAGCTTTTTTGATGCTTGTCCAGTTTCAAGCTAAAATTTAATTTGTCCAGCTAAATAGAAATTTTTTAGTACACTGCAATAACTTGGGCAATAATTTTCATGTTATCTTTGTCAAATCATGTTAGCCAACACTGATTGTACATTTGTTATACAACTAAGTTATGATTTCACTCTTCTATCATCACTGACATACAAATTATTTACACAAAACCAAAATTAACATTTTCTCAGTATTTTTTTATTTTTAAAACCCAATGTCCAGCTTTTTGCGAATCGGAATCTGGCAACCCTATGTGGGGGTAATGAGGAAGTTTATTCTTATTTCTTCCAAGCAATTGCTTAAGGTTATGCTTACGAAAAACCCAAGAAAATATTGTGGTGCTATGAGGAGAGTGAATTTTTCATCTCTAATCTGATTAAAATTTGGGATAAATTGCTTTCGACTTATGCCTTTTAAGGTAGTAGTTCACAACATATCCTCTATGTCTTTAGGTCCAAATTATAAGGCCTTTTGCTTTTAAGATAACAATATTTTCTAATGATTCAAACAAGTTTCAAATCTACCTTTTTTTTTTGTCAAATTATGCAAAACCAGAATTAAATGAAAAATTTTTTTTTCCTTTTTTTTTTTTGTAATAGCACGGGAATAAAAACGTCAGTAATTAGCATTCCTTTTTTAATTCAATAGGGTTTGGCAGTTTCTCATTTTTTTTGTTTTTTTTTTTTTTGATTCTTGTTGTTTGAATTATAAACTGAGAATAGAAGACTCGTTCAGGAAAATAAAATGTCATAAATTGTGTTTTGTTTTTGTTTTCTCCCCTCTTTTGTTTTTCATTTTTTGTGGGCTGCAACCAAAAAAAATCATCAGCGTGTAACATGTTTTACCAAAACGACCCTTTTGATGTTCTGGTTTAAAAGCATTTTAATTTTGTTCCAAACGAATTTGTTATAAAGATAAAGAAATAAACGATCTACCGGCATAAACTACCAAATATCTGCCATTCATTGATTAGTTTTCTATTCTGTTATGAATTTCGTATACAAAATAAAAGAAAATTTATTACAATTTTCAATAGCGCCAGCAAAAATATTTTGGAAAAATTAATTTTGGAAACTGATGGAAATGGAAAAATGTTGTCACGAAATTCAATTTCAAATTGCAACGTCAATCATTTGTTTGAATCATTTTGAGAAAACAATAAAATTATCATAAGGGCTAATTTTTCATTTTTTTTATTTTTTTCTTGGAATAATTTGTTTCATCGAGAATATAATTTCTCATTTTAATTTTTTTTTTTAAATATTTTTTTTTAAATTCAACGTTAATTTTAGTTTTAGTCATGCAGAAACTTTGTTTTAAACACTACCATATTCGATATTCGTTTCGGTCTATAATTATTAGCCAAGGTCATTTACTTTTAAATAGCCATCAATACTGGAGAAATGCTTTGTTTTAAAATTTTATTGAAAACCAAAGGAAACATTCGTTTCCATTTAGTTCCATGGGGGTATTGCGAAATATATTTTTCTAATGAAACTAAAAAGCTTAACTAAATTTCCTCTTGTCCATTGTATTATTAAAGTATTATTTAGAGAGAGACATAAAGACTTTACAGAGAGGCTATTGGCAAATGTTAAATCATGTTTTCCAACAGGGACCTTCGAACTATAACAGTTGATAACGGCCATCTAGTTGAAGCAGCATTTGTCATTAGCAATTGCCATATATTCAGTCGGTTTTGCCAAATAGCCCTATGCAAATAAAAAAAATTGTTTTATTTTAATGCTTATCCTGTGCGGGCAACGTACTGCATGCTTAACCTATTTTACAAACGTCATAATCGTCCTCCCGAGAGCACTATTCGCAATGTGGTGGAAATTGGTGGCCACAGATGCAGTAAACGATCGATGAAACGCAAGATCTATCGAAAACATCGCCGCTGTCATTGAGAATGTGCAGTACCTGAAGTATTGGAAAAATTTCAGTTGTGACTTGAGCCTACACCCTTGAAAAACTCAACTGATCCTAGAACCGAAGGTAAACAACTATAGACAGCGGACTGTGTAAACTGAATGGGTTCTGTAGCAGTGGTAAACTGAACCTAAAATCATATTCATCGATAAAGCCCATTTCTAGATGAATGGGTACGTGAATAAACAAAATTTTTGCGAATTTGGTAAGATAATAATCCACCTGAGCATCCATCAAGAGCATTCAATGCATCCCGAAAAAGTTACTGTTTGGTGTGGATTTTTGGATGGCGGCATCAGCGATCAATATTACCATCAATGTCAACGGCGAGCGCTACAGGTCAATGATTACCATCTTCTATTGTATGATCTGGACACTAAAGACATTTGATTTCAATAGGACTGCACTACGTGCTACATATTGGATTGGATATTCTTCTCGAGCGACTGCCAGGCTTGGTCATATGGTGTATACGAATCACAGATCAGCAATGAATCGTTTTTTCGCTACTCATGAGTACTCATAAAATTTTGAGTATGAGTGAGTCAACAGTATTGAAATTCAACTACTCTGATTCATTCGTACTCGCTACAACATTGATTTATAAGTACAGGTTGCAATGAGTATGAGTACAACGTTGACATCAAACCCATAATATTCGAAATATGTTTGACTCATACGCCTACTCATTCAGATTCATAAATTTAGAAAGATACTCATAAATGTGGGATTGGGAGATTGGTAACCCCGTGAACAGGACGTTGACGGACAATATGTTAACACTGACTAGGACGGACGATACGGCAACGCAGAGAAGAGAAAATGAAGTAGATAGAAGTAGTAGGAGTAGAAGAAGCTGGGCAGAGTTAAGAGAAAGACGTAACGCGAGTGTGATTGGTCGTCAAACCGAAATCTTTTATATTTAATATATTATAACTGTTTAATTAAATCGATAAGTAATAAATGTAATTGTTAATAAAATAAAAGAGTGTTTTATTGAAGACAGTGGACTATCCCATTTCTACCACCACAACCTGGGGTTCAACCTACTTCTACCACCACATAAATGATTTGAGTGATTCGAATCATTCATCAAAATTTACAGTCTTAGTTGTTGTTGCATTTACAAAAGAAGAAAAAAGAAAAAGACAAAGACAATAAGCAAAGCAAAAACACAACCTTCTAGTGAGTATTATAGTGTTCGTACGCGAATCATATTTATTTTGTGATTCTTGTAAATGTTGAGTCATGGAGAGTCGAAATCAACAACATCATGCGTATTGTTAAGTATGAGTACGATGAGTACTTCAAACTTTGAATATGAGTAGTATGAGTATGATATTAAAATAAGTATGAGCGCGTACAAGTATCAGAAATTGTGGGTATGACTCGAATCTACTCATCGTTTTGAATACTCATTGCTGATCTCTGATACGAATAAGCCTCAGACTACAGTGTCCCTCAAAGCCAACTTACCTCATGCCAGCGATTAATCTCAGGATTTCAGAGCGTAGTCATTCCAAGTTGAGGTGATGTGAAATGGCCATCGATATCATATGATTTGACCCCGTTAAAAAAATTTCAATGATATATCACACAAATTTAAAAGATACCCGATATAAAGCAAAATCTATAATTATGTGCAAAAATAAGAGGCTTTTTACTCCTCTACCTTATGTTTTTCGAAACATTACTACATTTGTTTTGAGTCGCAAACTTAGCAAATTAAAATAAAATATTTACAATATTTTCTATAAAGTATAATTAACTTTTCATCATTAGGTTTTATTAAACCATGAACCATGAATTACCCTATAGGCAGCATATGTATAATTTTTGTAATACCACGTTTTATATTTTACAAACAAGCATTAACCTTTACTAAACGAAGGCATAAGTAGTCATTACAACCCAACCTTCATTTGAGGAAAAGAAATCACCTGTTTCCTATTTATTATGCATCGATGACTTTTACCTATACAAAGTTATCGAATATACGAGTATCAGGCGACCCAACTAAACGGCCTGATAAGTTTTTTGTGTAAAGTTAACATGTTTCGATTAAAAAAATAAAAAATTATAATTTCTTGAAAATCAATCCTCTCTGGTCGTTGTAATTACAGGTAATTGCATGTGTACGAATATCTATTATTTTACTACTATGGCAGTAAAGGGGAAACAATGAGAAACAAAAAAAATGTAAGCCAATATTAAAAACGCAAAATGTTTAATAGCCACCCTTTTTTCGTTAACAAAATGTTATATTACCTGTTTAACTATACACGTAAAGTATAATTTGTTAAAAACCTTTGATTATCACAAACCATTAAATGACAAATTAAAAATAAAAATAAAATAAAATAAAATAAAAAATATAAAAAAGGGCCACCTTTTCCTGTTCACAACACTGTTCGTCAGTTGTATGACCACTCTTTTACCCTTCATTAGATATTTAAGTTTGTTTTTTAGTTTGTCCTTATTGTCCTCTTTATCAGATGTCAACTTGGTTAGAAAAATAACGGCCAGGGTACTAGTATTTCCCCCTTTTAATTTTTTAAAACGATTTTTCTTTTAATGAATTAATACACTCGACGAAAAATTGAAGTAATTGTGCAAAAAGAAATTTTTATTTGAAAAAGTCGTAGAAAATTTTTGGGGGGTATCGAAAGAAAATACTCTTGAAATTTCAGGTTATCAGGATTTGAATAAACAATTTGAGGGCAAACTAAACCATTGCAATGGTCTTCCTAATAGCTTTAGTGTATTTCGGCCTTTAAAGAGACATGCTTACTACAATTACAGGTTAAAGAGCATAGGCTCACCTCTAATTGATAATGTGATTGTCTAATAGCCAAATGACTATTCTTTTCCTTCGATTGTATCACCTCTTAAGCGTTAAGAAAGTGTAGGACTGAATTGAACTCCCTAATCCTCTTTGTTGGAAGCACACTTAAGTGGATCTCAGCTTACCAAGATTTCTATTGAAATGAAAGAGCGGATGAGTTGACCCACACAATTGGTGCGGGGTGGCATCACGTTAGGAAAGTGTAGGATTGAATTGAACTCCCTAAGCCTCTTTTCTGGAAGCACACTTAAATGGATCTCAGCTTACCAAGATTTCTATAGAAAGAGCGAATGATTTGACCCATGCTATTGGTGCGGGGTGGCATCACCGAAAGGGTCTATAAGCTGATATTCTCGACCATTACTTGGTTCGGGGAAATTTTAGAAGATAGATGCTTGAATCGTATAGATCCTTGAGACTTACCAGGCAGTAATTTAATATCACTCGCTCATAGGTTACAGTAGGAACGACATTTCGAGACTTGTGTCTGTACAATCCATGAATTGAATTACACTTTATAACTGCTATAATTGTGACAATATGGAAGAGATAGAGGTCATTAAATTCACCGCCAAATGAACTTTCAGCCGTCAAATACCTACATGTCAAAATTGAAAGAGGATTTTTACGTATATAAACTCGATACTTAATGGCTTGACTACAGAATCTTAATTTTTCTTCAGATTACGGAGACAACCGATTTGACAAATTACGGGGGGTCGCCGCCGTTGTCTAGTAGGTAGTGTGCTGGCTTATTAGACGTAAAAGCCAGGGTTCGAGTCCCAGGCCAGACATCAAAAAATAAAAAAAATAAAATACAAAAAGTATTTTTTCGGCGATTTCTTCTCAGTTTCTCAAAAAATCTGTCGTTCAGAGTTCACACACAACATAAGTGGTGTGAGAAACTGCGGGCTTCTTGGGGACGATTGCCTGTAGACTGTCTAATGGTGAAGGTATAGCACTGGCCATTTTATAGTCACCTAGCAGCAACTCGTTTCCTTGCAGTACGCATCTTCCCCCTTTCCACCTTTCCTAAAAACCTGCACAATGCACTGCATGAGTAGGGGCCATCCCCTGAGTGCTGGTTTCATAAAAATAAAAAAGAAAAAAAAAAAAGTTGAGAGCAAATATCACATGGTCACGCGGCAATGATCCGCTAATACTACTGATAGGTACATTTTGCCCACCACAGTCTATTTGAAAGAATATTGAAAATAATTTGTCAAATCGGTTGTCTCCGTAATCTGAAGGAATATTAATTCGTAATATTAAAGCGAAAAACTACTAAAATGAAATGAGTTTAGTAAAAGCTTCTGTAGTGAGGTGTTAGAATACGTAATAGATAGTAAATAGAGTTTACTATGTTAAGGTTTATTGCGGGCCACCAGCTGTTTTCTTGAAAACCTTTACTCTTCAAGCGTTCTCTGGGTAAAATTGGATTTGATCGATGGCATGGATTATGTTGGTTTTGAGGTTCGATGTAGTTTGTTGCTTATTCCTTCATACATGCGACTTAAGTAAAAACCTTACAAAGAAAACCCTAACAGGGTCAAATCTCACGATCTTGGTTGCTAGTTTATATTACCATACCTCCATACCTTCAAACCGCTCGTGCAGAATATGCGATCTGGCATGAGCTATGTGACACGTAAAGCAGTCCTGTCGAAATCAAATGTTATCCAGTTATCCAGGAGTTGGTAATCATCGCTTTATAGTGGTTGTAGTTGACAGTCCATTGTCAATTGTCTTTTCCGTCCTCTTGCCTCTAAACTGTCAGACGTTTATTCACTTAAACTGCTGTATTACACAAACTAATAGTTCGACATGTTTTAGAAGTTATATAGGTACCTGTTGATAACATATAAATTTTTCAGCCCAACTGCTGCCTTATCTCTATATTAGAAAGAAAACTAGCTTCTGGATTGTTTAGATTCCAGGATTCAGGAATAAAATAAATCTATCACCGTACAAGGTTTAAATTTCTATTGAACCTTGGGAAAATCTTTTAAGTCACGTTATACATACATGACCTTCCAACTAAAAATGGAAAAATTTACAGCAAATTATTGTTTTCTTCCATTTCTGTTAAATATTTTCTATGGGTGTATTTACAATATAATTCCACTATAAATGTACGCTTGATAGATTAACTGAATAAGTGCCTGCATGACTGACTGCCTGCCTGCCTGAGTGCCTGCCTGACTGTCATTCTATTTGATACGATTCTTTTCGTGTCTTGTTTTTGAATTTCTATTTAATTTTTGAAAAGTTTCTTTTCTTCAACAAATTCTATGAAAACAACATTTGTTCCACATTTATCGTTAATTCTCATATTCATAATGAATATGATATGATCCCTTATGTATGTATGTATGTTTTATTTCCTCCTTTCAATTGCTTTTGGCTGTTTGTTCTGCTCAAAAGTTTTTCGAATTATTTGTTGCCTGTTAATGGAATTATTAAAGATTTTTAGTTTTTCCATTCATTCATTTTTATTATTTTTCTGTTTCTGTTTCTGTTTCTGTTCTTTTAAATCCCTAGAGTGTCATAATGTATGTATGTATATTTCTCCTTATTGTTGAAGACTGTTTTTCCATTGTTTTCTGATGAAAAGTTTTTGTTTTGTTCATTCGTTTTCATAGCTGGTTGATCTTCTACGGACGTTTAGTCTTGCCTGTTGGTTGTTGGCTGCCTAAGCCAGGGGCTCAGTCAATTGTTGTTCACAGTTTTTATTTCTTTTCTCAAATCATGCTGTCATAATCATAGATTTTTACTATTGCTGTTGTTGTTGCTGCTATCGCTGTCACTATGGGTTTTTTTGGAATTTTGCTTATGAAGTGTACTCGTAACAATGTTTAATACTTCATCGCAAATGAATTTTTAATTACTGGAAATAATAAATTTTTCTGAGATTCATAACAGATGGCCATAAAACTTGTAAGACTTGTATAAAATAAAAAAAATATATATAAAAACTGAATAAAAGTCGTAAAAAGTAATTTGGAATTCTACAAATTTTGCTTGAAATTCATTTACTAGTGACTCGTACCCTTGGCGAGCAAGGAATTTAATATTTTTGAAAGTATTTTAAATTGTTTTTAATATGTTTTTGAGATGGAAATTAAAATAAAAAGAGATATGCCGCCAATTGTATACGACATGTTTCAAAAGAAACAGAGGACGGATACATACAGTTTGACTGATTCAATTTATATGGGAAGATCTCATTCATATGCAATATGTGTTTGTCATTTTGTTTGACAAACTACGTAGTTTGTTGTTAAAAAATTATGAAAATTAATTTGTCACATGCAGTCGAATTTTTTTATCAACAAAATTACTCACGATCACCCAAGTCGTCACCAAGTTTCTATATCATCATCTTTGTCTTTAACGAGCCTCAAGACAATGCATTTTTTTACGGTATTGAAGCGATTTAAGGGGAGCTCAGCTAATAGTAGACTATTGTTCATTTTCGCTTGACCACCGTTTGATTACTGCGAGTAAACGCCAACCATTTTTTCCGTTTTTAAAATCTTAATAAGTGATTCACTTTTGATAACCAGTTACTATCCATTTCAAAATCGTTCGACTCACAAGCTTTTTTTCCTAATTTCAACACAATAAACCATATAAGCAGGGGGGTGGGGTGTCACAAAGCCATAGGACATAAAGCCATTATGGCTCAATCCAAACGGACATAAAGCCATAATTTTGATATGGCCTTAAGTCTCATATCAATTTTAGTGAAATGGGACATAAAGCCATTATGGTTATATGTCCCATTTGATGTTCTGCGTTACAAATGCATTATTTCACTAAATATGCCTATTTATCTATGAAATTAATGATTTAAAAAAATCCAAAATTTCTAGGCTCCAGGAATAACAGCTGCAAACATTTTGTGAAAGGAAAAATCCTTAGTTATCATTGGAAAACATTTTTTTATTCTTGTGACGCACGCAGGAAAACTTTATTCAGCGAAGCCACCTGCCGCGTCCTACTGGAGGAAAAACCTCTAAGCGCGGCCACAGGCCGCCACGTAGAAAAACTTTATTATGCGAAGCCAGATTTCAATACTTAACTTTAGTGTCTCAGGAACTGAAATGAGAGATAAAGCCGCTTTCTAATATTGCTAATGTGAGCTAAGGCCATGATGGCTTTATCATGCAATCATTATTAAAAATATGGCTTTATGTCTCATTTTCGGAAAAAAATTTATGGCGTTAAGTCCCATTATAATGAGACTTAATGGCATATGCCCTTATGTCTCAATGGAATGGGACTTAACGTCATATGGCTTTATGTCCTATGGCTTTGTGACACCCCACCGTCACAATCATGGCTGCCAGATAAATGAAGCATCAAATTGTCAAATATTTGAGAAAATATCGTCAAAATCGTCAAAGACGTTCATTGAAATCGTAAAAAAATCGTCAGAAATAATAAATAAATAAATTGAAAGGTTTTAAAAACAAAAACATATAAAGTTAATGTTAAGCAGCAATAATATTGCATCATCTATAAGCATGGATGTTCTAAATATTAGGGAGTCAGAAGATCTTGACGTTATGGGCATGAAAATTTACTGTGATGTTAGCTAGAACTGACACATTTTTCATTGCCTTGGTTTCTTAAGACGGTGCAATAATTTACCATTTACACCATTTATAACCGACCGAGAATGGAAAACAACTTTCATGTATGGGTTGGCAGTTAAAGTCTATTTTGAGGCTTCTCTACAGGAGAGGCCGTAGTAGCTCGCTAATCACAATTGTGTATCCAACTCCTTTGATTCATTGGAGCATCGTTGCAATGTGGCTTGTGTTTCACTGTTCTATCGCTACTACAATGGATATTGCTCGAGCGAAATAAGGAGGCTTGTTTATGAAAATCATGTATTCCTGCGTAACACTCGTCTTTCTCGGCCAGCACATCCGTATGTGGTCGATTGGTCAGTGTATCGCACACTGCATTACAGACAAAATTCGTTTGTTAGACGGACTATTAGTATGTGGAACTCCCTTAATGCAGAGATCTTTCCTGTTACTTATGGTATAAAAATATTCAAACCTAGTGTCCTTCCTATAATATATTTTCCTAATTCCAAACACAATGCCATCCCCTGAGTGTTGGTCGTATGAAAAAAAATAATGGCATTTGCCTTTCTTTGTTCTTCCGATGGTAATATTAGAGGCTATTATCGAATTTTTCAAATTGTCTGCAACGGCAAATGATAATTTATGCTCAACTACGATGTTATGTAGGAGTTGTTATTTTTTGGCTTTTAAGGGATTAAAAAGGCATAAAATACAGGAAAATCATCACAGGTATTCGAAAATAACTTAAAAATATAATATTTTACTCCTGGTTTATTACTGGCATAAATTTCCAACAGTAACAACTGAATGCAAATACAAAGTTTAAGGAAGCTTTTAATGTACTAAAGTAAAGAAAATGATGTAAATTTTTAATTGATAAAATCGTCAAAATAAGGGTATAAATCGTCATGTCGTCAATATGATATTTTTGGAGTACAAAATCGTCAAAATGACGATAAATCGCCAAATCTGGCAGCTATCGTCACAATCTCCATGGTAATAGACAGAATCATTAAACGATGATTTTTTTAATTTTATCGACAACAACATTTTTAACAGATTTACGCTGATCAACTGTTACAGTTAAAGACCTCATAGTCTAGTGATTCAAACACCAGCTCAGACATTTCGAACAAAACGAAAAAATCTCTGAGAGTAAATAAAATTGCCATACAAAGTTTCTTAAACAATCTGTCGTTCGGAATCAACTTTAAACTATAGGTCCCTACACTTTTCCATAAAATAAGCACACACAACATAAGTGGTGTGAGAAACTAGGTTGTAATCCTGACTGAAGCATTGTAATGATCAATTATGTATGCAAGGATACGGTATAAGAACTCCAAGTTCAAAGAACGTAATAATTTAAGAATTTCTGGTGGCATTATTAATCCCCCCCCCTTATGTTCCACAGAAAATGTGTTTGAGTCTGTCGAAGGCTTTCATAAAATGAATAAACGCCTAGTGAACGGGGATAAGGATCAACTCAGAAGCATGGTAACTATGTATGTGTTCTGTATGTTTCGCTGTATTTGGCGAACATAAGCAACTAGAAAGCTCTGCACATAAAATTCAAACCTCATGTCAAAACTGTTTTACGATACATAATTGGTCATTACAACCCTTCAGTCAGGATTACGACCTAGCTTCTCACGCCACTTATGTTGTGTGCGTTAATTTTATACATGAGTGGCGGGACCTACAGTTTAAAGTCGACTCCGAACGACATTTTTTTGAGAAACTATTCATGGCAATTTTATTTGCTCTCAGAGTTTTTGCCAGAAATCTGCTGAGAGGAAGTCGCCGAAGAAATATTTTCATATTTTCGTTTTGATGTCTGACCTGGGATTCGAACTCGGGCCTTCAGTCTAATAAGCCAACACACTACCTACTAGACTACGGCGACTTCTTCTTCTGTTTTACGATAGCGAAACCTAAAATCGAACAAGTGCCATTTACGCGCTATTTACAAATTCGGAGTATGTGGCTGCCGGAACGTTGATTTCGTGAAAAATGCCAACCAAATCTCTGCAGCAGACACAGCGGTGTATAGGACATACATTTCAAAGACCAACTGACAACATTGCTGGAAAACTGCCTCGTTGAAATTTGGAAGGAGGAGATTGGTGAGCTGGTGCACTTGCTAAATGCAGAAAACTTCTTTTGGATTGGCAACAGTAGAACTTCTTGTACTAAAGTCTAGTGTTGGAGAATTGCTTATACCCTGTACACCACTTGAAATCGAGGATAATAGAAAATGAAGGAATACTTGCAAATTGCCTGACTGTGTTCACTACTTCTAAGCCCAATTATGTATTTCTGTGGCCTCAATACAATAAACCAGCGTGTAACAAATGAAAAAAAAAGAAAAAATTTTGTTACACAAATCAAAATCTGATAACATTTGGGTTACTTTTGCATAAAACTGAAGACACAACCCTTATGGTTTTTGCGATTTTTTTTTTTAATATCTTTCTGACCTAACGTTGTAGTAACCGCCAACAAAGACTGACAATAGGAAACCCTTTAAGCCAGGCAAGACCCACCAATATTTAAAACGCAAAAGAAACCAAAAGAAAGAAAAAAAAAATTAAATTTTTTATTCTTTTATTATTTGTAAATTTTTCCTTGGATAAACATCTAAACGTGCTGAAAGGCATAATTAATGAGCCAAGAAGGGAAAAATTTATTCTGTATGCCTTCGCTACTATACCATAGCAGATGAGGAACGAAAATCTGAGGGTTACATTTTAGTGTGAAATAAATATTCCGTATGGTAGGAAACCTTATCTTAAAGATGTTTTTCTTTATATTTCTTTATTGTTTTCCGTTTTTTTTTTTGATTTGCAAAAGAAAAAAGTAAATTATTTACAAAAGGAAACGTACTTTGTTAACAATACGCAATATTTTATCATTATTTTTGCCTTGTTTGCCTTCCGTTGTTATATTTCTTTACATTTCGAATTAAAGCAATGCGAAAACGAAATAAAATAAAAAAGAAAAACAAGTCCACACATAAATAATTTAAATTGTTGTTCTTGTTAAAATTTCAAAGCCCCAATTGCCAAATAAGAGTCTGATTTACCAATAATTTATACGAGATTTACAAGTACATATGTATTCATAAGGTCAACAAAATAGCATAAAAAACAAAAAAATATTACTTTCGGCGACGTCCTCTCAGTAGAAAGGATTACTCACGCGGAAACTGCTTCATAGTGATATTTAATCACATGAAATTGGATATCTATTTAAGTCTATGAAACTTAAAATTATTTTTTTAAACTTTGCATGGAACAACGCCAAAATTGATCGCTTGTATCGCTTATAGAAACTATATACCCTCCAGTTTATGATTTTCAATTACAGGCCAAAAAAGTAAATTACATACATACATAATTGGTCATTACAACCCTTCAGTCAGGATTACGACCTAGCTTCTCACACCACTTATGTTGTGTGCGTTAATTTTTATACATGAGTGGCGGGACCTACTGTTTAAAGTCGACTCCGAACGACAGATTTTTTTGAGAAGCTTTTCATGGCAATTTTATTTACTCTCAGAGTTTTTGCCAGAAATCTGCTGAGAGGAAGTCGCCGAAGAAATATTTTCATAATTTCGTTTTGATGTCTGACCTGGGATTCGAACTCGGGCCTTCAGTCCAATGAGCCAACACACTACCTACTAGACTACAGCGACTTTTATAGAGGGTATAAGGTCAACAAAATAGTTTACTAAGAAATAGCAGGAAAAAACTTTAATATACAGGAGAAGTTTACTTCAGCTTCAAACTGAAGCTAGTCAAGCCTAACTTTTCTGAAACACCAGAGAATTAATACATTAAATCAACTTTATTAAACTAGAATGGGATATTATTGTGGTGTAGGAGTGCCATACTCCTCCATACTTTATGGAGTATTCATATAATACCTCTTCCCAGCCTATTGAACTGATAAACTTTAGGGTGCTGATCGGTGAAAAAAATGCCAATTACCTGCCCAGCACCTACTACAGAGTCTTCTGTTTCCTTCTGGTATCCATTAATACCTCACAGGTACCAACAATGTATTCCAATGATTCACTCTCATCTTCGCAGAATCTACATGATGGAAAGTTATTACATTTAAATCAAACAAAGTGTATTTGAAGTATTATTTTTTTTTTTCATTCGTTTGCAAGACCTATGCCGTGATGCCGTTATGTGTGGAATATAATATCGTTCTAATGTCCGCCTCAGTTTCTCTGGGTGGAGCGCATCCGAAATGTCTAATTTTTCATAACTCTGGAGCATATATTAGAATGATGATATGGGTTATGATCAGACGTACGTCGGCACCAATATCCCACATAGGGCACGAACATCAACAATGTTCGTTAAAACGAGCTTAAAATGCATTCAGTCGCTTGTCAGCTTTCAGTGAAGCAGGTTCTCGTCGCTTGTTTTTGAAATTTTTTTGTATATCAATTATACACCCAAAGAAAAATTACAGTATGATTCACTATTTTCAAATGAGATTCACTAATAACAATGAGAAATGATCTCAATTTTTGGAAGAATATTTGTCAAGTTAAATACGCAGTCTTTAGGGATTTAGCGCTGTACCTTTTCCATTTTCCACTACATAAACGTATTATTAGGTTACACTTGAAAATATTACTAACAATTTTCCTCTGGGTTATACACATGCCTCATGTTCTCTTTGTGCCGACGTCTGGTTATGATGACTGCGGTTTGTGTTTTATGCTCATACATATTATAGCGACTCACCAAAACTCACTATTTTCTAATGAGATTCACTAATAACAATGAGAAATGATCTCAATTTTTGGAAGAATATTTGTCAAGTTAAATACGCAGTCTTTAGGGATTTAGCGCTGTACCTTTTCCATTTTCCACTACATAAACGTATTATTAGGTTACACTTGAAAATATTACTAACAATTTTCCTCTGGGTTATACACATGCCTCATGTTCTCTTTGTGCCGACGTCTGGTTATGATGACTGCGGTTTGTGTTTTATGCTCATACATATTATAGCGACTCACCAAAACTCACTATTTTCTAATGAGATTCACTAATAACAATGAGAAATGATCTCAATTTTTGGAAGAATATTTGTCAAGTTAAATACGCAGTCTTTAGGGATTTAGCGCTGTACCTTTTCCATTTTCCACTACATAAACGTATTATTAGGTTACACTTGAAAATATTACTAACAATTTTCCTCTGGGTTATACACATGCCTCATATTCTCTTTGTGCCGACGTCTGGTTATGATGACTGCGGTTTGTGTTTTATGCTCATACATATTAGAGCGACTCACCAAAAAAAGTCCTCGATGTACCCCCCTAAAAATGAACCTTGGACTTTTTTAAGATGACATTTAAAATGATATATGATATACATATTGTATATGTTGGTAAGGAAACAGATCCTCAAATTAACAAAACATCCAAAAATAGACCCTTTTTCAAAATGGTCCAGCTCACGAGAGGTTAAAGCTGGAGCCGAAATATTTTAAATGTCATCTTAAAAAAGTCCAAGGTTCATTTTTAGGGGGGGGGGGTATATCGATCACGAATTTCGCTTCCATACAACTTGAGTCGCTCTAATACATATGCGATTTAAGAAAACCCCACAAAGACAAGTCTTACGGGATCAAATGGAACAATATGGTGGCCAATTCACATCACCGCAATGTGAGCTTAGCCCCTACAATTTGACATGAACAGAATATCTAATGTTAGATGGATTAGACGCTCTAGGATGTCAAATGGTTTAGTGTCGTCCAAAATTTTATATTTCTTCAGACAACCATTTGATCAGAAATGGGACTCATTTCTAAAGACGATTTTTCCATG
Organism: Sarcophaga caerulescens; assembly: GCA_927399465.1. Lineage (NCBI taxonomy): Eukaryota > Metazoa > Arthropoda > Insecta > Diptera > Sarcophagidae > Sarcophaga > Sarcophaga caerulescens. Next base: position 138,514,300 of record OV656872.1, on the reverse strand, counting down.
AAAATTAGGGGAAATATCAGTTGCCAACTGCTTTAGGCACTATTCAAAGTACACACGTCGTTGTCTGTGGTCATCACATAGTGATTTGGCAAAACAAACTGAATAAATTACAACTACTTTGACAGCAGTAGATACAACAATATGGCCGTTGTCAACTGTCCAAGTTCGGATGTTCCTATCTGTCGTTTTTCCTTACCACGTTGTGCGAGTGAGTGGCAACGCTACAGCGAAAAGATGTTTCGCTAATGTACCCGAGGGAAATCAAAGACGAAGGCTGGAACTCCAATGGTAGATAACCCTTCTAAATTTAATACAAAAAACTACATTTTTAGTCTAAAAACTAACTGATGTTTAAATATCATTTAGGACGTTGTAAGAAATATCGATATGCTCAAACGTGGCTTTTGAATTGCATGAAAAGCATGTAAACAAATCTTTTCAAGAGAAATTATATTAAAATTTGCTCTGAAAATCCAAAACATTATACAAGAAAGTAATTGTGAAATATGGTTTATTGTTGTAGATATATGCAGCAACAATCATTTTCAAAATAAGCCGTCAATTAAAAATCTCCTGTAACTCTATACCTGCTTTCTGTCATTAGTTTTCAAATACTTACTTTGTATTCGACTAACTGTCACTTCAAGTTTATTTAATTAAATTTTAATTATGTATGTATATACAATATTAAACTAATTAAATTGTTTTTAATTACAATCTCCAAACCAACAGGATTATTTAACTGTCATTATTCAGTGACATAAAAAGTCATGAATTTTACTAATCAACCGCTACTTTATAAATATATTTTGAAAATAACTGTTGTGTAATTGACAAAATTAATTTGTAATTATGCCATATTTAATACGATTTTATTTTTTTATCGTTATTGTAAAAAATTTGTATTGGGAAATAGATTTTTTCTTAAATATTTACAAATTTTTAAAGGCATACTATCTTCATGTCCAATAGATATGGAAATGACTCCCTCTGGCGGTGTTACTAAGTCGATGTAATTTTGTAGTGGAGAGGAATGTAAAGTCATTTAGTACAGATTATATCAACCTAATCAGCAGTTTTATGTTAAACAATTTTATTTCTTCTGATCACCTTAAATCACCTTAATCACTAAGGAGTGGAATTATAGTTAAATATTTCGCTACAAAAAATCATTCAACATTGATTTCGTGCATTATAACCTTTATGTTGTTTTATTTCGCTGAAGGAATCTCACTTTGTGCCTTAATAACTGCTTCAAAGACTGCACAAAATCCACTTTAGGCTTCTGCTATATTTACGGCATAGATCCTAATCAAGAAATGCATTGGACGCTCTCGTATATCATGTGGAACATCTCATGGTATCATCACAAATTCGACAATTTTACACTCAAACCTCGTTTTATGCAAATTTATTTTATGCGAATTTATTTTATGCGAATTCAAATTTATGCGGTTTCAAAACTCTCAAATTTTTTCTTTGCAAAAACGATTTTAAGGAAATATTGAATGTTAAAATCCAAAAAAATGTGTTGTTCGTAACAAAGTCACTACTACTATTAAATTTTTTCGGCATTTCCGGTTCTGACGTATGAAGTATTATTCAAATGCTATGGACGTGGAGTAATATTATATTTTTATTTTATTGAAAAATTATGTATTTTCTTCATTATTTGGAATTTTGTATTAGTTGTTGTTTATTTCCTATCAAAGGGATTCATTTTTTGTTGATTTTTTATATGCGATTTTGTTTGAATTTTAAGGGTTAAATTTGAATTAATGGGCTTTTTTATTTAAATCCCTATTAATTGATTTTGTATGAAGCTAGTGTATCGTTTTACGCGAATTTGAATTATGCGATTTTTTGCGAAACGAATTAATCGCATAAAACGAGATTTAAGTGTATTTGTTCACGAACATATTCATCGAGAAATGGGCCTCATCGCTAAAAATGAATTTCCGATGAAGCTGCTTTAGCGCTCACACGTCGCTGTCTATGGTCGTCCATGGTGATTTGACAAAACAGTTTAAATAAATGATAACTAATTTGACTGATGTAATTTCAAGAGAATGATCGTTGTTAACTGTCAGAGTTCGGAAGTCTACGTTAGAAGACGTATGTATGTGTAATGTGTTGATCACTGCTGAGTTAACAACTATCAGAGTCAGAGCGATATTTATTGCCTAGAATAAATTTTCTGTACAAGAGAAACGATAAAAACATAAAAAGTAGCATGGAATTCAACAAACTGTGAGTGGTTGAACATAACTGCTGTGTTCAGTAGTGGACAGCGGGAGAACCAGGGAACTACTGGAGTTCGACAAGAGAACGGTTCGGCTCGGTCTGTCACACCAGGATTACTGCAGAAGCTGCCTTGATGTGGACAATACCTTTTATGCAGGTGTCTTACACTCCAGTACAAACGACGATATCGTTTTTTAGGTGACGGAACGTTTAAGGATCTGGGCATGGTGGCCATTGAGGGAATTATCCGGTTTCATTCCGAGTTCAGGGTGATTCAAGCGCACCACAAACGGCTAATGACAAGGGGGCTTACCTTACACTGGGTAACACAATGGTCCATATGGCCCGCATGGTGAACTTGCCTGTGAGCTGCAAGCTACCCGCTAACCTAACATAATTTAACTACTGCCACATATGTATGGGCAATTTCGTGTCAAGTGTCCCAATTTTTAAAATCGATGTCTTCCGATTTGGATGAAATTTGCACCAAGGTTAGTACTATTGGATAGTTGGCCAGACACAAATTTTCAGCTCTATCAGTCAAGAACTGCCGGAGTTAGAGGGGGTCAAAGTTGGACATTTTGGTCATACAGGGTTTTTTTAAAATGTGTGTAACTTTTCACCTATTGGTCCTAGCAAAAATTTTCCAAAGGATATTAGATAGCTATTTCTTCAATCTTTCCAAAAATAATTTTTTTAATTTAAAAAAAATTTTTTTTTATTTTTTTTTTTAATTAATTTTTTTTTTAATTTTTTTTCAATTTGGGCCCTTTTGTTTTTTTTTTTTTTGCTTAAAAGAAAGCTTATAAAATTTCCTTTAAGGCCTTCATAATCGCTTAATGGGATGCGAGTGGGATATCTATCAAAAAAATTACTTTTTAACTCAAGAATAAGATTTTTCAATATTTGGCACATGTACCATTTTCATTTTCCCCCATTTTTTTCGAAATGGAGTTTTTTTTTTATTTTTCCTCAAAAGAAAACTTAGACCATTTCCTTTAAGGTCTTTGTGGGCACTTAGTAGCAAGAGGCATATCTATAAAAAAAAAATATTTTAACACAAAACCAAAGTTTTCAAATTTTACCATATGTACTATATTTTTTTTTAATGGGTGTTCTTATTTTGCTCAAAGAAAGCTTAGTTCTTTTCCTTTAAGAGCTTTGTGGTCACTTAATGGGATGCGAGTGGAAAAACTTTATTTGGAACTAACTTCCAAATCGGAAGACATCGATTTTAAAAATTGGGTCACTTGACACGAAATTGCCCGTATGTATATTCATTGTGTTACCAAACACCATCCCCCTTTCATGTATTTGGAAATAAATGTCTAAGGATAGCTTTATCTCTTATAACAAACGAATATTTTTGTATCCAACTTATTTACAGTGAAATATTTTTAACGAAATAACTTTTTCCCTGACCTAAAACAATTGAAAAAAAGCCGTTTATTTAGTTTTTGTTATTTTTTTAATTATGAAAAGCTGCTAAAAACAATGTTTACGTAGTTACTATTTGAAATGAGACCGTTTTTGTTTTTGTTATTGTTTTTTCTCTAGATTTTTCATCAATAACAGACTCATAAATTTTAATATTCAATGACTAATTGACATAAAGCTGAGAGCAAAAAAAAAAAAAAGAACAACAAAAATAATTAAAATTAATGGAAACAAAAATTATTGCCTGATTAAATAAAACCATACTCGTTTAATATGAAACTTAATAATCAAAAAAGCATTTTTTTGTAATAAAAATTTAATTAATACATATTAATCACAAAAAAAAATAATACATATGTACGTATGTATGTGTAATGAAAATAAAACTATAGATTTTATTTATTGTTGTTGTATTGCCTTTTTCGATGAAAGTTCGATGAAGCATAACGAAGCGTATCAGAGGCCAAATTAAAAACTGAAACACAAAAAATTGCTGTTGCTTAGGTGTATCAAACTGTTCATTTCATGCCATGATTGCATCAAATTAAATTATTAAAATCCAAATTATTTTATTATTTTTTTTTTTTGAGAGACAGAGAGAAACATTTTCTTTTTCTTGTTTTTTTTAAATTTAATTTCCGGCATATGGCTACAATTACGGTTTAAATATGCTGTCTATTCGAATGGAAACAGAAATTGCATTTTAATATAGATATTCCATGTTATCATGACTTGGGCGGTATTATTTCATTTAATGGGACAACTGAAATAAAAAGCATTTGATTTCTGTCAAATATACTCCTCAATTAATTTAAATTTATACTCCTCAGCATTAATTTTATGAACTGTCGGGTGTCGGATAATTTTATAAGCCTTGCTAATAAACGATCTACGATTATAGGCACAGTTCATGTTAAAGGTTTTAAGTACGTAAAGTCAGAATTCCAGAAAAATAAAAATCTTATGACATATCCTTTTTTTTTACATTTCCACCATTAGTAAAGCACCCAAATAAAGTAATAAGGTGTAAAGGTTTTTGAAAAATTTCTAAAAACGTAAAGAGTCATGCGACTGACAAATTTTCTCTCATTACATACATATATTGGTCTCAAGTATCATGTAACTACCCATTCTTTTCTACACGAAAACTTGACGAATCGTACGATTTGTGTAACCGTCTCAAGCCCCATCAACTTATCGTAAATATTTGATTATTGACTATGATATTTCTTCTTCTTACATAGCACCATTCTCGATCTTAGGTCTGTAATCGCACTGAGTACAGTATTAGTTGATACTGGGCCGAAAAACCTTTCAATTTTTAACAGCTGTATGAAATTACTCTATTTTACGATGAATAGGATCTGGGGAAACTCATAGTAGTTTAAGAGACGTATAAACACTAACACAGTCGTAGTAGAATCGCAGTCTAAACGCATATAGACATATGCGTTCATTATACTATAAGTGCTCCTCTAAAGTGTGCAACACGCTGCTGTATAACTTAGCTCAGTGAGATAAAGTATATTCCGGAATATGACGCACAGAGATTGGGGGAAAAAGTAATACCAGGTTATGTTTTTCCATCATTACCGTGGACTTAAGAATTGATATGAGGATTAATGTTAATCAAGAATTTGAATCGAAAAATCAGAATCTATATCTCGAGCAGTGGTTAGGTGCAGTAGGTTAGTTAAGGCGGTATTATAGGTCTAGTATTAGCACAGATCTAGTAGGTAGTGTTTTTGGCCTTATTTAACTTGAGCACGTAATTAAAACCTTAGCTCAGACTTTTCGAATTAAACGAAAAATGAATAAAAATATTTATTTTTTTCTTGTCTGGCAAAACCTCTGATAATATACATATAAAATTGCCATGAAAATTTTTTTGAAAATCTGTTGTACGGATTGGCGTGTTAAACTGTTGGTCACGCTACTCATAGGCTGTGTGAGAAGCTAGCTCGTTGTCCTAACTAAACAGTTGTAACAAATTAAGTAAGTAGTTCTCCTAAAGCTAAAAATTTTTCTTTAGTATGACTGTTTACTTAAAGTCGCCGTGGTCTAGTAGGTAGTGTGTTAGACGTAAGGCCTGGGCTCAAACCCCAGGTCAGACATCAAAAAGAAAATATGAAAATATTTTCTATTTCTTCGGTGACTTCCTCTCAGCAGATTTCTGGCAAAAACTCTGAGGATAAATAAAATTGCTATGAAAAGTTTCTCAAAAATCTATCGTTCGGAAGCGACTTTAAATTGTAGGTCCAGCTACTCATCTATAAAATTAACACACAACATCAGTGATGTGAGAAGCTAGGTCGTAATCCTGACTAAAGGGTTATATGACTATTTACTAAAATAGTGTTAATGTAAACTACTCCTGTATACTTATCTTACCGCCATTCAGAAAATGAATACAAATGTGAATAGAAAACCCTTTCATATAAATTAATTTTGGGTAGAAAAAACAAAATATTTCACATACCATTTATGTTATCGTATCAAAAATTATCGTAATTTACTAGACTGCAAAAGAAAAACTAAATAAAATTCCAAAGATAACATCACCATAATTGTTGCTACACATGAAAATGTTTTAAGGCGACAACTGTCACTTAATGTTGTACGCAAAAGTTGAAAAACAAAAAAAAAAAAAAAAAAAATAAAAAATAACTGGTCATGTTTATGGGACCGGCTGTCCTAATGACTGTATACTATTTGTCTGTCTGTCGGGGTTTTTGTTGCAGCCTGTTGTAACATAAATTTTATTGCCATAGAAGACTAAATACGTTTCATAGGCATGGAGACTAACTCTAACTCGCTTTCAAATGCCAAAGCTAATGAAAATTTGCAATTAATTTATAAAAAAGAAATCCATAAATTTAAAAAATAAATACCAGTAGTATTGAAAAACATATATACATACATACATATATGTATGTACCTTGAATTTAATTACTATTTCAAATTCTCATAAGTTTTATTATTTTATTTTTTCTTATTTTTTTTAAATTCTAAATTTTATTACAAATACATAAAATTACCATAAATTTTCAATTTACAAGCAATAGAAGAGGTCTTAGAATTGGTAAGAAATCCAAAAAAAAATTGAATTCTTTGTGTAGTTAAAGGCACAGAAATAATTAAAAACATATACTTTAAGTGTTACGTCTTACGTTCAGCCAGTAACTGGGTAGTTCGTTCGTCAGTTATTCAAATTCGTCTCTCATTTTCGTTATATTTCATCAAAGAATAATTGCAAGTTTTAATTTTCTTTTTTTTTTTTATTTTCATTTCCTTAAGTTGTATTTCTTTGTAGTGTTCCTCTGTAAGAAGACAGAGGACTACAGAGCACATACATAGCTCAGAGATAGAATAAGTAAGTTTAAGCCCAGCTAGCAATTGGAAGATTGTTTTTAAAAAAATCACCTTACTGAGTCTTTTTAGAGTACTTTTGGTGATCAAAAACTTATTAGTCAGTTACACGATTAAAAAAGGACTCAAAAATGATTCGTGTCAATGAGTAAAATGAGTTCGATTTAAAATACAATAAAAAATTGTATAGCAATCGGAAATTAATCATCCAGACGTTTAAAATGTGACTATTATTTCCGTTATTTATTATTATATTCTACTTATATTGAAGATTGAAAAACGTTTAATCAAAAACAGATCATGCATATGTTTGAAAAGTGATTGTAATTACGTATTTTATGATCATATTTTGAGCAGATAGATGATTAAACACTGCTTTTTTTTACACCCTCCCTGTATAAATTTTCATTTGTGTAAAAGATGGCTAAAAAATAAAGTAAAATTTTTTTTAATAGAAAATTTTTCTTGGTTTTTTTTTTTAAATTTGTTTAAAAGGATTTCTTTCATCACCTATTAATAAAAGGTTAAAAATAAAATAAAAAAAATTAAAAGTAAGATATAGTTAATAAATTTAAATAAAAAAGACGATGTCAGCTAAACAAGCAAAAATATTGGCAAAAATTCAAATAAAAAGATTTGCAAGAAAAGAGGCTGAAAATTTAATTTCGGCCAAAAAACATAAGTCTGAAAAAAGTACAGAAGAAAACGTTCAAGAAAATGTAGATTTAAATCAATGTTCAAATGCAAGCAGTGTAGATACTATTATTATTATTATTATAAATATGTTACCTTATTGAACTTCTAATTTTAAGAACTAGTTTTAACGAAAAAAAAAAATTTAAATAAACTTTGATGTCTGATGTACATACATCACGAATATAAACTTAATATTCTTTCTTTCTTACTTAACGTTCATACGAACGTGATTTTTGAAATCGCTGTAGTGTAAACGTAGGACTCAGAAAACCTAATAAAAACACTTGAAGAGAGTAAAATACAATTATAAGTACGACTAATAAATGACTCAAATTTTAATCATAAATGACCTAAAAAAGAGTCCAAATTAATACGAACATGACTCATAAATGACAATAAAAGGACTCATAAAAGACTCGTATGCGATTAAATGATGACTGAAAGACGACTCGAAAAAGAATCATAAACGACGGTAAATAAGACTAATAAATGATCAGAAAGTAACTGAAAGACGACTCGAAAAAGAATCATTAACGAAGGTAAATAAGACTAATAAGTGATCAGAAAGTGACTGAAAGACGACTCAAAAAAGAATCATAAACGAAGTTAAAAAAGACTAATAAATGATCAGAAATGGATTCGAAAATGATTATAAAGCTACTAGAAAAAGGGTCGAAAATTACTCTAAAATAATATAGAAAATTACTGATAAGTGACTTTTTAAGAAGAGTCGCTCGTAGTCACTTTTTTCTCCCGACGAAAGAGTCTTTTATGATCAGAAAATGAGCGCATATTCGAGCTTTTTAATCGCGCAGAAGAATCAAAAAAGACTCGAATTTGATTAAAAATTTTCAAAAATGCTTGCTGGGAGTACATACATACATATGTATGTATGTATGTATGTATATACACATCAAATATTAAGAACAATTACGTGCGTCAGCTGTAAATATTCTGTCATATTCTTTGCATATTTCATTTGCCTACTCTACTCTACACTACACTACATACTGAATATTAAAATTGTTGTTGTTGTTAGTGTGTCATGCAGCAGCAGGAGTAGTAGAGCAGCACAATTGTATTATTCCGTAACGTTGCTTTGCCCGTATTACATGGAATATTTTCCATTATTTTTTTAGTGTCATTTTTGTCTGTCTGCTTAGGAAACAATGTCAAATTAAAGTGCTTAAAAATACAAGAGGATATACTATACCTCTACCATACCATACATACAAATAATTTTATTTGTTTTTGGATTTGTAAATAATGATATAAGAACTGACAAGTTTTTCATTTCCTTAACAATTTACTTGTGAAGCAATAAAATAGAAGGAAATAGGACTGACAGGCAAAATAATATGCAAAAACGAATTACAAATGAAGTCATTGTTTCATTTTTCAATGTCTTATGCAATGAAATAATATGAAATAATCGTTTTTCTGGTTTAATGTTAAAGCTTTAAAACAAATATTTCAGTCTTAAACACACCACATGGTGCACAGAAGTTGGTAGCAGTTTTAGGCCCAATGCCTATAGCAAGTAAAAGGGAAAAGCTTACCTACACTATTCGAAGAAATAACAGGGACACACATCAAAATTCTAACACTTTCTTAAAATTTTATTTACCCTTACCCTGCTGGGCTTGTGGTAGTAAATAAAATTTTTTGAATATGATACCATGAAAAATTAAAGGGAATAATTTAACGCATTTATGTATATTTAAATATATTTTACCATTAAATTCTTTCATTATTTCAATAGGTACTACTCGATCTAGCCTTCCTTCATTTTTCTAAGCAGTCATAGCCGCTTCGTTGAATTTCAGGGAAAAATCCAACAACAAAAATATTATTTAGCTCAATGTCTTCCCTCCATAGTACACACATAATTGGCCTTTACAACCCTTCAGTCAGGATTATTGACCTAGTTTCTCACACCACTTATGTTGTGTGCGTTAATTTTATACATAAGTGGCCGGACCTACGGATTAGAGTCGACTCCGAACGACAGATTTTTTGAGAAACTTTTCATGGCAATTATATTTACTTTCAGAGTTTCTGCCAGAAATCTGCTGAGAGGAAATCGCCGAAGAAATACTTTTTGTATTTTGTTTTGATGTCTGGCCTGGGGCTCGAACCCTGGCTTTACGTCTAATAAGCCAACACACTACCTACTAGACTACGGCGACTTTAAGTAAATAGTATCCATAGTATCGTAGTTATTTTGTTTGTGTCATTGCTTCAAGGCGTTTTATGTCATATTTTAGCTCATTCCCTTAACACGATTTTCCTTGTCCCGAAAGACCTTGGATTTTGTACGTGTGGTTCCCAATATTAGATAGATTATTTGCTTTTCTTTTCCATGGCGACCACGTACGCAAATGGTGCTCATCGTACCATACGTGCAGGAATCATTAATCGTTTTTTTTCTTACTTACTTAACTGGTCATTATAACCCTTTAGTCAGGATTACAGCCTAGATTCCTATGCCACCCATGTTGTGTACATTAATTACATCTGTGAGTGATCTATACGAACAATAGATTGGATTTATTTACAATCAGAAGACTGCTAAGAGGAAAGCGCCAAAATAAATTTTCTTTTTTCATATTTTGTGTTATTCGTGATGCCTAGGCTGGGGTTTGAACCAGAAATCAGCAATGGGTATTCAAAAATGAGTCGGCTTATGAATCAAACATATTTCGAATGGTATGAGTTTGATGTCAAGGTTGTACGCATACTCATTGCAACCATGGGGTCGCCGTGGTCTAGTACGTAGTGTGCTGGCTTATTAGACGTAAAAGCCAGGGTTCGAGTCCCAGGCCAGACATCAAAAAATAAAAAAAAAAATACAAAAAGTATTTTTGGGCGATTTCTTCTCAGTTTCTCAAAAAATCTGTCGTTCGGAGTCGACTTTAAACTGTAGGTCCAGCCACTTATGTATAATATTAACACACACAACATAAGTGGTGTGAGAAACTGTGGGCTTGTTGGGGACGATTGCCTGTAGACTGTCTAATGGTGAAGGTATAGGTTAGGTTAGGTCAGGTCGGAGTGGTAGCTCTGATGTCACAAAGCTCACTTGAGCACGCATAGCGGCCCGTTGTGATGCCACGGGTGAACGCAGTCCCTGTACTGATCAAGTTCCACCACAATGAGGGAAAAGGAAGAAGTTGGTCAGCGTAAGGGCTGCACAATGGTGAAGATATAGCACTGGCCATTTTATAGTCACCTAGCAGCAACTCGTTTCCTTGCCGTTCGCATCTTCCCCCTTTCCAGCTTTCCTAAAAAACCTGCACAATGCACTGCATGAGTAGGGGCCCATCCCCTGAGTGCTGGTTTCATTAAAAAAAAAAAAAAAAAACCTGTACTTATAAAAAAACGTTGTAGTGAGTACGAATAAATCAGGATACATAGTTACATTTCAATATTGTTGACTTACTTATATTCAAAACTTCATAAAGGCTTACGAGTAGCGGAAAAACGATTCATTGCTAATCTATGGTTTGAACCACGTGCTCTCATTTAATATTCCAACACACTACCTACTAGAGTTCGCAAACTTTAATGACATGTATTAATCTGATATTTTAAGTGTATGGTTGAGATAGTAATTTGTAGCCTAATTTATGGATTTGTGGCCTTTTTTTCTTAAATCAATGGCTGTTGAAGTTGACCAAAGAACTCAGCTTAAATTAAAATTAAAATTTTTAATGATAAGAGTAATGTTGTCCTTTCAGTTAAGAGATGGAATTTTCAAAAAGGTACCGACCTCTCGGTCCACTCTCTTTAAAACGTTATCCTTCTCAGACTAGCAGAAAAGTTATTGAACGTTTCAGAAAATCTATCTAAAAAGTATCAAGATTGTGAATCTCATCACAAATGAATTGAAACAATTCGTAAGCAATTCTATTGAACTGAATACATAAGAAATATTACCCGCTAGTGACAGGACATTAATTGCCATAATGACCTAAAATTTCGTAGCACTAAGCAATAAAACATGACAACTCAGAATATCCTTAACATCCTTAACATCCGGTTTTACAATTAATATCTTCAACTAATTATACTGGAAACAAAAGGATACAATTATGTGAGAATGTACGTGTAGAATGAGTGTGAAGAGAGTATTTTCGTGTGAACAATGGGATGCTGGCTTGGCCCACTTTTTAAGTCTTAATTTTATTGAAAGCACTTCCGTTCGTTTTGTTTGCTGTCCCTTGGAAACTGAAAAATAGTTTTTCAATACAAATATTAGAAGAATGCAAACAGCACAAGGAAATTTTGCCTAAAGATGGATTAAAATTTTTACTTTTTTTTTTACTTTCTTTCTACAAATAAAACAAATAAACTAAAGTTCTAAAGAGAAGAAAAAAATTAGAGAAACAAAAATTCTTAAGAACCCCTACAGGGCTTATGGAAAAGTAACAACAAGAATTCTTAAAATTTGTCTTAAGAAAAGTTTCTGTTTTTCTTTCTGTTTAATTTCCAAAGAATTCTTTTTATGAAAATATTGTATTATTTTTGTAACAACTAAACATACATATAAACTGCTGTTGTTATTCTTTACCTCTAAAATGTATCAGGTCCTAAAACAACATCAGCACTAGACTTAAAAACATCTCTTAGAAAATACTCATGTACAAGTTTAAAATACGATTCGAAATAAAAATAAAAAAGAAAAAAACATGCCACACAATATTTGAAATTGTGGAAGTTTTTGTTGGCAGTAGTGGAAGGCGTAGTGGTAGGAAAAGGCAGGAATCTTTTTTTTTTTAATTTTTTATGCTCTTAAAAGAGGAAATTAAATTTTTAGTTATAAAAACAGCAAGAAACTTTATATCTTTTGTCTCTGTTACTCCAATTCCCTTCAGTTCTGCTCTGTTGTTTTTCTTCTTCTACTTCATAACAATTTTTAAAGGAATCTGAGTTGTTTTATTTTTCTGTGATAGCTTTCAAGATGTTGTATTTTAGGGAACGAGATAAAAGAAATGATTCATGTTTTTTAGTTTCCTCTTTTTTTTTTGGAAAGATGTTGCATGTCTGCTTGGCACATAAGTAAGTAAGTAAGTCCCGGTTAGCCAAACGTTTACGGAACGTACGTTAGTTATTAAAATATAAAAAGCAATGACAGCGAATACCGAACCGTAATATTATTTAGGTAATACTATGTTCAGACATGCACTTTTATTAAATCAATATTCGGTTTATTGAGAACAATATTTTTAGCGTTCAGACATATAATATAGGAAAATTTATTTAACAGCTTGTAAACAAAATAGCTGATTGCTTCAACAACGTTGCTTTTAATTTAATCGCGAAAATTAGTGTCAAAAAATTTTTTAGAAAAAATGGAAAGCAATTTAACATTTAAAAAGGTATTGCTAATGATTAACCGAAACGCCGAGCTGTTGCGGTTAATAGGGACTAATTTTGACTCCAAAGTGGCTTTTCTCAGAAGGATGAGAAAGAAAAACTTGATAATACTGGATAGCTTGCAGAAAAGAAAGCTTTTGCTTATGGCACTGTTAGAGGAAAATGAAACTCAAAATAAAATACAAATCTTTCTGCTGACCTTCCATTTTTCGTTTGTCGTTGTTTACATTTGAGTTGCTAAATATTAATAGAAAGCGTTCGAAAAAATATAATCTGCTCACTGAACGTACTTATGACAGTGTTGTATTTAAAGTTTTTATCAATATTATAACAATTTATGAATTTATTAACCAATAATTAATTGAAATTTTATATGAAATATTGAGATCAATAATGCCGTTTATTGCGATTTACGCAATACCCAGTATAAGCATTTACATTGAACGAACGTATGTTCCGTGGACGTTTGGCTAATCGGAGCTTTGTACTTTAACACGTTGACTGCCGCGGTAATTTTCAGAAAACTGGCCAAAAACCGACAATTTGATTTTTTCACATTAGTGAATACGAGATAACTCGTAGTTTAACACCCTAGAAGGGTACGCAATCTACGAGTTATCTCGTCGTTGGCAGTCAACGTGTTAAAGAAGTTTTGTTGTATTATGTTTAAACAATTTTCATGTCATACTTTAAGTTTTTCTGTTCACGTTTTTTGCAAGGTTCAAGATGTTGCAAGAAGACAATTTTAAAACATTTTAAAGTTTTTAGCCAAAAATTAAAGCGAGATTTATTTAAAATCTAAAATATTAGAAGATAAGAAAAACAATCAAAATATAACATTTTTTTTAACTGAATTCAATTGATGCGTAAATCTTTTAAACAAAATTATTAAATTATGTTTAAGAAAGCAAATTGCTTATCTCTTTAGTAATATTTACAAATAAATATGTAACATCGTCGAAATGCTTTTAGGCCACATGCATACTTACGTAAATGGTCATTAGAACCCTTCAGTCGGGATTATGACCTAGTTTCCCACACCACTTCTGTTGTGTGTATTTATTTTATAAATGGGTGGCGGAACCTGCAGTTCCGAACGACAGATTTTTTTAGAAACTTTGCATGGCAATTTCTTTATTTACTCTCAGATTTTTTGCCAGGAATATGCTGAGAGGCAGTCGCCAAAGAAATATTTTCATCATATTTCATTTTGCTGGAGATGTCTCAAATGGAATTTAAACCGTTAACCTCAATTCAAATAAGCCAGCACACTAACTACTAGACTACGGCGACTACAATACATGATATTACATACATACATACATAATTGATCATTACAACCCTTCAGTCAGGATTACGACCTAGCTTCTCACACCACTTATGTTGTGTGCGTTAATTTTATACATGAGTGGCGGGACCTACAGTTTAAAGTCGACTCCGAACGACAGTTTTTTGAAAAGCTTTTCATGGCAATTTTATTTAGTCTCAGAGTTTTTGCCAGAAATCTGCTGAGTGGAAGTCGCCGAAGAATTATTTTCATATTTTCATTTTGATGTCTGACCTGGGATTCGAACTCGGGCCTTCAGTCTAATAAGCCAACACACTAACTACTAGACTACTGCGACTTTACTTGATATTACCAAACGATATTCACGATCTTTATAGCCATTATTTTCAGCTGAATAGTACCAAAATAATTGGATAGTGCAAGGGACAATCAAAGATTCAGTTACTCTGAAAGATTCTGCATTCCTGATAAGGATCTAACGTTGAATACTTAGACTACGTTTACTGCAAGCTGTAAGCCATTGTTATAAATGGTTCTATCTGGTGTGTTCATTATAAAACTAGAATTGAAAATGAGTTTAGATTTCATTTATTTTCAATTATACCCAAGATATTGACATGACCAAAATTATACTTCTATGCTCTTGTGTCTATCAGTATCATTGGTGCGTTAGCAGCAAATATTTTGTCAACATGTCTGGTGGTAGCCAGTTAAGGATAGTACATACATACCAGGGATCAGCAATGAATCGTATTTTCGCTACTCATAGGTATTTATGAAATTTTGAGTATGAGTGAGTCAAGAGTATTAAAATTCAACTACTCTGATTCATTCGTACTCGCTACAACATTGATTTATAAGTATAGGTTGCAATGAGTATAAGTACAACGTTGACATCAAACTCACAATATTCGATTCATTGTTTGATTCATACGCCTACTCATTCAGATTCATAAATTTAGAAAAATACTTATAATACTTACGAATGATTCGAGTCACTCGAATCATTCATCAAAATTTACAGTAGTAGTTATTGTTGCATTTACAAAAGAAGAGAAAAGAAAAGACAAAGAAAGCAAGCAAAGCACACACACAACCTTCTAGCGAGTATTGTGGTGTTCGTACTCGAATCATACTTATTTTGTGCTTCGTGTATATGTTGAATCATGGAGAGTTGAAATCAACAACATCGTGCGTATTGTTAAGTATGAGTATTTCTAACTTTGAATATGAGTAGTATGAGTATGATATTAAAATAAGTATGAATGCGTATAAGTAGCTGAAATTATAAGTATGACTCGAAATTACTCATCGTTTTGAATACTCGTTGCTGATCTCTGATACATACATACATGCATGCATAATTGGTCACTAGAATCCTTTAGTCAGGAATACGATCTATTTTCTCACACCACTTATGTTGTGTGCATTAATTTGTATACATGAGTGGCAGGACCTACAGTTTAAAGTCGACTCCGAACGACAGAAAGAATCTTTCTCATGGCAATTTCTTTATTTACTCTCAGATTTTTTGCCAGGAATATGCTGAGAGGCAGTCGCCGAAGAAATATTTTTTAATATTTCATTTAGTTGGAGATGTCTGACATGGAATTTGAACCGAGGCCTCACGTCCAATAAGCCAACACTCTACCTACTAGACTACGTCAAAGGATAGCACACAATGTTATTAACTATGTATTCTAAGAGCAGCTGTCATCAATATCGTTACCAACCTCATAATACGCTCAAACCGGGTTTTGCGGTTTTAAAAACAAAGTTTGGAGCTTTTCGTTACACTCAGGTCTCGTTTTATGCGATAGATGCGTTCCAAAAAAAAATCGCATAAATTGAATTCGCATAAAACGATACTCTAGCTTCATATAAAAATTAACGATTCGTTCCAAAATCCTGAAAAACCGCATAAATTCAAATTTTAATTGAAAAATCAAAGCAAAATCGCATAAAAAAAATCAACAAAAGTATATTTTTTTAATTTTCTTAAACAATAAAAACAAAAACTTCTAAAAAAAATAAACAAAACTAAAATATTAATTCATTATTTACAGAAAAAAACAAAATGATCCGAAAAATATGAAATATTATGAATGTACGATCAATCTTTCTGTATCGTTATGGAATTGGTTCGATGTCACTTTTATCATTACATACCTATCAGGTTGTGCATACATATATAGGGGACTAGATCAACGAATTTTTAGAAAGTTTAATTGTTTCTTTTGAATGAGAGTATTAAAGTGCCAGTTATTAAAAAGGAGCTGCTTCTTTAAATAAAAGATTCTTTAAATCATAAGTAAGGATTGAATTTGAAGGCTTTTATTGGCATAGTTAAAGCAATCAGATGCTAATCAATTGACTTTCCAATTGGAAACAAACTAGAACGATTGATTTTCACAAGCTATTCGGCATAGAGATCTGATAGTATTAGGTGTCAGGGTCAAACTACAGCGTACATTCACAAGAGATTCCCGGTTTTAAAACCGCAGGGAAATCACTGCCGCTTTCTGAATCAACAGCGTTGGTCATTACAATCCCTTTAGGTAGGATTAACAATAATGATTATATCAGTGGTGCAAACTTATTTTAATTTAAAAATGATGCAAAAGTTTAAAAAGTATCATAACATTTTAAAATCTATAAAAAAATCTAAAAAAAAAATTTTTCATTTAAAATCGCATAAATTCGAATTAGCATCAAAAAAATATCCACATAAAACGAGACCCGAGAGTGTATTCTAAAATGTTTTAAAATTTACTAGAAATTATGTTTAATATGCGATGGCCGTATAATTCTAGTACTATTGGGTTTATCAAGATATGAGAATAAATAATACATAGAATACTACTTCAATGCGTATCATGAATGTATGAAATATTGAAATGAAAACCAAGAAAAACAAATAAAATTCCATTCTATTATGAACAATCTCTATTTTTATGAAACAACAACACCAACAACAACAGAAACAACATGAATCAAAAACAATAAAATCCTTCACAATAAAAGTTCAAATAAAATTTTTGGCAAAAAAAGAAAACAAAAACGAACTCCTAAAATACCTCTGCCGTAAACATCCTCTCCATACTCCAGTTATGTACATGGAGTATCCAGATGATGACAATGGTTCAGGAGAACATTTTTCAAATTCCCATAGAAAACGTTTATTAAACTACTTCCTCTTAGTGATGTTGTTGCATTTGCTTGGTATCCTTTAGAAGAATTTTTCTCTTGTTTCTTTCTTTTTTTCATTACTTTTTTTATTTATTTTTTTTTTTTTTTGTGTTTTTATTCGATAAAAATTTGTTTCATTTCTTGTTTTATGGTTTCCATAAGTGTGCGTGTGCCTTTGAAGATTCAACGCAAATAATAACGAAAAGTTCAGAAAATTTATTGTTTAACAACGTAAAACCGAAAAAGGTCCTTTTAATGTTAAAGGGGAGAAGTTGGAAGTTTTTTATTATTTTTCTTTTTTTTTGTTGAGTTTTTCTAGTTGTTGTTGTTGCAAACCATATAAAAGTAACAAAATTTTATTCATTTTATTTGTATTTTATGACTCTGTTTTTTTCCCTTTTATTTTATATTTGGTTCGCGGCAAAGGAAATCGCCATTTCATTAAAATATTTTTTTTTTTTTTTTTTGATTATTTTTATGATTCCGTTTTTATTATTGATGTTGAAAATTTATATGATTTTGAAGTGAAAAACAAATAAAAGTTAAAAACATGTTGGTTGGCAACGACTATTGCAGGCATGTTACAACAATAGGCAGCAAAAAATGTTCCCAATTATCAATCATAAAGTGGAGAACAATTTGAAAAATTATTATTATTAGTGGGTCCGCCAAATAACTTTTTGAAAATGCTTTAAAAAAAACTACTGAATATATTCTCAAATTTCTTTTTTTTTATTTAAAAGTACAATCCTTCCGGTTAATAATGGAAAATAATTTCATTCAATTGGCTGCCTCGCTCGGCTGGCCATGCAGTAGCCTACACGATCGGTCCAATTTTTAAGCACATTATCGATTGCGTGCAGCTGTATTTGACCAATGGCTTCACGAATACTCGTATTGTCCTTTAAAGCGTCAATTGTCTCTGGCTTGTCAGCGTAACACTTATCTTTGACGGCACCCCACAAATAATAGTCCAACAGTGTCAAATCGCAGCTCCGAGGTGGCCAAACGACATCAGCTCTGCGGCTGATAATGCGATCTTCAAAGACAGGGCGCAAAATATCGAGTGTAGCTTCGGCTGTGTGGCACGTAGCGCCGTCCTGTTGAAACCAAATGTTGCCAATATCCTCCTCTTCAATTTTTGTGAACAAAAATTCGTTCAACATGGCCCGATAACGATCGCCATTGACTGTAACGGCCACTCGTTGCTCATTTTCGAAGAAAAATGGCACAATTATGCCTCTGGACCAAAATCAGCACCAAACAGTGACTCGTTTTGGGTGCGTCAACTTTTCAATGTATGCGTGCGGGTTTTCTGTGCCCCAAATGCAACAATTTTGCTTTTTTACATACACGCCAAGATCAAAATGAGCTTCATCTGAAAAGATGATTTTTTTTGCCAAAATTGGCATCTTCTGTAAGTCGATCGCAGGCCCACTTAGCGAAGGGAAAACGCATTGGATGGTCAATTGGCTTCAACTCCTGAACCAATTGGACTTTGTATGGCGTCATACCAAGGTCTTTATGCAAAATTCGTTCAATTGTTGAGAACGACGGTGAATTGATGTTGATGGCGCTTCACGCACACTTTCTGCCACAGCAGCAATATTCTCGGGTGTATGCACTGTTTTTGGCTTTTCACGCTTTGGTTTATCAATGCGGATGCCAGTTTCTTTCACTTCTTTCACAAGATAACGAACATACGGAGCTGATGGTGCTTCTCTTCTTCCAAAATCCGTACGCAATTTTCGCACACATTCTGCAACATTACCATGATTTTCAAAGTAATGTCGCATTATTTCCCAGCGTTGTTCAAGCGTATACACAACCATATTCGTTCAGCGGAAGGATTATAAACTAATTATCTGTCAAATCAGACATGAGCTAAGTGTTACGAGTTGAGTGTTACTAGTTTAAAAAAAAACCTTAGATGGCGGACCCGATACAAGCCATAGAGACGCTAAAACTCACAACTTGATCATTTTTTATGACATTAACCTATAAAAAGCTCTCATAAATTCTCAAATAGTGTTTTAAAATCGTGGTCTTTTATAAACTTTATCGATGGCAACACTACATTAAAATATAGTGGCCAATGTCGTTCTCAACGACGTATGATGGAACAATAACTCCACCAGCTCAAAGTACACACCAAGGTAGGTAGGTAGGTAGAAGTGGCTGTCCACCCGATGAGTGGACACACTTAGGCCTCATACAGGGCCCATTGTGATACCACAGTTTCATCTTTCCCCTATTCTAGGAACCACTCGGAGCTTCCGATGAAGCGACTTAGACTGCCAATATCCACGCATGACAGTTCATCTACGTCCTCCATGTAGTAGGCACCCAGGTGTTTCTTTCTCCTCCGACCAAGTGCCGGACATGTGCAAAGTAGGTGAAGAATAGTTTCATCCTCCTCTTCATCTCCACAGCTTCTGCAGAAATCATTCGCAAGGTGTCCAAGACCAATACGCCTCGCATGTGTTCCTATAATACAATGCCCCGTAATAACCCCGATAACAGCTTTGAGCCTGTTTCTTTGGAGCTTAAGCAGAGTCGTCGTGCGCCTTCTATCCAGCTTTGGCCAGATTTTTTGCGCCGCTCTGCCCTTATCCAAAGCTGCCCATCTACTGTTGGCAAGGTCCACGATTGCATTGTTAATCATAAGCCCACTGGTACTTAAAGGGATCCCCAATGTATAGAATTCATAAGAGAGCTCGACGGTCGTGCTCCTTCTGGCCAATTCATCCGCTCTGCAGTTGCCGGGAATGTCCTTATGTCCCGGTACCCATGTGATACAAACATCACAGCGGTTCGCCATCTCATTGAGACATCTGCGACAGTCGTATACTGTCTTGGAGTTTATCACACTAGAATCCAGCGCCTTTATGGCCGCTTGGCTATCGGAAAGTATAATGATCCTTCGCTTGCGTACACACCAAACATTCATTGGAAGATAGCGATATGATGATCTGTCTAGAGTTGCAACTGGTCGCTATTGAAAGAGCTGTGTAGGGAATCTGGTAATTGGGTTGATTCCTGTTGAGTTCCTGGGTACAATAATATACCTACATTGGGTATACTTAGTTTTAACCCTTTTATCTACTACATTATGGACGCATCTGGTCATGGGTTGAAGTGAAGGAGCAAAATTATAAGCTAAGGGTAGCTAAGGTAAGAATTATATGGTTAGGAATCTTTGGACAATCTGTGGACGGTCATATAATTGGATCATTGCTGAAACTCAGCAAGCCCAACGTGGTGCTGTTATCAGGATCCTTTACAGGACATTATGGTTTCAGTTCGCTGACGGGTATCTAGGAATGATGATCTCAGTCTTATTTTTGCTAGGTATGTAGAGGAGGAGATGGAGTCGGGGAAGCATATAGCTTGTCATTGGCCGCTACTTAGTAGAAGAAATAACATACTTTGGGAAGGAGTTTTTTTTAAGAAATCAACTCAATCTGAGTAAACGATATTCAGATTCTTTTTCGATTTATTGTAAAAGTACTTTGGCTTTTTTAAATCTTTCAATTTGATTTTTTTTTTCGACTTTCCTTGTTGTACAGCGAACACAATAGGTCCCAAGGTTTTTGGTTTTTATTTCATACTGCTTTAGATCTTTAAAGCAGATCATTTGAAATTGAACTTGCTTGTTATGTTACCAATTGTAGATTGAATTTTAATTTGACTTCATGCCACCTGAAGTGACTGCATGGCGCTGTGTGTTTAGTGTTAATAAAAATACAAGGAGAAAAACAAGGAGAAAAAAACTTCTCTCATTTATTTTATGGCAAAAGTTTTTTTTTCCATTTTATTACTTTTTTATTCTTGTTTTCGTTTTATTATTTTTTCGATTTATCTTATTTGATGATCATCTAATTCTCAAATATTATTCCCCAAATGCTCATTGTGCACGCAGTAGCAAAAACTTAAACGAACGGTATTCAACCAGGCACATAGGCCGCATTGGCTGGCTGATAACCTTTTTTCTGTCGGTTTCTTCTGTTCTATTCTATTTCTCCTGTTGTCAAATGGCCGTCTGCTGGTTGGCATGTGGATATCGGAAATTGTAATGCTCTTGGCGGTAATATTTTCTCTTGTCTTTTACGACATTTTATGGGACTTTTTTTCTTTCTTCCTTACATTATCGATAATCTTGTTAAACATGTTCCATTCTGCTAATGTAGAACTTCCTTCCGTTTTCTTTTCTCTTCATTATTTTTGAAGTTTTCTTCCTTCAACCTTCCCCATTTCATTATTATTTCGTATATTTTTATTATGGTTTTTCATGTCTTGTTGAATTTTATTTCATTTTACGTGTCTTTTTCTTAAAAATCCTGCTTAGTTTTATTGTTTAAATGTCTGAATGCTTGAATGCCTGACTGCCTTTACAATCTCTGGCTGCTAACTGACCCCTCTCCATGCCATTAACTGTCAATTTAAGTGTTATTTTCGAAAGCACGTTTTTCTTGCATTTAAGGATTCTATAATATGAATACACAAACGTACATAATTGTCCTTATTTTAAATAGTGCATCACCAGCACACGTACATATTCATGATTCAAGAGTGTTTGGGGTTTTTTTTTTTTTTGCTAGGCAGTCGTCTATGTCTTTTATGCCCCACCTTTGTATTGTTTGCATAGGCTTTGTAGTGTCCTATTTTAAGGACACTCCACTTCTTAACAGACTTTTGTGCTGCAATGCTGCTGTGTCTGCTGTAGTCAGTGAAAATTTTCATCCACTTAATGGCTTCAATTGAGTGCCTCATTGTATCACAAATACAAGTTACAAACCAAACTTCTTGGCATTTAAGTATAAAGTTTTTGATTATTTTCAAATATGACTGAAGTGAAGTTTTAAAAGTTGTCGACATTGCAAAAAAAAAAAAACCCCAAAAAAAAATAAAAACATTGAACAACTTAGACTGCAAAGAACAGCATCAAAAAGTTTTTAAAATGGTTACAGGAAAATAGACTTTGGCTGGATGCAAAAAAAAAAAGCTCTCTTTTGTGTTTAATAATCTTCAGCTTTCCCTTTAATTAGAAAATGTCTCAACAAATTATTTTACTGTGTAACTCTACTATAAAATGGCAGCAGTCTCTTAAAAAAGAAAAGATTTTAAACAACAGATTTCTGTATGTCTGTCGAATTCAGTGAATTTTAAAGCTTAATTATCACGGTAGTTATAAGTTCTCAATATTAGTCACCATCTGTGTCAAATTAAATTATGAGATTTTCACGATTCATGTAACCCAGGAATTATTTACTGGAGATATACCAGGTTGCTTACACCAATAGTGACCTTTGGGGCAGTGGTGTTGTGCTAATATTTTTTTACCGGAACGAGTATATATAATTATATAGCCAGGGCCGATCCTGGGTAGGCGGCCGCTCTGTGAGTCCTCATGTCCCAAATTTAACGACGGGGGTGATTTTCCATGATAATCCTGGAGGCGGCGTTTTTTTTTTTTTGGACTCATGTCCCAAATTTGACGACGGGGGGAGGGAGATTTCCTCCAATTTTCGCCCGTCGCCAGGATCGGTCCTTTCTATAGCATAAAAAGGAAAGGAAAAACCATGATTTAACGATAAAAAGGCGAAAATACCCGCTCTTCATTTTTGTATGGAAAAAATAAGTGATTCTCTTGGTAGCAACAGTTAAATTTAAATGCGGCCGAAAGGGTTAAAAAAATGGTTTTAAATATTCAAATTCTTAAGTAGTAATTAGTTCGGGTTCGGGTTCACGTATTTGTTTCGGTTCGGGTCGAGTTCCGGTTCAGCAGAAAAAAACGTTCCGGACTCCGGTTCAGAAAAACAAGCCGGTTCGTTTCGGTTCGGGTTCGGTTCAAACCCTTGTTTATAAAAATTCGTCAAAAATTAGAAAAAAAAAATCAGCAATTCTTTTTAATATTTTTTTCAAAACGTCAGCCAATTCGGAACGCGTTCCTGTCCAAAAAGGAAGTACCGGAACGACGTTCCGGAGCGTTCCGGCTCGACAACACTACAGCTTTGGGGCCATTGTCTGGGTGGACAGAACAATTCTTAAAACAGATCATCATATAGGCAAGATACATAGGCTAGTTGAGGTGGGTATAACTGAAGCACTAGATTTAAGATCACTGTAGACCATGATAGTGAAGACCAGAGCCGTGGAGACTATGGTAAGGATAGTGGCAGACAAGTCTAAATTAAAATGTCTTTTGCTGCCAAATTAAAAGCCAATCTATTCAGCTCAATTTTAAACAAAAGAAGTCAATAAACATTATAACATTATGGTTATTTCATAGTCCTTGAAGAAGTATGGAACAGAGACCAGCAATGAGTATTCAAAAAGATAAGTAGAATCGAATCATACTCATAACTGCTGATACTTATACGCATTCGTACTTATTTTAATATCATGGAACCTCTAATCATATTCAAAGTTTGAAGTACTCATCATATTCATACTTAACAACACGTATGATGTTGTTGATTTCGACTCTCCATAACTCAGCATACACTGAGCGCCATAAGTGTGTCAACACCCACTAGAATTTTAAATTTTCTATTATAAAAAATATACTTGTAGCACAACAATAATTGAATTGTTGTTTTTGTTTTAACATTTTATAAGTAATAAATAAAGGTTTTTATTTTTGGAAATTTATTCGACAATTCTCATTTACTTTTCTCGCTATCCTAAGAAAATGAATTATTTCAGTGGTGTTTACTCACTTTTGGCGCTCAGTGTATATGTACACTAAGACTGTAAATTTTGATGAATGATTCGAGTCACTAGAATCATTTATAACTCTTATAAGAATTTTTCTAAAGCTATGAATCTAAATGAGTAGGCTTATGAATCAAACATATTTCAAATGGTATGAGTTTGATGTCAACGTTGTACGCATACGCATTACAACCTGTACTTATTAATCAACGTTGTAGTGAGTATGAATGAATCAGAGCAGAGTAGTTTAATTTCAATATTGTTGACTCAATTATATTCAAAATTTCATGAATACTTATGAGTAGCGAAAAAACGCTTCATTGCTGACCTCTGTTTAGGACAAAGACAAACTCTTGGTTAACTCTTGATTGATGATACTTACAGCAAGAAACGAAATAATTAGACGATGAGAAAGAGTCTTAGAGAGTACTTCATGCTAGTTAAGGTAAGTTATTATTAAACTATAAATTTAGTTTAGATTAGAGTTGTGTAATGAAGCGTAGTTTCCTTCAAGGAAGAGGTTCCACTTATGCCAGCATTTGGGCCAATTACGATACCACAATTAAACATGGCTATCAAAGTAAATCATAAGATTTTCAGGGAAAATTCTGCCATCCAACAATCATTACGAATTTTTTTTTTTTTTGCTGGTGAAGCACCTACTATCGTACCTTTGCATATGAAGTACCTTTTAAACACACCAGAGTATGTTTTTTATTTTTCAAAAGTTTTTCCATAACTCAGCATACATATGTATATGTACAAGAATCACAAAATAGGTATGATTCGGGTACGAACACTAAAATACTCACTAAAAAGTTGTGAGTTTGCTCTGTTTGCTTCTCTGTTTTTTTTTTGCTTATGTGGGTTTTTAATTTTGTTGTAAATGCAATTCACTAAGACTGTAAATCTAGATGAATGATTCGAGTCACTCGAAACTGATTGAGTTCGATTTTGTTTGGCTGCATTTTATATTGAAAGAGCGTTTTAATTAGGGCTTCTCGAACTGTGTGTAATTCTTGTGCGCACTTAAAGATTAGGCACTCATTCTATACTTTTCTTCGAGAAACATCTAACGGCCTTTGTGCAAAACAGTAACTGATCGTTGGACCACTAAGAGAAATTTAAATTTCTGCTTTTAATTCCATTGTATTACTGTTTTGCTTTGATTTTTTTTTTAATAATTTTGACTTTAAAAAATTTTAAATGTATTTCACTTACGAAATAGCATGAGATAATGAAGATGACGTTGATGTTGTCGTTGTCGTTTTTTGTTGTTGTTGTTGTGGAATAGGAATCCACAAAAAAAAAAAAAAATTGGCAACAGCATACGAACGTTTCAAAGATACAAACGTGTGATAAGGGCAACAGAAGTGGAAAACAAAATTTGCCTCGAATGTGGTTTAAATAACCAGGGGAACACGAACATTAAATGTAATACGAGGCTGTATTGAAAATGTTTTATTACTCAATAAGGCAGACGACTGTTAAAAGGTATATTCTCTTAATATTTTTCCATTTTAAAATTTTTTTTAGGGTGAAAATCCTAAAAGCAATGTGTAATACGGAAGCTTCTAGGTTGAGACCAAAAAACAAAAAAATTGAAGTCATATGGATTCTCTGTGTGTTTTTTTGATTCCAAATCCATTTGAAGGCACCCTCGCACATATATGGACTGTTTTAGATTAATTTTAATAACAACAGAGTAGAAAGGGAGAATAAACTTATTTATTGCTGTTGTTATTGTTGTTTATGAGCCACTGCTCATAAGGTAATTGGCACACTTCACAACGGAAATCCCAGCAAAACTGATAGCAACGGTGCGGCAGTTGCAGCAAAAGGTAAATATTAACCAAAAAAAAAAATAATTTTTGCAACAACAAACAACAGACACTACTTTAATAAGTATTTAAGACATAAAATATTAAATTATGGCTCTGGGTATGTACGAATTTGAAGAACCCTACAGGACGTATGAGAAACAATTCATAGACTAATTCACTGATTTTTGCTATTGAAAACACATTCATATATGTGTGTACCCTTACACAGAGCTTGTTTCTTGATCACATGTCATCTTTTTTATGCCATCACTAAGCACGATTGTCTCTTTTATAACGAGCATATTCGTGGCCCCAAGATATAAAACATAAAGAGAGAAGCGTTTGCGGGAAGAAGGCATTAGGAAGAGCAGTTGTAGAACTACGAACTGAAGACGTTAGGTATGACGTCAGGTAGTCGGTCAAGGGCCGATGTGAGGATGAACGTACACTCCTTAGTGAATTCCATCCCATTACAAATCACAGAGAGGTTGCGAATGTCAGCTCACGACATTGAGTTAAAACTATTCCTTCTCCTGCCTAGGGCTGGACAAGTAAATTTTCCACATAACCGGCAGGCATCAATGCAAAATCTTTGTCAGCGACCAAACCTCACAATTACCTGTAAGAAAGCCATCAACAAGCACAGTACAGGCGGAAATGGAGTACAATCTTATCGGTATGTAGAGAACTAATTAGTCATAGTGTGACTACAGATGTTGTAGGCGTCCTGTAACTGATGGGAACCATTAAGTCACTGCTACAAATTAGGAGACGATCAGTAAATCTACAATTCCTCCTGTGGATGCTGGACTATTTAGATGGAAAAGATGGCTCTAAGAATTTGGTATAGCAAGACACCATCCACGGAACTGTAAGGCATCAGGTGAAAACAAATAAAGCAAAAAAAGTGATGAAGAAGGATCACTTCGCTTATACTCGAAACATGAAAAGCATTTTATTATGAAGCACAGGAAGCATTTGAAAGAATTTACTGGTCCACAATATTCTTCCAGCAAGTTCGGCTACCAGCAAAACACCAAAGTAAAGTTGCAATGCAAATGGTGTGTCTGCCTCTTGTATCAACAATAGTAGTAAGCCAGGGGAACCAAAAGTAGCTCTAGACAACTCAGTTATTATTAGCAAACCACTTACCGCTGATATGTCAGCCCGTAAGATTGGTGATAATCGGTAGGGAAGGAGTTAATCAATGACTAACCGCTTTAAGGCTAGTAGGTAGTGTGTAGGCTTATTAGACGAGAGCCTGTGATTCAACCCCTGTCTTGGACATATCAAACAATATGAAAAAAAATATTTATTTCTTTCGGCGGCTTTCTCTCAGCAAATTTCTGCCAATAACTTGGAGAGTAAAATAAAATTCCCATGAAAAATTTTTCTAGTCTGTCGTTCGGAATCGACATTTAATAAAAGGTACAGTCAATCATGAGACAACATTAACACACACAACATGAATGACGCGAGAAGCTAGGTTGTTATGGCGTTGTAATGATCAATTAATTAAGTTAAGTAGAGGTTGTTTGCAACATTTGATTTGAACAAACATTTTGTATGAAGCCTATGCAGCATCATAAGAATTAAATTATGGTGCTCCTCGCTTTTTACCACTGCTTTGTCTGTATTTTAGTTGGTAGATTGTTGAAGTGGCCAAACATCGTATCTGAACTCCATGTAGTAATTTTTTTTTTTTTTGAGTAGTACTAAATACAATATGTTTGTGTGTACGAAATTCAAATGAATACATTTAACGTATGTATGTATGTGTATATATGTATGTAGTATAGAAAGCAACAACAAACCAGTATCAAAATATCTACAACCAATGATTGTGGTTCCGAAACATGAAAATAAGAAGAGAAGCGAGGAAAAAACAAACCCCAGTCATTTATGCTATTGAAAATTGCAAATTTAACAGAGCAGAACATAATTCACAACCTTAAGATATAGACAACAATCACAACAACAACAACAACTACAAACGAAAAAATATGTACATAATATAACAATTACAACAACATCAATAAAATATTATATTTTATACAATGTATAGAGAGTATGGTGTTATAAGACATACATGCTATACATATGTATGTACATACATATGAATATACATAATAAATATTAGATTTTTATACTCTGTGATATTTATTCGGCTGTATGGTACCATGTTTTTAGATAGCAAATCGGTTTTTCATTTCAGCTTGTTTTTTTTTTTTTTTGTTCAACAGTCAATTTTTCTTTTCGTTTCGTTTCATTTTCGTTTTTGATACAATTTTGATCAAATAAATTAAATAAAAATTTTTGCCAACAACTTACTACATACATACGTTCATTCGGTCGGTCGGTGGGTAGATTGGTTGGTTCGTTGCTATTGCTGACGGTTGTGCCATTGCTAATGCCATGCCGCAGTTGTAGTTGCCACACAATAGCAGCTGTTTTAATTCCGTTTGCGGCTTCCTGCAAAAACATCAACGACGAACGACAACGACAACAACAACAATAACAACAACGACGAACGACAATCTTCTCATCGCCAAATAACAGCAGCGGCAACCGTCAAAGATAAAAAACCTCGATTTTTTCTCTCTCATGTTGCCTTTTTCTCGGTTGGTTTCCATTTATTTGCAATAATTTTAAAGCAAAAAAAAACAAATAATTTTTTTCTTCTGCATCGTTTGTAACTCTCAAAGATTTAATGTCAAGCCTGAAATATTTCATTTCGTTTCGTTTAAATGTTTGTTGTAAGTAGTCATTGCAACATTTTTCGTTCGTTTGCCATCATACATAGTATGGGGCTGTGTTTAATCCTCTGGCTTAAACTTTTCTTATTTTTCTCTTTAATTTTTTACAATTTCTTTTTTGCTTTTTATTTAAAACAAATTTTTCTAAATAAGCGAAAATATTGGAAACAATGTGGCATATCTTATGTACCATCATCGTTAGTATAGCATTTGAATTTGGCAACTGATTTTCATTTTGTTATTCTCCTATCCAATAGTTTTTCAATGGGAATCTTTATTTAAATCTTAAAGCACAACAAAAAAAAAAGTAAAAACAAACGCCCATCCTTTACCATGACTAATAATGCTATGCTGGGAACACAGGTAGCCAATAGATTCGTTAGGCTATTATGAGAATAATCATGGGATTAGGTGAGCCTTTATAAAAAGAAAAAAAAAATCACAAGGAAATTGGAATTTAAGAATTGAAAGACATTTTACAAGTCATTGTTTAAATATCAACAAGTTTCGTTTTGAGTATTAAAATCACATTTTCCTTGCTTTCACAATTGAAATTAGTTAGCGCTTGATGTTCATTCTTGTTATTATTTCAGTATGTATTTAAGAGGCGATCGTTCATTATAGTGTCGGCTTACTTGAATATTTCCACATTAACTGTGTTTGCCAATTTCAACTAGTAGCGTAGCTACCTAGGGGCTAGGCGGGGCGGTACCCCGGGGCCCTCAAGCTCAGAGGGCCCTCGAGTCCTTACCAGAAATCACGATCGAACTGAACTTTTGGAAATTTCTACCATTTTCAAAATAAATAATGACAGGTTGGAACCCCACTCTAATCATGACAACTCAGTTGAGAGAAATTCAAAAGTTATGCCTATGGAATTCCCCTAAATTCTTTCTGAAGATTGGCAGTGTTGTCAATTTGACGGATAGTGATATATTCGTTTTATTATTCATCGATGTGCGTTTTATTGTGAATTCGAGATAAGATTTTTTTTTTGAGAACGGTTAAAAAATTAATGCTGTATCAGGAGTAAGTAAGCTAATGTCAATAAACTTTTTTCAACTGGTCAATATAATGGTTCAATTTTATTTGATTTTACCACTCATATTGATGTCCGTTAAGTCAATAAATCGTGTCATATCTATAGATTTCGGCTACAGCTCATTGTATGACGCGAAATATCGTGAAAAATGCAAGTCAGTAGTAGGTACATTAATTCAGGTCCGTGGCCAGAAGATCGTTCATGGTCTCCACCGTTAAATGTGGTAACACTAACGGTGATAATTTTTTTCCGGGGATTTCCCAACGACACTTGCAGCTTATCATTGTGTTTCTATTTGCTTTTATTTTAATATTGACGTCGTCAGTGAACAGTGAGTACCTACCTATTCGAGCACAATCTAATCTTGTATTGTTTAAATATATTAGAAAACTAAAATTATGGATAAAAAGAAGAAACCCAGTGGTGCATTTAAACGCAAACAACGCCAAGAAAGAGAAGATCGTAAACAAAAATTGCCCAAAATTGACAAGTTTTTTAGTCAGCCTTCTGCAAGTACATCTTGTGAAAATATTTCTATTGATATTGAAATATTTATGTTTTTAGAATCTACAAGATATCTGAGAGCAACAATTCAAAATGATTGAGAGCTTGGGGACCAATCTCGAAACCCATCTAATAGAACAAATTAGAGCGTCACAGTTTTTTGCCATCATAATAGATACGACACAGGACATATCGAAGGTAGATCAGCTAAGCATTGTTGTGAGGTATGCAGTAATAACCAGATCGGAAAATGGACAGCCAATGGATATAGAAGTAAAAGAAGTGTTTCTAGGCTTTTATGCAGCCATCAAACATGGCCCGACCTTTATATAATAAACCCTTGAATCTTCTCTATTTCGTTTTATTAGCCAAACCTACACCAAGTATTAATTGTAATTTATGTTGTTACTGTTTAATATTTTTATTACCTGCCCTGCAATGCACAAAAAAGAGCTTATGTAGCTTAGCAGTTTTAAAGTATTTGTATATTTCATATTTTCATTTGATAAAACCTAATCAGTTTACATAGCAGTGGGGCCCCATTTTTTAATTTGCCCCAGGGCCCTTGCTTGCCTAACTACGACACTGATTTCAACCAAATTAACACTCAGTAAACGAACTTTTGTTATGACGGTTATGACATGTCTAGTGAATACTTTGCTGTATTTCAAACTGGTGTCAATATTTCTTTTGATGCATCCCATTGATCGTTGACCAGGGTTACTAGGTATTTAAAGTTTTGTTCTGCTCAAACTATTTTTTCCAATGCTCAGTTATTTTATTTTTTTTTTTTATTTTATATATATGCAAAGAATATGACTTCTGATGTTTCCCTTTTGTCTTCTGAATACTGCAAAGGCTCGAGTCGCTAACCAATTGTTGATGCTCTTATTCTGGTCAAGATGTTATTAAAGTTTTTTAAATTAAAGAAGTTCCTTGAATTACTTGGATTAGCTGTTATTCGTTCGTTCGTTCTTCGTCAACTACGGAATTAAGCACTGAAAAACAGTTTAAATAAATCGTAGGTAGATATATAGGGTGATTTTTTAAGAGCTATAGGAAAAATTTTCAAAAAAAAACACATAAAATTCAGAAAAATGTATGAAATCTTTATTTGAATCGATAGTACGGTCCATATAATTTAATGTTTGAAGATTATTTCATGCAAATGTTGACCGCGACTGCACCGTAGTCTAGTAGGTCGCCGTAGTCTAGTAGGTAGTGTGTTGGCTTATTAGACTGAAGGCCCGAGTTCGAATCCCAGGTAAGACATCAAAACGAAAATATGAAAATATTTCTTCGGCGACTTCCTCTCAGCAGTTTTCTGGCAAAAACTCTCAGAGTATATAAAATTGCCATGAAAAGCTTCTCAAAAAAAACTGTCGTTCGGAGTCGACTTTAAACTGTAGGTCCCGCCACTCATGCATAAAATTAACGCACACAACATAAGTGGTGTGAGAAGCTAGGTCGTAATCCTGACAGAAGGGTTTTAATGACCAATTATGTATGTATGTATGTTGACCGCGACTGCACCTCAAATGGTCCATCCGCTTAGTCCAATTTTGGCATACTCTTTCCAACATTTCGGCCGGTATCTCATGAATAAATGCTGCAATGTTGTCTTCCAATGCGTCAATTGAAGCGGGCTTGTCTGTATAGACATGAGCTTTAACATAGCCCCACAAAAAATAGTCTAAAGGCGTTAAATCGCACGATCTAGGCGGCCAATTGACCGGTCCCGAACATGAAATAAAATGTTCACCGAACTCGCCTCTCAATAAGTCCATTGTTACGCGTGCTGTGTGGCATGTGCCACCGTCTTGTTGAAACCACATGTCATGCAAGTCAAGCTCTTGGATTTTGGGCAAAACAACATTAAAGCATTTATGTTGGAAAGAGTATGCCAAAATTTGGACTAATCGGATGGACCATTTGAAGCGCAGTCGCGGTCAACATTTGCATGAAATAATCTTCAAACATTAAATTATAAGGACCGTACTATCGATTCAAATAAAGATTGTTTTTTTCTGAAAAATTTTCCTATAGCTCTTAAAAAATCATCCATTATGTATATGGTACGCCTGATAATTATTGGCGTATGGTGGCCAATCATACTTTCTATAGGAAAACTGGTACTTGTTCAAAATTCCTTAGCTTCTGTTAATCCATCCTTCTGAGATGAAATATGTTTGCTCTAGGTATTTTTTCTTAAATATTGACATTGTGGGTACAGTCAGAATCGCTTCAAAGTATCTTCGCAAATCTTCCTGTTTTGTCGTTGTTCCACAATAGCCGATGCTCCATTTCTGTTCAATTTTGTAGCCTGGTTTTCAATTCACATAAAAGACATTGGTTTAGCCAAGTCTGTGTCATGTAATACTTAGGCCCGTTCAATGGTGAACGTTATAAGGGCATAATTTTGCAGATTTTTGTACCTCAATTAGCTGCTATTAATCTTGCTGACATGTGATTCCAATGGAAGGCTGTCATACGCCCTACAGTGTGTCCTTCAATTAATTAGCTCATAGCAACTTTGTATGAGAGAGTAATTTCACGTAATGGTTTAAATTATTTGCCATCATGGAAAGCTTCTCATATCTGTTGTTCGGAATAAACGTCGAACTATTAATACACTCAACAAGGGTGGTGTTAGAAGCTAGATTGTTATACTGGCTAGAGCGTTGTCAATACGGTCGACCCCCGGAAGTCCTCGATATATATACCGACGGCTCTATACTCGATAATGGGGTTGGAAGCGGTGTCTACTCTGGGAAACTGGACCTGAATATTTCTCTCCGTCTGCCGGACTACTGCAGCATGTTTTAGGCGGAGGTGATGGCAATTTACCGGGCCGCTCAATGGATCCTCGTCAACGATGCTCCTTGCGTCTCGGTCTTTTCTGATAGTCAGGGCGCGATAAGATCTCTATCGGGTTTCGTGAATAACTCTAGGATCGTTACGGAATGTTGCCGCTGTCTCGAACTTCTTTCGGGGCGCTTCACCAGTGTTTCTCTGGTGTGGGTCCCCGGGCACAGTGACATTCCGTGAAACTGTAGGGCCGACGAGTTCTTCAGAGCTGGTGCGCTCCTTCCGGAATCCTCTTCTGTTGAATTGAGTATGCCACTTGCCACGGTCAAGTTGATCATTGCGCCAACCTATCCTGGGTCAATGAGGAGTCCTGCTCCACCGCTAGACTCACCTGGCCCTTGATGGATAGAAGGCGTACCAACCAATTATTTGGTCTTGGTCGTGATGTCATCTCGACTACAGTGGCCGTGCTTACAGGTCATTGCGTCATGGGTAGACACGCGGAGAGAATGAGGCTCCCTTTTAACGACTTTTGCCGTGGATGCTGAGGAAGAGGAGACTGTTATTCACTTTCTTTGTCAGTGCCCGTCTCTTGCTAGGTGTAGATATAGGTTATTTGGCTCCCCATTCCTTGTTAGCTTAACGGAGCTATTATCTATTGACATCAAGGATTCGTTCATCAAACTTTCTGGCTGGTTTTACAGTGCGGGGTAGTCGTGCTTTTGTTGTGCAGCCCTTGCGCTGACCAACTTCTTCCTTTTCCCTGATTTTGGTGGAACTTGGTCTGTACAGGGACTTCGTTCACCCATGGCATCACAACGGGCCGCTATGCGTGCTCAAGTGAGCTTTGTGATATCAGAGCTACCACTCCGACCTAACCTAACCTAGAGCGTTGTCATGGCCAACTAAGTAAATAATTTTTGTAACAATTTGTAATCAAATACAGAAGCTTTCATTCATTCCTGGTTTATCCATTAATCATAGCAAGTTATGAATATGAAAGTAATAAATTTATGCATTAGCAGGCCTATTTACCATTTTTGAATTAAGCAAACAAAGTGAAGGGTCGAAATTACTACAACACTTAAGGTATACAGAGCTATTAATTCTTATTAAATCTTTAAAATTAATAACGAGAAACACACAAGAAAACTTATTACAATTTGTGACGACATAAATCAAAAACATAAAGTGACAGTTGAAAAAAAATTATTTTGAACGACTGACGTTAAGATTTATCACAGCATTAGCAAAAAGCGTGAACAAAATCAAATGCAAAGAATAACAAACAAACAGCACATCCATCGTTTAATAGGGAGCTTTGAAAAAACTTAGAAAAAAAAAAAGAAAGAAACTAAAAGTGAATGTGAACCTATTATTACAGCAAATACTGTAAATTTTGTAAAATATAAATATGAATCAACAAATAATCATGATTTACGGCAGGAAGTATAAATGTTGTGAATCTTTTGAACACACACATACAAACAAATGTATGAGCAGAGTGAGTGTATTTTTGTGGGGCATAAACGCATTTTTTCATTTTAAATTTAATCAAATGAATGAAATGTTGACTGAAAGCGGAAACTTTGATTTCTTAAATGTAGACAGGGGTCATTTAATTTATCATGTACAGCCTGCCTGTACACAAAAGTCTGTATCGATCAATGGTTCTTGCTGTAGGAATGTAAGGCAATGAAGAATATTTTTTTTTTTTTTTTTTGAAAATAAAAAATATTTCATGCAAACTCTGCTTTTTGATTTTATTTATTCAGAACATTTTCGACCAGAAAATATTCAAATTTATCATCAACAGCACAACATCATCACCAGCGTTGTCAGCGTGTTGCTTGTTGAACTGCTTCATTTCCTAAACGTATTTTATTAGATAAAAAACCAATTTTCGAAAAGGGAAAACCATAGCATGGCATGAAAATAATCACAAAAAAAAAAAAAAAAAAAAAAAAAACCATAAATGTAGCAGGCTCCAGCATTTCGTTACGTTCAAACGAAATGAAATGCATGAGTTACAGAAATGAAATCAAGTCCCAACAGAGTCAATATTTATTCAACGTAAATAAACAAAACAAGAAATAATAAAAAAAACAAAAAAAAAAAAAACAAAAAGAAACAAAAAATAAAATAAATAAATAAAAATTGGCATACAATTTATTTATTTGATTTTCTTCTCTTTCCCTGGATATTTTCGTTTCCGCACAAACACGAAAAAAATAAAATTCAAACTGGAAGAAATAAATTATACAAAACGTGACCCTTTGATATCTGCGTTCTTCCATGGGCATGAAACTGCAAAATAACCAAAAAAACAAAAAAAAACAAAAAATTACAAAATAAATGAAATGAATTGAATTGAAATCTATAGCGTAGTGAATTTATATAAGTGTGACAACATTTTTTGCACACAAATCAAACGTAGTATTTCATACTTGCTACACAGCGTCTCTTATAATGGCATTTCAAATTAAAATGATTTTTAACGGCAATAAATGTCACTTGATTTCTATTTCGAATCATTTTTCTTAGAGTTTTTACATAAAGACTGAGTGGTCATGTCATGTCTTTATGAAATATTTTTTCTTTTTCTAATTAATTAATATTGTTTGTCAGGAAATAAGGGAATACTTTAGCATTTCTTAGCACACAAAACATTTGAAAGGGGAAAAATGAATACAAACTTTTGTAAAGAAAATTAAATTTCTAATGAATGTTACTCTCTTCCTTATTAATGAATAAATTATCTTTGGACATTAAAAAGCCTGCATATTTCATAGCTCATGTTTATATCAATAAACAATATATGCCAGCTTTAAGCCATCGAGTGTTGAAACGTATTATTTTGGTGTGCATTGTAAATAAAAATTCATTATATTGGTGACACCTCTTATCTACAAGAGTGCCTTGTCATTAATGTGTAAAAAAAATTGTTGTATTTTAATTGCATTGCAAAGTATTGGGTTTTTTAAAAAAAATTTGAGTTTAAAAATTGAAATACTAGCTGCCTACCTGCGCGCGTTGCTATGCCTCCAACTAAAACAAATTTGAATCATTTTATTGATTTTGTTCATTTAAAAAAAAAAAAGTGACATAAACTTTAAAAGTGTAGAGATTTTTGATTATGAACATTTATTGAAGTGCTGTCGGAAATTGGTAATACCAACTTATAAGCGTTCGTCGGCTCATGCGCAACAACTTTGCTAAAGATCATAACATAATCAAATGCACAGTTTACGATTTAATTCATTTTTAGTAATTCTCAGTGGCGCCACCTGTCGGAAATTGGTCATACCAACTTATAAGCCTTCGTCGGCTCATGCGCAACAACTTTGCTAAAGATCATAACATAATCAAATGCACAGTTTACGATTTAATTCATTTTTAGTCATTTTCAGTGGCTCCACCTGTCGAAAATTGGTCATACCAACTTAGAAACCTTCCCCAGCTCATGCGCAACAACTTTCTTAAAAATCATGAAATGATCAAATACACTGTTTACGATTTAATTCATTTATAGTAATTCTCAGTGGCGCCACCTGTCGGAAATTGGTCATACCAACTTATAAGCCTTCCTCGGCTCATGCGCAACAACTTTGTTAAAGATCATAACATAATCAAATGCACAGTTTACGATTTAATTCATTTTTAGTAATTTTCAGTGGCTCCACCTGTCGAAAATTGGTCATACCAACTATGAAACCTTCCCCGGCTCATGCGCAACAGCTTTGCTAAAGATCATGAAATGATCAAATACACAGTTTACGATTTAATTCATTTTTAGTAATTCTCAGTGGCGCCACCTGTCGGAAATTGGTCATACTGACTTATAAGCCTTCGTTGGCTCATGCGCAAAAACTTTGCTAAAGATCATAACATAATCAAATGCACAGTTTACGATTTAATTCATTTTTAGTAATTTTCAGTGGCTCCAACTGTCGAAAATTGGTCATACCAACTTAGAAACCTTCGTCGGCTCATGCGCAACAACTTTGCTAAAGATCATGAAATGATCAAATACACAGTTTACGATTTAATTCATTTTTAGTAATTCTCAGTGGCGCCACCTGTCGGAAATTGGTCATACCAACCTAGAAACCTTCCCCGGCTCATGCGCAACAACTTTGCTAAAGATCATAACATGTTCAAATGCATAGTTTACGATTCTATAAGGTACATACAAACATACTTACATTTTTATATATATAGATTTTTTAGGTAAATCAAAAAAAGTGGGCGCAAAAGTGGGCGGGGCAAAATTTTCTCTTGATGAAAACTTTAAATGGATAAATACAAACAGTTGAAAGAAAAATTAGTCAAATCGATGGAGCCGTTTTCTGATTTTAGATAAATAGAAAATGTGGGCGTAAAAGTGGGAGTGGCAAACTTCACATAAACCATCTACTAAATAGTCCGAACAAAGCCTAAACATTTGGCTTGGATAGGTGAGTCCGTTCTTGAGTTATAAAATGACAACTAAAAGTGGCATTCATTTTTATATATTAAGATTATTCACAGCTACGACGTAGGCGGGTCACCCATTATATCTAATTTTCCCGAACTAAATTGTATACACAAGTGACTTTACATTACTGACTTACTTAATTGGTCATTATTACCCATTTAGTCAGGATTACGATTGAGTTTCTCACAGCACCCATATTGTGTGGGTGAATTTTATCCATAAGTGGTGAGGCTACCTATAGTTTAAAGTGGTCTTCGAACGCCAGATTTTTAGGAAACTATTCATGGCATTTTTATATACGAGTTTTTGACAGAAGAGTGCTGTCAGACATACGCCGAAAGAAAGATTTTGTTTTAGTATTTCGTTATGTTCGAGATTTCTGAGCCAGAGATTGAACCATGGGTGCTCGTCTAAGAAGCCAACACCTACTGGACTACAGCGACTTCGTATATCATCATGAAAATAGTCAGATGGCATGATATTGACTCATAGTTTGAAGTGAGGTACAATCTTGTTAAAAACACCTGCTCATTTTGAACAAAATAGTAAATCATCATATTACGGTACCTTGTATCATTGGCGGTAAAATTTCCTAATGGAAAATAATATTCACCCTTATTCTGGTTGTCGTCGTCGTCGTCGCCGTCGTCGTCGTTACCAAAAATGATGTCGATAAAATCAGAGTCGACACAACACAATATCGACGGCGTATTGACTCACAGAATACCAAATGTGTGTCCGACAGTCATCTATAACTGTCAATAACGACAAACAGAATACCAATTTTAAACTGTCGACGCAAGACGACGTCGACGACAACCAGGATAAGGGTGATTATAATGCGAATGGAAAAATAATGTAGTTTCTAAGGATAAACTTGAAATTTTTTTTCTCATTTTGATACTCTAAAGAATTGGTTTTTTTTTTTTGTTTAAATAATCTAAGATTTACAAGGTGATACAAATGATCTATGCTAAGCAATCTTATTATTATACAGACACCATGTTGGACTTAGCATGTAAAATTCTTTTGATTTTTAACAAATTGATTAAATCAATTTTTCGGTTACGAAATCTACCCAATTTTGTAAAAACTTAATGCCATAAAACTAATTTCCTTTTTTTTTTTAATCTACCACTCACTGTTCGCAATAGCAAAAACCCATTAAAATTATAATTTATTTGTATTCTAGAATGTTTAACATCAAATAAAATTTATTTGCATAACTCTCTGTGTAGCAAAACATTTTCCCTTTGAAGTAAAAAAGAAAAAATTTAATTTTATATTTTAACTTTTTGCCATATTCAGCCAAAAGCCATTTAAACTTTTTATCTGTACTCGTATGTATATTTAAAGTTTTATTGTAATACTTCCACTAAATCAGTTATTAACACAACACAACTAATATGAAACGAATTTCATTTCCCTTATTGGCTCAAACATGATAATGATGAAAATAAGCAAAACTAAACTGTTTAAATATAGGGTGTTTTTTATAGAGGTATAGAACTTTAAGTTGCAATAAAACAACGATGGATTATTCGATTGACATGAATTTTATTTATCCGAAAGATAATCTTGTGGCATTACATTTTAAACATGATTTCCGGCATATGACCGCCACGGCTGGCGCGGATGTAGTCCAATCTGGACGTCCAATTTTCGATGACTTTTCCCAACATTTGTGGCGGTATATCGGCAATAACACGGCGAATGTTGTCTTCCAAATGGTCAAGCGTTTGTGGCTTTACCGTATAGACCAATGACTTTACATAGCCCCACAGAAAGTAGTCTAGCGGTGTTAAATCACAAGATCTTGGAGGCCAATTCACAGGTCCAAAACGTGAAATTAGGCGGTCACCAAACGTGTCTTTCAATAAATCTATTGTGGCACGAGCTGTGTGACATGTTGCGCCGTCTTGTTGAAACCACATCTCCTGAACATCATGGGTATTCAATTCAAGAATGAAAAAGTTAGTAATCATGGCTCTATACCGATTGCCATTGACTGTAACGTTCTGGCCACTATCGTTTTTGAAAAAGTACGGACCAATGATTCCACCAGCCCATAAAGCGCACCAAACAGTCAGTTTTTCTGGATGTAACGGTGTTTCCACATACACTTGAGGATTACCTTCACTCCAAATGCGGCAGTTTTGTTTGTTGACGTAGCCATTCAACCAGAAGTGCGCTTCATCGCTAAACAAAATTCGCTTATGAAAATCGGGAACAACGGTAATCTCGTTTTGGGCCCATTCGACGAATCTACGCCTTACTTGATGATCGTTTGGCTTCAATTCTTGCACGAGTTGGATTTTGTAAGCACGCAAACCAAGATCCTTCCGCAAAATCTTCCATAAAGTGGATGGACACAGATCTAATTCCTGTGCTCGATGGCGGATGGACTCATTCGGGTCTTCCTCAATGCTACGCTCTACAGCAGCAATAGCTTCTTCTGTACGCACCGTACGGCGTCTCTGGGGATGCCAGTTATCAATAAGAGTAAACGTGGTGCGAAAACGTTCCATGGTTAATCGAATTAACTGCTCTGATGGACGATTTTGTCAAGAAAAAACGGACGTAGTGCGCGATACGTTTTCCGCACAGAACCATTATTTTCGAAATAAAATTGCACTATTTGCAAGCGTTGTTCAGGCGTGAGTCTATTCATGATGAATTGCCAAACCAAACTGAGAATAAATCACTTGACAGCTGTTAAATCGGTCGCCATCTTGAAAAGTAATGCCAACTTAAAGTTCTATACCTCTATAAAAAACACCCTTTACATATGCAATTACATACATATATAATGAATAATAATAGAATAATAATAGAATAATATTTTTAAAATAACTTTTAATAACCACAAGGTATAGGAAGATAAAATGAAAACATTGTTAAAGAGAAGTTTATTTTATTCTAAAAGACTATTCAACAACCTGTGCAACAATTGCTGATGATGATAAGGAATAAAATGAAATTCGAATGAAAGAACATTTGAGTACAGTGATGGAGAAAAACTTGAGTTTCTTCAGAAGTCATGTAAAGAAAAATCCATCCACAAATTACCCCTGAAACTACTGACGATTCATAAATATTTTTGTTTACGACCAACATTCCGGGGATGGCCGCTACTTAGAGGAAAATGGGATGTAGGAGGTAGAAAACAGAGAATAGTATTTAGGCGGAAATTAGCAGGCAAATGATGGAGCCAGAGCTTTTCTGTGGAGCGGAAATAGATGTTTGGAAAGAAAAATTCAACGAAAAGACAGATAAACGTATACAAAGACTCTTCCCAAACCGAAAGGGTTTGAGAGAATTAAAACTTTTATTGGCAAATTACAATATCTATTCCTGGGTCAACCTGAGGAGAATAACCGGTTTTTTGACAAGATATTATAAATTCTAAGCACACTTGTTCAGAATGGAAATCATTTGCAATCCAAAAATGTAGATTCAGAATCATCAGAATACATATTTGGCACATTTAAAGTGTATAAGGATACCCTATATAGACTGAGTAATATATCATATGGTCCAGGTGTATCGCTTTACGATGTCACAAACGTCCGCAATACTCGTAAGAGCTTTGACAATTCACTGGTCAAATACTGGTGGTCACTGGTGAAATACGATATTCAAAATGGTCACTTGACTTTCGACTTTTGAGTTTTGTTTTCCAAATTGACAGCATCCATGTATTCCTCTATTTGATGGCTGAAAATCAAATTCTTTATAGTTGGTGCTATGGTCCCTACTAATTTTGATGAGGGTTTGTAAACTTTTTTCATTTGGTTTCGATTTTCTGACATGATGGAGTATATCAGCATACGAATTTATAAAAAAAATAAAATTTCCATATCCATATAAATGCGTACACCATACTTATACGAGTATATTACCGGAGTTCCTATAACGAAGATAATGCCATTCTAAAATAATTTTAAACAATTCTACTACAACCTATTTATATGCTTTTAAGCTATATTTTTTTTTTTTTTTTTTTATTTATTTTACTATCAATGTAACAACTTAAAAATTAAAAATGTTTATTATTTACATATATTGAGTTTTTACATAAAGTATTGCAACAATTGAAATCTTATTTTTATACCATAAATGGTGCTTTTCTATTATATGTTAACATTTATAGGAAAAAAGATAGTAAAAACCTATTGAATTTTAAAGAAATTTTCGTGTTATAAACTTCTTTCACCTTAGTGGAAGAAGGTTAAGAAAAGATATACACTTACAAATTTCTTATTAAATTATAGTTAGATGATCTGTTTCGATCCTCAAAGCTTCTTGTTAATTTATTTATGACTTCGTTGATGGTATATTCTTTGTAATATCTATGTAGTCGAAATGTTGGATAACGCCTTGGTAAATTATATATGATTTTAAGGTTCTTATTTTGGATAATCTGCAGCTTTTTCTGATATGTTTTAGCGACTTTAGTGTACCAGACTTGAGATCCATAAGTCAAAATTGGTCGAATGCACATTTTATATAATAGCAACTTATTTTTAATGTTGAGCGTAGATCTGCGGTTCAAAAGTGGGAAAAGTGCACATCCGCATTTAACAGCCTTTTCACAAGTTTTCAAGACGTGGTTTTTGAATGTTAGTTTTTTATCTAAAGTTATACCCAGATATTTCACTTCATCTTGTATGGAAATTTCAGTTCCCTGAAAACATAGTGGAATGCTTGGAATTCTTTTAGGGGATTTATTAAATGGAAAGATTATGGCTTGTGTTTTTGTTTCATTAATCCTTATCTTCCATTTGGAGAAATATTTATCGGCATGCTCGAGAGCTCTTCTCATATTTTTTATTATAGCATTAGTAACTTTTCCGCTTGCTATGATAGCTGTATCGTCAGCGTATAGGGCTGTGTGTTGATCTTTTAGGACTTTAAAATCAGATGTATATAAGGAATACAAAATGGGTGAAAGCACAGACCCTTGTGGAACTCCAGCTGGAATATTTCTTTCTGTGGAATTACTTCCATCAATGGTTACAATAAAGGTCCTATTGCTCAGAAAACTGTTAATGATTTTTTGCAAATACGTCGGAAATCCTAAATTGTTAAGTTTATAAATGAGACCGTTGTGCCATATTGCGTCAAATGCTTTCTCAATGTCTAAGAATACAATTCCAGTGCTTCGTCTAATGCGTTTATTGTTCTGTATGAAATTTATTATCCGTTTGACTTGATGAACTGTTGAATGTTCCTTTCTAAAACCAAATTGTTCATTATTTATTAAATTATTCTCTTCTGAAAAATCCAATATACGTTGCAGTACAATTTTCTCAAAAATTTTGTCAAGGCAATTCAGCATACTAATTGGTCTATAACTTTTTGGTGATTTCGCATCTTTTCCTGGTTTTAGGATTGGAATAACCTTTGCTCTTTTAAAACTATTTGGGAAATAACCGTTTTTTAGACACCAGTTAAAGATGTTTGTAATAGCAGTGAAGAAAGTGTCAGGCATATATTTTAATACAATTGATTTTATACCATCAATACCAGGAGCTTTACAATTTTTGAGTCTTTTTGTAACCATTTTAACCTCTTCCTTTGTAGTTAAATTTATATTGTTAGGTATAATTTGGGAGTTCAGCCATTGCATATGACCCATCACTTTAGATTCTGCTTTGGAAGTCATGTTAATTGTTGTTTTATGGGAGTTTTCGAAAACGTTTGCAATTACGTTGGCTTTTTCAGTACTATTGTACACTTCAGCGCCATCTACATTTATACTTTCACTTTTTACTTTTTCTCCTCTCATTGCTTTTGATAGTTTCCAAAATTTTTTGCTACCCAGTGGCAACTTTTTGATGAACTTTGACCAGCTGTTATTTCTATCTTTTAACACGTGCTTATCTATCATAAAACTCAGCTGTTTCAAAATGCATATGTTTAAATTTCTTTCTGATGGATTAACACTTCTTTGTACTTTTCTCCGAATTCTGTTTCTCTGACCAATTAAGAGTAATGTACCTGCAGAAAGTTTTTTCTGCCAGATTTGATTTTCTCCAAAAGGAATTTGTTTTGCTGCTTCTTGTGCTATGTAAGTGATTTTGCTTAACAATTCTTCTACATTCAAACTAGTTACAAGTGCACGGTCAATATTGTTTTCTTTTATCTTTCTATCGACCCATTCCCCTATAGATTTCCAATTGGCAAGCTTGTACAAAGGAATTTGTTGAATATGTTTCAACGTTGAACCATGAATCCTGCATGATATGGGTAAGTGATCAGAGTTAAGTGTTCCC
This sequence comes from Sarcophaga caerulescens, assembly GCA_927399465.1. NCBI lineage: Eukaryota > Metazoa > Arthropoda > Insecta > Diptera > Sarcophagidae > Sarcophaga > Sarcophaga caerulescens. The sequence continues at coordinate 138,470,293 of OV656872.1, read as the reverse complement.
GGGTGTGCTATAAGCGAGGATATTTGCAACGAGGAATTGGAAAGAATAATATCAACGACAGATGGTTGTGTTGGAGTTACGTTCGGACTAAAGCGAGTAAAAGAACTTGGGGAATAAATATAATAGTTAGAGTTGAGTTGGTGATTAAATAAAGCTATGCCAGCAGTGTTATTTTGTATACAATTCCAACTAGTGTGGCGGGCGTTGAGATCTCCAAATATGAAATAGTCTGTTGAACCAGCTGTTAATTTATTTAAATCATTCAAAAAATGTGCTGTATATTTTGGACAGTAAGCAGAAGTAAATCTAACCGGTCTATTGTTTATGGATATTATGATGGAAATATTTTCTATTGCAGACGTTGAGATTTTGGATATACGCTGATGTGGAATGGATTTTTTGATAGCTATTAATACACCACCTCCGTGCGTTGGACGATCTTCTCTGTATATAAAATAATTAAACAAATGTATTTTGTTACTTTTACTTAAAAATGTTTCATTAATAAACAAGATATCTATTTGTTTTTCGTGGAGAAAGTCTTCAAGCTGTGTAACGGAGGCTTTGGTCGTTATGCCCCTAGCGTTCCAGTGCATAACTTTTAATATCTGTTTCGGAATTGATCTATATGACATGTTTTAGCATCATACCTAAAACACGCATTTTATCATACTTATTTTTACATTTCTGGAGAGCATCAAGTGCTTCAAAATAGATTTCTAGAATCTTTTCATTCGAAATATTATCATCTTCATTATGCTTATTATTAGAATTTGCCATATCTGCATATGAAATTTTCCGATCCTTTCCGTTTGATACACTAAATGGAGTGAGTAAAGGATCTTTAAAGCCATGAATAGAACTGTTATCATCAGACGTGTATAGAACATTTGAGATCTTTTTAGAGACTCTGCTCGGGAGTTGTTTCTGCGTTACTTTACGTCGAGCAAGTAAATATTCTTTTCTGGATGGACATTTAGGATCGTCCGCTCGGTGATTGACATTTTGTAGTTTCCTCTTTATACAATTACAGCATTTGTATATCACTGGACCTCCGTCAGGAACTTTGTTCATTTGGCAGATAGCGAAATCGTGAGGGCCCCCACAGCCCAAGCAGGCAGCTACGCGATGGCAGTTTGATGATCCATGGCCATACATTGTACATTTCGTACATTGAGTGGGACCTTTAGCACGTTTCAAAGGGTTGCGCCAATGAACTACTACATTATAGAAGTACCTAATTTTTCGGACATCCCTTTTTGTAACTTGACTTCTATCAAATTCCACACAGTATAAAGCATCATCCACATTAGACCGAGCTGTTGGAATTTCTTTAATGGAAACAGCATCTATATTGAAAGTTGATTTGAGCTCGTCTTTAATTGTCTTTATATCAAGCTTGGGTAGACCAAATAAGATTAATTTAAACTTCTTATTGTCTTTAACAGGATGTGTAAAGAATTTCACCTCATTCAATTTTAATTTTTTAATAGCCTCTTCGTATTCCACTAGAGAGTTTGGTATCACCTTTATTCCAATAGATAACCGTTTGTACTTACAGTTTATTCCTAAGAGTTGCATTACGTCTTTGAACCTGTGGCAATTATCTATAGTAATTGGCGGCACTCTTTGCTTCTCTTGAATGTCATGACCTACATCCACACTAGTATCATCGTCATCTCCATCTAGGTCAGATAGACACTGATATCTATTACTGCTGCTTGGTATGGCAGACTCTTGTTTTTTGTATTTAGGGTTATTTCCCCAAAATCTTTTGCGTTTAGAACTCATGATTCTTGTTTTTCTTTTTTTTTTTTATTATAATTTAGTATGCAAAAAATTTACAAGAGTCAGCTGATAGTTTACACGTCTTTATGCTACAAATGTTGCAGTAAGACTGTTTTAAGCTATATACGACCAGTTAGGTATGGGCTTTTTATGTGGTTTCGAGCCTTGAAATTCTTTTATTGCAATCTGGTTTCCAATTTAAGGCAAACTATGGAAATTGTAAATTCCCTAGCGTTTACTTAGTATGTATCCTGCCTTAGTGTGTCCTATCCATGTGTGTTGCTTTTGTATTCCAAAAAGTTTGGTGCATTGCCATCTAGAATGTCTCCTTCCCATAGCCAAAAGATTCATAAATCTATGGAGGCAACGATAGGCAGGCATGGACTTAATATGTTTTCGAAATGTCAGAACCGAGGTATATAAAACTCTATTCGCCTTTAAGAGTGGACTAAGCATAATTGGTTCAGTGTTAAACAACATCACATTAATTTGTATACACTTGATCATAGGCCGGTATGTAAAGGGTTCGCCAAATAACTTTTTTTTTTTTTTGAAAATGCTTTAAAAAAAAAACTACTGAATATTTTCTCAAATTTCTTTTTTTATTTGAAAGTACAATCCTTCCGGTTAATAATGGAAAAAAATTTCATTCAAATGGCTGCCTCTGCTGGCCATGCAGTAGCCTACAAGATCGGTCCAATTTTTAAGCACATTATCGATTGTTTGCAGCTGTATTTCACCAATGGCTTCACGAATATTGTCCTTTAAAGCGTCAATTGTCTCTGGCTTGTCGACGTAACACTTATCTTTGACGGCACCCCACAAATAATAGTCCAACGGTGTCAAATCGCAGCTCCGAGGTGGCCAAACGACATCAGCTCTGCGGCTAATAATGCGATCTTGAAAAACAGGGCGCAAAACATCGAGTGTAGCTTCGTCTGTGTAGCACGTAGCGCCGTCCTGTTGAAACCAAATGTTGCCAATATCCTCCTCTTCAATTTTTGTGAAAAAAAATTCGTTCAACATGGCCCGATAACGACCGCCATTGCCTATGTTTTGCAAGGTTTTGTATTCTGCAACATTACCATGATTTTCAAAGTAATGTCGCAATATTTCCCAGCGTTGTTCAAGCGTATACACAACCATATTCGTTCAGCGGAAGGATAAAACTAATTATCTGTCAAATCAAACATGAGCTAAGTGTTACCATTCACGAAATAAGCACTAGTTGAAAAAAAAAAAAACGTTAGATGGCGGACCCGATAGAACTCATTAGACTACAAGCAAATCAATGCTGGCTGAGATGTTGGTAGTAAACTATTAAAAAAATTATTTGTTCCCGATTTTTAATCATACGCTCAGTATATGCAATGACAATGCGTCGATAGTTTACTAATTGTTAGCGTCACCGAAACGATAAAAGAGGAGCTCTGAAGTGAAGAACAGAACGTGGGAGTTAACCACAGTACACAGTGTCTGTTCATCAAGTAAGAAGCAGTGGGAGATGATGGATCTATATCGAAGTATGTGCCTAGCCTTGGCAGGCAGCCCTTGCAAGGATGCAGTAGTCCAACAAACTACCCTTTAGTCCTTATAGTAGCCCAGTCTTACTATTGTAATCCTTACAAAGTGATTACAAAGTTTTTTAACGCCATGCTTCCGAAGTCTAGCAAAACTTAAAATATCAGTTGCCTGTTTATCTATCATTTCGAAAAAGCATTCCTTATTCGATATACGATTTCGGTTATAATGGACAGCAACGTGCTATTAGAAAAGTAAACCAGATAATTCAATAATAATAAGGAAAAGTTGTTTTGAAGATTAAAATACTTTTCCAGGTCTTTTGATCAGAACAAATAGAAAAGTTCTTTACCAAACGAAACACGCAAAATTTTCTGTTGTATAGGGCTATCCATTTCGTGGTTTCAAAAGTATGGGACTGGAATTCGATATCTGTCAAACCAAGTTGTGAAACCAATTTTTTTCTTTTCAGTTGAAAGTCTGACATTGACGAAAATGGATCGCTTAACTATCACACAACGCATAAAAATTATTAAAACCTACTACAAAAATGGTGATTCTGCCACAGCCACGTATCGAAAAAAATTTTCTTCAGCGATGAAGCACATTTCACACTCGGTGGGTATGTTAATAAGCAAAATTGTCGTATTTGGGGTTCTGAGAATCCTCAAGTAACTGAAGAGAGGCCATTACATCCAGAAAAAGTCACTGTTTGGTGCGCACTTTGGTTCGAAGGTGTGATTGGACCTTACTTCTTCGAAAACGACGATGGAACTACTGTCACCGTCAATTCGGAGCGTTATGGTCATATGATAACCGACTTTTTTTGCCTGCTATTGAAGAATACGACTTGGAGAATATGTGGTTTTAACAAGACGGTGCCACATGCCACACAACTCGAGCGAATATGGCTTTATTTCAAGAGACCTTTCCTGGCCGCGTAATTTCTCGTCGTGGCGATATCAACTGGCTACCAAGATCATGCGATTTGACACCATTAGACTTTTTTGTGGGGCTACGGGAAAGACCCACAAATTTATGCAGATAAACCTTCAACGCTTGAGAACTTAAAAACCAACATTCGTCAAGTTATGGCAGAGATACCGCCCAATATGTGTCAAAAAGTGGTCGAAAATTACCTCAAAAGAATCAATGCTTGCAACACTTCGCGTTGAGGTCATTTAAATGATGTAGTGTTTCACACATAATGTCAAAATTCAAACTTTACAATAAAAAAGAAACATCATGAAAAAAATATTTTATATGTGTTTTATTTACGTTTACTTTTGAAACCACGAAATGGATAACCCTTTACAATAGAATTAGCACCACCAGAAAGGAGCGTTAACATTCTTTGAATACAACTGGAAGTGTGTTGCTTGTACAATGTTATGAAAATTGTGTTTAAGTGATAGTCTATTTATTTCACTAACTGTATTTATAGACATACATACTATACATATGTATAAGCACTGGAAAAAAAAAAAATTTGTTCTTTAGTAAGTTATAAACTTATCTTGAAAATATGTTGAAAACATTTACGTAATTGTTGTACTACAATTTACAATATTTATTATTATTAGAGAAGTCAATATTGTAACTGCTAACATTGACAGTCTAACTGCCTACATACATATATGCTCGTAGAGCATGAATGTCAATTGAATTGTTTTTTATAAAATTTCATTAATGATAAATGGCCAACAACAATTTGTTGAACTAAACAATTGTGTAAATAATTACGTTGATAATGTATAAACGGAAAAAAAGAAAAACAGAAATACAATTCAACAAATGCATTATTGACAGCAAAATAAATGTATGTAATGTACACTAATATCATGGGGTGGAGTAATAAGGGTGCATAGCCTTAAAAAATCGTACCAAATGTTAAAATGAAATATAGAGTATCACAAACATTTAAATGAATCTACAGTTACTGATACAATCAGCCATTAAAATATAAACAATTTATTTTAAAATAATATACGAAACAATAAAAAATTTAATACATAATACGATCGATCGATGGGAGAGAGAGTGAGAGTGAAATGTAATACTGTGAACAATTTTAATTACGAACTATTTAAATTATTTTTTAAATTATGTATGCACGAGCATATGTATAATGTAGTAGAGGTACGTTTTTGACAACAATGTCATGTTGTTAAAAGTATAGAAAGAAATACAAAAATTCAAACGAATAAAGTTTCTAATTTTAGTTTCTAAATATTACACACATGTACACACACACACGTACACAACACTATTATTTTCTGTAATACTTTGTTTGTAATACATACTAACAATTTATTAAAACAAATAAAATGAAATGTCAATATTAGCAATGAACTATAATAATGACAAGTGAATTGAAAACATAACAACTACAACAACAACAACAAGAACAACAACAACAATAATAATAATAATAACAATGATAAATTTAACAATGACAACAGAACAAACAAATAATCATGAACACACAGTCAGACAACCAAACAAAATTGAAACAAAAAAAAAAATATAATTTCGAAAGCAAATATTAAATGGAAGTACATACTTCAAATGCACTCACACTTATATCCTTACATAAATGCGTACATATATGTATGTATGTATGTATAGATAGATAACAAGGCTGTACTTTAATATCTGAAACACGAACTATGCCTAGGAAGCAGCTTACAAGTGTTTTATTATAAGATTTATACCAGAGATCAGCAACGAGTATTCAAAACGATGAGTAGATTCGAGTCATACTTATTATTTCTGAGACTTATACGCATTCATACTTATTTTAATATCATACTCATACTACTCATATTCAAAGTTAGAAATACTCACCGTACTCATACTTAACAATACGCACGATGTTATTGACTTCGACTCGTCTCTACTTAACATTTACACGAAGCACAAAATAAGTATGATTCGCGTACGAACACTACTATACTCAAAAGAAGATTGTGTGTATGCTTTGCTTGTTGTCTTTGTCTTTCCTTTCTTCTTTGTTTGTATATGCAACAACAACTAAGACTGTAAATTTTGATGAATGATTCGAATCACTCGAATCATTTATGAGTATTATAACTATTTTTCTAAATTTATGAATCAGAATGAGTAGGCGTATGAATCAAACACATTTCGAATGTTGTGAGTGTGATGTCAACGTTGTACTCATACTCATTGTAACCTATACTTATAAATCAATGCTGTAGCGAGTACGAATGAATCAGAGTAGTTTAATTTCAATTCTGTTGATTCACTCATACTCAAAATTGCATGAGTGCTTATGAGTAGCGGAAAAACAATTAATTGCTGATCTCTGGTTTATACCACATCAATGCCATTAAATATAGAATCGTGCAGCTTATACATATAGAACCCACAATATAAAATTGATTTTGAAATATATTTTCGACTATAAAAATTTTGTCATCACAACCCTTTAATCAGGATTACGACCTAGCTTCCAACACCACTTATATTGTGTGTGTTAATTTTATACATGAATGGCAGAACTTACAACTAAAAGTCGACTCCGAATGATATGCCAGGTTATCCATTTCGTGGTTTCAAAAGTAAACGTTAATAAAACACATATAAAATATTTTTTTCATGATATTTCTTTTTTATTGTAAAGTTTGAACGTTGACATTATGTGTGAAACACAACATCATTTAAATGACCTCCACGCAAAGTGTTGCAAGCATTGATTCTTTTGAGGTAATTTTCGACCACTTTTTGACACATATTGGGCGGTATCTCAGCCATAACTTGACGAATGTTGGTTTTTAAGTGCTCAAGAGTTGAAGGTTTATCTGCCTAAACACGGTCTTTCGCGTAGCTCCACAAAAAAGTTTAATGGTATCAAATCGCATGACCTTGGTGGCCAGTTGATATCGCCACGACGAGAAATTACGCGGCCAGGAAATGTCTCTTGCAATAAAGCCATATTCGCTCGAGTTATGTGGCATGTGGCACCGTTTTGTTGAAACCACATATTCTCCAAGTCGTATTCTTCAATAGCAGGCAAAGAAAAGTCGGTTATCATATGACCATAACGCTCTGAATTGACGGTGACAGTCGTTCCATCGTCGTTTTCGAAGAAGTAAGGTCCAGTCACACCTTCGGACCAAAGAGCGCACCAAACAGTGGCTTTTTCTGGATGTAATGGCCTCTCTTCAATTACTTGAGGATTCTCAGAACCCCAAATACGACAATTTTGTTTATTAACCTACCCACCGAGTGTGAAATGTGCTTCATCGCCGACGAAAATTTTGTTCGAAAAATTGCCGATACCCACGATACGTGTCTGTGGCAGAATCACCATTTTTGTAGTAGGTTTTGATAATTTTTATGCGTTGTATGATAGTTAAGCGATCCATTTTCGTCAATGTCAGACTTTCAACTGAAAAGAAAAAAATTGGTTTCACAACTTAGTTTGACAGATGTCGAATTCCAGTCCCATACTTTTGAAACCACAAAATGGATAGCCCTTTATTTTTTGAGAAACTTTTCATGGTAATTTTGTTCGCTATCAAAGTTTTTGCCAGAAATCTGTTGAGGCCAGGAATCTGTCGCCGAATAAATATTTTTTCAAATTTCGTTTTGTTCGAGATGTTTGACCTGGGGTTTGAACCGTGGTCTCATGTGTAATAAGGTAACACACTACCTACTAGACTACGGCGAGTACAAATTTTGTAACACTTAATTTAAAAAGCAATTCAACTTCGAATTTAGGAGAAAAATGTTTATAATGGTTTTCTAACTTTAAAAAATCCCATTCAAGAAAAGAGATTAGATTAATATCAACAACGAATATCACAGAAGATTAAACTGTGCTATTTCACTGCTACTACACTGTTACATCCATAACTGAACTAAAAAAGCTTGATTTATTGCCAGAAATCTGCTGAGATGAAATCGCCGAAGACATATTTTTTTTCATATTTTTCGTTTTGATGCCTGACCTGGGATACGAACCCGGGATTTACGTCTAATAAGCCAACACACTACCTACTAGACTACGGCGACTATTGCTTTATAGCAATAAAGAATAAATAAAATCGCCTTAACGGTACATAATATGAATTATAGCGCTTGATATTTGAACACAAGCCGAATTGTTACAAATTATTTCCTTTCCTCTTAACTTAATTTACAAAACACAAGCGATAAAAAATACAACGAATTAAAAGAATTTCAATTTGTTGATCATAAATAAAATGACTGACCCAATTAGTTTACCTCGAAATTCTCGCTCCAAAAATGTGGAGCAAGCAAGCAACTAAAAAACTGTGGAAATAACCACCATAAAGCAACAATATTTGTAATCGTTAGACGTTACTTGACTGAATGTCTATCGAATACGTTCAACATATAAGAAAAAAAAAAATGAAGAAATGATCCAACAAATTTGGAAAGGAAACCCATCAATAGAATCTAATTAATATTGATTCAAATGTAGACGAGATATTATAGAAGAAGAAAACAAATATAGACACGGTACATATCAAAATATTACCAAATACGTCTACGGAAAGGCATTCTTTAGAGAAGAGCTGAATTGATAGGCAGAAAGACAAATAAAGAAATATGCAGACCAACTAATACACAAATAGACAGACGTTTGGGCAAACATTTAAACATCTCGTTTGTTTTCTTTTTTTTTTTTTGTTGTTGATTACATTTTAAGTCATTTAGAAAATAGTTTTGTCTTGTTCAAACAGTGTATTGGAGGGGGCTTGAGCTCCTTTACTTAAACATTTTTTTACTCTGTGCTTCATTTATTGCCAAATATGAGAAATACTCTTAGATGAACAAATAAAACTAGAGAGCACAAATAAAAAATAGACAGAAACTTAAAATAGATTAGACAGAGTCAAAGGAAACGCATACTTCAGACACAATCAAAGAGTGGAACCAAAAGAGTTTTTACAGTAATTTATTTTGGGGCAAACAATACCCTCTAAAACTGACCACAATTTGTAGTTTAACGAGTTCAAATAAGGGCTGCCAAAGCTACCAATCTTCAGTAGAGACGAATGCTTGTACAATGTTTTGGTGCCAAGTTTGGTTCATTTTACATTTATGAGCTGGCACTGAATCTTGATGGAAACTCCTGAACGATAAGCAAAATTTTCGGTGCAAATTATCAGCGAGCTCCATCAAAAAACGTTTGCATTTTTCAGTTCTTGTTTTTTTTTTTTAAATTGCAATCAACTTTTGCAAGAGCATACTTCATTGAATTTTTGATTGGACATGTGTGATGACCAGTAGCGATCTTTAACACGAACTGTATCCTTAAACAGTTTTATGCAACTGTCCTGAATACCAGTGCGTTCTGTCCCACTTCAACCAAGGCATTATTTTTTACATATATTCAATTGGTTCCCTTCTAAGCCTCTGTTAAAGCAGAGGGCTGAGTTCGTGGCAGACGGACTCAATACAATCAAATCCTGGCCTATCACGGACTGTGGGCATGCTACTATTTCTAGGAATACATGGACACATCCGGGTTGTTAATATTTATTTTTTTTTTTATTTATTTATTTATTTTTTATTTATTTATTATAATGAATGTTTTCCTAATGCAACAAGATCAATTATCTTATAAATTACAGCATTAGAATCGGATAAGTTACATACCGTTTACCGTTTTAAAATATTTTATGAATTTCTGTAATAACTACTTAACAAGTTTTTGAATCGCGTTGCATTTCTAGTAAGTTGAATATTTGGGGGGAGATGGTTCCAGAGATAAATGGTATATATATAAAACTGGTGAAAAGAAGCACTCTTTCGGTATTTGAATGTTCGAATATTATTGTTCCTCGCAGACGATGTGAATACCAATTTGTCATAAAGAGAGTCAGACTTTTTTGTAGTTATTATTTTATGCAAAAAAAATAAGATTTTTATAGCTTCATGTAGTCATCGAGGTGCATGCCAAGGACATGTATTAAATACGGTGATATATGATCAAATCTTTTCAAAGCAAAAACATATCGAACAATATTATTAAACGCTATGTTGAGCTTTCGTTTCAAAGTCATATTGCATCCAGCAAAAATCTCAGAGGCTTATAAAAGAGAAGGAATTAAATATGTTTTGGCAATCATCATCCTTATCCTCATGGGTGTAAAGTGTTGAGTCTGCCATAGGGTTCTAATCTTCCCATAAATTATGCCACATGCTTGATTAATGTGATCCAACCATGTCAGCGAGCTATTAAAAGTAACGCCCAAATTTTTGGCTGTATTTACCAATTGAATTTTAGTCCCATTAAGAGAAATATTCAAATTCCCTCTTAGTACCGCCGGAATTTTGCCAATTGTTAAAAATTTAGACTTAATAGGATTAAGAAGTAGTCCATTAGCAGATGCCCACTGATAAATTCTATCTAGATCAAAATTTATTTCATTAATAGCAGAATTTATAGCTGTTTTTGAACAACTTAAATATAGCTGTACGTCATCAGCATACATTTGAATTTTAGAGTATCTGATCTGTAAAGGAAGGTCATTTGCATACATGGAGTAAAAAAGTGGCGCCCCTGCGGAACACCTCGGCTTGTAAATAAGGGTGAAGAAACAATACCACCATTGACAACTATCTGTGATCTACCAGTTAAATACGAAGATATTAATTTTGTTGCGGTTGTAGAAAATTTAAACATATTGGCTAGCTTCAATAACAACATTTGATGGTCCACAGTGTCAAATGCCTTGGAGTGATCAAGTAAGACCAAAAATGTTAACTTATTCTCATCTAGATTGCCACGGATGTTCTCAACCACCTCGGTTAATGCTGTAGTGCAGCTGTGTTGAGGTCTAAAACCAGACTGACGGTCTGTTAGTAAATTATTGTCTAGTATGTATTTATATGTTTATATGGTTCCTTATAGAGACTTCTGGTCAAAAGATTCCATTTATACCGTTGTCTCAAAGATACGTGACAGAGTGGACTGCGGTATATTTATTAAGGGTTCTGGTATTATACTCTCTTATACGCTGAGTGACCACACAACGTTTTGCAGGCAGGATACATGACTGTTTTGGAAACGTAATAATAAGCCAGCGCACTACTTACTAGCCTATGGCGACTTCATTTTACCACTGCATTTATTTTTTATAAAGCAATATAAATAAACCTTTTGCATTCGAACACTTTACATAGAGTGGTAGAAATCTATGAATTACTTCCGGTTTAATCAAATTTCCTTTGTATTATAATTTGAGTTGAAATTACTTCGTACTCCATCTGTATTGTCCATGATGTTGTGTGAATATGTAACGTATGTATGTATGTTTTTGTGTGGTATGATCAGACAAACAAAAACAAAAAACTAATACGAAGAAGAGGAAGATTCATATCATTTTCTTGCTGTTTATAGCATTTGAGCATGACTTATTTCGTGTTGATACAAATTTAGAGATACACTCTCATACACAATATGTACAATGGCATGCTACGAATGGAATGGTATATGGAATGGTACATATTGATGCCATCAAAGCGTAGAGTCAAAGCAAATAATGTTACTCTATCGTACTAAATATTCTGTTTTTATGTACCTAACTTGTACATGTTGAATGTTTTAAAGATAATGATAATGGATGACGACCATGTTATTGTTGATCACCATCACTAGCATCAGCATCAGTATCATCAGCGAACGAACAACATTTACTGCATCAAACGACATCATTAAAAGCGTTTCTAGTGTGTTAAAAAATGCTATGAAAAACTCATAATATTACAGCTATTTGAACAAGCAAATGGATAGTTTTATTATATCTTTATGTCTATTTGATGTTGTACGAGTATGTTTTAGATAAATTTTGTCTATCTTTCCATTTCATTTTATTTTTTTTTTTTTTCAATTTTGGTGTCTTTGAAATTGTATCGCAAACCATTTGAAATGTTTGTTAACCTACCTATACCCGCGCCAAAAAGTGAAAAACCAATACCCGCGCGTTGGTCTGTGAGATCGACAATGGAAAATCCTATATCCTGGGTACTATTTCGAAAAATTTTTTTTTATGCAAAAACGAAGCTTATTACGAATAATGAAGCTACCAGTGATATCAACTTACTGGCACTATTTTTTAAAAAAAAAAAAAAAATTGCAATAATAAAAAAATCGGTCTCACAGAACGACGCGCGGGTATAGGAAGGTTAAGAATACTCAATTTGGTTGTTTCCTTTTTCTGTTTTTGTTTATTGGAAAATGTTGTTGGTTTTATTTTGCATTCAAATCCCAAGATAAGCACAAACATTCAAATGAATTGTATTCATTGTTATTTACTGATGTACGACTAAGTCTAGCAAATATTTAAATTCGGATTGCAAAACAAAAATTTACGTTAAGTGATGCATGATTAGTGATGCAGTGTGTTAGCTTATTAGACGTAAGGCCCGAGTTCAAACCCCAGGTCAGACATCAAAACGGAAATATGAAAATATTTCTTCGGCGAATTCCTCTCAGCAGAATTCTGGCAAAAACTCTGAGAGTAAAAAAAATTGCCATGAAAAGTTTCTCAAAAAATCTGTCGTTCGGAGTAGACTTTTTCATTTTTCTTTTATGAAGGAGTGTATGCTGGTTTACGTGAATGTTTGCTTAATTGGTTAGATTCCGAGAACAAGTACGATAGAGTACTAAGCTGGTTTTAGAAGAAACTATTCAACTGTAAATAATCCAACTATTCAATCTATGGATTATAAGCAGTGTGACCAGGTTTCAAAAATGTTTTCAGCTAAATCCTATCCAAAATAATGCCAAAAAAATGCTAAATTTTTTTAATAATATTATGAAGAAATTCTTCACTATTTGTACAGCTGTTTCCACAAATTAAGTTTGATTATATAAATAAAACCAAATCGAACTCAAAAACAAATTATTTATTCTGTTAAAAATCGTAAACTAAAATTATAAAACAAAAATTAAAAAATATATATTTTTCAGTCTTTATACATACATATATGTATACATATACATACATATGTAAATATAATATATAAATACATAAAACAATTTTGGACAAAAGCGACCATTAATTCATGTAACATTTTATGTATTTTATACATATATTCTAAAATGTCAAAAAAACAAAACTATATTGCTATTTAATAGCATTTGTACTTCACAAATAAATTAGTTTAAACAAAAATACCAACATTTGGCTACATATTAAATGCTTCATCAAAAGTGTATTCTTCACTTTCTGAGGGCTCTGTTATAATATCATATAAATTTGTATCACATTTTTGGATTAATTCTTTAGTTATTTGAATACTTTGGCAGCATTTATTCAATCTTTTCAATTCACATTTTATATAGAGGAGTGAATTGATTGTATTTAATATCATTCTATTTCTTATTTTAGTTTTTAAAAGATTCATTTCGCTAAATACACGTTCAACTTCTGCATTACTAAATGGCAAAACTAAAAATTTCATAACAAAATCGGACAATTCCTTGAAGGGATTTTCATTCACAGCATTCTTGTATTCATAAACTTGTATCCAAAACTCAATAGTTGTCTTCTGATTTTCCCACTCGTATGAAGTTAATTTTTGCAATTGCATTTCAAAAGTTGTAATTTCATCATTTAAAAAATTTATCATTTCTTCTTTGAAATTTTTAAATAATTTACTTTGATTTATTTTTAAACTATTATCAACAGCAAAAAAGTTAATATTTTTTAAACTTAACAAATTTTTGGGTAATCTTTGCCTTAGTTGGCGTATTAACTCTGCTATGAAATTTCTACATATTATTCTAATTTCTTTTTCAGTTTCAGAATTTATATATGTTCTTGTTTTTAAAATATTTTCAAACTCATAATTAAAATATGGTATAGGTATATAAAAATTTTCTAAGGATGAAGTTAAAGGATCAAAATATTCAGATTTTAAAACTACTTGAGATGAAAGTTTTTTAAAAGAATGTGTAATTCTGAGAATAAGAGTGTAGGATCGGCGTCATTACTTTCAAACATTACATTAAACTATGTACAATAAATCAAATTTTAATTGTAACAGGGGTAAAAATGAAAAATAAATTGAAGCTAGAAAATGCTAAACAAATTATTAAAAAATGCTAAAAAAAAAATGCCAAATGCTAAATCGAAAATTTGCAGCTAAATCAAAATAAAAAATGCTAAATCTAGCTGCAAAAATGCTAAAATGGTCACACTGCAACTTACAGATAAAATAAAGTTAACTTTTTTCAAGCATATGGCAACGAGGGGCTTCGTTTTTTTGTTGTATATGATCATTTTGTTTAAACTTGAAGTTGCCATACTGAAAATAGTACTACCCTAACCATTAAAGGTTCGTACCACTTATTGAAATATCAAGATTAGAGTTTTAAATCGCTCCAACTCCCACAAAAATTGTCCAAATTGAATCAACCAACATTTATTTTAAAGATAATTTTATTATGTTTCTAAATAACCAAAACGTTTATTTTCAAATTCATTCGTGTTAAAAAAAAATAAAAAAGAATTCAGGTACTTCAAAGTAAATATTTTAAATATTGACCATAATAGTTTCGTACGGCATTAACAGCATAATTTAGTACTAATTTAGTATATGATGTGGCAAGTACAAACATAAAGTGACCTTTAAATGTTAAAGGTAGGATGATCTTCCCTTTAGCTTAACGATCACTTCTATCTAATTGGGTACTCATAACAATGAAAAACAATTTATCTGCCCGTTAAAATCCTCTCTTTAGTTAATAATAAGTGGTGTGAGAAGCTAGGTCGTAATTCTGACTGAAGGGTTGCAATGACCAATTATGTATGTATGTACATATGTATGTGTAGTGATGCAAGAATATTTATACCAAAGCAGAAAATTTTTATTTTCAAATTAATACTACTTTTCATTTTTCTTTTATGAACTGCGCTGTGAGGAGTGTATGCTGGTTTACGTGAATGCTTGCTTAATTGCGTAGATTCCGAGAACAAGTACGATAGAGTACTAAGCTGGTTTTTGAAGAAACTATTCAACTGTAAATAATCTATCTATTCAATCTATGGATTATAAGCAGTTATAAGCTATCAGCGAAAAAGAAGATGTACAACGTTTTTGTTGATTTTAATGCGACATTCATTAGTCATACTTTTTCTCATAATTTCTTTATTGAATATTCAATATAATATTAAATTGAACAATAAGTTTTCAGATCCCAATTCTAAAAAGAAAATGATTTATTCTCGGTTAACACTAGGAATAAATTCAGTTTTAGTAGTTAAGCTATAGGGTCTTCCAGCATGGACATTTGAAATTTGACAGTTTGTTACTTATTCAGTCTGTTTAGCCAAATCGCCATGGAAGACAACAGATAACGACGTATGTTTTCTGAATGGACTGTGGAGCAGTTAGCAACCGATCCTAATTTTCATCGAAAAATCATCACCAGTTATGAGGCCTATTTCTGGAGGAATGGGTACGTAAACAAATAAAGTTGTCGAATACCAATCCACGTGAAATCCAAGAACGCCCAATGCATTTCGAAAAGATCACTGTTTGGTATGGATTTTGGGCAGTGGTGTTGTCGAGCCGGAACGCTCCGGAACGTCGTTCCGGTACTTCCTTTTCGGACAGGAACGCGTTCCGGAACTAAAGTTGATTTCTGAAAACGACAATTGGCTGACGTTTTGAAAAAAAAAAATTAAAAAGAATTGCTGATTTTTTTCTAATTTTTGACGAATTTTTATATGTATTTTTATAAACAAGGGTTTGAACCGAACCCGAACCGGAACAAAAATCGGAACGAACCGGCTTGTTTTTCCGAACCGTGAACCGGAGTCCGGAACGTTTTTTTCTGCTGAACCGGAACTCGACCCGAACCGAAACAAATACGTGAACCCGAACCCGAACCCCAACTAATTACTACTTAAGAATTTGAGTATTTAAAACCTGGCGACGGGCGAAAATTGGGGGAAATCTCCCTCCCCCCCCGTCGTTAAATTTGGGACATGAGACCTAAAAAAAAACGCCGCCGCCAGGATTATCATGGAAAATCACCCCCATCGTTAAATTTGGGACATGAGACCGCACAGAGCGGCCGCCTACCCAGGATCGGCCCTGTCTATATAATTATATATACGCGTTCCGGTAAAAAACAAATTAGCACAACACCACTGATTTTGGGGTGGCCATCACTGTCAACGTCGATAACTATAGCTCGATTAGTGGACCTTGGATATTCTGCATGAACGATTTGAGGGCATGATAATCTCGCGTGGAGCTGATGTGGACTGGCCCACGTAATTGTAAGATTTGACCCCATTAGACTTTATCTCGTGGAATATTCTTAAGTCACAAGTGTTTGCGAATAACCCACAAACCACAGCGGTCTTCAAAGCCAACACAACACATGAAATCGGTGAAATTCAGCGTGATTTATGCTTTAAAACCATGAAAAATTGAATATTTCGTATGCGCTCCACCTAGAGAAGTCATGGCGTATATTTCAAGGATGTTATATTCCATACATAATGGTCTGTTAAGTGAGGAAATAATTTCGATGATACTTCACTTTACTGATTTATTTAGTTGTCCATTAAAAACCTTTACTATGAATTACAACCAAGCTTCCCACAACATCCACGTTGAGTAGGTTAATTTTATCCATTATTGGCGGAACATTCAATTTAATGTCGATTTCGAACGACAGATTTGAGAAACTTTTCATTTGCAATTTTATTTACAGTTTTTGCCAGACGACTGCTGAGAGCTAGTCAGGGAAAAAATATTAGTTCATATTTCGTTTGATTCGAAATATCTGAGCTGGGGTTTCAATCACAAGCTCTCGTTTGTTAAGCCAATACATTATCCTCTAAACTGCGGTGACCTCAACACCCGCTTTGCTTTATTTTAATTTAACGACATGAAGCGCTTAACAAACGACCCGATATACAGGGTGGGGCAAAAGTCGCGAAGGGATTTGAAAAATTAATAACTTTTCTAGTTTAATTTTTTTTTTTATTTTTCTTTTTAGGACTTGTAAAATAAATCTGGGAGATTAATTTTGGAAGGTTACAACGTTATCCAGCGAACCAAAATCATAGAACTTTATTTTGAACATCATCGATCAATAATTCAAACTCAACGAGCCTATCGTCGTCATTTTAATGTGCGGAATTCACCATCCGAATCAATTAGTGACACGTTTTCAGGAACAAGGCTCACTAAGGGATCTTCCACGAAGCGGAAGACCACATTCTGTAATTAATGAAGCAAATATTCAACGCGTTCTGGAGAGTGTTGAGGAGAATCCTGAAACATCAACTCGAAGCCGCTCTGCTGAGCTGCAAATGTCTCGGCGGTCTTTACGCAGAATATTAAAGGGAAATTTACATCCTTTCCCATACAAGCTGCAGTTAGTGCAAGAACTAAAGCCACGAGATTCCCAAGAACGATTAAACGATTAAACCCCTTCGTGACTTTTGGCCCACCCTGTATAAGCAATAAATTATTTCTGCTTGTGATCGTATCATCATGAGGAGACAGGATAAAACTAAAAACAGTTTGACGGGAGCACAAAATCTTATCATTCTTCCATTCTCGCTTCATTTGATAATGAAACGTTTCTGGTTATGCTGAGTAAATTGTGTTTCAATAAAAATTTGGAAAATCAATTGCTTTTATTATTAAGCATTTCGTACATACAAAGTTGTATTACCGTTGTTTCAAAATAGTTGAAAGTAACTTCAACACCTAGAGCATATTGCATAACGGACTCCAAAGGTGAGTGTAATTTCAGAAAACTTCTTTCTTAGAAAATATCTTTCATCTTCTTTAAAACATGTTAAACATTTCAAGTTGCCATTGGGATTAAAGCGTTTTCTCAATATCACTTAAATATTATAATACAAGCAGGTCCCATATGGCTTTTACCACAGAAAAACGGAAAAGAAATAAAAAAAAAAAACAGATGAGATGAGCACAATATTAGCATTACAAAGTAGTACGTGAACAATATGTATAATTTTAATACAATTCAGTAGTGCAAAGTATAATTTGTTTAGTCGTTGGAAAACTCAGCTCTTACATTCCCCTCCCACTCGTCGTAATGTATTACAACTTTTAATCCGCATTGGTAACATAACCAGCAACAACACGAACCATGCAAAACCAACTGGCTGCTGACCTACTCGTATAACTAAGTATTCAGTTTCTAATGCAAATCGACTCCTACCACCTCTGGGAGTAATACCCTGGGTTCACTACATTTCGTAATTCTTCTATTTTCTGTTTCCCCATTTTCCTTAAATGTATTTGCAAATGTTTTAATATGAACATGAAACAGACATTTACATCGTACATGGGGACTCGACGTACATACATATGTATGTATGTATATGCATGCATGCATGCATACAGATTTAAATACTCCAAATACATGATGTAAAAATAAAAGTAGTTCAGTTCAGTAGATGAGTTTTTTTTTATTTCTCTTTCCTTATGTTGCTTTTGTAAATTTAACATGATAAGTCTGCATAAATACGCAACTAAACCATAAAGTACTCATAAGTATTAAAGCCATAAAATTTTACGGTTGTTGTTGTTGTTTTACTATCTTCTAATGTGTTTTTTCGCTTTTTCTTTTTTCTTTTCTTTTCTTTGTTTTTTTTTTTGTCTTAAAAAACAGCTGAAAGCCATACGCATACATAGTTGGACAGACAACAAATAGACGTTATGCGTTATATACGAACTACATACCGATTTAAACATAAACGTTCAACAATTTATAAGAGTTTCAAGAATAAAAAACAAAAGAAGAAAAAATCTGTTATAGAAAAACATAAAATGTACACGTACTTTTATATTAATGTGGCTTAAAACAGACATACACACAGACAGACAGACATACCATACCAGCACGACTAAATACTTAAGGGGGATCTTAGAAAAACAAAGTTTGTGCACAAGTGGTTCTTGGGGGGCTTTGGCTGGCAAACTGCAGTGCGCTAAAAAAATTATGGCAGATGGTTTTCCTATCACCGGCAATACACAATAAACAATAGAAACATGTAAAAGAATAAAGGGTCCGCCAAATAACTTTTTTTTTTAAATGCTTTAAAAAAACTACTGAATATTTTCTCAAATTTCTTTTTTTTATTTGAAAGTATAATCCTTCCGCTTAATAATGGAAAATAATTTCATTCAAATGGCTGCATCGGCTGGCCATGCAGTAGCCCACACGATCGGTCCAATTTTTAAGCACATGATCGATTGTGTGCAGCTGTATTTCACCAATGGCTTCACGAATATTGTCTTTTAAAGCGTCAATTGTCTCTGGCTTGACGGCACCCCACAAATAATAGTCCAACGGTGTCAAATCGCAGCTCCGAGGTGGCCAACCGACATCAGCTCTGCGGCTGATAATGCGATCTTCAAAAACAGGGCTCAAAACATCGAGTGTAGCTTCGGCTGTGTGGCACGTAGCGCCGTCCTGTTGAAACCAAATGTTGTCAATATCCTCCTCTTCAATTTTTGTGAACAAAAATTCGTTCAACATGGCCCGATAAAGATCGCCATTCCTTGCTCATTTTCGAAGAAAAATGTCCCAATTATGACTCTGGACCAAAATCCGCACCAAACAGTGACTCGTTTTGGGTGCGTCGGCTTTTCAATGTATGCGTGCGGGTTTTCTGTGCCCCAAATGCGACAATTTTGCTTGTTTACATACCCGCCAAGATCAAAATAAGCTTCATCTGAAAAGATGATTTTTTTGCCAAAATCGGCATCTTCTGTAAGTCGATCGCAGGCCCACTTAGCAAAGCGAAAACGCATTGGATGGTCAATTGGCTTCAACTCCTGAACCAATTGGACTTTGTATGGCGTCATACCAAGGTCTTTATGCAAAATTCGTCTCAATGATGTCTCCGAAATGTTCAATTGTTGAGAACGACAGTGAATTGATGTTGATGGCGCTTCACGCACACCTTCTGCCACAGCAGCAATATTCTCGGGTGTACGCACTGTTTTTGGCTTTTCACGCTTTGGTTTATCGGTGCGGATGCCAGTTTCATTCACTTTTTTCACAAGATAACGAACATACGGAGCTGACGGTGCTTCTCTTCTTCCAAAATCCGTACGCAATTTTCGCACACATTCTACAACATTACCATGATTTTCAAAGCAATGTCGCAATATTTCCCAGCGTTGTTCAAGCGTATACACAACCATATTCGTTCAGCGGAAGGATAAAACTATTTCTCTGTCAAATCAGACATGAGCTAAGTGTTACCATTCACGAAATAAGCACTAGTTGAAAAAAAAAAGTTAGATGGCGGACCCGATATATGGTCGTTAAAGCTCATCTGTATGATACCAATACGCTACTACAGTCCGCTATATCCCCTTTTTGAATTCCCCAAAGATAATATCCAATAAATATAGAATGATTTTATTTATTTGTCGGCTCAATCCATACTTTTTTTTTGGCAAATAATATGGACTGATTTTACTTAAATTCTTCTCCCTAGAGCTTACAATTCCTACAGTGACTTCTGGCCTAAAGATCCAGAGATTCACAATGAATCCTAGAGATTTAAACTGATATCTTAAAGCTGCGTAACAGAGTGGGCTGTAGTATATTTATGAAGGGTTCTAATATTAAACTTTTTTAAAAGCTGCCTGACCGTTGTAATGTTTTCCAGGCAGAGGCTAAAATTAAGTCCATAACGAACGTAGTGTCAAGAACAATCTTTGTGAATGAATATGGAGGATTTTTCAGGAAAATTTCAGATCATTCAAAGGTTATATCGGTTCCGGGACATACATAGATCTGAGGAGGAGAAACGGACTGTCATTCACCTCATGTGTCGTCAGTGTCCTGCTTTTATTATGAAAAGACGAAGGTTTGTGGCCTTTCTCTTCTTATCTTTAACATTTTTCACAGATCTCTATGATATAAAGGTTTAAGTATTATGTCCGAACGAAGACTAAAAGTCATCTTCGATTTTGCATATTTAAAGCTAAAGATCTCAATCATCTTCTAAACAATCCATTCCGGTATGTCCCTAACATCTTAGGAAGTCTTATGAAAGACTGAAAGAACAAACTGACCACAAGGTGGAGTTCTTTTACCACTAACGTGGAGTTTTGTTGTATACGAACTCTTAACGAAAATATCTGAGGCAGGCCCTTACTGCTTACTGGTAATCGAAATTATTCAAAGAGGTCTTGAGAATTTAAGCTGGTGTTGACTGATCACAATGGTATCATTTTCAAAATGGAGATAACGGACTAGTATTCGACTTGAGACGTCACATGAAAGCCTCATATAAAGAGCATTTCAAAGAAGCCCAGATGTGTCACAAAAATATGCAGAAGGCTTGCAAGGAAATCCTGGAGATGCAACCCGGAGTTTTTGCACTGGATGTATACCATGGTGGTCAAACAAATAGAAACTTATGAAGCCATTATCTGGTCAGACAGAGTAATCTGAGAACAGCTCATAGGGAGTTGATCAAGATATAAAGACCAGCGGGTGTATGTACAACTGGGGCAATGAAAACATATTGTACAGTGGCGCTGGAAGCCCTTTTGGATTTAAAACCGCTGCATATGGTAGTCGAAGAATAGATAGCCATGGTAGCTATTGTTTTTGGTCCCAGAAAGAGATATTCCGAGCCCATTTGGAAAATCACAAGTATCTTTCAAATAGAGGTCTATGCCATCGAAAGATACATATGTTCAATTCAACATTTAATTTTTTTTTATTTCGATCATTCTTTCTTGTGGCATCAAATAATTTTTAAGCCCACTGTATGTTAGCACTCCACAATTACTCCATTTGCTATGCTACACTATATCGCTGTGGAAATGGAAAAAAAACGAAGAAATTACCCAGAAAAATACACAGTAACGGCATGTAAGCTGAAAAGGAAAGGCAAGACAAGGCAAGGTAAGGCTAGGCAGGCAAACAAGATTGCGTGTTGCCAGACAAGAGCCATGATATTTAAAAATCTAAATTCTAGTTATTGGAATTACTTTTATTTTTCACCGGATTCCAAGCATGGATTACATTTTAAATAGTTAGTAGAGAGAAAAATAAAGAAAAACTGTAACAAATTAAGTTGAAATATGAACTTAATAACACACATTTAAAGTATGATGACTGACTGGGTAGGAATGAATGAATAACAGCATGAGCATGTTAAAAATGGTGTTAAAATATTTGCTTTTAAAATCAAGCATTTATTTAGTTTAAGTAGCAGTGAAAGAAGACTACACATTACAAGGAGATATTTTAGGTTTAACGAATGCTTTGAGACAGACACAAAATATTTTTATTAATTCATTACAGCGTTCTCATCCGATTTCACACACAGGTTTACTAAATATTTTTATGGGATAGCCTGAGCAAGCTGAATCCGTAAATAGATAACAATACCATGTTGGCAGCTTCCATACCGCTGGTGGAGTCTTTCTACAGATTGTGAAATGAAATTTTAGAATGCTATAGTCTTCGAAAGAAAATATTTAGGGGACCGAAGGTAATCCTCAAGCTAGATGAATTTGCGACAGTCTGAAAATATTGTGATGAGAAGAGATTAAATTTTTTTGTATTAGACTATCCAGAAACAATCTTAGAACAGTAACCGACCTTCTGACCAAGTTTTTTTTTTTTTTTTTTTTTTTTTTTTTTTAAGAAACCAGCACTCAGGGGATGGCCCCTACTCATGCAGTGCATTGTGCAGGTTTTTTTAGGAAAGGGGGAAGATGCGAACGGCAAGGAAACGAGTTGCTGCTAGGTGACTATAAAATGGCCAGTGCTATACCTTCACCATTAGACAGTTTACAGGCAATCGTCCCAAGAAGCCCGCAGTTTCTCACACCACTTATATTGTGTGTGTTAATTTTATACATAAGTGGCGGGACCTACAGTTTAAAGTCGACTCCGAACGACAGATTTTTTGAGAAACTGAGAAGAAATCGCCGAAAAAATACTTTTTGTATTTTTTTTATTTTTTGATGTCTGGCCTGGGACTCGAACCCTGGCTTTTACGTCTAATAAGCCAGCACACTACCTACTAGACCGCGGCGACTTACAAGTATTGTAGATGTACCAGGAACCCGCTTAGTATTAATGCACAACTGGTTGCTTATTAAATATTAGGAAGGAAATTAATCCTACTACCATTGAACAGCGTCTAAGATTTTTCATAGCAATAGAGCTGCGATAGGTATTGTATGGCAACCGTATATGCAATAGACTATCTGGCAACATTATTTTAATACCTCTACACAAAAATACAGTATTATTATTACCATAACTCCTGGCTTTACAATGGCATCTGTTGAAGCGTCAGCTACATGGAATGTTAGGTCTGGGTTTGATATTGTAGTATTGGTACTTCAAAGCATTTTCCCTATTTTCTCTCTTAATATTATGATAACTAAATTTCGTAACTTGGGCAATGTATTGTCCTGTTATTCTAAATCTTGTAAAGCTTTAAGGCTGTGACTTATGTATATGTGTATATTCGCATCAATGAACTCGGAACATAGCTGTAATAAACTATCAAAATATATGCCAATATATATGTAAAATATCCAATATACTGTACCACATTGGGAAGCCTAAATTAGAAGCGGCTTCGATTTCTAGACATTCATTTTAAGAGCGCTTTAAAAATAACATCCAAATTTCTTTTAATTCACGAAATAGTCAGCTGTCTCAATGGGCAAAGCTTACTTACATAGCATAGCGTCCAATTGCAACACTGATATTGGTTATTACTTACTTAATTCATCATTACAACCCTTTAGTCCGGATTACAACCTAGCTTTTAACGCCATTCTTGTTATGCGAGTAAATTTTATCGATGAATCAATCATCTAATAGATATTGTCTATTCCGTCATATACAAATTAAAACTCCTAGTTAACTCCCAAGCGCCAAACAATTGGTCAATTCACACAAGCCGTTGTATCGTTGTATTGAGTGTATTGTTGGACGATTATACAACAGTGTATGATTGTTGTTGATAATTTTCATGTAAAAATCCGATACACTTATACACATTTTTTTCAAATGTTTTTAAAAGTTGTATTGGTTTCGTGCTATCAAATTGTTTGAATGCCAATAAAATACATATCTTTAGTATAATTCGCAAAGACGCTAAGTCCACTTTTTTCCAAAATTGAGATTTTAATACAAAACGGTATACAAAATACATATTTTACGACAACAAAAAATGCCATTATGTAGTTTAAAGTTATTGCAATTTTGTGGTTTGCAAAAATGCTAAGTCCACAAAACTACGAAAAATATTAATATTAATATTATTAATTAATTAATAATAATAATTAACATTATTAGTTATTAATATTAATATTATTATTATTTTGTAAAAATAATTGCGTTTAAAAAGTTTACAAATTTTGAAAACTCAAAAAGCTACAATGTTTTTGTGTCTCCTGTAAAATTTGAAAAAAGGGACTTAACACATTTGCGAATTAGACTAACGATATGGAATACGAAATACACAATACAGCACAGCATTGAGGTTCACAAACAACCAAATGTATTCAATACAACATACACGATACAAAGTCGTGTGAATTGCCCAAATGTTTTATGACCTTTGTCTTCTTCCTCGCTGTTACAGCTTCTGCAGAAGTTTTAATGAGGTATTTTCAAGTCTCCGGAGACTGCACGCTACTATGAGGTTCATAAGATGGAATCTAGTCAAGTTTAATGCAAATTTTGTTCTGTCTACGTTTGATCAAATCCACTTGGTTTCTCTGCAGTGGGGTTCATTATCACATCTTTCTTTTGCAAATGATTGAAGTTTGTGTGAGACCAGTTATTTGCTCCTCTGTAGAGGAAGCTTTTGCAAGCGCGTCGGCTTTGTAGTTACCTTCAATGTCCCAGTGTCCAGGAACCCATATCGAGTTAATTGCCGAATAACTCGCTATCTCCTTCAAAGACATCCGGTATTCTTGAACAATTTTAAATGTGTTGCACACATTCTCTAGGACTTAAATAGATGCTTTACTGTACTGTAAATAAATTCTGAACTATGGCTTAACAGTACTGTATAGTGTATATACACGGCTTAAAATACTTGGGCAATTCACACAAACCGTTGTATCGTTGTATTGAGTGTATTGTTGGACGATTATACTACAGTGTGTGATTGTTGTTGATAATTTTCATGTAAAAATCCGATACACTTATACACATTTTTTTCATATGTTTTTAAAAGTTGTATTGGTTTCGTGCTATCAAATTGTGTGAATGAAAAAAATGTGTATATGTTTTCATATGTTTTTCAAAAGTTGTGTTGTCTTTGTGCTATAAAATTGTTTGAATGCCAAAAAAATGCATTTGAAATACACAATACAGCATAGCATTGAGCGTTCACAAACAACCAAGTGTATTCAATACAACATACACGATACAAAGTCGTGTGAATTGCCCAACTGTGTAATCTCCTCTTAAACTTTAACAGATTGCAGTGAATTTAACAGACAGTATTGGATAGAAATGAATAGTTTTGTAATGTGATCACTTCTGTCATTAGTATCGCCTATAAATACATAATAATTGTTTTCTTTTTCAGATTAATACAATTAATTTTTTTTTTTTTGTTTTTTGTATATTTTTAATGAATAATGGCCAGCCATTCAAAATAATAATGTTACAGATCATTTTGCATAAATTTTGTAACGTAGTAGGCAAATACAACAATAAAAGGAATTGAAAATTAACTACAAAAGATTTCTACTTAAGCCTCTTGGTCTCTGCGATGGCTTATTTCGTGTGATTTGGTTTTGAACACAAAAACAAGAGAAGGAACACAACTTCAAAAGAAAAAAAAAAGGAGGAAAAAAAATGGGTGCTACCAAGATATAGGCTTTAGTTTAATATTTCAGGATTAAATGACAAGACTGTATATGTTATACGGTCAGCTCATATTTCCTTTGAATTCCTGCATTATGGCTTTTGGAAGAGCTTTAAAAGGTTTCAACCTTTTCAGAAAATACTGAATATGTGTAACGTGCAGACAAAGCATTTCGATTTTAACTTTGTTATTTTAAATTTGTTTTCCTTTAATAGTAATAAATGTTAAATAAATATGAAATTATCTGTCCAATGTGGTTGTATATTTCTGCACATTTTAATCCTTTTTTTTTTTTTTTTGCTTTTCTTTTCTGCCAATGTTTTATTCCATAATGTATTTCCTATTACTTGTGTTAAAACATACAGGTACTTAGACTGCCAGAAGGTTTGTATATTAACCAACAGACATTGGAAACCATTCAGCCATCAACGTCATTTTCTTCTTTAATAATAAAACTTTGTCTATTGGAGAACAACATAAAAAATATTATTTTTTTCTTATTTTCAGTTAAAAACTTAATTTGAAAAAAAAAAACGAAACAAAAAATTGTTTTCATCCTTTGGTTAAAAACAGCTTAGCTCGTAGAATTGTTGGTTTTTGTTTGTATTTTTTATTGCTATTGTTGTTGTATTTTTATGGTTTTGAAATTGTTCTATGGTTATTTATGTATACAAAGACCTCTGTATGAATAACAACAGCAAATAGAACGAACATTTTAGCCCTGACCATCATAATAGGCCTTTATATATATGGGCAATTTCGTGTCAAGTGACCCAATTTTTAGCAAAAATTTTTCAAAGGACATTAGATAGCTATTTCAATCTTTCCAAAAATATTTTTATTTTTTTTTAAAAATTAATTTTTTTTTTAATTTTTTTCAATTTGGGCCCCCTTTTTTTTTTTTTTGGCTTAAAAGAAAGCTTATAAAATTTCCTTTAAGGCCTTCATAATCGCTTAATGGGATGGGAGTGGGACATCTATCAAAAAAATTATTTTTTTACTCAAGAATAAAATTTTTCAATATTTGGCACATGTACCATTTTCATTTTCCCCCATTTTTTTTTTTCGAAATGGAGTTTTTTTTATTTTTCCTCAAAAGAAAACTTAAACCATTTCCTTTAAGGTCTTTGTGGGCACTTAGTAGCAAGAGGCATATCTATAAAAAAAAAATATTTTAACTCAAAACCAAAGTTTTTAAATTTTACCATATGCACTATAATTTTTTTTTTAATGGATGTTTTTTTTTTGCTCAAAGAAAGCTTAGTTCTTTTCCTTTAAGAGCTTTGTGGTCACTTAATGGGATGCGAGTGGAAAAACATCATCCTCTTCCGCATTTGGACTTTCTGGCCATCGATTCGAACAGACACCCAGTCTTTCATTCCTGGCATCATTCGACTCATATCATCTCGCTGATAAAATTGAGCTACTAGAGCTTCAGTTTCGCACGCTAGAGTTTTTCCACTCGCATCCCATTAAGTGACCACAAAGCTCTTATTTTTGGGAAGATTGAAGAAATTTTTGCTAGGACGAATAGGTGAAAAGTTACACACATTTTAAAAAAACCCTGTATGACCAAAATATCCAACTTTGACCCCCTCTAACTCCGGCAGTTCTTGACTGATAGAGCTGAAAATTTGTGTCTGGCCAACTATCCAATAGTACTAACCTTGGTGCAAATTTCATCCAAATCGGAAGACATCGATTTTAAAAATTGTGTCACTTGACACGAAATTGCCCATATGTAAGTATGTATGAGCCATAATTTGTATTTTACTTCTTCTTGGCGTTCTATGAGATTTTACCTTCATTTTGTTTTCTCGTAATTTTATGTGGCATCAGCTGCTTTTTGTACAAACTCGCGGCTTAATTTCTTTTCACATCGATATAATAGTGGCCCATCCCTTTTTTCTAAACGTTATTTCTCCTCTCTTAACATGTGTTAAAAAAAATTTTATTTCTGTGATACAGTATTTTATTGACTCATAAAATCGAATACAACATAAGAACTATTAATTTGTTTCCGTTTTTTAGGTGAAATGTCTTAATCAAGTCAGTTATAGTTTAAGTTATATTCACAGAATTAGCTTAACATGGAAATGGTTAACTTGGAAAGAGGATATAGAATAGTCAAAGTGCATACATACTCGTACATAATTGGTCATTACAACCATTTAGTCAGGATTACGACCAGAGATCAGCAATGAATCGTTTTTTCGCTACTCATAAGCACTCAGGAAATTTTGAGTATGAGTGAGTCAAGAGTATTGAAATTCAACTACTCTGATTCATTTTCGTACTCGCTACAACATTGATTTAAAAGTACAGGTTGCAATGAGTATGAGTACAACGTTGACATCAAACTCATAACATTCGAAATATGTTTGATTTATACGTCTACTCATTCAGATTCATAAATTTAGAAAAATACTTATAATACTCATAAATGATTCGAGTGATTTGAATCAGAGATCAGCAATGAATCGTTTTTTCGCTACTCATAAGCACTCAGGAAATTTTGAGTATGATTGAGTCAAGAGTATTGAAATTCAACTACTCTGATTCATTTTCGTACTCGCTACAACATTGATTTATAAGTACAGGTTGCAATGAGTATGAGTACGACGTTGACATCAAACTCATAACATTCGAAATATGTTTGATTTATACGTCTACTCATTCAGATTCATAAATTTAGAAAAATACTTATAATACTTACGAATGATTCGAGTCACTCGAATCATTCATCAAAATTTTCAGTCTTAGTTGTTGTTGCATTTACAAAATAAGAAAAAAGAAAAGACAAATACAGCAAGCAAAGCACACACACAACCTTCTAGCGAGTATTGTGGTGTTCATACTCGTATTATACTTATTTTGTGCTTCGTGTATACGTTGAGTCATGGGGAGTTGAAATCAACAACATCGTGCGTATTGTTAAGTATGAGTACGATGAGTATTTCTAACTTTGAATATGAGTAGTATGAGTATGATATTAAAATAAGTATGAATGCGTATAAGTATCTGAAATTATAAGTATTATAATTATTATAAGTATTGTGTATGTAATTATTATAAGTATTGTGTATGTAAGTTTCCCTATAGTATTCTTATTTATTTGAAGAGCCTTAGAATATTAGACGGCTCTATATCATGGCAAAGTTAATTGCCGAAGTTGATGAGAAATAAAACAAACCAGTTCTAAGTCAGAATTATTTCTAATTTATTTCACAAATTTTCACTGCCTATATACTATTTTTTAGTCTATGTTTTCTTATAATAATCTTAAACTATTTCTCCTACTTATTCTATGTTTTCTTTTTCTTATATCCTTAAATCTATTAATTGTTAATAGTTAAGTGACCTACAATATGTATGCATTACAGTATGACTCGAATCTACTCATCGTTTTGAATACTCATTGCTGTTCTCTGATTACCACCTAGCTTCTCACACCACTGATGCTGTGTGTGTTAATTTTATACATGAGTGGTCGACTCTGAACGACAGATTTTTATTTGAGAAACTTTTCGTGGCAATTTTATTTACTCTCAGAGTTTTTGCCAGAAATCTGCTGAGAGAAAGTCGCCGAAGAAATATTTTTTTCATATTTTCGTTTTGATATCTGACCTGAGGTTTGAACCGAGGCCTTAAGTCTAATAAGCCAACACACTACCTACTAGACCACGGCGACTTCAATCGTCAAAGTGCAAAGTTCAAATGCCGAGGTCAAGTTAAATTTCCAGTCAACTTAAAGAGTATAGGTTGCTTGTGTCCAATAAGAACTTGTTGCGACACGGACACGACCCATTCCGTGATACAATAGTAATTCCTGATTGGCATCTCTTAGCCATCCCGATATTTTTCTGACTTTTGCCTTTTCATTACAGAGAAAGTGCTTCAAGGGGATTATACATACAAAGTGTTTCCATTTCAGAGTCAATAATTAAAATGTCTATGCCACGTATTTTAAATTTCTCCACACAATCGATTTTCTATTCGAGAACACTTGAAGTTAGCATAGTAGTTAAGTAAGTTATATAAAGATTGGTTATTATAATGATGATTGCATTTTTCTCTAATAAATGTTTGATTTTCGGTTTGCCTGTGTGTTGCATTTAAAAATTCCGCTTTAACTACCACCGCCAATGCGTAAACAATAAAAATAACGCGCCAATACTTTATGGTTACTCTTGTCTACGAAAATCCTTGGCATTTCTTTCAACTCATGCCTTAAATCGATTTCACAGCAACTATTGATTTTTCACAATTAAAGCTCACCAATGTTGTTGCTTTATTGAACATGTAGACCTCATTTATAAGTTTTTCAATTTGGCATTCCACTTGAATTTCGTGTGGAATATTCTTTCAATAAATTTCAACGATTGCAAAATGCACCAGAATATTAATAGTATTGTAAAGAGTTGAAAATTAATTTGTTGGCCTACAATTGAAGAATTTTTATTAGCAAAATATTTATTGCAGAACGTTATGATAATTTTTCTAAATACCATTTCCATATATGGGTGCCTCGATACGAAAATTAGTACTGGATTAAACAATCTATCCTTCCGGGACTTTCGAACTTTGACAGCTGACAACGAGCATCTTGTTGAAGCTACATCTGACAAATTAATTGTTAATTATTCAGTTTGTTTTACTAAATCACCAGGGATGAGCATAGATACGACGTGTGTTCGCTGTATGAGTTCGGGAGCAGTTGGAAATTGACCTTAATTTAATTGGAAAAATGATTTTGTGCAATAAGGACCATTTCTAGTAGTGTTTGATGTGGATTTTAGACTGTCAACGTTATTGGTTAACATTTTCTTGAGAATGACCTCAACCAGGCTATCACTTTCAACGAAAAACTGTAAAGGTCTCTGATTACCAACTTCTTTTGGCCTAAATTGGTTAACTGGACACCAAACGACATGGGCTTTTAAGAGTAAGGCGCTACGCACAGCTCATGCCACATTAGATATTCTGCAGCGATTTTAAAGGGTATCGTCATCTTATTTGAACATGATTTAAACTGGTCACAGGTATCGTGCAATTTGACCTCGTTAGGCTTTTTCATGTGTGGTCCTCAAGGCCAACATATCCTAAGTCATCGGTTAAATTTAGAATGATTTATGCTCCAGGAAATTAAACATGTCGAATACAATCCACCCAGAGTTGCCGTGGCTGATATGTGAACGATATTTCAAACGAAAAAAATATTGATGATGTCTGACACATACTGATTTATATAAATTTTAGGAATAAAAGAGCACCCAATATGTTGGCTGCAAAGATAGCAATGGAACCAAATCACTATATATTGAATACATACACACTTAAAAATACTTTCCAACAACAAAGCGGTTTAAATTAGATATCTAGGTAGTATGTATATGACATTGATAATTGACGAAGTACGAGGACATTAAGGCAAAAATTGCATTTGAATTTGATCCCCCATCCATATAAAGCCCAAATAATGCAACTATTAAAGCCGTTTCACTGTTGACAATGCCGATTTAGTGTTAGAGCAACAGTTGTTATGTGGAGTCGAAGAATCCAAAACCGCTTGTTGAAAAGCCATTCTTCTGAAACTGTGTCTGTATTGTGCGCATGAAGATTTGGAACCGTTACTGCCAATTCAACGTGCTATTACGGTCTGATAATTTACTTTTTCGTAGCCGTAGTCTAGTAGGTAGTGTGTTGGCTTATTAGACTGAAGGCCCGAGTTCGAATCTCAGGTCAGACATCAAAACGAAAACATGAAAAAATATTTCTTCGGCGACTTCCTCTCAGCAGATTTCTGGCAAAAACTCTGAGAGTAAATAAAATTGCCATGAAAAGCTTCTCAAAAAACTGTCGATCGGAGTCGACTTTAAACTGTAAGTCCCGCCACTCATGTATAAAATTAACGCACACAACATAAGTGGTGTGAGAAGCTGTTGTGCTAATTTCTTTTTTTACCGGAACGCGTATATATAATTATATAGACAGGGCCGATCCTAGTAATTAGTTCGGGTTCGGGTTCACGTATTTGTTTCGGTTCGGGTCGAGTTCCGGTTCAGCAGAAAAAAGCGTTCCGGACTCCGGTTCACGGTTCGGAAAAACAAGCCGGTTCGTTCCGGTTTTTGTTCCGGTTCGAGTTCGGTTCAAACCCTTGTTTATAAAAATACATATAAAAATTCGTCAAAAATTAGAAAAAAAATCAGCAATTCTTTTTAATTTTTTTTTTCAAAACGTTAGCCAATTCTCTTTATCAGAAATAATCTTTAGTTCCGGAACGCGTTCCTGTCCAAAAAGGAAGTACCGGAACGACGTTGCGGAGCGTTCCGGCTCGACAACACCACTGGTCGTAATCCTGACTGAAGGGCTGTAATGACCAATGATGTATGTATCAGAGATCAGCAACGAGTATTCAAAACGATGAGTAGATTCGAGTCATACTTATAATTTCAGATACTTATACGCATTCATACTTATTTTAATATCATACTCATACTACTCATATTCAAATTTAGAAATACTCATCGTACTCATACTTAACAATACGCACGATGTTGTTGATTTCGACTCTCCATGATTCAACATATACACGAAGCACAAAATAAGTATGATTCGAGTACGAACACCACAATAATCGCTAGAAGGTTGTGTGTGTGCTTTGCTTGCTGTCTTTGTCTTTTCTTTTCTCTTCTTTTGTAAATGCAACAATAACTACTACTGTAAATTTTGATGAATGATTCGAGTGATTCGAATCATTCGTAAGTATTATAAGTATTTTTCTAAATTTATGAATCTGAATGAGTAGGCGTATGAATCAAACAATGAATCGAATGTTGTGAGTTTGATGTCAACGTTGTACTCATACTCATTGCAACCTATACTTATAAATCAATGTTGTAGCGAGTACGAATGAATCAGAGTAGTTGAATTTTAATACTCTTAACTCACTCATACTCAAAATTTCATAAGTACCTATGAGTAGCGAAAATACGATTCATTGCTGATCTCTGGTATGTATGTAATTTACTTTTTTGGCCTGTAATTGAAAATCATGAGCTGGAGGGTATATAGTTTCTATAAGCGATGCAAGCGATCAATTTTGGCGTTGTTCCATGCAAAGTTAAAAAAAAAATAATTTTAAGTTTCGTAGACTTAAATAGATATCCAATTTCATGTGATTACATATATCACTATGAAGCAGTTTCCGCGTGAGTAATCCTTCCTACTGAGAGGACGTCGCCGAAAGTAATATTTTTTTGTTTTTTATTCGAGATATCTGATAAAGGGCTGACTTTTGTCTAATAAGTCTATTATTTTACGGCAACTTCAGAAGTGTTAACTGCTTCTACTAATCCATAGCTTATATTTCACATAAAATGGCAAAGTCCGAGCACTATAATGCAATAAAAGTTTCATGGAATTCATAGCTTTATCATATCTGTTGTTAGTTTAACTTTAGTTTCAAAATCCGAAAGTGAGCAACACCTTTACTTACATACATACATACATACATAACTGGTCATTACAACCCTTCAGTCAGGATTGTTGACCTAGTTTCTCACACCACTTATGTTGTGTGTGTTAATTTTATACATAAGTGGCGGGACCTACGGTTTAAAGTCGACTCCGAACGACAGATTTTTTTGAGAAACTTTTCATGGCAATTTTATTTTACTCTCAGAGTTTTTGCCAGAAATCTGCTGAGAGGAAATCGCCGAAGAAATACTTTTTGTATTTTGTTTTGATGTCTGGCCTGGGGCTCGAACCCTGGCTTTACGTCTAATAAGCCAACACACTACCTACTAGACTACGGCGACTCCAACACCTTTACTTAGTGGAATTATTGTTTATGTCTAGTATATGCGACAATTACAATAAAAATTTAAATTTACAGATGGATTGTTAAGATTATTATTGATATATCTCTATGGAATGACCCATATGTACTTATATGATTTAATAATTTTTATAAGTATTTTGCAATATCTTCCTTTTCCTCTACAATGATTATTGAAATATTCTTTCCAATTAAACAAAATAAAGCATTAAAGTTTTATTGCGGTCCATAAAACTTCAAAGTGGTAAAATAATAAATTTGAGTGCAATATTATTGTGTACAAAACTCTGCAATATTATTAAAGAAAATTTAATAATCCCTTTGAAATAAATTTCACAGTCATGTTGAAAGACAATTGCCTTTGCAATTCCATGGCACTTGTAATTACGGGTTAAATTTCTCCTTTTTTTTTACCTTTTCTACTGGAACTCTAATTTCTGTGGTAAATTAATTATGAGAAGGTTTTACTTTTTTCTGTCAGTATTTGCAATTGACTGCTGCAAGACATTTTAACAATAAGTTTCGGTTTTTATTTTTGTTTCTGTCTGCAGGCTTGTCTTCACAATGAATAATCATCATAGTAATGATGATGATGATGATGATGAAGACAAAAATAATTCATTTGTGGTCGGTCGGTCGAGTCATCAATAAAATAAAAGCATCTGCTAGAAAAAAAATATGAAAATATTATGAAAAACAAAGGAAAATGAAAAATACTGCAATTGTCGGCATTACAGTGACCACGAAGGAAATACTCCCTTGGAAAACAACAGAATTATGGTAATTATGCCAAGAGCAAAATAAAAAACATTAAATAATATTAAAGTGCTTAATTTCATTGCCCTTACAGTCAGTTGTAAGGTAATATACGGCAAAGCTTTAGAAATTAAAATAGAAAATAATTTCAGCTCTTTAAGTAAAAGCTGTTGCTATTCAAATTTAAATTTAAAGAAATTGTATAAAGTCCTTCAACCACTCCACCACACCTCATCACTGTAGGGTGGCAAAAAAATAAAAAAAATATTCCAAAAAAAGGCGACAAACCCTTAACCATAGAACCATAGAACGTAAGATAAACATGAAATTGCAATAAATTGTAGTTAAAAAAAGAAACCAAACCCGGCGTTCTCCTATAAATAGTACTTAAGAAAAACCACAAACGACAAAGACAACGAACTCAAGATTTGTCAAAAAAAAAAAAAAGTAAAGTCAGAAAAGAACACAAAAAAACTAAACGAGTGAAGCATAAACAGAAAACTGCCCTCTTGAGGACGCTGTAAAGAGCTGAAAACAGACAAAACAGGGGGAAAAATACCCAGTAGAGTTTCTTTTAGCAATTCAAATACAAAATAAAAAGAAAATGTACTTGAAGAGGATACTTGTGCATGCAAGCAAAGGAAAAACATAGTCGTGATGGGTCATCAAGATCATAAAGCATTTGCAGCATAAAAAAATGAAAAAACTATCTTATGTTTTAACTCGTATTTCTGATGTATCATCAATATATTGAAGTATTGAAATACGTATGCCAAAGCAGCAGTGAATCATTAAGTTGAGACAATAAAAATTTTTTTATCAGGAATTCTCTGGTAAATAGACAATAACTTTGTTTCGTACAAAGAACTTATTATTGCAGAGCCGTACAAGCTTTGAGTCACAACATGCTTGTTTCATTTATTTGGTCCTAAACTTATAATTCTTCCGAAGTCGCCGTAGTCTAGTAGGTAGTGTGTTGGCTTATTGGACTGAAGGCCCGAGTTCGAATCCCAGGTCAGACATCAAAACGAAATTATGAAAATATTTCTTCGGCGACTTCCTCTCAGCAGATTTCTGGCAAAAGCTCTGAGAGTATTAAAATTGCCATGAAAAGCTTTTCAAAAAAACTGTCGTTCGGAGTCGACTTTAAACTGTAGGTCCCGCCACTCATGTATAAAAATTAACGCACACAACATAAGTGGTGTGAGAAGCTAGGTCGTAATCCTGACTGAAGGGTTGTAATGACCAATTATGTATGTATGTATACCAACAATTCCAAAAAATTAAAATTAGAAAACTGGGTTATCCATTTCGTGGTTTCAAAAGTAAACGTAAATAAAACACATATAAAATATTTTTTTCATGATATTTCATTTTTATTGTAAAGTTTGAACGTTGACATTATGTGTGAAACACTACATCATTTAAATGACCTCCACGCGAAGTGTTGCAAGCATTGATTCTTTTGAGGTAATTTTCGACCACTTTTTGACACATATTGGGCGGTATCTCAGCCATAACTTGACGAATGTTGGTTTTTAAGTGCTCAAGAGTTGAAGGTTTATCTGCATAAACACGGTCTTTCGCGTAGCCCCACAAAATAAAGTCTAATGGTGTCAAATCGCATGATCTTGGTGGCCAGTTGATATCGCCACGACGAGAAATTACGTGGCCAGGAAATGTCTCTTGAAATAAAGCCATATTCGCTCGAGTTGTGTGGCATGTGGCACCGTTTTGTTGAAACCACATATTCTCCAAGTCGTATTCTTCAATAGCAGGCAAAAAAAAGTCGGTTATCATATGACCATAACGCTCCGAATTGACGGTGACAGTCGTTCCATCGTCGTTTTCGAAGAAGTAAGGTCCAATCACACCTTCGGACCAAAGAGCGCACCAAACAGTGACTTTTTCTGGATGTAATGGCCTCTCTTCAATTACTTGAGGATTCTCAGAACCCCAAATACGACAATTTTGTTCATTAACATATCCACCGAGTGTGAAATGTGCTTCATCGCTGAAGAAAATTTTGTTCGAAAAATTGCCGGTACGCACGATACGTGGCTGTGGCAGAATCACCATTTTTGTAGTAGGTTTTGATAATTTTTATGCGTTGTGTGATAGTTAAGCGATCCATTTTCGTCAATGTCAGACTTTCAACTGAAAAGATAAAAATTGGTTTCATAACTTAGACATCTGTCGAATTCCAGTCCCATACTTTTGAAACCACGAAATGGATAGCCCTTTATTATGTGCAGCAGTTAGTATTTACAATCTTTAAGTATTTTTTTTTTCTTTTAAAAGTTTTCTTTTAAGAGAAGTAACTTTGCAGCTGTTAACGACTTCAGTTATAGTGCATCTTCCAGTTGAAAAAGAATAAAGAGTAGAACGGAGAGATGATGAGGAATGGTTAACTTTCGTACAGCTTGCAGCTGCACGTAGTACTCAGAAGGTACTTTCTCAGGTACCTGATTAAGCGCAGTAGTATTTTTACAAAATACATCAGTAAAACAATAATAATAGATATGCAAGCCAACGCGTACAAAATCATGTTTAGTTGGCTTATAGTCTGAAATTCTGAAAAACCTTAAGAGTTCCAACTTAGTCAGCCCAGAATTAGTTTTTTCATTAAATTCTAAAATAGGTTGTCCAGACTTCAATGATTTCCTCGATACTTTCCAGTTTATGCAGCCATACAGAATAACTGATTTGATGTTTCCGTTAAATAATCTTCTTTTGGTGTGTCTATCTGACTTTAACAAACATTACTTTCGAAGTAAATAAAATATGGCTATGATAACATTTTATAACAATTTCAAATCAGACTGCCATTTTCATATTTTCATCAAATGCTTTAAAGCTCGAAAATTCCAAATATATCTTACGAGGCTCTTCTATTAAGTTCACTAGCCAGTCAATGCTTTATTACGCGTATACAAATAACACTATGCGACAAAATAAAAAATATTAATTACACCCGGCTAATGACATAGTGTAGGTTGTAAGTTTTGTTGAGTAGATCTCAAAAATATTTTTTTTTATATTTATTTCTCGAACCCTCCAAACTTTTTTTATTTGACAAAAACTGTTTTTTTAGACTTTACGCACAAATTTCTGAATTACTCTAACATTTCTGACCCGATTACGAAAATTTAAAACGGTGTACATATATCTATTATTCGACTTAATATGCTATGAGTTTTGATGAGGTAAACTAGGAAAATGCGAATTTTTTTCATATTTTTTCAAGTTTGCCCGTTCATAGTAGCAAACTTTACTTAAAAAATATATAATAAGTGTTGACATTCTGTGTGCATTATCTCCAGTGCATTATCTTGTGAAGAGATTGGCATTTCGTTTGATCAAATCGGACAAAAATTACCATAGTTATTATATAAATAGTATAACAGTCGTGTAATATTTTTTATATATGTACATATGTCATCTCATCAAATGAACTTTTAGTTCAAAAATTTTCAGAATTTTTGATGGATATTGATTGTTTATCACAAAATGTGTCAATTTCCCGTTCAACTAACTGAACAACGTGGACTATGTAGTTACTCGGGTGTATTTTCACAGCGCACCGTGTAATTAACGATATATTGTTACGAAAATGAAAAAACTAGATACTGAATATACAACTAAATACACAAACAACACTACAATACTAAATGTAAACAAAATACACAAACAACACTACAATAATAAATGTAAACATCGTTGTTTACATTTATAGAGATTTCGAGACATTCGTCAGACTTTTACTCTGCCATAAAAAAGGCAAGGCAAAGCAGGCAATTGAGTTAGTGAAATTCAGTCAGTGTTGTGTGAAGACAAGGTGTGTTTGAAGAGAGTAATCGTGGTTAGTCTGTCGACTAATTGTCTAGTAATTGTTATTGTATATGCAAAGGGTATAAACAGAGGAATAACAAACAAAGCAATTGTTATTGTTTACATGCAGTTGTGAACGGTGGCACACAGAATTGTGTGAATAATAGAGGATTTTAATTTAAACTAAACACAAATTAATTTTTATTTTATTTGTTTTAGTATTCAAACCAATAAGGCACGCCTTCATTTAAACGCTATCCCTTCTCTTACTTTAAGTTAAAAAAAATGAAATCAAATGCAATATTTTAGCATTTAATACGCGAAACAACATCAAACTTTACAATAAAAATCGAAAAATTTCCTCAATTAAGTTTGGCCCATGGGCATCAGGAAATATCCACAGAAAAATAGCCACAAAATGAGCAAAAAAAAAAAAACTGAAATGAAATGAAACCTAAAAAAACAAATGAATTTAACATCGCATGGGCCAAAAGTAGACAATAAAGGGTAAAATTGCCTTTAAACATACAATATTTTTTTTTTATTATTAAAGAAGCAATTTCATTGTTGCTCTTGTTGTTGTTTCGCTTAAAGTAGAATTTAATTAATTTTCGGCATTTTTCATAAAAGTTTCTGATAACAAACTTTAATGGCATATGGTTTCCATAAAAATTTAATAAAAATTTTTAATTGGTTTTTTTTCTAAAACAAAACGAAACAAAAATTATTTAATTTTAGCAATAAACGCCTTCAAAAACACGCCTATCAAATGGAATTTGTTTAAAATTTAAAACGATTGTATTACACAAAAAACCACATATTATTACCACCACTGTTAATAATACACACAGCGTGAAATATATAAGAAAACATAGGTTTTTAGATTTTTCATTATCTTGGGTTTATTTCCTAAAAGAAATTTGAATTGAGAATATGCGTTGAAAGTAAAAATTCTGTATCGGCTAATTATCATATTCTTCCATCACCATGTTATGCCAAAGTAACCAAAAAAAATGAAATACTTTACACTTAATATCTAAACTCTGTTAAGAATTTTCTATATTGTCTCGAGCAATTTCAGTTCACTAACGGAATACGTTTCAAGTCAGTAAGGTTTCATTAAGGCGCATTCGCAAGAGTCACAAATGGTACGATACCGGTAGCTAGTTATGTTATTTAAGATTGGTAATCAATTCACACACCGTTTTGTTACCCAGATAGCCCAATTAAACAGAGTTTTTACTGTAGAAAAAATATGTGCAAAACTCCAACTACTCTCTAGTTTCAAATCTCTGGTTTATCAAAAAAAAAAAATTTAAATGCAATGCAGCAAACAAATTACGTGCAGCAAACAAATGCCACGCAGCAAAAAATTGTCCTTCAATAAAAAATGACGCACAGCAAAAAAATAATTCCACTTCTTACAAAATATTACAATTTAAATAGAAATCTTTGTTTGTTTGCTATCCTTTTATTATGGCTTATAGTTTCCTAGGCATTCAATTCACAAGTTCTAGGTTAAATTCTGTGGTAATTTTATGTGCTAGATTTGGGACGCGATATTTTATTTTTCCTTTTATTTAATTTTGCTTAATTCGGCTCAAATCTGGCGATTGTCACAGATGGTCGAGTATTTTTTTTTTTTTTTTTTGGGTACTGACTAGAGTTTGGGAATTCCCGGACTTTTTCATTTCCCGGGAAACGGGAATGAAAATTTCGATTTCGAATTTCTTTTAAAATTCACAATACTAGTAAAATGCTTAAAATTTTTATTAAAATGTTATTTTATTAACAAAAAAGGAAACAATACATCTAAATTCATACTGTATAAACAGAAACAAACAGATTAATGATAACATTTTGAGATCAGTTACTGTTAAGAATTGATTAAAAATATTATTTAAAAATAAAAATATAAAAAATTTTCGAAGAACTAAGTTTTCAAAAAATGAGTTTTTATAATTATTAGTGCATTTAATAACTTATCAGACATTCTATTTCGTAAATTTGTTGAAAATTTACCAGCTAACGAAAAAACACATTTGCTTTCTACAGAAGTGGGCTTAAGCGTTAACAATGCATTAAAAAGTACTTATGTCAAAATTTTTGGTTCTGTTTGTACTAGCTTCAAATAAAGCTCTCTTTTAAATAAGTTGTCTGTTTTTAATTTCAGTTTCCTTGTGTTTTCTTTAGCGCCATTAATGGCGTTTTCCAACTTTTCTTTAAAACATTGATATACTTGTGCAACGGAAATATCTTCATCACTTTCAGCCGATATTATTTCAGTACCTTGGAATAGGCGTTTGAACATTTGCTCTGCATAGGACTTTAACATTGTCTTTGTTATGTTAATATTATTGTGTTGTGAAGTGTTTAGATAATTTACTAATGACATCAATTTGTCATTATATCTTTCATTTACTTTACTTTTAATTGTGTGAACCATTTTTTCCGAAAGTATTGAATCAACAGATAATAACTGTTCATAAAGCGTATTCATAATAGCATCACCTATTATCAAATTGGTTTCACGCCTGCCTAATGCTTCCACTGCATCTTCTATGGGGTTCAAAACATTTACCAATGTTTCCAAGTGTGGGACATAATCTTCAACAAACAATGATGATAAATGTAAATCTATTAAAGCCTTTTTTATTGCATTTTTAATTTTTAGAAATGATTGTATCATTCCAACCATGCTGTTCCACCTAGTTCGTAAATCTAGGATTAGATGATACTCTTTATTGAATTCTCCCTTTACATATTTTTGAAGAGTAGCATTTTTTAAAAGACTTTTTTTTGGAAAGTTTGATTATTTTCCTTATGTTGGCAATAGCTTCATTATAATTCTCTGAAATAAAGAAAATAATTCAATTTATACAAAGAATTATTTTTCTGCTTTATTTTTTCAATACAACTTTTTTAAATGATTTTAGTCCATAAACAAGTCAAAAGAGTAGTCAGTGATTAGTCTGTAGACTTGCCTACAGACCAATCTATTTACTAGTCTTCAGAACAGTCTATTTACTAGTCTACAGAGCTTTTTTTCCAAAAAAGTGTACAAGAATACGTTAATTAAAAATTTCCCGGGAAATACCGGGAATTCCCGTCCGGTTCCCCAAACTCTAGTACTGACCCTTCGTCATGTTTTACTGTTTTCATAGTACATTTATCGTTACAGGCTTTGCTTTTATTAGGTCATGTCTTTGGGAGTTTTTTTTTTTGTAGCGAATTATTTTTATTAAAATTCGTCACTTCATTAAAAATTCTTTCAAAACGATAGCGGCTCATTTATATTTTTTTTTTTTTAATTTTTGACATGTGAAGCTTTTTGTGTGTTACTCTGCCTTGTAGTACATCTTGGTGTAGCGATCATATCACGATTCTAACTTTTCCTGATTTTAATAAAATTTAATTGAGACTTATCCTCAACTATTTTAACTGCTCTGGATGATGTACCGGCCTTCACTTCTCTCACAATAATTCTTACATCGGAGTCTGTAAGACGGATTAGATGCCCTCCGCGTGGCAATTTATTCAATGTCTTGAATGTGGTGAACTTGTTTTACATTTATAGCGCAATAGTTTCTGTTCACAATTTTGCTTATATCCTGCAAGTATTTTCCTTTCTTATGCAAATCTGCGATTACTTTTCAAGTCTCAATTGAAGTTTATTTTCCGCTTTTGTTTCAAACATACCCTGTGTAAGAAGTAAGTATTTTTTGCAGATAAACTTTGTAATTGATCATTATATTAAATAGGGGTTTTTACCGCTATATGTACATAATTTACCCTTTGACGGACACCAAAATCTTAGGAGGCCTTCGCGTGGGACACTTGCTTTATAATGATTTTGTGAAGGAAACAATTTATGACGTGTATACACGTCATGTCCCCCCAGAAACCCTTGTTATGACGTCTATAGACGTCAGTGTCCGTCAAAGGGTTTACAGACAAGGGTTGTGGTATTAAATACTATCAGAGATATTCCTACAAGTAGATTAGATCTTCTAAATTCACAACTCTTGCAAATTGAAAAACAAATACGTATTTTACTTCATATCTGATTTAAACGCTTTGAGTCTTTATATACTGACGGTTAGGTCAATTATGATTATCCTATACGTACGTATAATATTATAAATGCTTTACATTCATGCGTTATATGATGGGAAATGTCAAAAACCATAATGAAACAAAAATTGTGATTTAACCAGTAGCCATAACAAATCTGCAAATTATGCCAAGACTATGTAATACACACAGTTACACAGTTACTGTTAAAAACTGTTTATATGGCATTAATCGATTTGTTATATAAAAAAAAAGAAAACTACAAGAAAAACTTCAATATGAAATAAAATAATGGCAGCCAACATTCATTCAGCACATGATGATGTTTTCATACATTGTTGCTTGTGAAAGACAGACATTAAGAGCAACTCA
The DNA here is from genome assembly GCA_927399465.1 of Sarcophaga caerulescens. Lineage (NCBI taxonomy): Eukaryota > Metazoa > Arthropoda > Insecta > Diptera > Sarcophagidae > Sarcophaga > Sarcophaga caerulescens. The sequence continues at coordinate 138,427,222 of OV656872.1, read as the reverse complement.
AAATTCTTAAAAAAAAGAAAAACTTTTTTTATAAATATAAAAACAAATCCATGCATAATGTTACTATATTTGTATTGGTATATTATTATTACCCCATATGAATATGCCCATTACCCCCTCCCTTTGAAGATGATGTGTTTTTATGGCATCAAATGAATTTCAAAAGATGCCAGTGATGGTTATGACGTTCGGAATTGAGTTTGAAATGAAACAAATGTATGTCAATCAATATTTACAGCAATGTTGGTGGAAAGCAAAAAAAAAAAATTATTAAAAAATTTTATAACTTTTATGACTGACTTATGCTCATAAAAAGGCCACAAAAAACATTAAATAAATGAAATAGCATTCCTAATGGAAATACAAAACAAAATGATCACATGGAAAAAGTCTATTAAATTGTGAGAAAACAAATAAATTGCAGATGGCTTTGTGGTTTTACTTACTTAACTTACTTAATTGTTTAGCATTACAATTTAGCTTTTTCGCCAAAGACGTTATGTGTGTTAATTTTTATATACCATATGAATGGCAGGACCGGTATCGATACAAAACGATAGATTTCAAAATCGTTTCATGGTAATTTTATTGAGTTTCACGGGTTTAACCAAAATTTATTATCATCATCTGTATGTTATCCTATGAAGTTCTCAGCCCTACGACTTTGCACTTTTAAGACCTTGCACTTTGACTTTCATATTTATAAGCAGATTTATTTAAATAACATACTGGATCTCTCTCTCTCTGTAGAATGTATTGTGCTCACTGAAAATAACTTTTGTTTTGTGATATGAAAAGTTAAATATTTTAAAATAATCCAATCAATAAAATATTCTAGCTCCAGGTCAATTTCTTAATTATCAATTTTCTTTATTATATATCAATATTTCGATATCCATCGGATATCATCTTCAGGATTCCAAAAAGATTCCAGTATTAGATGTGATAACGAGCAGTGATAATGTTATATTTTAGATATTGCTACTCTCTTTTTGGAATCCTGAAGATGATATCCGATGGTGTGCTGACTAAGTCTACTTTTCCTGATGAGTGGAAATTAGCTAAAATCCTTCCCATTCCAAAATCGAACAATGAGTTTAGGCCAATTGCTATTCTTCCTTTTTTGTCGAAGGTAATGGAGAACATTATAGCTAGACAGATTAATGGTTATCTGGAATGTCACAATTATTTAACAGTTAATCAGTCGGGTTTCATGAAAGGTAGGAGTTGTACTACCGCTCTATTAAATGTAGTTGAGGACCTTAGGTTGGAGCTAGATGTAAATAGTGTAGCGTTTTTAGTTCTTCTCGATCACACCAAGGCTTTCGATACAGTCAATCATAAAATATTACTGAATAAGCTCCGGAAACTGTTTAATTTTTCTAATTCTGCCGCTAGTCTAATTTTTTCTTACTTGTTGGACAGATGTCAGAAGGTTCATCTGAATGGTAATATTTCAGATTCGCGTAATATTAGTAGAGGTGTTCCCCAGGGATCAATTCTGGGGCCTCTGTTGTTCTGTATGTATATTAATGATCTACCGGATGTTTTGGTTGACTGTCGTGTTCATATGTATGCTGATGATGTGCAGATTTATACCAGTACTCGTAAGGAGAATATTGTTTCTTGTTTACACTCTGTTAACCGTGATTTGGATAGGATTGACAGTTGGGCTTCGGCAAATGGACTATGCATTAATCCCTCAAAGTCCAAATGTATAGTGCTTTCGAAAGCCAACATTTCGGTTGCCATACCGTGCTTGAGTATCAGGGGAAATAAAATTGACTATGTCAAGTCTGCTACCAATCTGGGTATTGTATTTAATGACAGATTATCGTGGTCTGGCCATATAAGCGTTGTTGTTGGCAGAATATACAGCATGCTTCGGAACTTATGGGCGGTCATTGATTCAACTCCTTTTGCAATTCGTATGCAACTTGCTAAAACTTATTTAATTCCTGTGCTATTGTATGGGTGCGAAATCTTCGCAAATTGCGATAGTAATGACAACCGCAAACTAAACTTGGCTTACAACAATATAGCAAGATACGTGTTTCTTAAAGGTCGCCGTGATCATATTTCTCATTTAGCGTACCAGATATCTGGTGTGAAATTTGATAATCTTCTGAAAATTAAATGCCTCATTCTATTCCATAAGATTATTAATACGGGACAGCCGGAATATTTATTGGGCCGAGTCAAGTTTGCTAGGTCATTCCGGAGCATGAAGATTATTCAACAACGGTACAGGACTCTTCTGTCACAGCGTCAGTTTTTTATACACACCACAAGTCTCTGGAATTCCCTACCGAATTACATACAAAAGTTAGGCAATGCAAATGCGTTCAAAAAGGAGTTATTTAAATTATTCTCTTAATGAAAAGTATGTTACTTCCTTAGTATGGTTACTATATCGGTTAAATATTTATCCTTACTTTCTTAGTCTGATTTTTGTAAATATTTCTTTTTTATATTTTTATAATTCTTAATTTTTTCTTTCTTTTCACTTTTTTTAGTTATTTCTGTTTGTTTTCTAAATTGCTTGAAATTATATTTCTACTTAAATTTAATATTTTTATTAATTTGTTTCTTATATTAATTTGCTATTTTTTTTTTTTTGCTTAATTTCTTATACTTTACAATTATTTTTATTTTTTTTTATGTTTTATATCTTATTGATCCTAAGCATAGCACTATAACTTATAAGATTAAAATCTTGTTGTGTTATGTTAATTATAATAAATAAATAAAATAAATAAATAAAAAATAAAATAAATATCTTGATACCTGAAACCGATGTTATGTTTGCTTACTTTCGATAATCGGAAGAACAGTTATTATATTATATTATAAGGTCTTTAATTACCTTATAAATGGCATCAATTTAATGAACAAAACATTGTATATTTTTCATTTTGAAACGTTAAAGACTTTTACTGCTTAAGAAAATGTTTATATACCTTGGCAACCCTGCATTTTTGCAAACTTAACCATTACTAAAGTTGTTATACAATTTAGTTTTAACTAAATAATGCATGACTGCTAGTTTTTTTTGCATTCTTTTTTTATTTTTATTTTTTTTTCTTAATTTACAAAGAAATTGTAACGTATGATTAACTGGCCCCTTAAATGGTACTCGTAACTGATACTTTGAAAACTACATACAACTCTAAAGCTGTCAGGAATTGAAGTTTAAATTTAAAGATTTTGTAAGGCGTAACAAATGTTAAAAAAATTCAAAATAAACCAGACAGACTTCACACTAATTTTAATCGATTAAACAAAAAGAACAATCTGTTCGTGAATATTCGTGAATATATCAATTCATTGAAATACAGCAGAAGGCATTATTATGATTTTTTGTATTGCAGCAATGCATGATTTAGGGTGCTTCCCATACAAGCGATTATTCTATACAAAGGCGTCAAGGTCCTACGTACAGCCCTATTTAATAAATAAATAAACGAAATTAATAGTCTATCACCATTCCATGTAAAACAAGGAACACCTCTTTTCACATAGCGGATGAAGAAAAGTCTATTGATACCAAATAAAAATACACCTGTTGGCAAGTGTGATCTTAAGCTTGATATCCAGACTGACATTATATTTACTGATAACATACATACATAATTGGTCATTACAACCCTTCAGTCAGGATTATTGACCTAGCTTCTCCTACCACTTATGTTGTGTGCGTTAATTTTATATATGAGTGGCGGGATCTACAGTTTAAAGTCGACTCCGAACGACAAATTTTTTGAGAAACTTTTCATGGCAATATTTTATTTTACTCTCAGAGCTTTTGCCAGAAATCTGCTGAGAGGAAATCGCCGAAGAAATACTTTTTGTGTTCTGTTTTGATGTCTGGCCTGGGGCTCGAACCCTGGCTTTACGTCCAATAAGCCAACACACTACCTACTAGACTACGGCGATTACAACGATTTACTGATAACATCAATGGTAAATTCACTGCCAACATTGAAAGTATAGTTATCTGCCGGATGTACCTACTTGTCAATAACATATTCTCGATTTTGCCCTCATTTCCTGCCAGAGCCATCTTGGTTGAATATCGTCAACAGCTCTAAAGACAGCAGTGTATCTCACTTGTTCGATGTCATTAGGGTACGCAAACAATTGGATACCTTTGTGGAAAATAGTGATATTGCGATATATAGTACACCTATTATCAGCAGAGAAAGCCATCATTCGTCATCGTCATGACGAAGTTAAAAAGGGATCACCTTGTCTGAAAAGTCACACGGTATCAAATGGTGCGGAATGGTTCACTCCTACCTTGACAGTACTGCAGGAGTCGATTAACGTCATTATGCCTTATCAGCTTCGCAGGAATACCGAGCCCAAAGATTGCGGCAAAAATATGATTTCTTATAGGGCTATCGAAGACTGCTTTATAGTTGACAAAAGGATGGTATTTAATTTTCATGGATCTCTTCTAGGATTTGACGTAGTGTGAAAATCTAGTCAATTGTGGGCTCAATAGGTCTGAACCGGCATTTATAAGTTTCAATTAGCGCTTTGGCTTTAGTCGCTCACACAATACGCTCGTATGAATCTTATTTGCGATATGGCGGAAGCTTATAATGCTTATGCCCCTGTAGTTGTCGATTATCGTGAGAATGATTATTGTATTCCGTTTTCAGGGCTGAAGTGCCTTCTCGGACAACATGTTATGTATCCAATAGGGTAAAAACAGTTTATTCCTCTTCCTCATCTCAGTAATGCCTCTCGCATGACTGTCCAGTGATAACCTAACAACGACACTGAGCGTGCTCTTTTGCAGTTTAAGCAGACTTTGCGTACGCTTTCTATCTAACTTTAGCTAGATTTCCTGTGGTATCTTGCATTAAGGACACAGGACAAGAGATGGTGGTGCCATTAGCCTACTTCCCAGGAGAAGAGAACTCAGCACCAGCGTTGAGAATGTAAAACAACTTATGGAGCATTGTGGCAGGCTTAAAGTGCCATTACTGATTAGATGGAATGCTAATGACCACAACATCTTATGGGGCTGCACAGACACTAGCAACGGAGGTGAGAAGCTTTTAGAAATTTTAGTGGTTTCTAACCTGAATCAACTTTTGTTGCCAGGGTTAGAAGAGAGATTTTGGGTATTAACACATGTAGTCCGAACATTGCTACGGTTCTCAAGAGAGTAGAATTCTCACTAAGAGGGCTACACCACTATTTCGTAACCCAAGAAAGACTAATTGGGAAACATTTAGGAAAACATTAAGTTATACAGCGACTATACAGCTCCATTCAACCTCGAACCAACCGTGAAGATCAGTGCAAAGTGGATGTCTTGAATTTCATAGAGAAGTTATAGTGTAGCATTATGTAAACAATATTTCCGAGAGTTTTTAATTCGATCCAGAAATTTAAGCCTACGTAGGCAATAATTGTTAACTGAACAACGATACAGTACAAAAAGGTGAATAGAACAAAAAGGTAATAAAAATTAAGTTTGAACATCAAATACAATTTTGCACATTTTGTGGATATGAGACGTTGTCGTAATACAAGTTGCTGAGGCTTTTTAATTTTTTTATGTTTTTTTTTTTTTTCTATATAAAACTGTAGAACTGAAGGACGAAAACAGGACCTTGTTGTTGTATTTCTATTTCATTTGAAAATGCCTGACAAAGGCACATAAGACAATCAACTTTAAATATCAACCTGGTTACACTCTATTTTACACAAAGAAGCAGGACTTTAATTATCTTAAATTAGTCCATTGGCATATGCCAACGCCATAGAGTCTTTGTGTGAGATAAAAAATAGAAACATTGAAATAAAAAAATACAAAATAATTATAATCCTATCAAATGAAATTTAATCTTCTTGTTTTTTTTTTACTTTTTTTGCTTTGCTTTGCTGTGGTATTTAAAATTCTCATTAGAATTGCAAAAATAAGGCAACAGAAAAATGTACAGAAAATTAATAAAAAAAATATAAAAGAATAGGAAGAGAAACGAGATAAAATTAAATATAAAATAAAAATTGATTACATCTTAAATCCTTGATGGTATCAACAGCAGCAGCCACTACTACAACAAGAACAACAACATAAAGAACAACAAAAATATCTTAAGGCAACTCATACACTAAACAAGTATGTACTTCCATAATAGTAGCCTTAACAGCAGCCATGATGGCAAGGAAATGTTATACAAATACACTGACAATAAAAACAATAACTACAACAACAACAACAACATTGGAAAAAAAAGTAACTTATGTTGAGCCATATTTAGGATCGAATTACTTGTGTGACTTAAATTTGAAACACAACACCGACAGACGCAATGACGCATTCACTAGAAACTTATAAAACACACACACACACACACACATTGACATGCAACAAGGCAACATTGTATACAACTGGGATTGATGGATGGATGGATGGACCAATATACGGATATACCCACTAGGCTTGGAAAAGAATCAGACAAAAAGACAAACGGATAAACAGTGATTGTATAAGGAAGAACTTTAAAAAAATCTACGGTATGAGAGTAAAATGGTAACGGACGGACATATGGTTGACTGGCTGACGGGATATATGGCTGGCTAAGGTGACAGAGAGACAACAACAACGACAAACACAGTATTGTAAACTTGTTTTATTATGAGATTTTGCGGTTTAGTTTGGTTTAGTTTGATGTTTCGTAGTTTTTTTTAGTCATTCTGTTGGAGGCTGTTTTTCTTCGGTTTCACTAACAGTGGCAGCCGCCACAGTAACATCAGCAATTTGTGTGATGAATGTTATTTAATACTTCGATATAAATACTTATTTGTTGTTGAAAATCTCAATAAAAAAAAATAAGCCGAGAAACTAAGTAAAAAAAATCTGTGCTGCCATAGCAACAACATCGTCGCTTTATCTATGTATCTCTCTACATAGCACAACACAACACAATATTTCTTTATTTAGTAATTAAGATGAACACGTACTCGTATATTGCCTGAGATGTCTAGTTGTGATGCTTTTTTTTTCACTGCCCCTCAAATGAAATCTAAACTTTATTTAATTTCATTTCACTTAACATTTCACAAGGTCCAGCCATTCAACGAACCATCATCGCATGTATGTATGTACATATATCTAACCATATATGTACATATGTACGTATGTATGTTTGTATGTACATGTACGTGTAAAGCACTTGTATGGTCATGAATAAATACTATTGAGATGAGTTCAGATTGCAAACATACAATATTTTTTGTTTTTTTTTTTGTATGTGGAAAAACAAGCGCATATTATCATAAATACTTGTACTCGTATATGATACAAGTATGCCAAGCCATCCATATCCATAGACCCAAAGAGGAATTAATAAAATATTTATATACGGAAAGAAATGAAATTGACATTTCCACTGAAATGCAAGCGGATTTAATGCCGCTTTTTATGTCTATAAGATGTTGATTCCATGATTCCATGATGCCATGTAACAAGTTTAAATAATTAAATCGTTATCGCATGGTAGAGATGAGCGATCCAGTGATTTTTGAAGAACGTTGTTCTCAGTGAACGTGATTTGTTAATCACTGTTCTTTAAAACAGTGATTGTGATCACAGTATTCCAAAAGAAAACAAAAAATTTTTTTTTTTATTTTTATTCCAACAAAAAAAAAAAAAAATAACTATAAGGGCGGAAACTAATAACAAAACAAAAATTCAATAAACTCATATAAATTAATGTAAAATAAACAAGAAATATACATACAAATTAAGAAAATTTAAACTTTATGTACATTACTAAATAATATATACAAAGAAAAATTACTTAAATATGTACATTGTACTTATTAAATACATATATTTATAATTTGAGTTTAAAAACAATAACATTTTTGCTTTATTGTCACTTAAACGCGTTCGTCGCTCATTTAATACTTGTCCAGCTTTTGAGAAGACCCTTTCGCACGGTACAGAAGAACCAAGGGCACAAAGTTTTTCTTGAGCAATTTTATAAAGTTTTGGATATTTTAATTTATTAGTACGCCACCAGTTTAATGGGTCTTTATTTCGTGGAGTAACATCATCTTCCAAATAACTATGTACTTCATTAATAGCACGCGATACTGCTGTTCTTCTTGGTTTAAAGTGAGAAATATTCGAATCAAAAGAGTTCCATATTGAAAATTCTTTCGGGGTGTTATCTTCTCTAATTGTATCTTCTTGTATCTGATGTTCAAATTCAGAATTATATATTAAAGAGACAGAAGATATAACAAATTCTTAAATGCATTCTGCACATGCCGGATCGCCAAAGGCAAACGTTTTAAATCTCGGATCAAAAAAAGTAGTTATTCCTAATATATCGTTATATTCTACATTACTGAGGCGATCAATGTTATTATTTTTAATGTAATTTTTTTTTTTTTATATGAAGTTTGACAATTAAGTTTCACAGAAAGTTCATGTATAAAAGACAAAAGTAAATAATCAGCATCATCTAATAGTAATTCTGCCTCGCTCAAAATAAAATGAAATAAATTTGAGTATGTAACAATTTTGAAAGAACGACATTATTAGTAACTGTTATTTGGCAATTTCAATCACTGTAGTTGCCAGTGAATTATCAATCACCGTGATTAAATCACAGTTTTGAAAATATTGCTCATCTCTATCGCATGGCCATAACAGTAAGCCAATAAATATGATCTTAATTCAATGTCCCAAAATAAGTTTACAAATCCAAACTACAGGAATGTATTTATTTTATAAAATTCCTATGAATTGTTACAGAATAAAACGGAAGAAAAAGAAATTTTATTATTAGAAAATTTACTTTAAGAAACTTCAATTAAACTACTACAGACTACATATCTAAAAAAAATTAAGCTGGATCAACTCGGACTTTAACTTCGTGGTTTAAAGACGGTAAGATTAAATTCGTCTTACTCAAACGTCATGTTATCTGCTTGAACAAAGTGTAGAATATTGAAAAAAAAAATTAAGTTGTGGCAGCAGAACGAGCTATCGTGATCTGTAAAAAGAAATCAAAATGTCTGCAATGCGTCACAACGGGCCGCTATGCGTGCTCAAGTGAGCTTTTGATATCAGAGCTACCACTCTGACCTAAACTAACCTAACCTAACCGCACGGAGGGATAATAGAGTATGGATTAATGGCAAAGTGTACTAAGTTGAAGCAGATGACATTCAAACACTATGCGATCAAAATACTTCGGGAACGAGTTGACACCCCAACAGCTCCATCTTCAGCAACAGTGGAACTCTCTGCAGAACTGCAGATGAACAGTTTGCTGGTACTTAATACTTCAAGTCAATGCTTAACATGCCAATCGGATTATGCAAGAGGAAGTAAAAAATGCTATTGAAACTATTAAACTCAACAAAGCCCTACACAACGATAATATTTTTGCCGAGATGCTTTTATGCAATCTAGAAGAATCAGGAACTTGGTGTCACTTATTTGTACAAAGCATATGGGAAGAAGAAACTTTGTCAACCTCTTGTAATAAAGTTATGCGGGGAAAAATAACAAAAAAAAAGTTCTTCTAACGACGAAATATTAAAACGTATAATATTGACCCGAATATCCAATATAGTGAACCGATTTGGATTCGGAGATATCGCTCCTGTATTGCTAAGAGCATCAACTTTGATATGATCAACACAATAGGAATAGTTTACGAGATTCGAGCCCATATTTATTTGACTCCTCGAAAGTATCAATAGGCTTGAAAGCCTTATACAGCTATCCCCCGTTTAACACGGTATTCGTTTTACACGTTTGCGATCTTACACGGTTTTTGAAAATAAAATTTTTTAACGAAATTTATTAAGTGATGAGATGTTAGCCAACTTTTATCTCAATACGAAGAGGTATACGAAGACTAAAAATAAATCGCAATTGCTCATATGGAGAAAGAATCTAATGAGATAGTGTGGTCTAGCGATGAAAGTGATATTGTACAAATTTCTAAAAAAGGCGTATTATTGAAAGCGAAAGTGACAGCAATTAAATTTGAATGAAAATAGAATGTTAAGTCTCATTTATCGCAATCAACTTAAATGAATTTCTAATTTTAATTTTTATCTATAAAGAAAATGCAATATTTAAAATAGGTTATTAAATGTGTTTGATATTAAATATATTAATATTTATTTTTCGTTCAATGTGTTTGTTATTCATCATATTAAAAACTGACAAAAAGGGCTTTTTTATAGTGATTTTCGTTTAGCACGGTTTTTCCATATAAGAGTGAATTTTTCGAGTTACACGGTTTTTTATGGAACCTATCTTCCGTGTAAAGCGGGGGATAGGTGTAGTGCCATTGAAAATCGTTTCTTCTTTAATACGTTCTAAGTATTCGGTTTTCAAATACCGAAACCCATACTGCGGTAAATTGACGTATGCATTTTATGTTACTGTTACTGCTGTTAGGCAAGAAGGTACATGTAGCCGATACTTTTCATCCACGTCATTGACGACATAATAAGTTAGGCTTTGAATGGAAAACATGGTGATTAGCACATATCGAAGATGTAGTCTATGCCAATTAGGCAAGTTCCAAGACATTTATAGGAAAATATAAACGCGCCTCTTTGAGTTTGACAGTAAATTTTAATAAAAATAAAAAATAAAAATAAAAAACGTTTTTTAAATAAAAAATAAATAAATAAATAAAAGTAAGATAATGACCATGGTATAAGAAATATAGAAGGTAGTTTCATTCTCTCTTTATTTTTTAAAATTCACTATCTGACATGCTTAAGGATTATGGCGTTTTCGTTAAAATAATGCTACCATTAATTTTAAATTTCCCACATTTTCTTTGAAGTCACATGAAAATAATAAATTCAATTCAATTGAAAAATATTTTGTTTACATAAGCCTAATACCGATTTTTTGAAACTTTTGGAACATTTAAACTCAATTTTTTTAAAAATTAATGGAAATTCTTTAAATACTAGCCCAAATTACACATTTGTCAGAAATAATTTATTGGGAATATACAACAAAATTATAAATGTGGCAACGCTATATATATAGTTTGTGAGAAAATAAAACTTCAAAAAACCTTATTTTATAAAAAAAATTTTGATTGAAACTACCTTCCATATTTCTTATACCATGATAATGACTAAGCACTTTTCCTCATTGAACATCAATATGGAAAACGAACCCGTTGAATGTGTAAACACCTCCAATTATTTGGGCAGTATGGCAACTACAAAAGTAGAGCGAACGAGGAATTTGGCCAATATCAACAACAACAGATTCATGGGCATTGAATTCGAATAATGAAATTACAAAAGAGTGTGACAAATGAAGCGTTAAATAATTAATAAAAAAAAAAATAGTGAAAAGCATACAACTAAGACCATCATCTGTTGTCCTGTCTAGAATTTCATTTTCAACTTCGCCTCCCTTTCGAAAACACAATTAATTTTTTCAAATCCTTCTATTGTACATAGTATACGAGTATAAGCAAATAAAAGAAATTCTTCTTTGTAAAGTTTTGCAATATTTTTCATTTTCATCTTTTAGCTTTTAAGATGTTGATGAACAATAATCATCCATCCCGTCTTCTATCCATTCATCCATTCACTTTGATGTCCTAAAGGCTGATAAAAATCACTGCGCATTCTGTTATTTTATTTTTTTTTTTAACATTGTTTTGCACCTTTTCTTTGTTTTTGTTCTGTTCTTTTTAATTTCTTGCTTTGAATTACAGACGTGCTCATGTGTACTTTTAATCGAAGCCGCAAGGTTCTTTTTCTCAACTGTTTCATCTTCTTTGTCGTTTTAGCCTTCATTTAAAAAAGAGGGAAAAATATTGTTTTTTTTTTATTCCTGAGTTTCTCTTTCGAGAAGAAGAACTTTCATAACACAAGTACAAGTACTTTCACATATTAAGACTAGATGATGTGCATAAGGAGGGCTAAAAGAAGAATTCGAAACAAAGTTTATGAGAGAAAAAATATCGTCAATAGGTGAATAGTAATGCACGCTATATTTTATGGAATGGTTACTGAAGGAAAACTCTAAACGGTTTCAGCAAAAATTGGTTTGATGTTGTGACTGTTCATGACTTTGCACTGGCACGTATTCAAAAGCAGGCGATAAAGTAAATAACATTCCATACACCATTTTTTTTTTTTATCAAACCAGCACTCAGGGGATGGCCCCTACTCATGCAGTGCATTGTGCAGGTTTTTAGGAAAGGTGGAAAGGGGGAAGATGCGAACTGCAAGGAAATGAGTTGCTGCTAGGTGACTATAAAATGGTCAGTGCTATACCTTCACCATTAGACAGTCTACAGGCAATCGTCCCCAAGAAGCCCGCAGTTTCTCAAACCACTTTATGTTGTGTGTGTTAATTTTATACATAAGTGGCAGGACCTACAGTTTAAAGTCGACTCCGAACTACAGATTTTTTTGAGAAACTGAGAAGAAATCGCCGAAAAAATACTTTTTGTATTTTTTATTTTTTGATGTCTGGCCTGGGACTCGAACCCTGGCTTTTACGTCTAATAAGCCAACACACTACCTACTAGACCACGGCGACCTGTACTGTAATAGATGTGATGTCTTAATGTATCACAGGTATCAGCAAGAAGTTCTAAAGACTCATTCACATCACTACTTATCATAATTTACATATTGCGTTCGAGATGATCCCCATTCTCAAGAAGTATTCTTCAAGCCTACACTGCCCTGTGAATACCTTCAGTTATTCCTGGTGATGCATGCTCAAATATCATCTTATGGTAATTTCCCAACAGAAGTTTAGACTAACTCAAAGCCATTTAGTTTGAGAAGAGCCTTTGCTGCTTCCTTATCGTTGAATATATCTTTCCAGATTTCTGTCCGCTCTCCGAGAAAGTTTCAGACACCATCAGCAAAGTGAAATCTTCCCTCTTCGTAAGCTCATTTGCCTGTTCAATGCCACGAATTCTCACGTGACCTGCAACCCAGTAAATTGTAATGCTATCTTCTCCATCTAACAGCTTCCTCATACTATCTTCGTGAGTACCTAAGCTAGTGGAGCTCCAAAGTTTAATTTTAGTTGAAATATTGCCTTTAACTAAATGTTTATAAAGGGCTATCCATTTCGTGGTTTCAAAAGTATGGGACTGGAATTCGACGACATCTATCAAACTAAGTTGTGAAACCAATTTTTTTCTTTTCAGTTGAAAATCTGACATTGACGAAAATGGATCGCTTAACTATCACACAACGCATAAAAATTATCAAAACCTACTACAAAAATGATGATTCTGCCACAGCCACGTATCGTGCGTATCGGCAATTTTTCGAACAAAATTTTCTTCAGCGATGAAGCACATTTTACACTCGGTGGGTATGTTAATAAACAAAATTGTCGTATTTGGGGTTCTGAGAATCCTCAAGTAATTGAAGAGAGGCCATTACATCCAGAAAAAGTCACTGTTTGGTGCGCTCTTTGGTCCGAAGGTGTGATTGGACCTTACTTCTTCGAAAACGACAATGGAACGACTGTCACCGTCAATTCGGAGCGTTATGGTCATATGATAACCTACTTTTTTTGCCTGCTATTGAAGAATACGACTTGGAGAATATGTGGTTTCAACAAGACGGTGCCACATGCCACACAACTCGAGCGAATATGACTTTATTGCAAGAGACATTTCCTGGCCGCGTAATTTCTCGTCGTGTCGATATCAACTGGCCACCAAGATTATGCGATTTGACACCATTAGACTTTTTTTGTGGGGCTACGCGAAAGACCGTGTTTATGCAGATAAACCTTCAACTCTTGAGCACTTAAAAACCAACATTCGTCAAGTTATGACTGAGATACCGCCCAATATGTGTCAAAAAGTGGTCGAAAATTACCTCAAAAGAATCAATGCTTGCAACATTTCGCGTAGAGGTCATTTAAATGATGTAGTGTTTCACTTATAATGTCAACATTCGAACTTTACAATAAAAAAGAAATATCATGAAAAAAATATTTTTTGTTTTATTTACGTTTACTTTTGAAACCACGAAATGATTAAAGATTAAAGATTATGGTACATGGCTTTGTTAGCTTAGCACCACTTTCCTGAGCGAGCTAGGCCGTATACTGACTGAAGGGTTGTAATGGCCAATTATGGATGCATGTAGGCTTTCCTGAAAATTCAAACTTCGACGTGCTACTGTGCAGTGTTACGAGTGACTGTCGAATAGCCACGAAGTTAAGGCCCCATCTAGTTCTCTGTCGCGGTTTAATTGGGGAGATGTGGCCTTCGCTGTTTATATGAGTACCTGACAGTTGTCTAGCACAGCGCTTGAGCATGTGGAATTACGACTACTGATGTAGCTGCATATCACTGTTCTGTTCTCACTGGTAAACGCTTAGCGAATATCTCAAATTTGAAACTGGAGATTATATACGGCTTTTAAGCAGCCTATATTGGTTTTTCATTGGATAAACAGATTTAATCAGGGTCCCATGGCATTATACTAAACATTGGAATCTAAATGTGTCGATCTGAATCGCCACCACACTAACAAAACCCAACCTAGCCTATTTACATACATACATACATAATTGGTCATTACAACCCTTCAGTCAGGATTACGACCTAGCTTCTCACACCACTTATGTTGTGTGCGTTAATTTTATACATGAGTGGCGGGACCTACAGTTTAAAGTCGACTCCGAACGACAGTTTTTTGAGAAGCTTTTCATGGCAATTTTATTTACTCTCAAAGTTTTTGCCAGAAATCTGCTGAGAGGAAGTCGCCGAAGAAATATTTTCATATTTTCGTTTTGATGTCTGACCTGGGATTCGAACTCGGGCCTTTAGTCTAATAAGCCAACACACTACCTACTAGACTACGGCGACTTCAGCCTAGCCTATTTACTGGCTTTTAATTGTGAAAAAAATCTGTGAAAACTCTTGCAAAAATCACCGAAACGGGAGCGTCTAAAAAAGATACTGAACTTATTTTCATTAAACAAAGTTAAGAATGCTTCCCATTGAGCATAGCGTACATAAGTGTAGGCCATACAAATTGCGTGTGAAGTGTAAAACAAGCATTTTAGTTTGTGTTACAATAACGACGACGACAACAACGGCGACGATGATGTTGATGTTGATGGGAATTCAACATAAAGTGTGATGCATTCACAATTTGTCGCTGTTGTTGCTGCTATTATTTCACTTGAATCGTTTTCTATGTCCCTCACTTACTGCAGTCCTTTCTTTTTTAATTTTTTTTCGTTTTTTTTCTACAACAGTCAGTTGTTTTAAGTTTCAATTATATTTCAAGTGTGACTTTGAGTTATTTGAACATAAAATGTTTGCGAAAACTTTTGTAACATGTTTACAACTTTTTTCTCTCTCTCACTCTCTTTCTTTATTTTCAATTTATTATTGTTGTTGCTAATGTTGCTGTTATTGCCTGGGAAAGAAATAAAATGAAAAGAAAACAAAAAAAAATGGATTGAAGTCTTAATGTTAACAGTAGTATGTAAGTATGTGTAGTGATTTTTAGGAATGTTAAATAATATAAACTTATCGTGGAATAATAAGAAAATAAATCAAACTAACAACAACTACAATACATAACTTATTTTATACGGTTGACTAAATTGTTAACGAAAATGTGTTCATATGAGAAAATTTATTTGAAAATTGCTTTTGAAATAGACATTCATTTGAAATAAATAAAAAAAAAAATAAAAAATATTTTCAATTTTCTTAAAAAGAAGCCCAGCAGGAGTTGAGATTTAATTTAGATTCTGTAGACATTTTGTAAAACAAACGACGGCTACATAAATGGTTACATAATGTTCAACATACGGACGTGTATATATATATGAAGTTGCCTTGTCCTTATAAATGAAATTCAATTAAATTTTTGAAATGTACGAATTTATACGCTTTTTCTTTGAAAAACAATAAAAATTATAATAACAACAAAAAGGTGACTGCATAAATTTAAATAATAATCATAACATATACATAGCGAAAGTTCATTAAAAAAGGGTGATATTTTCACAATTCATTTTTTATTTATTAATAAGACTGGCATTCAATAAATTTGCAATGTTTTGAGTATACCGCCTATTAACTGAAAGGCCAATACAACACCTACCAACCAACAACTGACATCTGTTTGTCAAAATTTAACCCATTTACAGCCAAACAAAAACTACAAGTTAAATTTTTAAAATTTCAATGTATATTTATTTTTAACAATGCAAAAAAATAGAAACGTAAAAAAAAAAATGAAAAAAAAAAAATTCAGGACATTAGAGGGGTGTACCCAAATTGGTACAATGGCCACTTATGAGTGATATTTTGCAAAACAATTTTTTTCAACGGAGAGTGTTTTTTTGGATTTTTTGCAACTCCAGCGGCTTCTATTGTGGCAGATAACACAACGCACACGCTTAGGAAGCTTTCCTGGAACATGATCTTCGCTGTCTTGATGTAGACCCTCAATATTTGATGACGAAGGCCGAGCAGAATGTCTTTTGGACGACTGTTTTAGATAAAACATAGCTATGGATCGACGAAATTGTAATTGATCCATAGCATTTTCTTCACAAAATTCATGTAGGCGCCACGCATTTGATATAGCCATATAAAGACATAGATTGGTCCATTTCATCAACTCCGCCCATGCTTTTGTTGTAAGTTTGGAACAAGTGAGGTAATTGCATATCAATTTTTTCTTTTTTTTTTCAGAAGACCATATTTTAACTTTTCCTACTGGTTCATAAGAATCGTAATTGGTCGCCATTGTGCAAATATTGTTATGTTACTGTTATGCAAATACTATATACTTGTGGCCATTGTACCCAAATTGGAACAGCATTATTATATGTTTTCTAAGATCTTATACATTTGTTGTATGAAAGTAAAAATGCTTTTCAATGTTTCACTGTTTATTGAATTTTATATTATAATACAAATAATGACTATAAGCTTTAGGTA
Source organism: Sarcophaga caerulescens (assembly GCA_927399465.1). Taxonomy (NCBI): domain Eukaryota; kingdom Metazoa; phylum Arthropoda; class Insecta; order Diptera; family Sarcophagidae; genus Sarcophaga; species Sarcophaga caerulescens. The sequence continues at coordinate 138,410,234 of OV656872.1, read as the reverse complement.
GAAAATATAACTTTGGTTACCATTGACCTACCTCTACATGTGTATTTTTAATGAAGTTTAATAGGTTATTACAACAATAACAATAAATGTAGTTAAATTGCTTCATTTAATATTTATTCAGACCACTTTCCACTATTCAATAATGCAAAAATAAATAAACTAGAGTAAACAGTCTTTTTTATACAGCCTTAATAATTAAGTGTTCCCAAATTGGCACAGAGACCGTAAATGGGTTAATATAATTGCATCATCTTTTTGTTTTTGTTTGACACCCATTGATAGCAGTGTACGGCGTAATTTGAGGAGAAGTTGAAAAACTTTATATAACACAAAAATGGTCACCTTCATATTTAATTAGTTCACTAAAAAATTCAGACATAATGTAAATTTTTTTGTCATGCCTCTCTTAAGCCGAAATTCGTGATTACAGTCTATTATAATAATAGCAGTGTTGAGGTGCCATAGTACCTCATAGTACTGCAACCATATTGTACTCTATAGCATTCCCTATAATGTATTCTCCAAGCCTGTTTTTTCCTGGGTTGAATTATATCCTACAGGTTGCAAGTATGTGCTCAGTTCATGCATTCTTATCGTCACAGAATCTGCCAGTTGTGCTTGAGACATCCCACATTCTGACTAAACATGCACTGAGTTTAGAGTGCCCAGTTATCAACCTCAGGTTAATTCTTGATAGTTAGAAACATGACTCAGATCCCCTTTTATTGTAATCTCACCTCAAAAGTTTTGATTGCTTCAAACCCACTTAAGTAAGGAAGAGCCTTTGTTTCTCTATATTTTCCCTTCCAAGCATTCACTTGCTTTTCACAGAAGGGTTCCACATCCATTAACGGGGAGAAAACACCCCTCTTCCCAAGCTCATAAGCTTGCATATAGGCGAGTATTCCTAAGGTAATTTTATTCTGTCTACCTAATTACTTCAGATTCTGCAGAAAGTCCCATATCATATTCGATTTAAACTCAAAACAGCCAAGTGCTTGTTAGTCAGATAGTATTGCTATATCTTTTGTATTTCCTATCCAAAATAAATTGAGTACATATTTCGATTGTATAGAGTTTCCTGCAGATTATAGAAGGCTTTTAATTGCAATTATTTACTCTCAGATTTTTTACCAGAATATTGTTATTATTTTTTTTAAGATGTCGCAACCGAAATTTGAACTCTTGGGCTCTCGTCTAGTAAGTCAAAACACACTAGATTACAAGGACTTTAGTGTAACGTAATATTATGCGTTTAAAATTTCAGTCCTTTAGTTAGAGAATTAAGAAAGAAATTGTATGAGTTTCAACGGAAATTCAGGATATCCATTGCGGAGAAAGAAGTCTGGATAAAAGAAGCAGCGCACTTAATTGCGGACCCCGAGACTGAATGGTTATACTAAATCGGTTGGTATAGTTCAGTCCATAAGAATGCCGAATCACTGCAGCAGGGAATTATGAAATTAAAGCATGCTGCTGACAGATATTGTAAAGGTGCTTAAAATAGAAATAAATAAAAAATAAAAAATAACATAAAAAAATGCCAATATTTTATTTATTTATTCATGCCATATGATGTTGTTCAATTAATTGGTCACAGGAGATGACTATTATATTTTATTACTTTTGGAAGAAAAAATAGAAACAAGCGGATTCCAACTATAATTCACAATTATCGTGACATGTCCTTGTGGATTTCATTACAATTATAATTTGTTTTTATTATTAGAAGATTTCATTTTTCACACTTTTTTCCCTTTTTCGAAATACAAATAAATTTTCATACTCGTTAATGCTTTCAATTGTTTCATTCAAATGAATGGCATGACGGAACAACAACAAAAAATCCCATTCTATATGCTACCACACAATATGCGTCGAATGGAGGGGACACACATTGCACAAGTATGATGACGATGGTGTATGGGATTCGTGAAGCATTATGTCCTTACCTACATTGTCACAACACAAAAAGGGGGAAAAAAAACTGCCAGTGGCAAGGGAAACGTTTCCCGTTACAACCCACATTTCATTCAAAGTTTTTTCTCTGTTTATTTTTTATTCTCTCTGCCTTATTTGTTCACAATTGTTATTCGTGTTGGCATTGCCTTTGCCTCGGCAATAGCATATTATCGTTTGTACCTTCAGACTTTTGTGTGTGTCTATGGCAGGAAGAAAGATGAAGTGGGTATTGAAATTGATTTTAAAATAATTCTCAGGATATTTTTTTTTTTTTGTTTCATTTTATATTGATTTTTTTTTATTTTTTATTTTTGTGAATCTTTTCAACACCCATTTGAAATGGAAATATTAAAAAGAGGAGACGAACCATGATAATAGAAAACAATTAAATTTTCTGTCCTAATCCTCTACACATTCCACTTCAGCTCAATTTCTAATGCCCAAGTATTTTCAAAAAGTGCCCCCTTTTTAATGTGAAAAGCTTTTATTTAAATATTGTATGTTTTATTTGATTTCTTTATTTCTTTATTTTTTTTAATCACCAGTCTTACTTGCTATAGACATTCACATTTAGACATCAGTCTGCATTTGGGGTTTTAATGTTAGCGCTCATTGACAATCGTTTGTTTGTCAAATACTTAAAAATACTCACATACTTAAACTACTCAGACATCTATTCAGTAGTTTTTTTTCTTCTTCTCTTTGGAGGTACATTTTAAGTCTTGAATGAACAACTAAATGAATATACGGCGTCAGCATTTATTGAAACAAAAACGTATTGAAATACAGAAAAACATTTATTCATAAGCATACATACGTACTCGTACATACATACGTACATACTCGTAAATATCTTTTGAAAGCCACTCATTGTATTTCGAATTCATATCGGTATGCATGCGATAATAAAAGACGATAATAAAACAAGAAGAAAAAAAAACAGACAAAAATCAATAGAAATTCATGTATGCCTGTCTAAAGAAGGCTTAAGTTTATGACATTTGCAAAACTAATAAATTTCATATTTTATTGAAATTGCGATAAAAAAAGAAAGAATGAAAAAAAATCGCATTTAAAGCATTTTAATGAAGTACAAAAAATTATTATAACTATTTGAATTTTAAACGTTGGAAATTATGGCCAGACAGCTTTGAAGCTATAGGAACCACGGTGTTCATTTAATAATACATAGTGAGTTCAGAACACAACGTACATACATATATCTCGGCTACAAACTTTAGACTACACAGCTTACACTATTTACACGCAATTAAGAAATGTCAATAGCTGAAAAATATATGATAACGATGAAATCCTATGTAGATCGGACTTAAATTTGACATCTTTATTCACTGTTATGAAGCCTGATTTAACCTAAAAAATCTAGCAAAATATACCAGCTTTTGAGATGGTACAACAAAATGTTTGTCCAATTCGTTCCTTTTCATTTCTTTTAAGTAACATAAAGTTGTCACAATACAGCTCTTCTATCTTGTTATTACACTTTTCTCTTGTTACGAATTGCTTGGTTTCAGTTTTGTTAATCAAGTATTTTATTAATCAAGTTTCTCTAGCTAAGCGCTTGGTTTGCTGGAATAATGGAGTTACCACCCTTCGTTCATCGTAGCAACGAGTTCTGTTACTGTATTCAGTACAGTGGTGATATATACTTACGGTGACCATTATTTCCAAGAGAAAATAGCGGACAAATATATAAAATTTAGAAACAAGAAAAATTCATTTATTATTGTTAATATTTTATATAAAAATTTTTAAAATACAGACGTAAATAGATACAAATAATATACACAAATTTAAATTTATACATACATATACATACATATGGATATACTTATGTGTATAAATTTACTTCTAATATTTCCGAACAGTCCATTTCAAAATAGTATTTTATGGTCAAAAGAGATTCTAAAGTTTCTAGTCCCATTTTTCGAAAAACCAAATATAGTTAGATATAGAAAAATCTCTTCCTGTTGGTGCGTTTGACGCTGGCAAAGCAAATGAGAAAACTAGTAATTTCAGGATGTTTTTATAACTAATAAAGAATATTTTTCGTTTCGAAAAATTTTAAAATTTCAACCCACTTTTTATCGGGATTTAATGCTGATTGTTTCCATATTTCTATTCGTTCAGCATTTGCATAATTTTTTACATAATTCATCAAAAAATTCGTTATTATTTATATTTAAATCATTTCTGATTTCTGTTCCCTTTATTAACGACTTTTCAACTGAAGACCAAGATGGAATTGCATCTACAACATAGACAAAATATAGAGTTTCCAACTCATTTTCATATGGAATTCCAGCTAATATAAGCGATTTTACCGAATTAGTGAAAAAAGTGGACAAAAGCGGACATTTTGGAAAATAAATACTTTTTAGAAGTTACGTGTGGTAAAATAGTGGACAAATAGCGGACGCCAAAAAAATAGCGGACAGGAGGTTAAAATAGCGGACTGTCCAATATAATAGTGGACGGATGGTCACCGTATATATACTGCTTATTGAAGCTCTAGATAAGGCGCTTACTTAATTGCTTCTTGCAACCCTTCAGTCCTGTCTGCTAATTTTTTCTATGAGCAGCGGAACCTATAATTTAAAATCAACTTCGAACATCAGATTTGAGAAACTTTTATCGGTAATTTTATTTATTCTCAAAGTTTTTGCCAGAATTCTGCTGAGAAAGATATAATTTTTTTATATTTCGTTTTCTTCGAGATGTATAAGCTGGGATTTGAAATAAGGGCTCTCGCCTAATAAGCTACGCACTATTTAGTAGACTACGGTTCTCTAACTTTCCTTTTTTGGTATTATCATCCCTGTCGGCTCATAGAGCCACTATGTGTACTATTTGTAGGAAGATTAAAGCCTCTTAATCTTCAAAATTCATGAATGATGACGAATCTGTATCACTTAAGGTATAAGTTAAGCGCCTTAAACACTACACTACTCTTCTTAGAGTCAAGGTGAAAGCTCCATATTGCTCCACGATGTTTGAAATCGTCTATGAACTTAATTTAAACAGTGTCTGAGTACCTTCACTTCTCGTTCTTCTTAAAGATTTCTGTTAATAAAAAGTACTTCACAGAACTACTCTACTGAACTAAATTGACAAACGCAATTATAATGTGAACTATTCTTAAAAGATTAGTTAAGACTTTTGCTGAATATGATTATACAGGGTGGGGCAAAAGTCGCGAAGGGATTTGAAAAATTAATAACTTTTCTAGTTTAATTTTTTTTTTATTTTTCTTTTTAGGACTTGTAAAATAAATCTGGGAGATTAATTTTGGAAGGTTACAACGTTATCCAGCGAACCAAAATCATAGAACTTTATTTTGAACATCATCGATCAATAATTCAAACTCAACGAGCCTATCCTCGTCATTTTAATGTGCGGAATTCACCATCCGAATCAATTAGTGACACGTTTTCAGGAACAAGGCTCACTAAGGGATCTTCCACGAAGCGGAAGACCACATTCTGTAATTAATGAAGCAAATATTCTGGAGAGTGTTGAGGAGAATCCTGAAACATCAACCCGAAGGCGCTCTGCTTAGCTGCAAATGTCTCGGCGGTCTTTACGCAGAATATTAAAGGGAAATTTACATCTTTTCCCATACAAGCTGCAGTTAGTGCAAGAGCTAAAGCCACGAGATTCCCAAGAACGATTAAACGATTAAACCCCTTCGTGACTTTTGGCCCACCCTGTACATAGAAAAACTTTGAAAGACTATGATCATACATAGAAAGATTGCATTCACTGGTTCTATATATCAGATCTTTCATTAAGCTCTTCCTATCTTTAAATGTAGATAAAACAAAGTGTGTTTGTGGGATATCATCGAAATTTTTTATTCGTTTGGAAGACTTATTGATGCAATTATGTGTGAAATATAACGTCATTCAAATGTCCGCCACGGTTCCTCTGGGTGGAACGCATCCGGAATGTAGAATATTCTATGAGTCTGGTGCATTAATCGGACTGAATTTGATCGACCGTGTTAGTTCTCAGAAACGCTGTAAATTTTGGCTAATTTGCATACTACCGTGACCTACGAAAACCGTACAGAAAAATGTCTAACGAGGTCAAATCGTACAATCTCAATGGCCAGTATACATACATATATCATATCCACCTAAGTTGACCATGCTCTCAAATCTCTCGTGCAGAATATCCAGTGCGACATGAACTATATTACATGCAGCACTGTCCTGTTGAAACCAAATGTCCTTAATGTCCAGATCATTCATTTTAGTCCAAAAGAAATTGATAGTCATCTTGTCAGTTTGATTTCATTAAAGAAACTGAAATGAATCTGCCTAATAAATTTTAAACGCTTCATAATTATTCGTACTAAAGATGCCAATTAATCTGACGAGTTATTTATTTACATATCGTCGTCGAAAATCCAAAAGTACGTATCAGCAAAAAAATCAAAATCGAGTTTTTGATTGATTATGATTCGCAAGGTTATCTAACATATCTCTACCAATTTTTAGATTTTTGCGACCAAAAATAACGTTTTTATATCAATTTTTAAAAATGACGTACCATATGAAGTATATTTTATTTTATAACGTTTTTTGCTTCTCCTGTAAAATTCGAAAAAGTGATGTTACGTACTTTTGGATTTTCGACGACGATATGTATATTCGGCTTATTACTGGATCTCTGATACATTTGCTATAATCAAACCGTCTCTACCAACATTTATTTAATAGGGCACCATAATAATGAAATTAATTTACACAAAAATTTGTGAAGGAAATTTCAATTTACAATTACTATGCAGGCAATCTTATAAATATTTCAAATATTCGAATTCCATTTCTTTAGCTGTCATCGTCATTGTCATCATCATCATCAACAGCATCAACATCATTTTCAATTGAAGTCTGGTACAATTGTGTGGCTTGCTTTTGCAAGAGTATGAAGATGACAACATGAATAATTCTTACTTAAGATTGAAATGAAGACGGGAATGGAGACGGGGATGGAGATGGAGAATAATAATGCATTTTATTCATGAACTACAAAAATTAAATAAGGCAGCATTCACATTCGCATTCGATAAGTATTCGATAAGTTGCATTATACTGTACACAGCACAGTCAATAATCACTCACAACTACTTGTTTTACATTTAAGGCCTACATAAGGGGTGATTTTTTAAGAGCTATAGGAAAATTTTTCAAAAAAAACAGATAAAATTCAGAAAAATGCATGAAATCTTTATTTGAATCGATAGTACGATCCATATAATTTAATGTTTGAAGATTATTTCATGCAAATGTTGACCGCGACTGCGCCTCAAATGGTCCATTCGCTTAGTCCAATTTTGGCATACTCTTTCCAACATTTCGGCCGGTACTCACGAATAAATGCTTCAATGTTGTCTTCCAATGCGTCAATTGAAGCGGGCTTGTCTGTATAGACATGAGCTTTAACATAGCCCCACAAAAAATAGTCAAAGGCGTTAAATAACACGATCTAGGCGGCTAATTGACCGGTCCCGAATGTGAAATAAAATGTTTACCGAACTTGCCTCTCAATGAGTCCATTGTTACGCGTGCTTGTGGCATGTGGCACCGTCTTGTTGAAACCACATGTCATGCAAGTCAAGCTCTTGCATATTGGGCAAAAAAAGTTGGATATCATCTCACGGTAGCGCTCACCATTCACAGTTACGTTACGATTCGCAGCATCTTTGATGCCAAATTCAATGATTTGCAAGTGTGGATCGTTTGTAAGACGATGCATGGTTAACTTATAGACCAAACTGAAGATGTTTGACAGTGAAACAAAACACGAAACGTACGTGAGCTGTTTTAATCAGTGTTGCTAAAAAGATAATAGCTAAAAAATCACCCTTTATCTACATCTTTAAATGGAACGTTTGGTTTTGAACGACTTTTTACACACACACACATTATTGAGTTCTGAATGCTTTTGATTTGGCCTTCTTCATATATGTATGTATGTACATACATACTTGTGGTTCTGGGTAATCACACTTAATCATATACGAACACAATTGAAACCCTTTCCAAAGCAATCTTTTCAAAACTGGCAAAGGAAATACAATCTATAAAGAGAGGCCTTTGCAGAGAAACGTGTTTTGAATTTTTAGCCTCATTTCATTGGAGTTGGTTGAATGACGGTATGTATTTAAGTTTGTGAAAATGCTGACACAATAATGTCTTCTGGTGAATTGAATTCATTCATTTAAACAAAAAAGGTCTGAATGTCTGTCATCGTTTATAGATCTGTCCACAGATAAGGTAAGGAATTAATTCTTGCTATTCTGTACACTATTTGCAGTGAAAAAAGGTTCGTAATTTGGTCTATGGGGAATTCATATAATTTTATAATGTACCACAAACACAAACACAAACACCAACACCTCCACCACCACCATCAACATCAGTATGTACTTCCTTTCCAGCACAATCAACACTCGAAGGAAAACTTAAAATTCTTTTAAGAGGATGTGTGTGTGTGTGTATTTAATTTTGGTATTGCCAAGTTCTCTTTCTCTATATTCTCTGCAGTTGTAAATCAGGCCATTATTCTAAATTTAAATTTTTATCTTACAATCTTTAGAATATTATTTAAGAAATATTTATTTTTGCCAGAGAAATATTTTTTTTTTTTTATTTTATAATTAAATTCATTGTTATTATTCTGTTCTACGGTATTCATTGTAGGAAAAAATTCTAAAAATAATATTTTCTATAAATGTGTTCTTATAATTTGTTACTATCTTTCTATATTATTTCTATTGTGGTGAATTATTTTTTTCTATTATATAAACAGAACAATGAGTTCTTTATATTCCAGTTAAATTCGTATGATTTGGTCCACAAGACTTGTGGGCTAAATTTAGATTTCATTGTAATCTTTTTGTTACATTTTACTCGTATTCTAAGCCAAAGTATGTATGAAAAAATATTTCTGTATACATATTGTATTATACGGATGACATATTTTGTTTGTTAGAGAACATATTACACAAGATCTCAGTGACTCTATAAATTGTTTTTTAAGTCGGCATTTAATTTGAAACAAGGTTATGTTAACTGCAGAAGTCTATACAATAATTCTCTTGAAAACTGCCATTTTTAGCTTTACATTATTAAAATTACATTGTTCTATGAAGTATTGTCCATCGGAAGCCAACGACTTTTTATACTCTTGTTGGCATTTTATGTATTCCGTCCCAAAAAAAAAACGTGAGAGCGTTCAGCATCGATCGAAACAATTGATAGTCAGAAGGGACATGCGTGGCTAGGGATATACGGCGGATGAGGTACAACTTCCCATTCACTCTTTTTCAAATAAATTTTTATTAGCGCCGCAATATGTGGCAATATGTCGAGCCATAACCGACATCTTGTGCAAGTTCAAGTTCAAGTTTTATTAATCCAATTAAAAGTTTTTATCTTATATCTAGATAATAATTTACAATTTTGAGATCTATCTTAATAATACTTCAGCAAGTAAATTTAATGTAATTTTATATAAATAAAAGCATATCATTTTAAGCTAGTTATAGGTGAAAAGGATATAAAAACCTATATGTGATATAATAGTGTTGATTTCAAATATAATTAGAAAATAATTGTTTAAAAACTGATTATACAAAAATAATCAATTATAATACAATCATTTTCTATTAATTATTATTATTATACAAAGATATGTATGTATTATACTAATTCTCTACTTTCACGTATTCTACGATAGCGTGAGGTTATGATTTTTTGGAAATGATTATCATTTATTCTTTTAACAAAATCTTGGAATAGTTCGTATCCTGTTTCCTCATGAAGTAGTGAAGCAGGGAATCTCCAATGTAGATTATGGATCATCTTAAGACATTTGTTCTGGATGATTTTGTACTTTTTAGGTGGGTTTTTGAAGCACGATACCATATTGGAGATGCAAAGGACATTATTGGCCGAATAACGCCTTTATAAATAAGATTCTTGTTTTTTCGGCTTAGTGTTGACCTTCTGTTTAAGAAGGGCCAAAGACTTTTAAAAGCTTTTAACGCTTTTTGGGAGGATGATGATATGTGTTTTTGAAACGTTAGTTTTCTGTCCAATGTAACTCCTAGATAAATTACATCAAAATGCAGTTGGCGTGTTGGTACCCTTTTTGGAGATTTGTTGAACGGGAAAATGATAGCCTGTGTTTTATCCTTATTTAATTTTATTTTCCACTTTTTAAAGTAATTGTTACAAGATTTTAGGCTTATCTCCATCTTCTTTAGGAGTGCTGATGTGAGCTTACTGGACGTTATGAGAGCTGTATCATCTGCATAGTAGGATGTATCGACTTCTTTAGGTGGTTTGAAATCTGATGTGTAGATTGAGTATAGTGTAGGAGAGAGTATTGAGCCTTGTGGAACACCCGCAGGGCTGGATATAAAAGATGACAAGCTTTTGTTAACCGAGACAGCATACGATCTATTTTCAAGGAACTGTGAAACAATCTTACAAAGATATGTGGGTATATTAGCTAAAACCATTTTATATAACAGTCCGTTCTGCTAGACAGTATCGAATGCTTTTTCTATATCAAGAAGAATTTATTGTAATTTATTTTATTTTTAATACGTCCAATTTGATGTATAGTACTATGTTCTTTCTTAAAACCGAATTGATTTTCAGAAATTATATTATATTCTGAAGCATAATTCAAAATTCTAGTATTAACTAATCTCTCGTAAAGCTTACCCAAATTGCTCAAGAGGCTGATTGGTCTGTAGCTGGAGGGATCGTTGGATGGTTTGTTTCGTTTTTTAATTGCAATGACTTTTGCTTTTTTGAAATCAGAAGGGAAATAATTAAGTCGTAAGCAACTGTTGAAAAGCAGAACCAGAAGCTCTAATGCCTTTACAGGAAGTTTCTTTAAAAGGATGTTTGGGACAGCATCGAAGCCTGGAGATTTGGAATATTTTAATTGCGCAATCAGTAAGGACAATTCTTGGACTGTGATGTAAACAATGTCAGTGGAGGATGGATTACCCGATTTTAAATTATTCGCTATATAATTTACTGTACGGTCGATTGAGTGGGAACACGTTAAAGTGAGTTCGTGGGCTTTAAAAAATGTATTAGCAAGTATTTGCGCTTTGTCGGTGTCGGTGATGATTTTGGTACGATCTATTATGAAGTGTGGGATTTTCCTTTTGCCAACATCTTGAGCAATTTAAGTTAGAAAGTGAAACTTTTTTTTGTTACAAATTCATAACGGTACAGAGTGTGACCCTGAAATTTTTATAGATGATGCAAATGATGCCAATGAATTTATTTATTACAAAAAACGATATATGAAAAATATGTCGCTTGAGATATTTTTGCGGTTATGGCTCGATGTGTGTGTCTGGTTGTATATTTTACAGCCAATGTTCGCTTCAATTGAATTAATTGTTATTGTGCCCACCAAATATAGAGCATTTCCCTGGCTCAATGGATATTTTGCTTGGCAGCAGATTTTTCTCGTTATCCATATGATTCAGATATGATTTCTTGCGATTGTGTTTGTCGTAATTAATCCACATTTCGTGGCCAGAGATAATTCGATGCAAAATTGATTTCTTTTTAAAGCAATCAAACATGCAAAAACATCTTTCAGCGACTCTCGGCTTCAGTTCATTTGTCGCTCCATTTACTTGCTTTCGAATTAATCCTGCTACTTTTAAACGCTTTGAAATGTCTGCTTGAGTTACAGCTAATAATTGTTCAAGCTCTTCTTGCATGTGGCACGAAACTTGAGCAAATAAAATGTTTTCAATTTAAGGTCTTCAAACTTTTATGGCTGTCCCGGAATCTCTTTGTCTGTTTGTTTGAAGAGTGAAAATCATTAATTACACTTTGTTTCTGCTAGGGCCAGTTCACCGTAGTACACCACAAGTAAACGATAACCTGAACTTGCAGTTTTCTTCGCAAACAAGTGTCTCAATCAAGCTTCAATAAGATAATTTTCACGTTAGAGACGCACGTCGTGCTCTAGTCGATTGTTCTCTAAAAAAAGTCAATGAAATCAAGGAAAAAATTAAAAAAAAAGACCAGCCCAAAACCCAATGAAAGCGTGCTTAAACGGCATGCACGGGATGAAATCGAACTATTACTGAAAAGAATAACCATGGATGATGATATATGGATCACATACGATAACCGTAAGCAAAAACAAAGCAAAGTAAAGCTTTACCGACTGTGCCAAAGAAGGAAGAAATCCTGAAAGGGAATTCTTCAATGTGATCATCTACAACCTCATCAATCTCTACTTAACTTAAATAATTACAATTGAGTAGCATTGTGATAACATCAGACCTTTTACATTTTTGATGACTCGAATCACATCCAGGTGAAAAGGCCATGCTCTCAAATCCCTTATGCAGAATATCCAATGTTTCATAAGCTGTGTGGCACATAACGTCATCCTGTCGTTGTTGTCCAGATCACCCAATAAAGACCAAAAGGAATTTGTAATCATCGACCTAGAGTGCTCGCCGTTGACAGTGATGGCCTGATCAACGACTTTATCAAAGTCGGTCTAAAATCCACACTACACAGTGACTTTTTCGGGATATATTGAAAGCCCCCGGATCTTATGTGGATTGTTATCGCCTCCAATTCGACAATTTTGCTTATTCACGTACCTATTCATCTAGAAGTCGCCTTAGTCTAGTAGGTAGTGTGTTGGCTTATTAGACGTAAAGCCAGGGTTCGAGCCCCAGGCCAGACATCAAAACAAAATACAAAAAGTATTTCTTCGGCGATTTCCTCTCAGCAGATTTCTGGCAAAAACTCTGAGAGTAAATAAAATTGCCATGAAAAGTTTCTCAAAAAATCTGTCGTTCGGAATCGACTTTAAACTGTAAGTCCCGCCACTCATGTATAAAATTAACACACACAACATAAGTGGTGTGAGAAGCTGGGTCAATAATCCTGACTGAAGAGTTGTAATGACCAATTATATATGTATTCATCCAGAAATAGGACTTATCGCAGAAGATGATTTGTCGAAGAAAATTTGGATCAGTTGGACACTGCCCCAGAGCCCATTCGCCAAACACACATTATTGTCTATGGTCCTATCTTCTATTTTTTGATGTTGATTCTGATCTTGACAATATTTTTAACAAAAAAAATCCAAAATATTTACATTTTTAAATCTTTTGCATTGTAATTCGTTATTGAAAATATTTGATATGAATTTGTTGAGAAATTGTTTTTCAACTGACTCTCATGATACGTACGTTCAAATATTTCATACTGTACTGTAGTTTTCTAATCAATTGACTCAAGAACTTTTCCAAACCTTATTTAATAAAGGGTCCGCCAAATAACTTTTTTTTTTTTGAAAATGCTTTAAAAAAAAACTACTGAATATTTTCCCAAATTTCTTTTTTTTATTTGAAAGTACAATCCTTCCGGTTAATAATGGAAAATAATTTCATTCAAATGGCTGACTCGGCTGGCCATGCAGTAGCCTACACGATCGGTCCAATTTTTAAGCACATTATCGATTGTGTGCAGCTGTATTTCACCAATGGCTTCACGAATATTATCCTTTAAAGCGTCAATTGTCTCTGGCTTGTCGGCGTTACACTTATCTTTGATGGCACCCTACAAATAATAGTCCAACGGTGTCAAATCGCAGCTCCGAGGTGGCCAAACGACATCAGCTCTGCGGCTGATAAAGCGATCTTCAAAAACAGAGCGCAAAACATCAAGTGTAGCTTCGGCTGTGTGGCACGTAGCGCCGTCCTGTTGAAACCAAATGTTGCCAATATCCTCCTCTTCAATTTTTGTGAACAAAAATTCGTTCAACATGGCCCGATAACGATCGCCATTGACTGTAACGGCCACTCCTTGCTCATTTTCGAAGAAAAATGGCCCAATTATGCCTCTGGACCAAAATCCGCACCAAACAGTGACTCGTTTTGGGTGCGTCGGGTTTTCAATGTATGCGTGCGGGTTTTCTGTGCCACCGCCAAGATCAAAATGAGCTTCATCTGAAAAGATGATTTTTTTTGCCAAAATTGGCATCTTCTGTAAGTCGATCGCAGGCCCACTTTGCGAAGGGAAAACGCATTGGATGGCCACCATATTCGTTCAGCGGAAGGATAAAACTAACTATCTGTCAAATCAGACATGAGCTAAGTGTTACCATTCACGAAATAAGCACTAGTTGAAAAAAAACGTTAGATGGCGGACCCGATATAATAAAAATTATTCTCTATTTTATATTCTTTAGGATTTTCTATATTGTTTGTTTTTATATTGCTTTTCGTAATAGAAATTTGTTTTAATAAATTTTCCAATGTATGTCAAATGTACTCTGATTCAAGTATCTATGAAATATGAACATTTTTATTAAGCTTTTACCACAAAAAAAAAACATACATTCACATACATATACGAGTACAACGTATCTGTGTATAAAATATACTTCCAGAAGTACACACTCATGTACCATATATTAAGGCAATGAAAAATAAAAACCAAAAAAAAAAATAAAAAAGAGTTTTAAGAGATACGTTTTGATAAATCGTTAAATATTGAATTAATCGTATGTAGATTTAATGTATATTTTATGCCAGCATATCTCCATATATGTATGTGCATATATGTATGCCGGAATGACTGGGGACGCTAAGACGCGACGCAATGCGATACATTGCCATACGGTATGTCGCTATGTGACGTTTACATAGCTCAGGTCGTTCTGGTTTATGTACGTGAATGTCTTAACGCTTGGAAACCCTTATGTTGTGAACACATTGAAAATGGTTTTTGGTTTTTCTTTTAAATGCTTTTCAATTTCATTTTGCGTTGGTATTTTATAAGAAGGATTATAAATAAGATTTAATCTGTATTGATTTATTTCGATATGCTTTTAATTTATCGCTCATATAATGGTTGGTAACCATAATTTATAATCATAGATAATGTAAATACTTTTTAGAAAATGTTTGTAAGTATGTACATATGTATGTACATATGTATGTTTGTAAAGAATAATATCTAAGACGGACATTACGTTTGTTACTCTGTGGACAAAAGTTGTTGTATGGATGCTGCTGGTTGTTAGTAAATATGTCATGTTATTGTGTCCTATTTCCAATTCTCATCAAAAGAAAAAAGTCTTTAAATTTACTTGGAAAAGTGTAAGCAATTCTACTTTTTGTAAAAAAAATTTCATTACTTTCCTTTTTTGTTATTTTAAGAAATTTAAGGCTGTCATAAATATGGTTGGTAATCCCGCTCTATATTTTCAATCCCGGGATTTCATTTACCTAGTCCCGGGATCCTGGCATTTATCCCGGAATTTTAAAAATTTTGTTCTTGAAAGATATTAACATATCATTTCAATAAAATTAATAACATGACACATCCAAAAATAGGTTTATAAGAAAGAATTTATTAAATTATAAGAAAATTAATTTTATTTTTAAATTTACACATTTTTAAATTAATTATAAAGTGTTAATTGTATTTATAGATACATATATACTCTTTTGTTGATCAAGTGCGATATGTTATTATTTTTTATTATTTAGAGCGGCATATAACGTTAAATGAAATCCCATCAAGGGCTGTTAGTCGTGCAAGTATAGCAGAAAGTGATTTGTCTTCTAGCCCCAGCAAGCCCAAGGAAAATACTTGGTTAATGGTTTAGTTTTTTTTTGTTGGTGTTTCATCTGCTTCTGGTGATTTTGCCGAATTATTGGCTGTTGTGAGGTTAATTTTATGGGCCGAAAGTAGATGCGTATGGAGACCTTTCGTTGAGCCACATCCAATTTTTAAAATCTTTTTGCAGTCGGCATACTTACACATCGCTGTCTGGCCTTTTTCTTCTCGTAAGAAATGTTTCCAAACAGTAGAATTACTTTTTTTTCATAGTCCACGTAAGAAGAAGGAAATTTTCAGTAATTTTAATAGTATTTTTGAAATAAGCAAAAATATAGCATTAATATGTGCTACTGACATTAATCAACAACAACAAACTATAAACAACATCCTATTCTTGGTGAATCCCCTTTTTGTTTTTATTTTCAACTGTGGAAAATTTTAAGTTTTGTTTCTAATTTCAGAGCGGTTAATGCATTGAAACAACAGATTCTAATTTCTGGAAATTCGAATTAGTGAGAGTTCGGGATTTCGGGACCCCCGGGATCCCGGGATTCCCAACACTAGTCATAAAGCATCTCTGCCTGGAAACATCATCCTCTATGAAAATTTCTTGTACAGGATTGTTGCAGAGGGTGTCACTAGTCAAGATCTTTCTCGTTGAAATAATAAAATTGGTTTATCCAAATGGGTGTTCTATGCGGGCAACGTACAGTTCGCAATAAACATTGCCAAATATCGGACGATAGAGAGACCAATGCATTCCAAAAAAGTCACAGTTTGGTGTAGATTATGGTCTTACGATATCACCCATCAATCCATATTTCTTTAAGAATAATGTTGGCTAAGCAATTACTGTCAACGGCAAGCACTATAGATCGATGGTTACCAATTTTTTTCAGCCTGAATTGAGTATGACCTGAACGACATGTGATTTCAACAGAACGTCGCTACGTGAGATACAACTCATGCCATATTGGATATTCAGCACGAGAGATAAGTAGCAGATCTAAGTATGTAGAAACAACAGCGGTTCTCAAAATCAATAAAAACAAAAACATGGAAAATTGGACATTCCTTATGCCCTCCATACGGAGAAGCCATGGCTGATATTTGAACGATGCTTTATTCGATGATAGCTCTAGAGTATGCATGGACGTTTCTTCACTTGAGAATAAGGCATGCCGTGGAATGCCGCTCTGTCTCTCTGACTGACAATTACTAAAATTTTTATCCTCTCTGCCATCTAAGCGGTAATCCCTGAAAGGTCTCAACTTTTTAGCATATAATATGATTATCGTCATTGAATTTCAATGCAGTTTTATGACTATCTAGTATGTGTTACTGGTCGCATGAAAGTCGTTCAATCGTCTTTTTCGAAGAAGTAAGGTCCAATCACACCTTCGGACCAAAGAGTGCACCAAACAGTGACTTTTTCTGGATGTAATGGCCTCTCTTCAATTACTTGAGGATTCTCAGAACCCCAAATACGACAATTTTGTTTATTAACATAAATGTGCTTCGAAAATTTTGTTCGAAAAATTGCCGTTCACCGCCTGTTATTCAAGCACCCACCACCTATCTACGACGTTGTGAATGGCCAGCTGGCTTCAGTTGTTGCGTGAGCTGGACTTTATATGGATGTAGGTGTAGATCTAAATGCAAAATACGCCATAATGTGCCGTAAGACAGTCCTAATTCCGAGAACGACGAGGAATCGACACATTCGGGTCTTCGGCAACACTTTCACTTACAATAGCGATATTTTCAGCGGAACGAGCGAAACGATGATGCACAATCCTTTCAATATTTGTAACCACCCCAGTCTCTTCAAATTTCTTCACAGTTTTGCCAATTGCTTGCGTACTTGGGCGATTATGTAAACCATCTTCTCCTCTTAAAGCACGATACGTGGCTGTGGCAGAATCACCATTTTTGTAGTAGGTTTTGATAATTTTTATGCGTTGTGTGATAGTTAAGCGATCCATTTTCGTCAATGTCAGACTTTCAACTGAAAAGAAAAAAATTGGTTTCACAACTTAGTTTGACAGATGTCGAATTCCAGTCCCATACTTTTGAAACCACGAAATTGATAGCCCTTTATAATGGCCTAAACTAAGTGCAGCATTAGAATACGACTAAGGTTGTGTGTGTTTCAATAATGCCTAGCTAGGTTATGATGTTTTGAAGCTAATATCGTAAACAGTTTTAATAGATCAAACAATATCAGCTTATGAAGCTTCTAAATCTAATACTTAATTACTCTGTACGCAGAAGCCTATACACTTCTCCATTATATAATAGAACATAGAGGAGCCTTATTTATTCCATATTCTTAAGGGCTGTCGTTAGTGTGTCTCAAATTTTAATGAACTTCCTTATTTATGTACAAATTCAACCATTGAAAATGATTTTATATTTTTATTATAAGCTTTAAAACATTACTTGCCATATAGTATTACACAAAATTTGTGAAATTCGGTACGGAAACCATGTTATTATTTAAAGCAAAAATTTTATCAAAAAAAAAAAGAAAAAAGGGGGTCGTTATAAGAAAATCTATTATATCCAGTGTTATGAAAAATCTTTTAATTATTTAGGAAGACATTTACTTCCACTAAAATTACATTACAGATATACTGTGCTGCTTTGCCCTTTGGCTATGCATGATTATTTTTAATTTTTCAAAAATAAAACAATCAATTCTCAATGCACTCTCACTCTCATAAATAAATAAAAAGCAAAATATAATTTATAATATTTCCTAGCACAGCTTTAACAATTTATACCTCCTACCAATTATTAAGAGTTTCGTATGGAATATAAAAGAGAAGGGGGAAAAATAACCATCCCTAGACCATAATTCAATTCATGCTGTGCTCATTTTGCACGCATCAATAAAATCATCATCATCATCAGCAGCAGCAACAACGTCATTGCCAGCGCAATCGTCGTCTCTATGTGATTCGTCGAAATAATACAAAAAGTGGAAAAGGAAAAATCATCCAAAACCAAATTGAGAAAAAAAAATAAGGTACGAATAAATAAAAGAGACGCAGACAAGGTGAGCTTGGCAAACAAAAGATATTGCCATGGGGTAAGAAGTGTAAAACATTGAACATTCAATTCTACTCGTTACACGTACCCAAATTCATTTTAAATCCAACAAGTAAATATAATTTATAATATGGCCCAGCATACGAAATCATTCATAACCAGCCAAACCAGGCATTATCGTCTTCTATTCATTCATTCATCCCATCAAACACTCTATCCATCCAAGCATTTCACGAATATATGCTACGTAAGTACGTATGTATGTTATTCTCCCTACAATTTAATTTTTTTTTTTTCGTTTTTAGTAATAATCCTGATTCTTTAAAACGTTTTCCATCAACACAAAATAACAACAACAAAATAATCTGAGATTACAAATAAGACCCCTTTTGCTAAAAAAAAAATAAAAAATTAAATAGAATCCTGTGAATGCGTCATTAAGAAGAAAAAAAAAATAATAATTGAAATACTGAAATATGATCAGGATTATAACACTGGGGTGTACAATAAGATATCAGTAATGTGTAGGTATTTGCAGAAACCGTATCGTGCATTCCTCCTCATATCATTCATTCCATTGTACAATTGTATTTTAGTTGACATGCCTATAGTTTGTGATGATGATAGTTTCGCCCACATTTTTAGTTTTCCCATTCAACTACGGCGGTATTTACACATTAGTAGAAAAAACTTTGAACTATTCGAGTTAAGATTGTGGGCGTGGCATATTAAAAACATTCTACATATTCATATTAAATGCAGTTATCCTGATCAGGAGTATGATTTGAGTAAATTTTGATTTCAACGCTTTTGCCAGAAATTTTGCAAAAATCAAAGTTTATTATTGTGGTAAAGAGGTGCCCTAGTACTGCAAGCATATGATCCATTATACTCCCCTCATACCTTATAGAGTATACCTATAATGTCTATTCCCAGACACATTGTCCACACAAATATCAGAATGCTCTTCTGTGTCAAATGTGAAAATTCCCTGCCCAGCACCTTGAATCCACCCAGGTCTCTCCTTTTGTGAGGCTTTAATATCTCACTGGTTTTCCTAGAATGTATTGCGAGATAATCCCATGTTCTGAATAAGTGAACTTTAAGGCTATAATGCCCTGTCAAAAGACTAATTATCAAGTTCAAATTATTTCTTGATAGTATTGTACTTGATGCAGATCTCCTCTTATTATAACTTCCCAACAAAAGTTTTGATTGGCTCAAATTCACATGGTTCAAGTAGTCTTTGCCTCTCCTTATCTTCCAAACATCGGCTTTCCCTTCACACAAGGGTTCTGACGTCAGCAAGCTGATGTTCTTGCTTATTGCCGAAAATTCCTAGTTGATCTGGCAATAGAAATTTGACATGGAAGACTCTTATGGATATCCTTTCGCCCCCACTCCACAGAGATGTTCTGATCCTAAAATAATGGTGAGGTAGTTTCCCGCATTTGATCTTGGAGGGTCAGATGTTATCTTAATTTTGACTACCTAGCCTATTCAGCTTCTCCAGACAATCCTATCCTATCTTAGATTTAGCGTTATAAAAGCTGAGTCCTCGAATGGCAGTCTGGCTCTCGGATAGTATTGCTATAACCTTTTGAGCACATCTGTCGATGACTTGATTTAGATATTTGCTGCGGGTTCCAAAAACGAAAACGAATACAGTATCCTTTCGATCTGTAGCAATTTTACAAATGAAGAACTTTTTATCTCATTGTTTAAGCCAGGAGGTGTATTCGAGAATTAAATATCGAAATTTTATTGATATCAACCTGGATAAAATTACATTGATTGATACTCTTATACTATACTAACTATACTATGTATACTATACTTGCACTTGCAGAGCATTCGGAATCCTACTACCAATTGAAATTGCAGTGACTTTAACGGAGTATTTTCCGTCATCTGTCACATTATACTGCTACACTAAATGTAAACATAATCACAGTTTCATGTTGTATGCTCTTAGATGTTGAAAGAGTGTGATGTGGTGGACTAAAGTAAAGGGCTATCCATTTTGTGGTTTCAAAAGTATGGGACAGGAATTCGACATCTGTCAAACCAAGTTGTGAAACCAATTTTTTTCTTTTCAGTTGAAAGTCTGGCATTGACGAAAATGGATCGCTTAACTATCACACAACGCATAAAAATTATCAAAACCTACTACAAAAATGGTGATTTTGCCACAGCCACGTATCGTGCTTTAAGAGGAGAATATGGTTTACATAATCGTCCAACTACGCAAGCAATTGGCAAAATTGTGAAGAAATTTGAAGAGACTGGAGTGGTTACAAATATTGAAAGGATTGTGCATCATCGTTTCGCTCGTTCCGCTGAAAATATCGCTATTGTAAGTGAAAGTGTTGCCGAAGACCCGAATGTGTCGATTCCTCGTCGTTCTCAGGAATTAGGACTGTCTTACGACACATTATGGCGTATTTTGCATTTAGATCTACACCTACATCCATATAAAGTCCAGCTCACCCAACAACTGAAGCCAGCTGACCATTCACAACGTCGTAGATACGTGGAATGGGTGCTTGAACAACAGGCGGTAGAGGGCAATTTTTCGAACAAAATTTTCGAAGCACATTTCACACTCGGTGGGTATGTTAATACATAAAATTGTCGTATTTGGGGTTCTAAGAATCCTCAAGTAATTGAAGAGAGGCCATTACATCCAAAAAAGTCACTGTTTGGTGCGGTCTTTGGTCCGAAGGTGTGATTGGACCTTACTTCTTCGAAAAAGACGATGGAACGACTTTCACCGTCAATTCGGAGTTTTATGGTCATATCGACGCCTCCGTTCTATAACATTCTAAGTCCAAAAAGTGTGTTTTGAGTTATGAGCTCTCAAAGTTTTCATGCGCCATATGACTATATGTGTATTCTAAGTAGATTTTTCCATATAACTTCGGAACGGATCGGCGCATCTTAACCAAATTTTGACAGTATTTAAGTTAGAGAACGTAGAATTTAAAAATGCAAGAACATTAAAAACGTTCTAAGTACACTTAGAACGTTATAGAATGGAGGCGTCGATATGATAACCGACTTTTTTTTGCCTGCTATTGAAGAATACGATTTGGAGAATATGTGGTTTCAACAAGACGGTGCCACATGCCACACAACTCGAGCGAATATGGCTTTATTGCAAGAGACATTTCCTAACCGCGTAATTTCTCGTCGTGGCGATATCAACTGGCCACCAAGATCATGCGATTTGACACCATTAGACTTTTTTTGTGGGGCTACGCGAAAGACCGTGTTTATGCAGATAAACCTTCAACGCTTGAGCACTTAAAAATCAAAATTCGTCAAGTTAGGGCTGAGATACCGCCCAATATGAGTCAGAAAGTGGTCGAATATTACCTCAAAAGAATCAATGCTTGCAACACTTCGCGTGGAGGTCATTTAAATGATGTAGTATTTCACACATAATGTCAACGTTCAAACTTTACAATAAAAAAGAAATATCATGAAAAAAATATTTTATATGTGTTTTATTTACGTTTACTTTTGAAACCACGAAATGGATAACACGCTATTAACATTTTAGTGATAAAGCGACTAAAGTGTTCCAAGATCCAGTGAGTGTCACATCAACAATCCAGTGAGAGTACATCAACAAGTGACGGCACACCAACACTAATTATGTTAACAGAGTTAATGAAATGATGAATATGATCACTTTAATCAAATTCAGTATTTGTTCAAAGAATGAATTTTAACTAAAACCAAACGCTAATTGCTACCATGGAAGAGCCAAGAAGAAATAACAACGAAAATGGAAGGTGAAGTTTAATCAAGGTTACTCAAAAGAGGAAGATTTTTGCTTTGAAGCTGTACGCAGATTTTTTGAGCCAAAGCAACACCACAGACAACAAACATGTCTGTAAATGAGGGGGAAAAATAAAAAATCATCAGCTTATTTTCTTAAACGAATTCATATTTTCTCACAGATTGAACAAAATAAATTCAGTATTCAGAGGTCAAATGTCAAACTATGAAACTATAAAAGCTTTTGTTAGGTTTGTATTGTTACAACTAATTCATTTCAGTGTAAATGTGCAAATGCAATCACAAGAAATGGGAATTCTGTAAGACAATACTAAATTGGGAAATTTAAATAAAAAAAATGTTTTTTTTTTTTTCAAAATGTTTAAACATCTTTTACCATAAATTATGCCGCTTAGCGGCCTACGTTTTCCACAGACAAATACTACAATTTCCTAATTCCACTTTCGAATACCGTTTATTTGTGCAGTGAACCCTAAGGGTATGAATTTGTTCCTCTTTTAGGCATTTAACAGTGAGTAGTTCAGTCTGTGTTCTGTAAAACAAAAGACAGAGTGAATTTGTTCACGTAATGAATGCAATACAAAAGTGCAGATGATGTTGTGGTACATGTGATGCGCATGCCTGTTGCATTAACACAACGGTGTGAAATTTTCTAGAAATTCATTTTAAAGCATTTCATGTTTTTCATGTGTTTCAGTAACAAGTGAAAGATAATCATTGAAAGACGCCTTCAGATTCAATATGACTATGCAGGGTATTATGCTTGCGTTATGCTGTTGTTGCCATACATAGCATTTTGGTTTCTTGCTTATCAAACAGGATGTGTTGGTTGCACCTTTTCCCGTTCTTTTAAGATTTTCTTTAAAGCAAAAATATATTTTACGAGACTTGCAACAACAGCAGCAGCAGCAGTTTTTTTTCTTTTTTTTTTCTTGTAGGGTAAGTAAACTGAGTGCGTGCAAAGTAAGACAGACAGCAGTCAGACGGACGTATACTAACCGAAAAAAAGTCAAAGAAAAAAGTTCCCTTTTACAGTTTTGGCATTCGTAAACTACTCCCTGTTAACAAAAATTTCAAAAACAACAAAAAAACTAAAGACAAAAAAACCTGTGAAAAATATTGAAATTTGCGTGTTAGTTTGATATAAGTTGTTGGTTTATTTCTCTCTTTCTCTTTTTTTTTTTGGTGTTTGTGAAAAGCATTTCATGCAGTTCTTTTCTTGTTTTTATTATTTTTTTTTTGTTTATTTTTGTTTCTGCACAAAATAATGACAAGAAAAAAGTATAAAATTTCAAGGGGTGATCGTTTATATGTTTGTACAATGTCTGTTCAAATATGTACTATACAGGTAGTTTTTAAGTTTTCAAAATGCTCGAGAGTCTTGAAGACACTTGAGAATAATTATGTTAACGGTAAATTGGTTTTTGTCTTTCGCCCCTGTTGTGCACAAAAACTGTTGTTGTTCACCCCGAATTTCTGATTTTTTTCCCCTCTCAATTGAGGTGCAAAAACAGCTGTTATAATAACGATGATTAAAATCTTCTGGCTTTCGGTGTATTTGATGGCATGTCCAAAACATTATTCAAAGCAGGGGTGCCAATTAAGTACTCTTACACCATGCGAGATATCACATAAAGGGTCCGCCAAATTACTTTTTTTTTTGAAAATGTTTTAAAAAAAACTACTGATTATTTTCTCAAATTTCTTTTTTTTATTTGAAAGTACAATCCTTCCGGTTAATAATGGAAAATAATTTCATTCAAATGTCTGCCTCGGCTGGCCATGCAGTAGCCTACACGATCGGTCCAATTTTTAAGCACATTATCGATTGTGTGCAGCTGTATTTCACCAATGGCTTCACGAATATTGTCCTTTAAAGCGTCAATTGTCTCTGGCTTGTCGGCGTAACACTTATCTTTGACGGCACCCCACAAATAATAGTCCAACGGTGTAAAATCGCAGCTCGGAGGTGGCCAAACGACATCAGCTCTGCGGCTGATAATGCGATCTTCAAAAACAACTCTCAAAACATCGAGTGTAGCTTCGGCTGTGTGTGCACGTAGCTTCAATTTTTGTAAACAAAAATTTGTTCAACATGGCCCGATAACGATCGCCATTGACTGTAACGGCCACTCCTTGCTCATTTTCGAAGAAAAATGGCCCAATTATGCCTCTGGACCAAATTCCGCACCAAACAGTGACTCGTTTTGGGTGCGTCGACTTTTCAATGTATGCGTGCGGGTTTTCTGTGCCCCAAATGCGACAATTTTGCTTGTTTACATACCCGCCAAGATCAAAATGAGCTTCATCTCAAAAGATGATTTTTTTGCCAAAATCGGCATCGATCGCAGGCCCACTTAGCAAAGCGAAAACGCATTGGATGGTCAATTGGCTTCAACTCCTGAACCAATTGGACTTTGTATGGCGTCATACCAAGGTCTTTATGCAAAATTCGTCTCAATGATGTCTCCGAAATATTCAATTGTTGAGAACGACGGTGAATTGATGTTGATGACACGTGAAGCGTCACTTTCTGCCACAGCAGCAATATTCTCGGATGTATCGATGAGTATGCCAGTTTCTTTCACTTCTTTCACAAGATAACTTCTTCTTCCAAAATCCGTACGCAATTTTCGCACACATTCTGCAACATTACCATGATTTTCAAATTAATGTCGCAATATTTCCCAGCGTTTTTCAAGCGTATACACAACCATATTCGTTCAGCGGAAGGATAAAAATAATTATCTGTCAAATCAGACATGAGCTAAGTGTTACCATTCACGAAATAAGCACTAGTTGAAAAAAAAAAAACGTTAGATGGCGGACCCGATACATATGTACATGCATACATACATAATTATAATATTATATTAATCAGCAATTTATAGTTGTTGTCCTTATAAGAGTTTATTTTTATCATAAGATTTAAGATTTTTTAAGACATAAATAGTCTGTTAACTGAATAAGTGATATAAAATCTAGAAAAGAAATTTGAGATTTTTGCCGCTAAAAGCACTTCTGTAAAGAAGGTAGAAGGATTAAATATTTCATTTAAATCCACCAGAAATTAAAGTGTCCATTTACAGTCGAAATGTAATTTACTTTCAAATTCCTTCAAATTATTGTATTCCATTTATGCTCCTGCTCTGCTCCTTTTAAACTGTAAATAGTCCTTGAAAACAAAAATGTCACACAGTTTCGTACATTAAATCATTACATAACCAGGTAATGACAGAAAGTAGACATAGAAGGCTGATATAGAAAGCTAGATATGCCAAAACTCCTTGCAGAAAGCTTGCAGGAAAATGCTGGAGATGTACCCCAATAGTAACCAATGGCGCCATTGGCGAAGTAGACAAAGCAAATCGAAAAGTAACTCAAACGGAGTTAACCCAGATACAGAGGCCAGAACAATGAAACCCAGTCCTACAACGGCGCTGGAAGCTCTGTTGCATTAAGACCATTGAACACAGTATTGTAGATCAGCTCTCTGGAGACTGATGCTAAACAAAATTCATTAGTAGATTTCAGAACCTTAAGAATCGAGTGGCTGACAGCTTCATCTATAATTGTCTGCTGGACAGAACCAGTAAACTCTATGCTTTTGTGAAATGATTCGTAACAAGACATAGTAAGAAACGTGAATGAAGTAATCTGGACGCTACATACTCTTTTCAAAGAGGGACAAAATTTTAGCATACGGATGGATCAGTTAATAATCTAGGGACAGAAGTAAATTTTGGCTCCAGAATGAAAAATTCCGCACACATGATAAAACTCGCTGGTATCTTTCAAGCGGAAGGAAGTCTATGCCATCGAAAGTTGTGCTAAATCCTACTAGAATAGCAGATACAAAGAACGGAATATAGCACTACTATCTGAAATATAGAGCTATTTCCGAGCTTACTTATGAGGTTAAATATAAGATAGTATGGGACTGACTCGCCGTAGTCTAGTAGGTAGTGTGTTGGCTTATTAGACGTAAATTCAGGGTTCAAACCCTAGGTCAGACATCAAAACGAAATACAAAAAAGGATTTCATCGGCGACTTCCTCTCAGCAGATTTGTGGCAAAAACTCTGAGGGTATATAAAAAAAATTGCCATGAAAAGTTTCTCAAAAATCTGTCGTTCGGAATCGACTTTAAACTGTAGGTCCCGCCACTCATGTATAAAAAATTAACGCCTCCACAACATAAGTGGTGTGAGAAACTAGGTCGTACTCCTGACTGAAGGGTTGTAATGGCCAATTATATGTGTATGGGACTGACTGGGGAAGCTGAATAGGATAGCTAGGAGGAGTGGGGATACCTTTTCCTGGCTCCCAAGTCATGTGTAAATTCGCGCTAATAAGGAACTTTTACCTTTCTGTCAATGGATTTGAAATTTTTCAACTTCTGTTGAAAAATTACAGTTAGAGGAGATTTGAGTCATGCATCAAACTATCCAGAAATAGCCTAAGGTTAGTAACTTGATATTGTTCAAAATGACAATCGACTCGAACTCAATATACATATTCTGTGATGTTAGATTGAATTATCATAATATATTCTTGAAACCTGTTTATCCCATGAAAAAGCACCTGGATACACATCAGATGCTATGCGGACAATTATCCTTGTTGACAATTATCCTTCTTGATTTGGGAGTATTATTGGATATTAAACTGTCTTTTATTGATCATATTAGTATGGTGATTGGCAAGGTTCGGGCTGTTCTTGGTTTTGTGAAAAGATGGGCTAAGGAATTCACTGATCATTATATAACAAGACTGCTATACATTTCACTTGTTAGGCCTATTTTGGAGTACGCGTCTGTTATTTGGAATCCATACTATCGTTGTCAAAGTGATTCAATAGAGTCTGTGCAGAAGCAGTTTTTATTATTCTGTTTACGTGGCTTAGGATGGGATTATGCCAATGGGTTTCCATCTTATGAGGCTAGATTAGGTCTGATAAAACTTTCAACTTTGGAACGTAGAAGGGCTGTGTTAGGCGTTTGTTTTGTCTATAATCTGGTTAAAGGTGATATCGATTCCGAGTTTTTGCTTTGTAACCTAAATTTCAGTATTCCAGCAAGATTTTCACGGCACTATCGTCCTTTTTCCTTAGATTTTTATAGAACAAACTATGGTTGTAATTTTCCTTTTCGTAGATTATGTAATGATTTTAACATGTATTATGATTTTATTGATTTTAATTGTACTGTTTATAATATTAAACGTAGCTTATATGCTGCCATTAATTTGTAAATTATTATAGAAAAATATATTCTCGTTCTTGTCTTAGGTAGTTATGGTTTATTGTTGCTTTATTCAGCTTGTGATTAAGTTCTGTAGCTGATTTATGTTGTCGTTGCCTTTACTTTTCCCTAACCCGCTATAGTCCGGACTGTAGTGTGTACGTGTCCCTACGTAATGGGGACGAGCCCTCCGCGATCGGGTGAGGGTGGGTTAGTGTGAGGCCGGGGACGTTCGACAAAAAAAAAAAAAAAAAAAAAAAAAAGACACCAAGCGACATACTGAACTTTGTCAGAGCAATTCGCTTGAAGGACACATTATTAAGATACCTTATATAGGATAACGAGAGTGCAGTAAATCGGTAGGTCGCAGTACTACGGCTCCTTTTCACGACGATAATAAACACTTCATGAAATTGTAGGCGATCGTCATTATACTCTGCATAAAATAAAACGTGATGAATATTTAACACTAAAATTACTAGAACGGATTATGAAAAAAAAAATTTCTTCTCTTTATCTAAAAAATGCTCGAAGAGATATATTTTATTTCTAACGTGATACTATTGCAATCCAATCGTGTTTATACAGTGCCGATTATAGAGTGCTGACAAAATCTGTGGGTAATTTCAAGCGAAATATTTCCTTATTTTAAATTTACTTCTGGGAGATTAATTATTTTCAATTCTTTTAGAAACTATTTTGGTGAAAGATACAATTTTTCAAATACACTAATGCTGTGAACACACAATCACGACGATTTATTTCCTTCCTTTCCAATGTTAAGCCCTAAAAGGCAAAGAATAAATCTGTGTAACATTATATTTTTGTTACAGCAATTTATTCCGTTTGTGTGATGAGGGGAATGGAAATGCCAAAGAAGGGAGAATACTCTAAAAAAAAAAGAGAAGAAAATAAAATAAATATTAATTACAAACTAACCTCACGTAACTTTGGCACTCTTGTCTGAATGAGGACAAAGTCAGGCAGCGAACCAAACAACGACGGGCGCACACGTTCTTAACAATCCATTTTTTGTTCTTCATCATCATCATCATTATCATCAGTGTAATCACCATAGTCATGGTTTTTTATTATAAAACTAAAGGGAACGATAGTGATGGTTGGTGGTGGAATACATTTTCCTACATTGACTCCGATTACATTATTTAAATGTATATTTTGTTTATATTGTTGTTGTTGCTGTTTTTGTTCTGTTCAAACGCCACGTCTAATCGCCCTCGCTCGTTGCCAAAGATAAAAAGTTAAAACATGCCAGCAGTATCTTTCCTTCTTTTTTTTTTTGTTTTGTTTTCCTTCAAAATATTCTTTTTTTTTTTTCTTGTATACACTTGTGGGCAAAGTTTACCTACGTTTCTCTACAGTTGGCTATAAAATTTATTCACTTATTTTCCTATACCAGTCCATGGTTTATTTTTTTTTTAGCTTTTGCTTTCCATCTTTGATTGTGTTTAATTAATTCTGTTATGCACTGTCTTTAAGCCCATTATATCTGGCTAGTCATTAAATTCTTCTTTAAATTGTATATTATTTTGTTGTTGTTGTTAGTGTTGTTGCTTTTATTTAACGTTTTGTTTCTGAAAATAAGTGAAGAGAATTATAAAAATTAAAGCGGTGGTACGTTAAGAAAATTCGCCCAGTTTTTCTGTTTTTAATAAAACATTGTTTGCAGTTAATTGCTGCCTGTTACCAACATTGAAGGTCTAATTTTCTTACTACATATTGACAGTGGTTAGAAAGAAAATATTTTTTTATTAAATGTTAGGTGTAGTAAAAAGCAGATCGTTTTTTTTTTTCCTTCATACGTATTTGGCACTTTCTATATCATGCGCAAAATAGTCATTAGAAGCAGAAGATAGTATTGCACGATAGTTTTGGGATTGAATAACTGTCACCAGTAAAAAAGAAAATTTGTTATTTTTATGGTTTCAGCCTCTAGTTATTCCTGAACCACAAACACCTGCTCCTGTCTCTGGTCTGTTTTCTAAAACCTTATGTACATTATGGGCTTCCACAACCTGATCAAATTATATCTAAGCAATCAAGTTATACCTAGTAGTCGCCGTAGTCTAGTAGGTAGTGTGTTGGCTTATTAGACGTAAAGCCCGTGTTCGTATCCCAGGCCAGGCATTAAAACGAAATATAAAAAAAAAAAAACATTTCTTCGGCGACTGCCTCTCAGCAGATTTCTGGCAAAAACTCTGAGAGTAAATAAAATTGCCATGAAGAGCTTCTCAAAAATCTGTCGTTCGGAGTCGACTTTAAAACTGTAGGTCCCGCCACTCATGTATAAAATTAACGCACACAACATAAGTGGTGTGAGAAGCTAGGTCGAAATCCTGACTGAAGGATTGTAATGACCAATTATGTATGTAATCAAGTTATACCTATAATCTATACAGTTAATGAGATTAAAGCAAGGTCAACAGAATGATGTCTATGATGACCCGGCAGAAGCTAGAAAAGCTTAGCTGAAAAGTTTTTAAGATCCCATATATGGCATGGACTTTGCACCTTGAGATTATCATTGCGATCCCTACGGATCTCTATGAATGGCATTAATTTAAGTTCTGTCTGCTCAGAAAACCCTGTACTACACGGATCCAAATGACAAAATGTTAACGATTAAAACAGTATACATGTGCTTTGATAAAGCTAGTTTCGAATATTAGATTTTTGGCCATCGAACATTACTTTCAGTAAGTGTATCAACTTTTCTATCAACGTACGTCCTTCGAAGACACAGTGCACACCATAATTTACTTGCCCAAAAAACAGCACACAATTACAACATTATACCGGCACGATTTAAATGTTGGCAAAAGTCTCTTAAATACACAATTTCCGTTTTAACTTTTTTCTTCTTCTTATGCCTTCACCAGAAACAAGCGGCACATTTAAATACCAGGCTGAGGGTTTTTGTTGCCTGTTATTCTATCACTGTTGACGTCCCTTTTGCTTTTCATTTGCCGTCCATTAAGGGGAGAATCTTAAAATAATGTGAGTATTGTTGTTTTAGCTGTTATTGTTGTTGTTGCTGTTGATGGCTATATTGGGTATGAGATATTTTGTTTAGGTTGAATGGATTTCCTTTTTAAGTTTCCTTCTTGGTTTTTTCCCTTTTTATTTCGTTTTAGCTGGTGTGGCAAATGTGTCATTAGGCATGTTTCACGATCCTCTGTCATGCACAAAATAATTATAATTTAATACACTTGATGTTGCTTATTACTTGCATTACCCCTTATATTCTTATTTTTGTTGATGTTGTTGCATTATATGGTCTAAATAATAAGGGTGCATTGAGTTAATAGAGTTGGTTGTGAATTGTCTTTCTGTTGTTCTTGTATTAATAATACGTTTAGGATGGATAAAGTATCTACTTGTTGTTACTTACTTGTTTATTTACTTACTTTTTTACTAGGTTTAATTGTAGCAATGCAGTGCAACAGTAACAACAATTGTTCGTATTTGTATGTATCTGGCAATGTCTGCCTGTTATTTCTTTTGCTACCATATGATGATTGCTGGGTGCTTTCATTTTATAATATTACAGTGTTTAGATATTTTTGTTGTCTAGTGTTAAAGTTTTATAGGGTTATCCATTTCGTGGTTTCAAAAGTAAGCGTAAATAAAACACATTTAAATTATTTTTTTCATGATACATATTTCTTTTTTATTGTAAAGTTTGAACGTTGACATTATGTGGGAAACATTACATCATTTAAATGACCTCCACGCGAAGTGTTGCAATTTTCGACCACTTTTTGACACATATAGGGCGGCATCTCAGCCATAACTTGACGAATGTTGGTTTTTAAGTGCTCAGGAGTTGAAGGTTTATCTGCATAAACACGGTCTTTCGCGTAGCCCCACAAAAAAGTCTAATGTCAAATCGCATGATCTTGGTGGCCAGTTGATATCGCCACGACGAGAAATTACGCGGCCAGGAAATGTCTCTTGCAATAAAGCCATATTCGCTCGAGTTGTGTGGCATGTGGCACCGTCTTGTTGAAACCACATATTCTCCAAGTCGTATTCTTCAATAGCAGGCAAAAAAAAAGTCGGTTATCATATGACCATAACGCTCCGAATTGACGGTGACAGTCGTTCCATCGTCGTTTTCGAATAAGTAAGGTCCAATCACACCTTCGGACCAAACAGTGATTTTTTCTGGATGTAATGGCCTCTCTTCAATTACTTGAGGATTCTCAGAACCCCAAATACGACAATTTTGTTTATTAACATACCCACCGAGTGTGAAATGTGCTTTATCGCTGAAGAAAATTTTGTTCGATACGTGGCTGTGACAGAATCACCATTTTTGTAGTAGGTTTTGATAATTTTTATGCGTTGTGTGATAGTTAAGCGATCCATTTTAGTCAATGTCAGACTTTCAACTGAAAAGAAAAAAATTGTTTTCACAACTTAGTTTGACAGATGTCGAATTCCAGTCCCATACTTTTGAAACCACGAAATGGTTAGCCCTTTATATTCTTTTCATATTTTAATTTCAATGTTGTATTTAATTATTACTTATGTCTTTATATACATACATATACATACATATGTATGTATGTATATATTAATTTCCAACTCCATGAACATGAACAGTTGATGGTCGTTTTGTGTACTTGATTTTCCAAAAATATACTCGTATGGTGTTATACTCGCATTCATTATTTTTTTTTTTCTGTTACTTTAATGACTTGTTGTTTGTTGTTTGTCAGATTGTTTTTGTTGTTTTATAATTACCCACAATTAAGCAGTCGTTAAAGGGAAGGACACATTTATTGTCTCACACATGAACACATGCCATGCCAGAGCCACTTATGAAATCTGCCATATGGAGTAAGTTCTTTATAACTATTAAGCAGACAAAATGTTTTAGAAAGTATGGGTGTTGAATCTTCATAAAAAATAGAAAAATATATGCCACGTAGTGATTACCTTGAAAACAAACGAAAAAAAACTAAAAAATTAAAAATTAATATTTGAATATGAAAATGAATTTAAAAATTTAATTACATTAGGGGGGTAATTACCTATAGAACAACTAATAAAACAATGTTAATGCCTAATAAGCCGAATTAAAAAACTTCACAACAGAATTTAAATCAAAAATTGTAAGATCTTATGCTGCCCCTACACATTGCAATTAGTTGTACAATAAACAAATTGGTCAATTTGATGAAGTTGCAGAAACAATCGCAATTTAAGCAAACACTACGGTGTTCAACTCACTTGATTTTTAAAAGTACCCATCCAATTTATTACAGACAAGGAAGATATTTCAATTGGTTTTCGAATCATAAGCTAGTCGATCGTAGTAAGAATTCATTCTTTAGCTGCACTGTTCATCAGTAAATTTTTGTTTTTTGTAGAAATTTGTCTTTTTCTTATATAGGGTCATTTTTAAGCGCTTTCAAAGTTTAAATTAAAATAAAACAAAGCATATTTGGGATATCATCGAAATTTCTTTTCGTTTGATTCTATTGATGAAATTATGTCTGGAACATAACATCATTCAAGCGTATCTGATTGGAGCGCATCCGAAATGTTCAATTTGGCAATGGCTCTGGCACATAAATCAGGCTAAATTTGGTCGATGACATGTGTTATAATGACTTTGTGGCTTCTTATTCACTTATACCTGTGAATTAGAAAAACTCCACAAGATATAGTCTAACGAGGTCAAATCGCACGATCTCTGTGGCCATTTCATACCAACTCCGCGTGTGATGATCATTCCCTCAAATCGCTCGTGTAGAATATTCAATGTGGAAAGAGCTAAGTAAAACGTACCACCGTCCTATTGTAACCACATGTTATTGGTCTTCAGATCATCCAATTCAGAGAAAAAGAAGTTGGTAATCATGGATCTGTAGTACTTGCCGTTGACATTCTTAGAGAATATGAAACAGAGACTTTTTTGTAATACATTCGATGCCGTTTTAGGCAGTGAAATACGGTGAATTAAATTTTATTTACACATAAACATTGAATTTCTTTGTGATTACTATTTGGTTTTTAAAATTTTATTATCAGAACAGCAAATATTAATCGCCAGGCCAAGGCTTATTAATGCCGCCTAACAATACATATACCAGTCAGTCCCTTTTTGAAGTTTGGAGGCCTATTTACTGGTACTATTTAGTTACTACTTAACAAAGATATGCACATTAAGGACTAACTAATACATTGTAATTTAAAAACACATGACTTGACATGTCTTTTAATTTTTTTTTTTATTATTATGCAGTCAAAACAATAAATCATACGTCAGCTAAAAACTTCAACTAATACGTGTCGATTTTGTTTTTAAATCCGTAACACATGCGAACACATCGCACATACATACATATACTAAATGCAATAGAAAGGGATACTTTT
This sequence comes from Sarcophaga caerulescens, assembly GCA_927399465.1. NCBI lineage: Eukaryota > Metazoa > Arthropoda > Insecta > Diptera > Sarcophagidae > Sarcophaga > Sarcophaga caerulescens. Next base: position 138,376,088 of record OV656872.1, on the reverse strand, counting down.
GTTTGTATGAAAGTACTATTGCATGAACAAATATGGATTCCTTGCATTTAAAATACACTCCAAAACACTTAAAAAATCAATAAAAAAAAAAATATAGAGAGAGAAAAAATTTGCTACGGCATGCATAATAAGTGGAAATAACAAACAATAATAATCACAATGTTCAAGAGGCGTTACGATTGTTTTTCTCAATGACATAAATGCACTTTAGCTCAACGGCAGCATTACATAGGCAAAACAATAAAAATATAAAATAAAATATTACTGCATATGAGTGATATAAAGTGTTTCCAGACCAACAAATATAATATACGAGCTTATAATACCATCTACCATACGAGTACAAAACCATTTCACAAAGGAAACAAATATACTCGTACATAGAAAATCCACCCATTCAATATGGTTGTATGACAGCAACATCAACATCATCCTACTACCAATAGCAATCACCATCACCAGCTAGTACAAATCGAAATCGAAATTCAAGTCATTTATGTTTTTGTCGGCGCTCAAACATGACAAAAATACTTAAAAAAAAAAACACCATCATTATTATTGGGTGGTGACCCTAATTTGCATTATTCAGAACATTTCCTAATAATATATGTAAATGAATTATTGTAATTGTACAAGTATTAGTCAAGATAGCCATTTTGTAAGAAGTGGAGTTAAGTTTATGAAGTCAATAAAAGAAGATTGGAGTAATAGAAAAGAAGTTTTTAAGAAGTTTTTAATGATCACAATATTGGCGACGAGGATTCCGGAAAATATATGATAATAAAAAAAAAAAACGTAAATTATCTATATTTAATTTGTTTGTAATAAAAAAAATTACAATAACGCAAAAAAATGGAAGCAGCCATAACTTCACTCCTTCGACAACTAAAAGACCAACAGCACCAAGATCATTTGGCTATGCAGGAGTTAATGAAAAAACTCACTCCAAATAAAAGGGAAACAGACGTGAAAAGTGATAGTGTAGAATTCCTGATTGAAGCACTTGCATCAAACATTACGGAGTTCCATCATGATGAACATAACCTCACTTTCGACATGTGGTACGCAAGGTATGAGGATTTGTTTAGCGTAGATGCTGCCAAATTAGATGACTCAGCTAAAGTTCGTTTATTGCTAAGAAAACTTAGTCCAGTGGTGCACAGCAAATATGTTAATTTCATTTTGCCAAAACACGCTCGTGATTTTAAATTTCAAGAGACTATAGAAAAACTCACCACCTTATTTGGTCTCTAAACTTCCCAGTTTAATGTTCGTTATAATTGTTTGCAAATAGCAAAAGATCCAGCTTCTGATTTTATAACATATGCCGGTATAGTAAACAGGCAATGTGAATTGTTCAAGTTAAACGATCTGACTTTAGATCAGTTCAAATGTTTAATATTTGTAATGGGATTGAAATCGACTACAGAATATGACATTCGTACCAAATTGCTGAACAAATTAGAGAGTGAAAGTGATAAAATAACACTTGATTTACTTTCAACAGAGTGTCAACGTATGATCAATCTTAAAAAGGACACAGTCCTTATAGAAAATCAAAAATCTGAAGCAGTGGTAAAGCAAATTTACACAAATAAAAAGCCAAAATCCACACCGAAATACCCATGTTGGTTTTGCGGAGGAATGCATTTTGCAAATGAATGTTCATATAAAAAGCACAGATGTGAACAATGTAAAGTAGTAGGCCACAAGGAAGGCTACTGTAACGTCTTTAAAAATAATAAAAAGAAACCAAAACAAAATATAAAACAAAAAGTGTTCAACAAAAAAACAAAAAGTGACAATTTTGAAACAAAAACAATATCAGTTGTAAACAGAATCGATTTAGAAAGAAAATACATTTCTGTCGAAATTAATAACACCATGGTTAAACTGCAATTAGACACCGCTTCTGATATATCTATTATATCAGAAAGCACTTTTAAAAAGTTGTACGTAAATAATGCTACAGAAGTAACAAACACTGCAAAAAGCGCAACAGGCAAATTACCACTTTCGTCTCAATTCGTATGTAACGTGAAATTTCGTCACAGACTTGCTGCAGTAACTTGCTACGTAACACCAATAGAAGATTTAAATATCTTAGGTCTTGATTGGATGGATGCTTTGAAGTTGTACGATTTTACAATCAACAATCTATGCAATATCGTTAAGGCTAAAACAAGGGAAAGTGTTTGTAACATTAATGATAAAATTTCATTGTTAAAAAGTTCTTTTTCAGAAGTTTTCGATGGAAAATTTGGGTTATGCACGAAAACTAAGGCACATTTGACTGTTAAGGCAAATCAAGAACCAGTCTTTCGTCCGAAACGACCCGTAGCCTATGCTGTACAACATTTGGTAGAAGAAGAACTTCAAAGGTTACAAAATACTGGTGTGATTTCCCAAGTGAATTATTCTGAGTGGGCAGCGCCTATAGTTGTTATAAAAAAAGCTAACGGTTCCATCAGAATATGTGCTGATTTTTCTACAGGGTTAAACAACGCCTTAGAGCCTCATCAATACCCCCTTCCTTTGCCAGAAGATATTTTTTCAAAGTTAGCAAATAATAAATATTTCAGCCACATTGATTTGTCCGACGCGTTTTTACAAATAGAAGTTGACGAAGAATCTAAACATCTACTTACTATAAATACCCATATGGGACTTTTCAGATATAATCGTATGGTGTTTGGAGTAAAAACGTTTCCTGCCATATTCCAGCAGATTATGGATAAAATGTTAGCTGGTATGCAAAACGTAGCAGCATATATTGACGATATTTTCGTTTCGGGAAAAGATGAAACCGAACACAACAACAATTTACATGAAGTTCTACGTCGTATACGAGATTATGGGTTTAAAATCAAATTTGAAAAATGTGAATTTTTTTCAACAGAAGTAAGATATTTAGGATATGTCATAAACAAACAAGGTTTAAAACCAGATCCTGATCGTATATCTGCAATTCAGAAAATGCCAGAGCCACAAAATATTTCTGAACTTCGTTCGTTTCTTGGAGCAATTAATTTTTACAGCAAATTTGTTAATAATATGAGAGCCCTAAGAGGTCCATTAGATGAATTGCTCAAAACAGACGTTAAATGGCATTGGTCTGAAACCCATCGTAAATGTTTTTTAAAACTAAAAGAAATTTTGTCTTCAAATTTACTATTAGCTCATTATGATCCGACGAAGAGTATTATTGTAGCAGCTGATGCCTCAAATTATGGTTTGGGAGCATGTATTCTACATGAATATGCTGACGGAACAGTAAAAGCAATATGCCATGCATCCAGGTCGCTGACACCAGCTGAAAAATCTTACAGTCAGATTGAAAAAGAAGCACTTAGTTTAATATTTGCAGTAACAAAATTTCATAAAATGATTTTTGGTCGTAAGTTCAAACTCCACACTGATCATAAGCCTCTACTTGCAATTTTTGGAAAAAAGACGGGTATAGCAGTACACCAAGCAAATAGATTGCAGCGATGGGCAGTCCAGCTATTAGCTTATGATTTTGATATAAGTTATATATCAACAAAAAGTTTTGGTTACGCTGATGTGTTATCGCGGCTTATTGACAGTCAACAGTCAAACAATCAAGAATACGTTATTGCAACGATTAAAATAGAAAATGAAATAAAACAAATTTTGTACGAAAATTTCGACAAATTACCAATAACACACAAAATGGTCGTGTATGAAACTCAAAAAGATCCAATTTTAAAACAAATTTATTTTTATATTGAAAATAATTGGCCCGACAAAACAACAAATATGGATTTAAAACCATATTTTAATCGTAAAAATGATTTTACCATTGTAGACAACGCAATTATGATGGGCAACCGAGTAGTTATTCCCTCAATATACCGTAAACGGTTACTTAAACAAGTTCATCGGGGACACCCAGGAATAGAGAGGTCGAAAATGATAGCCAGAAGTTACATATATTGGCCGAACATAGATAGTGACATAAAAAGTCTGGTACAAAGTTGTGATAAGTGTGCAGCCGTAGCTAAGATGCCAACAAAAACTCTACTTCATCCATGGCCAAAGCCATCGGAACCCTGGCAGCGCTTGCATATTGACTACGCAGGTCCAATTGAAGGTCAGTATTTTTTAGTTATAGTCGATGCTCTATCCAAATGGCCTGAAATAATATCAACTAAATCAATAACTACACAACAAACTATTCAAATATTACGTGATGTTTTTGCTCGATTCGGGTTACCAGAAGTTGTCGTATCCGACAATGGTACGCAATTTAAAAGCGCACAATTTGAAGAATTCATGGTACAAAATGGTATTAAACATATATGTTCTAGCCCTTATTATCCAATGTCGAATGGACAAGCTGAAAGGTTTGTTGATACGTTTAAAAGAGCACTTGGAAAACTAAAAGATGAGGGTACAATAGAAGAAAATTTAAATACATTCCTACTAAATTATAGGTCAACTGCAAATCCAAATACACCTGAAAACCAATCACCAGCTGAAGTTATTTTTGGACGAAAAATGCGCATAACATTAGATATTTTGAAGCCACCGAAACATAATACGAATTTGCCATTAGATGTCGAACAAAAAGTTTGTCAACAATTCAACATGAAACATGGTGCAAAATTAAGGATTTTTGGTGAGCAAGATAATGTATATGCTAGAGTATACAAAGGTAATAATCAATTTTGCTGGAGTCCTGGAGTAATTATTGAACGAGTAGGTAATGTTATATACAACGTTTTACTAAATAGTAGGAAATTAATTCGAGCACATACAAATCAACTGAGGATTAGGCATAACACCGACAAAAACGTCGTTGAAAAAGATTGGTCACATGCCTTAGATGTGTATGAAAATCCGAGTCCTATGAATGAAATTCAAAATACAGCAGTTAACAATTTTGCAGAAACAAATTCAGCAGTATTACCATCTACAACATCTAATATCAATACAGAAATACCTGTAAGTTCAACTCCTAGAAGATCTCAGAGACCGCGCCGCCCAGTGAAGCGTTTCAGCCCAAGTTGAAAAACTAAAAAGGGGAGGTATTGGGTGGTGACCCTAATTTGCATTATTCAGAACATTTCCTAATAATATATGTAAATGAATTATTGTAATTGTACAAGTATTAGTGAAGATAGCCATTTTGTAAGAAGTGGAGTTAAGTTTATGAAGTCAATAAAAGAAGATTGGAGTAATAGAAAAGAAGTTTTTAAGAAGTTTTTAATGATCACAATAATTATCATCATAGGTATTGTTATCATAAGAAAAAAGAATGCAGACAAAAACACCCATAAACATTTTACTACGGATAACACATGTCTTACCTCTTCCACTCTCAAAGTAATTTTCAATACGAAAACGATGTCAAAGAAAAACTGATAAGGCAACGTTAATGTAAAGCTTTAGATTTTCTTATACAGAAAACAGTCAGATTTTCTGTTCATTAATGCAGTCCCGATATGTTGGTTCGCCCTGACTCAATCCTACGATATCAATTTTCTACAGGCAACCTATACTTTCATTTTTGCAGAACTTTATCTTACACTGCCACAAAATTTAACTGAAGTTATTGACCTTCTTTAAAGCGTATCTACTTCACTACTTAAGAATAAGACCACAATTTTAGACAAAGAAATACGGCGAGAAACAACATGTAACATGTGGATCTTTTGGCTTCAAAAATCTGTGAATAAAAATTTATTTTTACTGGATTAAAACGATGTGAACTAAAATCCTGTAAGAGCTAAGATTATAAGGAAGAGTATCAAAATAAAAACCGAAGTCCGTCAAGGATGTGTGCTGTCACCACTCCTCTTTAACTGTGTCCTCGATGTAGTGATGCAAAAGTCAACAAGTCATAGAAGAGGGATTACATGGGGTCTGCAAGATAGATTAGAAGACCTAGAATATGCGAATGATATCGACACATCCATTCTATAACGTTCTAAGTGTACTTAGAACGTTTTTAATGTTCTTGCATTTTTAAATTCTACGTTCTCTAACTTAAATAGTGTCAAAATTTGGTTAAGATCCGCCGATCCGTTCCGAAGTTATAGGGAAAAATCTCCTTAGAATACACATATAGTCTTATGTAGCGTGAAAACTTTGAGAGCTCATAATTCAAAACCCGCTTTTTCGACTTAGAATGTTATAGATCGGAGGCGACGATATATGCTTGCTAAGTCATTCTTTCTCGGACATGCAATCAAAACTAAATCTAATTAGCGAAACCGCAAAGATAGCTGGACTGAAGATTAATATCCACAAAACCAATACACTCAGGTTAAATGCTAACGTAGAACGTAAATTCCTAATATACGGCAAGGAAATTGATGATGTAGAGTCCTTTTGCTACCTGGGCAGTATAATTGATAAATCCGGCGGTTCAGCAGCGGATGTTGCCAGTTGAATTAATAAGGCGCGCAATGCTTTTGCCCAACTTAACCCTGTCTGGAAATCATCGAACATATTGAGGCGCACCAAAATTAAAATCTTCAATTATAACGTTAAATCCACATTACTATACGGTTGTGAAACGTGGAATATGGCACCGCGGTATTCGTTAACAATTGCCTGCGTAGAATCATGCGTGTGTACTGGCCTTCCGTAATATCCAATGTCCAACTCTGGTCAGATACAGACCAGCAACCAATTGTGAAAGAAATAAGGAGACGCAAGTGGGGATGGATTGGGCACACTCTTCGAAAGCCATTAGACGACATAACAAGGAATGCCATAGACTGGAACACCCAGGGAAGCAGGGGCATCGGACGACCATCGCACACTTGGAAACGCCAAATCATAACCGAAATATCCAAACTACGTATACAATGGAACGAAGTCAAACATCGCGCTGATGATCGAGCTCATTGAAAACATTTTGTTGAGGCCCTATGCTCCCTATAGGAGTAAAAGGAACATATATACAGTAGGACCTTGATTATCCGTTATTCGATTATCCGGGAACATCAATTATCCGGGATGGAAAAAGACAATTATTTGCATCGACTTAATTTTATTTTGGATCGACTTAAATTTTTCTGCGCCGTTTAACCGTGATTACCTCTATTATCCGTGATTATAAGCAAAAATTTTTTCTATTATTTTGGACAAACAAGCGAAAATTCTCTCTTTAGTATACGAAATCCTTATATCCTTATATACTGTTTTCTGACAAAATTATTTTTTTTTTATATTTTTGAAACATGTATGTACATACATATGTATATAAAATCCTTGAATTATTTAGTTTTTATATAAATATGTATATATTCATTTATTAATTAATAAAAATATCTATTAAAAAACTAGCCAAAACTGGTACTCAATTAACCGGGAAAATCGATTATACGGAATGCTTCCGGTCCCGACCATCACGGATAATCAAGGTCCTACTGTATATATGTATATAGTGGGAGAACTATCGCATTCGATAACAATGGCTTGACAGTTGAAAATGCCAAATTGTGTTGTTTAGTAAGTTTTCCAAACTTTCCTAAAGTCACCGTATTCCAGCAGGTAGTATGTTGGTCTGAGCTTAGACATCTCCAACAAAACGATGTATGAAAAAATATTTCTTTTTCGATGAATTCCCCTCAGCAGTTTACTGACAATAACTTTGAGGCAAAATAAAATTGCCATTAAAATTTGAAATATGTATGTCTTTCGGAGGCGACATTAAATTTACCAAGAGGAAGTCGATGCAGAAATATTATTTTATATTTCGTTTTGCTGGAGATGCCTGAGCTGGGATTTGAACAGTGGCCTCACGTCTAATAGGCCAACTCACTACCTACTAGACTGCGGCGACTTCAATACGTAGATAGCTTTTGTTATCTAGGCAGTATGGCAACAGCGAATAGTGGAGTAGAAACAAGCGCAAACTGTAGACTCAAAAATTCAAGTACAATGAGGTAGACATGGCCTAAATTTTAAATAAGCATTTCAGACAACAGATTACTAGCATGGCTAACAAACCTGACTAAATATGGAAATTAAAAAAATCACAAAAATTAATAAACAGGTTTATTAATATCTTAAAGGACTTGGTAAGCCTAAGGTTATATAATTTATTAATAATTTTGTTTGTGTAATTTTTTGTTAGGTTTTCAATTTGTTTTCATTTAATTTTAATGTATCCAGCATTATAAATTAGTCCACTTCAATAAAATTTTGCCTTTTAAAGCAATATTTCCTTAAAGTTGAACACACGTACGAGTACAACAACTATTTCTTGAAATGATTTTAACAAACATTTAGTGCGTCATTATCATCAGAACTGACGGACTGCTGATGTCATCGCATCCCATGACCTACAGCCATTGACAAGCAAACAATGCGAACGTCATTGAACAGTGTTAACCGAAAACAAAAGAAAAAACAAGAAATTCTGTTTATGATGACCCCCTGCATTAGAACACGTCCGTCTAATACAATTAAGGACTTTTTTATTTCTTTTTCTAATTGTATGCCGCAACTGACAAACTCTGCAGGAAACTATAGTTTTGTAGCAGCATGAGAAACGTGATGCATTCACTCACTTGCTATCTGTTAATGATGGCCAATGAATTGTAGTTTATGGCAAAAGGCGTTTCCCTAAAGAGAAATTTTACGAACAGAATAAAAAAAAAAAAAAGTTGAAAAGGGAGTGATACAGATTAGAAGGCGATTTTATTGTTTATTTTCTTCATATTGATGGCTTTTATATAAATATTGTTATTAGAAGCTTATGTACGAAGAGGAAAAGTCACACCCAATATGAATGAAATGACATTAAAGCAGATTTATTCCATTTGAAATCGGATATAAAATGAACTCTTAATGTGTATTTTGCACACATGTTTGAAATTAACCAAAGATTTTGCCTCAATGCATGCTAATGCTTTAAAAAACTATATTTTTGTTTACAAAAACTAATGTTAAGCAAATTTTCAAAAAGTTTTATTAAAATCTTAACAACTCATCAATAGAATACCATTACAACATCGTCAGCATAGCATGATTATTGTTTATGTTAACTTGCAAATTATTTGTTCTCTATAGAAAAAAAAAGCTATACTCTCATATTTTCTCGATTATAGGGTGTTTTTTGTTAAAAGCTTGAGTACCGAAAATACCTGCCGCGATTATGATTTTCATGGTCCATTCGATCAGTAAAATTTTTGACTACTTTTACCAATAAATCTGGCCATATGGTGACAATAGTGACTTTAAAATTGATTTTGGTTTTGACCTATGTTTCAAGGCTAGCTGATTTGGCTGCATAACCCAATGACTTAGTATAACCCCATAAAAAGTAATTCAGAGGCGTTAAATCACACGAACAAAGAGCTCAGAGAACACTCACTACCTCATTAATTTGAGAAAATTACAGTTTCTGCTTTTGCTCATTTCGAAAGAAATAGAGGCAATTCATGGAGTCAGCATATAGATAATATTAATGGCACCAATGTCCCTCAGGGGAAGACCATCTTCGGCTTTTTACACACATAGGACACGAACATCAAAAATGTTCGTTAAAAAGAGCGTAAAAATGCATTCAGTTGCTTGTCAGCTTGTAAAGGAAAAGGTTCATGTCGCTTTTTTTTCAAACTTCAATTATACACCCAAAGAAATATTACAGTAGGATTCACTAATATCAATGAGAAATGATTTCGATTTTTGGAAGAATACTTGTCAAGTTAAATACGGTGTCTTTAAGGATTTAGCGCAGTACAATTTTTCTATATTTTCCGCTCACATATACATATTATTGGGTTAATAAGAAGACTTGAAAATATTACTAACAATTTTCCTCTGGGTTATACACATGCCTCTCACAAATACACTCACATTTTTATCATGTTCTCTCTTTGTGCCCACGTCTGATGGAGATGCGTTAAGCACTTGCGGATTATCTTCGCTGCAAATGCGGCAATTTTGCTTATTGATTTATTCATTTAACCAGAAACGATCTTCAGTTCATGCCAGTTTCAAATAAGTCCAAACAGCAAAATGTATTTTATAGGCACGTAAGTCAAGATCGCTGTGCAAAAATTTGAAACGTAATTGAAAAACAAATGTCAACAAGTAGAGAACAATTACGAAACGATATTTCAGAGACTGTTTTTATCGGAAGACTGCTGAGTGAAAGTAGTCGTTTTTTCGACATGATAGAGCAGGGGTTTGAACTTACAAGCTCTCGTCTTGTAAACCAATATGTAGGTAGAACAACTTCGACATCTTCTCTATATCGTTTGCATCAATTGCAAATAAATATCGGGATCTGCATCGATGTATAATATAATCTAATATTTTCTTTTCAAATCTATCATCGCTAAGATTCGTGCCTTTACCTCTAGAACCGAGTAGCTGTGCACCGGTAGACAAATATTGTCTGTGTAATCAAAATTATTTCATACGTATTCTATTTCATACAAATAATTGCAATGTGAAGTCGTCGCAGCCTAGTAGGTAGTGTGTTGGTTTATTAGACGTGAGGCTACGGTTCAAATCCCAGGTCAGGCATCTCCAACAAAACGAAATATGAAAAAAAAGTATTTCTTCGGTTACTTCCTCTTAGCATACTTCTAACAAAAACTCTGAGAGTAAATAAATTACCAAGAAAAGTTTCTTAAAAATTTGGCATTCGGGGTCTACTTTAAAGTGGTAATGCCACTTGTGAATGAAATTAACACACAAAACGTAAGTGGTGTGAGAAGCTAGGTTGTAGTTCTCACTGAAGGATTGTAATGACCAATTAAGTAAGTAATCAAGATTATTTATTCCCACACTACTTCACCGCCTTTGTTGGACAACTAAAGGGTCCGCCAAATAACTTTTTTTTTTGAAAATGCTTTAAAAAAACTACTGAATATTTTCTCAAATTTCTTTTTTTATTTGAAAGAACAATCCTTCCGGTTAATAATGGAAAATAATTTCATTCAAATGAGGCTGGCCATGCAGTAGCCTACACTATCGGTCCAATTTGTAAGCACATTATAGATTGTGTGCAGCTGTATTTCACCAATGGCTTCACGAATTTTGTCCTTTAAAGCGTCAATTGTCTCTGGCTTGTCGACGTAACACTTATCTTTGACGGCACTCCACAAATAATAGTCCAACGGTGTCAAATCGCAGCTCCGAGGTGGCCAAACGACATCAGCTCTGCGGCTGATAATGCGATCTTCAAAAACAGGGCGCAAAATATCGAGTGTAGCTTCAGCTGTGTTGCACGTAGCGCCGTCCTGTTGAAACCAAATGTTGCCAATATCATCCTCTTCAATTTTTGTGAACAAAAATTCGTTCAACATGGCCCGATAACGATCGCTATTGACTATAATGGCCCAATTATGCCTCTGGACCAAAATCCGCACCAAACAGTGACTCGTTTTGGGTGCGTCGGCTTTTCAATGTATGGGTGCGGGTTTTCTGTGCCCCAAATGCGACAATTTTGCTTGTTTACATACCCGCCAAGATCAAAATGAGCTTCGTCTGAAAAGATGATTTTTTTTGCCAAAATCGGCATCTTCTGTAAGTCGATCGTAGGCCCACTTAGCGAAGCGAAAACGCGAATACACAACCATATTCGTTCAGCGGAAGGATAAAACTAATTATCTGTCAAATCAGACATGAGCTAATTGTTACCATTCACGAAATAAGCACTAGTTGAAAAATAAACGTTAAATGGCGGACCCGATATCTCAACTTTCATTGTTGTTTAGTTTATTGAAGAACTTTTCAAAATGCCACTTTACAAGTCGTTCCACTATAAAACGAAAACAGTTTATTTAGTCGATGTCTTGACAGTATAAAGCGAAAAATCTTATTCGTTACGTAAGAATTTTTAAGGGGTTTTTAATGATAACAATTTCACTGAACATTATCGTTTCTATTTCACTCCTAAATTCGATATTCGAATCCTTTTTTATTACCAAAAATTTCAAGATTTTGATTTCCGTTTCATGCTATAGAAAATCTTTTTCTATACACAGATTTACTAAACGAGATATTTTTAATATTTATTTTTAATTTCCATTTAAGTTGTCATTAATGACAAATAAATTTCATTTTTTAGAGAATCAGATTTGGAAAAATAAATTTTTTATTATTTGTATGAGTAAGAGTGTTATATATTATTTAGAAATTCTTCTGATTATTTTTTATTGTTATATTGCTTATAAATATGTTTTAAAGCCTAAACAAATACAACGTTAGTATATAAAATAGCATAGTATTCGAAAGAATCATTCGGAAGAATATCCAAAAGTATGTACGTGAATAAATTCTCCAAAAGTTTTTCAGTTAGCCTGACTAAGAAATTGTCTATCTCTTCAACTGTGTCTTCGTAGTTTTGTAATCTTTTATGGTTTTTTTTTATAAGTTTTATTTTCAATGGAAATAGAAAACAGTGTGTGTTTTGTTGTAATCGTACAATTAAATCCATTCATTATACATACTCGTTTTGATATTCCCAGTGCCTGGACACTTAAGCAACAACCCTTGATACCTAAATAAGTATTTAAGTTTCTTTATTTTTTACAATTGGGCAATTCACACGACTTTGTATCGTGTATGTTGTATTGAATACACTTGGTTGTTTGTGAACGCTCAATGCTATGCTGTATTGTGTATTTCGTATTCCAAATGTATTTTTTTTTTTTTGGCATTCATACAATTTGATATCACGAAACCAACACAACTTTTGAAAAACATATGACATATACACATTTTTTTCATTCACAGAATTTGATAGCAGGAAATCAATACAACTTTTAAAAACATATGAAAAAAATGTGTATAAGTGTATCGGATTTTTACATGAAAATTATCAACAACAATCAGACGCTGTTGTATAATCGTCCAACAATACACTCAATACAACGATACAACAGCTTGTGTGAATTGCCCAAATCATTTCAGGTATTTCTTAATATTTAATCGGTAAGTGTCTGAGTCTGTCTGTCTTGTATAAAAAATATTCCTTTAAAAGGACATTGTTTTTATACCTTCAGTGTCCTTCATCGTCCTTTTTTTCTTGCTGCTACTTACTTGGCATAAATATTTTTAAATATTGAAAGGAATACAATAAAGAGAATAATAATAATAATAATAATAATAGAAAATATTCTTGAAAGTTTCTTGTGCAGATGTTTTTAAATAATAATACGAGCATAAGTAAATAGAAAAATAATATTTTCCATTTGATTGACTCTCTATCTCTATAGTTGTTGTAGTTGTATTTCATCTAAATATTCTATTCCTTTTTTTCTAATTGAAAACATATTTAATTTGCATTTGTATGTTTTCGAAATCTTTTTTTTCCATTTAAAACTGTATCCTTATCATCTAAGAAATTAAAGAAGAATTTTCTTGTCATTTACATTCTTCTTTTATGGCAATACAATGATAAGAATTGAAATTTTCGTATCGAAGTAATAACAAAGCCATGAACTTTGTTGCTAAAGTGTCATTTAAAATTCATAAACTTTTGTAACGTTTCTTTTTGTTAAGAAAAGGAGTTTCGTTTTTAAAATGTCATGTAAATATGATTTACACCGGGTCTTTCACATTCAAATTTATTTTCAAAAAAATATATTTTTGTGTTCCTAGTTCGGCTGATTTTGATTTTGACAAATGCTGGGTAGAAAACGTAACTATTTACTAAATTTAGTTAATTGCCACTCATGAAGAGTTCAAAAGTATGGCCATAGACGTTCATTAATTCTCAGATTTCTTATTATTATTTTTTTTTAAATTTAGTTGCAAGGAATATCTATAAAATACCCATGGGACTGCAATCGGGACTGCTTATCGGGCATGAATGAAAATCATTCCTTAGGTAAGGCTAGTTGGGTATGGTAGCTGACTTTCTTTAGAGGAAGAAGTTTCACTTAGACCACTATTTAGGTCGTCCATGTGAAACCGCAATTAATATTCAACCCGGAGATCAAATATTCCCTTTAAGAAACCAACTCGTGTCCAAAATAAGTCATGCCATTGCAGCAATCTATAATGTTACGTTTTTACCTTTTTAAAAAACATTTAATTATGAGTTCGTTGATTGCAAACAAAATAAAAACAAATATGTGTTTAGTCTCAGTTAAACTCTTTATTGTCTGCACTATCTTATGTGCCACTATTTCCAACTTAAGCAACAATAACTTCTTGTTCGTTATTTTTCTCTGCTGATACCGTTTGCGCAAGCAACAACACTTGTTCGTTAGATCTGTATAGCGGAGATCTTCAAACCACGACTGTTTCCTTCACACGCAACGCGTCTTCACACAAGACTGACTGGATTACTCCTGCCCGTTGTCTACTTTGTCTTGTCTTTATATAATCCTACACAAACAGTCTGACGAACGTTCTTGAAGTAGAATGTTCGTCTTCTCGCTTTCTCGAGAACTCTATCGCGACTACATTGTTGTTTGTGTATTTTGTACACATTGCTTGTTGTTGCGTTCGCTTGTCTATCCCCTTCTCTCACACACTGTTGTTGTTGGTTTAATTGTGTAACAAGCTTGTTGTATTTGTCTGTGAAGTTTTTGGTGTTTTTAATGTTAAACGATGGCACACTTTTTTCATTTTCGTAACAATATATTAGAGAGCTTGCTCAAGAAAGTCAGAAAGTGGAAGGTCAAAAACCTACGTCTTTTTAAAAAAAACAGCAGGCCACTGACACATTAGGTGAAGGATAGCCACTTCCACCTTAAACCTATAACACCTGCAGAAGTCATTTGACGAAATACGATTTATCGGTATACCTACTAAAAGGACAATGGCTTGCTTGAGTGCAATGTTGACCATGCTCACTGTCAAAGGCGTGCATGATAAACAACTTCTTTTAGCCTTAATTTACGTGTCTGTGCACAAACTATTTGAAGACGTGGTGTGAACTAACCAAGGAGATCCTGCGATTTCACCCTTTTATACTTTTTTGTGGAGTTTTCTTAAGACCAAACTTATGCCATCGGTTAAACTCAACCTAATTTATGGGCCAAACTGTTCATAAATTCAGTATTTTACAATGATTAGTATTACGGGAGAAGTTCATATGCTCTTAATAATCCTCATGAATTTTTAATAAGAAAATCGCTTTCTTTTTTGTTAACGCATACATACATACATACATATGTATGTATGTTAGTAATTCATATTTAAATATTTTATATATCGTATGTGCATTTGTTTGGCTCAACCTTTTTCGCCTTTTAAGTGGGCAACATTTTGTTTTATTATTATTTTAAACATAAGACACAGTCACGTATTTCCATAGTTACATACTTTTTAAAATTACATTAAACGATGGTAGCTTAAGTGCACGGCTTTTAAGGCAAATAATTCTAATTGAATATTTCCAGTCATCTCCAGCTACACAGAGTACAAGTGAGACAGCTTACTGCCTAACAACCAACACAACTTATTATTATTTGGCAGACGATAACACACGACCCATACAGATAAACTCATTTGAATTACGTATGGATGTGATACATAATCCTTTTACTTTTCATGCCCATATTTTTTCATACATCACTCATTGTAAAATTCAATTTTATTTGAAAAAAAAAACTAAATATTTCATAAATTGATGCGTAACGTTTGTTAAATAAATAAATAAAATAAAAAAATAAAAATAAATTTCGTATGTAAAATTATAAATACAACACATGTAGCCATAACAACAAAAATATTAAAAAGGAACTAAAAAAAAACGACAATCTCATCATCGTCATCAATAACGCCAACACCACTTATATTTACACTCATACACACACACTCACGCACACACTCACGCAAATGCACCCTCATTTACATTTTCTTTTTTGTTCAAAACAGAAAAAATAACAACAATAACTTCGATAAAGCAAAAATAGTCCTTTCTTTTCAGCTGATAATCCTATACAGCATACAAAGCAGCATGTACTCCTAAAAGAGTTTGTTCATACAAGCGTGTGTGTGTGGCTGTGTGAAGGAGAGTGTTTTGTATTTACATGCTGTGCACAGAGTAGCAGAAAAGTGTATGTATGTATAGGTACGTGTACAAAATTTAAGATTTTGTTTATTTATGCTTTTGTGTTTGTTCTTGCTGATGTCCTGTGTTTATTTTTTATATTTTTCATCACTTTGAAAGTCAAAGAAGTTTTCTATTTATCGATAAAACAGTTGAGAGAACAGACTTACACATACACACACAGAAAAATAAGATTATTTGAATATATGTATGTATGTATTCAATATACGAGAGTATAAAACATTGACTTTGATAAACGCACAATATTTGTATAAATTATTGTTGTTGTTATTATTCTTGTTGTGGTATTTTTATCTGAATTCAATACGTTATTGACAAAAGAAAGCATAAGGACACTTTTATTATATCCTTTTGTTTTAAAAGAAACAAATATAAAAAAGAAAAACAAATAAAATGTAACACATTTTGCATATTGATTTCTATTTAAATCTTATCTTATTTATAAAGTCAGTCTAGTTCACCTTTTTCACAGTGAGTAACAAAAATATAAAAAAGAAATTGGAAGCAAATTAGTCAGAATTCCTAAATCGATTGCTCTGGGCTGTATAAATTGGTACTACCGGGCAATGATGGAATAAAGTCTTTTTTACAGTATTTGCTTTTGTTGGACGGTATGTAAACACCAAAGCCACTGCCGATTGATAGACAGAGTACATAGATACCCAACCGTACTATTCACAAGTGTAGTTTGTTCCACTCTGTCGAAATTATTATTTACTATACTCAATTGGCTCTCCTCTGACCTTCTACTTGAGCAGGGGGCTGAGCTTAAGACAGTGAGGCTCAATGCACTTAAATCCTGGATCAACCTGGACTATGGACATCCTGCAATTCTAAGAACATATAGACACGCTATATCGTTCAGAATAGGTCTTCTGGCCTAAAGATCTCTCCAATATCCTGAATAGTTTGCTGTAGTATATATCGCATCTTTCATTAATCGCATGCATATCCTTAAATTTAAGTAAAACAAAGAATTCTTTACCCGTCATGTCTTCTCCGGGTGAAACGCATACAAAATATAAAATTTTCCTTCTGGCCCATAAATCAGGCTGAATTTGACCGCTAGCATGAGTTTTGTTGACTTTTTGATGACCGCTGTGGACTGCGGCTAATTCACATATAGTATATGCGACTTAAGAAAACACCACAAACAAAAGTCTAACAGAGTCAAATCGCACGATCTCCGTCCTCAAATCGCTGGTTCACATAATCCAATGTGGCAGAGCTGTGTGGTTTCTTAAGAAACTGAAAGGTATACTCAATACTCACGAAAAGTCTACCAACACAGCGAGCACATACCGTTGGTATCCAGATCATCTAATTGAGGCCCACCCAGAAGTGGGTAATGCACACAAAACAGTCACTTTTTACGGAATGCATTGGATGCTTATTTATAATGGATTTCTTGGTTTTAAGTCCTAAAAATTAAAAAAACTTCAATTAATCCATGTCAAAAGCCCCATGGCTCACCTAGAGAAGATAGAATCAACAAGTAACTTCATAGAAAGGTAAAGCAAAAGAGTGGGACACAATGAATTCCTACTCCCAATACAACAACTCTATACATTTTTACAGAGGGTAAACTTTCTAGGCAACTACAGATAGTAACCCATCATCCTATCGTCAGCAGAAAAAACTTGATTAATAAAACTGCTACTAGGCAAAGAAATTATGAAAGAAGTACGGGTGAATTATGTATCCGTAACAAAAGTCATGAGAATCGATCTCATATGAGCCGTGCAAACAACATTTCATATACCAAGTACAGCCCTAATCTTGAATGAAAAGGAGATTATAAACAGAAGGTTGGTACAATTATAGACGACATCCTTTGTGAGCTACAACCTTACAAGCTAAAGTATTTGCTATTCCTATTGCTTTCAAAGAATTTTTTCAAATTTATGTGACTCGACCACTCTGAAAAAGTTATGACTTCGTCGAAGCTTACATCATAATATGTATCCTAGGTTCTTGTGATAGGTCCTTTCGTATAAGCTTTATATTCGTACTGAACCCATAAACTTCTTTACCAACAGAAAAGGCGAAACAAATCCCAAGGTCATAAAATTGTATATTTTGCCTATTTCAAGAGGCACAAACATATCCAAATCAGGTTCTACGTAAATATACTCTATTCCAGTTTCTTTTCAATTTTTATTCTATAACGAATGTTTTTTTTTTTTTTCTTTTTTAAATTACACACCTTAAACAGAGTAAAAATGACGTATGCAGATATTTAATTGCATCTACAGAACTAAATTCATGCTGTCAGGTATATTGGGTGACTTGAAGGATATTTCTTTTTCTCTTCTCTTCACTTTTTCTTTTAAAGTCCTTTATAAAATATTAACCACCTGTGCACCTGTACCCGACTAATATCCTCGTTACTTTTTTTTTTTTTCTTATTTTATTGACATTTTAGTTTTAGAATTTCATTAAAAGAGAAATTTATTGCTTTTCACGGTTAAACGGAATAAAAATACAAAAACAGCTACATTTTTATTGCCTGTTTTTATGGCTATTAAATTATACGAAAATGTTAATATGGCTGTATGTGTGTGTGTACACCAATCTATACATAGTACATGTAAACAATGAAATGTTCAAATATTTGAAGAGAAAAAATATTTCATTTCCGCCAGCAGCGGTAATACTTGCTGTATTTTTAAATTTATTTAGATTTTTTGCTTTCTGTAATTTAACCTCTTTAGTATTAAATATAAATTAAAAAATTTAATTTCTTTATTAATTAATAATAGAATTATTTATAGAGCGCACATTTTTTCATAAAACCTCTTATTGTAATTAAAATGAGATTTTATTTTAGACAAGGATCCATTAAAGGATAATGACATAAAAAATAAAAAAAGGTGTATTAAAAATGGTGGAAAAATCCGTAAAGGCAAGAATTTAATAAGCACGAACTGTAATTGTGCACATTGTAATCTCTTTCAATTTTTAATGGCTACTATAAAAAATATTTATTCAAACAACTATTAAGTTAATGTAAGAAATTAAAAAGTCATGGGCAACATGTCAGTAGCCTCCGTTTAGAGTGGAACCAGCCAGTATTTCTGAGACAACTGATAACTTTACGAAAGGACAACGCGGTCTATTAGAAAAATTATGCTGATACTGCTTGAAAACATAGAAGAATTTTCAATCGTAAAAGTGGACTTGAGGTTGCCAAACATTTAGAAGAGCGGTCAAAAAGTTTGAAGGAACTGAGTCGGTTAATGGCAATAAGACAGCTATGCGTCATCTTATCGATCGGTCGCTCATTGCTGCTTTAAACAACAGTGTTGCCGAAAACTCAAGCGTATAAATTCGCCATCGTTCTCAACAACTTAAATTATAACGAAGCACTACGCACTGATTTTTAACTGAAGAGCTCTTCTCTCATGAATACAAAATTTAAAAGCTCAATCAAGCAAATTGTGGAAAACTCCAGTAATTTTTTTATAGGAACAATAGAACAAGATAAGTCGATGCCAATTTTTGGAAAGAAGTCATCTTCTGCGCTGGCTCGGCCATGTCGTTCGAATGGAAGAGGATGCTCCGGCGTGACGGGTATTTGATGCCGGGATCTGCGGAAGTCGGCGAAGAGGACGACCTTGGAAGGACCAAATCTAGGAAGCCCTGTCATCGATTGGTGTGACCAACTGGCGTAGGCGCGCAAGAAGCAGAGGCGCCTGGAAGGATGTGTTGCGGCATGCCGAAATCCGTTAATCGGGTTATTATGGCCAATTAAGTAAGTAAGTAAGTAAGTCATCTTCTCCAGTGAAGCGCATTTCCAAATATACAAAATTGTTGAATTTGACGTTCAGAAAGTCTTCATGCAATCCGTACAAGACACTTACTCGGTCTTGTACGAATTTTAGTCAGGTGACGTGATTAATGCTTAATTATTCGAAGATGAGGCCGAAAATACATTAACTATGAACACTATTTATAATAGGAACATGATAACGAAGTTCTTGTGTTCTTAACTAAACGTGTATGGATCTGGACTACATGTGGTTTCAGAAAGACACCTGCCTCAACGCTTGTATTTCGATTTATTGCACCACCAATTTCGAGAATGAATCATTTCCAGAAGTTTTCATTTCATCTGGCCACCAAGGTAATGAAATTTAAGTTCGTGATATTAATTTCTTTGCTTTTGTGAAATCGAAGGTTTAGCCTAGAAGCAATTTTTGAACTCAAATCGGAGATTCAACTTCTTATCGGTTCATGGAAAGTGTAACGACCTGTCATCAAAGTTGTTTTATTGGAACATTTCATATTTACTATCTCAATTAATGTGCATCAATTTTTAAATGAGAAAGTGCACTCTTATTATTCTTTATTATAAGAAATATTATTATCATTATCATTATTATACGGTGTTCAGATATGCACCTTTATTGCGTATATCGCAATAAACGCCATTATTGAGCTCAATATTCCATATAAAGTTTCAATTAATAATTCCGCAATAAATACGCAAATTGTTATAATGTTGAGTAAAATTTAATATGCAGCACTGTCATAAGTGTGTTTAGTGAGCATATTACAATTAACCGAACAATTGTTCGTTAAGTTAACTTTCGTTGATATTTGACAACTCAAATGTCAACAACGACAAACAAAAAATGGCAAGTCAGGCGGGAGGTAAGTTTTTATTAAGTTTATTTATTTCAAATTTTTAATAAAAAAATAATCAATTTATATTTCAAATAGGTAAAAATAAAAGAAAAGCAGAATGATTTCGAGTGACGCCAATGAAGCAGCCCCGCTTGATATGTGGCCAAGCAAACTGGGTGCGCTGCGTGGACACCAAAAAAATGGCCCAATTTATCCAGAGATGTCCGAGGAGCTCAGCTGGCAAAATTTCAAACAGCGGTACGGGATTTTAGAAAGCATTTTGTTGTAGACAGACAGACGGACGGTAGTTTTTAAAATATATAATCAATTTGTGATTCTTCTTCTAATCAGTAAAGGGAATCGTTTAAAAGTATTTTTTGTATACAAACATACATACATATTTGTTTTGGATACTAAAAGAACACATTTTTTTCCGTTTACTTTTTATTAAAAATTATTGTTTTAATTTGTATTAATAATTACAAAATTTTTTTATTTATGCAGATGTTTCCGATTCATCAATGGCTACACCATCACCAGGTACAACAATATCTGCACCATCATCGCCACTATTGCAGTGTTCTCCTTCACCTGGACCGAGTACGTCAGAGCCTGTAAGAAAAATAAAAGCATTAAATTTTAAGGAAATTGTTTCAGAAAAATTTGATACTATTTCAACTGGAATAAAAAAACATTTAAATAAAAGCGAGGAAAATCAGAGGGTACTAATAGAAATAGAAAGAAAAAAGATAGAAATTCTCGCTAGCATTGTTGACGAAAATAAAAAAGTTAACACTGCTTTAATTGCTTATTTAAATAGAAAATAAAATATAAATTTGAAATGAATGAAATGTTGCCTCTATTTCTATTTTGAGTCCTGAACCAAAGTTATACCAAGGTCTTTATGGTACGCACTATTTTTGGATTTTCACGCTTTGGTTTATCGATGAGGATGCCAGTTTCTTTCACTTTTTTCACAAGATAACGAACATACGGAGCTGACGGCGCTTCTCTTCTTCCAAAATCCGTACGCAATTTTCGCACACATTACCATTGTTTTCAAAGTAATGTTGCAATATTTCCCAGCGTTATTCAAGCGTATACACAACCATATTCGTTCAGCGAAAGGATTCTAAACTAATTATCTGTCAAATCAGACGTGAGCTGTGTTACCATTCACGAAATAAGCACTAGTTGAAAACAAAACGTTAGATGGCGGACCCGATACTTACTAAAATAAAATTGTTTGTTAGGTCTCGCAAACAAGCTGTGTTCAGTTTTATTAACATAAGCCGCTATAATACAAATAAACACTGTAACAAATGAACTACCGTTTAATCAACCGCTATACCTCAACAGCTGATATGAAAAATATCAGATTTGTCATTCATAGTGATAGAAAACTAAACTGTGAAGAGAAGTTTTAAAGTTTAATTGCATTTTAAAAATAAATATTTAATAAAGAATCAAAAGAAATGCACGGACGTTTGAAAGTACGCACCACGGAAGAGGAACGCGAACGTAAAAAGAAGGAGCAGGCTTTAAAGGTAAAGGCCTATAAGGCGGCCATGTCGAAAATTATGTCGAAACGAAAAATTTTGGAATACGACGATGAAATGTTAATGTACACTACCCCCATATTGCAACGTAATCCTGATGTTTCCACCCTATGGAATATCAGAAGAGAATGTATTTTAGCCAAGGTGCAGCATTTAAAGGAACAGCCCGAAAATGAAGAAGCGGCTGATAAAGATGGCAACAGTAATAAGGAGGCTATACAAAAAGTTTTTGAGACTGAAATAAATCTAACCGAACAATGTTTACTGGTTAATCCGAAGAGTTATAACATTTGGCATCACCGTATGTGGCTGCTGGAACAGTCACCTGAAGCCAATTGGCAACGTGAGGTAATGTTGTGCAATAAATACTTAAAAATGGACGAACGTAATTTTCACACCTGGGACTACAGGCGTTATGTAGTGGAAAAAGCACAAGTGTCCAAACAGGAGGAATTAGACTTTTGTACCGAAAAGATTAAAGTAAACTTTTCCAATTACTCTTCATGGCATCATAGAAGTCTTTTGTTACCTGTACTCTACCCCTATGAGGGAGAGGCCTTGCCAAAACGGCCTATGAGTGAGGAGAAACTCAAGGAAGAGTTGGAAATGGTTTTGACTGCCGCATTTACTGATCCCAATGATAGTTCCGCCTGGTTCTATCAAAGATGGCTATTGGGTTACTCTCGCCCTGAATTGGCTGTGGCTGCTTTTCGCTGTAGCCATAATAAAACAGTGATAGCATTTACTAAACCCATCACAGCGGATGGTTTAAGTGTTACGCTTAAAGGTCACGATAAAAGTCTACAATTAAAGCAATTTCTACCTCTCAACAATAAAATTTCAGATACTGTGTTTTATAGTAGTGAAGAAGTGGAATCATCTTTAGATTTCTTACAATTAGAAGTGGAAACACCTAATTTAAAAACGCCTCCATTAACATTAAAACCTTTTGAAAAGGACGTTTTTTATTTCCATGCTTTGGCTTATACTACTTCATACACTCCAGACGTTTTATCGGAACTTAAGTCACAGCTACAATCTTGTGAAGAACTCTTGGAGTATGAACCCGATAGTAAATGGTGTCTGTTAACTTCAGCTCTTCTAATGAGAGCTATAGATTGTAATGTATATCATCTAAAATCACTGCAGCATTTAAAGAAACTTCAAACAGTAGATCCCTTAAGAGAAAACTATTATAAGGATTTGGCCTCAAAATGGATTTTGCAAAAATGTTTACTGGATTGGTCTCAGCGTGAACAGCAAATGTGTTCCGTATTGGATTTGTCTAAAGAAGAAGAATTATGGTGCCTTACAGATCGCCAGTATTTTGTTATTGCCGATAACGTTATAATTCCTGAGCAATTGAAAAAGCGTTATCCCGAATTAAAGACATTTAATAGCATCTAAAATTTATAACTTAAAGGTAAGTGAATAAGTTCTTATTTCATTACTCATTTAATTTCATTTAATACCGTTATCAATAATTATTTACTTTCGCAAGTGATCTGTATACAATATTTTGATATTATTTACATATATTATTATTATTTTGATACTTGAACTTTGCCATTATTTACGAAATAAACTGTTGATTTGAGTCACTTTTCAATCTCTCTTTTTGCTCTTTTCGAGCCATGCCACGAAAACGTAAAATTACTCTTTCTAGAAACACCTCATGTAATAAAGCCAAAATTAGTCGTATTGTGTGATTTGTGACACCGTCTTCCTGAAATATTATGCTGTACAGCTCATAAAAAAAATAAGTCACTTTATTATTATTTGACGGAATCGAGTTTTTCAGTATAATTTTTGTCAATAATTCGTCCCAAGGACATTATAATGTGCACCAAAGAGACATTTTTAGAGGATAAAATAACTTTTCCACAATTATTTTCGGGTTTCCGGAGCCCTATAAGACACAATTTTCTTTGTTGAACAAGCCAAGCGAAAAATTAGCTTTTTCGTTGAATAAAAACATTGAAAATCTATTAAATCGTTCTGTGATTTTAACTTTTTATAAATGGAAGTGTGAATCCATGCAAAATACAACTCTGAAAACACGAATCGTTAATTCGCATTATTTACCTCACTTTCTCTAACAGAAGCGATATTTCTGTTACCGCGATTGTACACCGCCCTGGCCATATCTGTAACTTTTCAGTCTCTCAAGATTATTTTATAATCCTGGCAATTAACTGCACAATAAGTTGATTATAACGGCTATAATCACATCCTATTGCACATAAAGTGGGCCTGATTGCATCATTATTATAATACGTCGTAACTATTTTTCTTCGATTCAAATTTGTTAATGGCAAACCTTTCAGTGATTTAAATGAAAGGTATTTGGAATATATTTAAAATAAATATAAATTAAGTAAAAACTATTTCTAATGCCTCTTTCAATGCTGTAACCATATAAAGTTAAGAAAGCAGACTGCATTTAAGCCTGCATTAATTTAAATGTGGAACCAAAGTCTGTTCTGATTTAAATTTTTTAGTTTTCTTTAACTGACAATAATCTAAGAGCTTTAGCTCAAAAAAAAAAACTATATTTTCAAATATAAATAAATTACATAATTTATTTAAGCATTAGGAGTGAAAATTGTGGATACCCTGTTTGGTATAGGAGCCTATCTAATTTTAAAATTAAGAGCTCCTAAAATTAAATTTTTATATTCTTCGCAAAAATAAAATACTACAAATTGCATTAGATCACTCTATAATTGTTAATAACTTTTTTTTTTAACGAACCGGGGCTTTATATAATGATTCTACTTAAACGTTTCTTAAAAATTTGACACAAGAGAGAAATTACACAGTGTTCGCATGGGTTTTTTTTGATGCCTGGCTAATCAAGTTTAGGCTTTTTTTACTTTATTACTCATTTTAAAAATACTTTCAACATGTTTCATTTAAATCTTTTTTGGACAGAAATGTGAAATGCAATTTTAATTTTTTTTTTCATACACATTCATAACCTAAAATAATTTTATTCTACCTTTTTATTCAAAATGAAAATAATTTCTTTGTTTTCAGAATTCCCTGGGCCGGTTGGTTGGTTTTTTGTGGTATATATTTTAATGTATAAGCTTAATATTCTTATTTTTAGTAACTAGTATTTATATTCCATTGTAAAATGAAAATGTTATTTGGAGACAAGTATTCACAACAATTCTGTATTTCTAAAGGAAGCAGACGATCTGTTTCCTTAATTTATCGCAAAACTGAATAAAGTTTACCATTTCCAAATTCAATTATAATAAAAATGTGTTACGAAAAAGCATTAATTTTCTTTATGTGTAAAGTAAGATAATAAAGTAATATTCATACGCATTAAATAACAAAATATTATAAAAACCAGTTATCGAATTAATTAAAAACATTTTTAGATTTAAAGGGAAATACTTGATCATAATAAATATAAGATTTAGTAAGAGAACCACAATTTTTTTAGAAGATGGTATTATAGAAGTGATTTGCGATGACGCTAAGTAGCGTTGGATGCTTTGAATTTTCAACACTTTTCAAAAATAGTCATTGGAATTGCAGTTTTCCTTCTATAAAGGTTGTCAGGTTGTGAAGAATATGTTTAGTGTTCATAGTTCTGGTATTGTAGCACGCTATCAGCATCAAATTTGGTTTAGTCGATTTCGTTACATCCATTCTGATGTAAAAGATGCACTAGAACGACAATTGCTCAATCTTCATATAAAACCTGATTGCCGTCTAAAATGTGTTAGGTAGGATTAACGGAAAATCATTTATCAACTGCACTCCTATGGAGAAACTTTTAATTTGGATGAAAAAAGCAATCAGCTTCCAGCTTCATTCTAAAGTCTCGGTCAAGGGGACATTTAAGGAGGAAACTGAATTTTATGTTAGACTTTTTTCTCTTTCCATTGTCCTTATCGTAATCTTCAAAGCTCTGCTCTTCAGTAGCGTGTGTAGCATATTTAAATCCAACAGAGTTTCACGCCGCGGTAGGACAGGTTCTCATTGCATCTGTTATGTGCCAACACACGCTAGTCAGAAAGGGTATCATCATCACACGCTAGTCGTTGTATGTTGTCAATTTCCATTTGAGGTGTTTTCAGATTTGTTCTTTTTGCCTAAACAATGGCCATATAGAGGACTATTGATTAGGATATCATGGTGTATAATGAGTGCATAATTCCTGGGTAACATTCCCAGATTTTCGCAACAAGCCTTCTGTTTATCATTGAGCCATGTCTGAATTTTTTCCTGAAATGCATACTATATGAGCTCTCTACGACAGTTTCTATATTATTATCTCACTCAGCAGACGAATCACTGGGATACACCATTGACTTACAATCTCTGACGATGCCCGCCTTATATAGTTTTTTCAAGATTTCATCCTCAACCAAACTCCACATTAGTGGCGTAAGCTGGGGAGCTCTCTGTTTGTGGGAACTTATGTAAAAGCATAGTTTATAAAATTATAGTGCGTGTCAAGCAATACGGCTTTTAAAATTCTGATAATTTAAAATTAAAATAATTTAATTTGGTTAGTAAATCAACAAGAATATGAAAGATATTTATTTATTTTTTTTCAATAATTTAAATTTTATTTGTTTGTTAATTTGAATAAGATTGGATTCACTATTAGTTTCTTTCGACTAACATTTATATAATTCATCTTAATGAACAGTATTCTAATTAACAATTATTATACTTTGTTTTTCTTTTTCTGACATTTACAATAATTCAAAAATATATATTTTTTTCATTTATTTGAATAAAAATAATTGATCCATTCATTACTTTTCATAAATTCTTTATCATTAATTAATAGTTTCAATTAAAACTGCAAATAAATACAAAGTCTACTTTATAAGTTATGTGTCTATTTTTAAACCCGTTCAAAGTTAAAACCTTTCTAGGAAATAATTGTTGGTCCTTTCGTAAAATCAAGTCGCTTAATTTAGGAATTTATGTTATTGTTAATACTAAATTTTAGTTTAAATTAATTGTTTCCATTAGTTTCTAATTCAAATTGTTTCGATTTGATATTCTTTATGGTTTAAATTTTTTTTTTGTAATATTTAATTCTTTCTAATATAATAGTTAGTTCATAATATTATTATTTCTTTTAATATTACAAAATGAAGGGTGTTCTAAAAAGATTTGATTTGTTAATTACTGGAAATTGCTTTTATTACTACTATAATCTTTTATATCCATCTCACTTGTTATTTAAGATATTTACAAGATCTTATGTTATATATTTAAAATAAATAATTTCAACGGTTTTAGTTGCGTTAGTAGTTTTAGGTTAATGCCTAATATTATACTCTAAGTTATTTTGCTTTACTTACATAGTTATCGTAAATGTTAATGTTGCGTGCAGTAAAAATAATGTTGCATTCGTTCATTCATTTTTCTTTCATGCAGCAAAAAAAAAAAAAATTGACAACACAATACAACGCAAATGAAGGGAAAGATAGAAGAAAATTAAAAATTTCCGGTAGCATTATTGTTATTTTTATGTATTCCCAGAAATAGAGTATGCCATAATGAGTATAAAGACATTACCAAACTGTTAGAAAAGATTTTTAGTATAAGATCTTAGAGATAGATTAGTGCAAATATTTCCTTTTTTCTACAGCTTAAACTACCATTTATTTTATTTTAGAAAGTAAAGTAAAGAAATTAATTTTAAAATTAAAACGCCCAATGTTTTAAAATGTTATACCAAATATTTAGTACGATATCTCTTAAAGTTAAGTACTCCATTTAACGTATTTGGCATTGAATATAGCAGTTATTTTGTTTTTTTCTGCTGATATTTGGACCCTTTCACTCATAAGCAAGCTTTTCAGTAGATTCTCTGATTGTGCAAACGTTTTTCGAAATGGTCCCCTTTGTGAAAAACTATTAAGCCAATGGGGAGGAGTTTGATAGGAAACCCACATCTTAACATTAATTTTTTTTTTCTCTGTACTAATGCACTTATTCCAAATGAGTTTTGGAATTAGGTGATTATTTCAAACGGGTCAAAATATATACATTTTGGCTCGGATGGAGGTACTTTAGTGTGAAAAAACTAATCAATCCAAAGAACTTGCGTGAAACAGTTAAGGTTAAACAAAAAGAATCAAACAGTTGTGCTAAAGTCCATCTACTCCTTAATAGTGATTGCTTGCTCTAGTTTAAATATATCAATTCGAGAATTTTTTATTATTTTAAAATTATTTTTTTTACGGTCACCCACTGATGATCAAAATGCTGTGTGTTGTATATCTTTAATAGTAAGGATCATGTGTTGATACTCGAAGCTACAACTGTCTAATCATTTGAATTTTTGATTTGTTGTAAAAATGTAGTTGACATATATTAAAAAAAGAAATAAAAATATTTATTTCGACGCTTTCTTGACCCGCTCTGAACAGTTTTCTGAATTGAGCTGTGATCTGTCGTTTGGACATTAAACTAATAGACTCTTTCCCTTATGAATAAAATTTACATAAACATCATGGATGTTGTGATCCTGACTAAAACATTTCAATGGTCAATAATGGACTCAAAATTGTTCTCTTTAGCGCAAAGGGGACATATGCAAAGGCATAAGTGCAATAATTGAAATTAAAAACATAAGAGGAAAGGCTTAATGATCAGTTACGAAAATCAATATTAAACTCTCTGTTAAAACATTATTCAATTCTACTTTCGAAAGAATTCTGAAACAAAATAAAAATGAAATCAAAACAAAAAAGCGAAATCAAATTGAAATTTTTACAGTGGAATGGTAATTTTATTTTTATGTAAAAGTAAAACATCTTTAAATCATTTTTGTTTTTATTTTAAGAATAATGAAAATTTAAAGCAAACAAAACATAAAAAATATCACATATATTTTAAAACAAAAGTGTGATATTTTTACTATAAAAAAAGAAAAACTAAATGAATCGTATGATTATAGTATTCTAAATATTAAAATTTTGTATGTGCATGTTAAATTGGACCTCTTTTTATTGAAATTAGTTACATTTTCATTTTATTAAAGTATGTTTTCTTGCTCTGTCCTCACCATTACTACAATTAAAAAATAGTGAATAGTTTTTGCATTATATTTTCATGTTTTTTCTTTCTTTCTTTCTAATATTCTGATTTTTTTTTTCTTAATAATTAATATTTTTACATAAATATTTAGTTAATATTTTATTAAAATATTTAAAGAAATCAATGATTTACAAAATTATTAATAAACTTAAAAATATTTTGTTTATCTATGCATATTCTATAAGAGAAAAAACAAAAAAAAATTTAAGTTTATAACTCATGAAAGCAAAAAATAAAAAAAAGATTTTGTTTTACTATTTATTACAAAACTAATGACCTTCAAACGAAAATTAAATAAAATAAGCATTAAACGTTCTTTCAAAGCATGGTTTTTAACTCAGTTTTCTTTTATACACTTTTCTTTTATAAACTTAATCTAAATAATAAAATAATAAAACGATTATAAAGTAAAAAAAAAAATTATAATAATAATGATATTAAATTATTATTGCCTTATTTAAGCAAATTCGTTAATTGTTTTCCTCTAAATGGTTATACGAAAGAATGTTGGAAACATTGATTTTTCTTTTCTTCTTATTGACTTCATATATTATATATTAATTATTAATTTGTTTTAAGATTTATTCTTTTCTTTTTAATGTAAAACGTGGTGTTGTGTTATTTTTTATATTAAATTTTGAATGTGTGAATATTTAATGCACTGCATCAATGTCTCTTTGTGCCCGTGATATTTTAAGTTTATCTTTCGGTGTATTATCTTCACCTGATTCGAGAGCAAACATTTTCATTTTCTCCTTAAAGGATAATTTCTCCGGTACGGCTTCGGTGCTGCGTTGTTGCTGCTGTTGTTGTTTCTCAGCCAAACGTCTTGTACGTGGATCTCTAAAAAAAACAAACGCAAATCATTGTTTGTTAAAGATATTTCAATAAAATGGAATAATAAAACACGAGGTGTAATACATACCTATAGACTTCTTGAGCTCCTATAACACCAGGTGTTGATTGTACTGAAGTATTCCAAGCAGCTGTATCTGGGGTTGCTGGCATCGATGGCAACATAGAGGTGTCAATGTTTTGAGACAAAAACTGTAAGAGAGGAAAATATAAACGCATTTAAAATCGAGTGCATATTAAAAAGATATACGTTGCTATGTGACTTAATAACTTAAGTCATCAGTATCTCGATTGGATTACACTAGATGACGTTAGAAAGATACGATTTTGTGCTAACAAATTTTCGTTGGCAATTTGTACATATACATATATACGTACAAACATAATTAGTCATCACAACTCCTTACACAGGAGTTCTAACATTACCCATCTGTATCGAGACATACAGTTTAATCGTATGAGAAGCTTTTTTGTGGCAATTAGTTAACTTTCAGAAGCTCTAGCCAAAGGATAGGCAGTAGGTATAAAATGCAATAACCCCCCTATTCATGATGTCGACCGCAAACCACGGTCGTCAGTATCCACCAAAAAAAGGGTGCTAAAATCTCCGGAGACCCGATGATATTGATGGAGGCCACAGCGCTGGGTGACTGCCATGCTACTGGGACCTCGGATACCCAAAAGTTAACCTCAGGTTTGGATAGACGAAGAGCTGCTGAAAGGGCTCTTCGAAGACAGAGTAGAGCTGTCTCCACAGATTCAGAAATGTCGGCTCAGGAGTCCGAGCTGGCAGGATTGACTCTCTACTGAGCTCCAGATGACAATTATTGACCGTCAGCATCCCGATAGAAGGATTTTGAAGAATTTTGCAGTGAGACTGCAATGACTGAAAGTGGTTCAAATTAATCTGCATCATTATAGGGCTGCTTGCGAGGATCTGCTATTGTTCATGATCAAGGAGAACGTGGACGCGATCCTAATCTAGGAGCCATGGCTTGTAGGAGACAGAGTTAATGGATTAGGGTCTAACTTCACACACCAGCAAACGGTAACTTAACGACCTGCATACTTTTCAGTAAAGTAATTAACGTTATTTCTTTCCACAGATTTGCCGACCGCACCGTATCAGTATGCGAACTCGCTGGAAGCAGTAGCTCTGCGTTGGTCACATAGGAACAGGCAGGACGGTTTGATAGGACGTGAAGCCACCACACTGTATGTGGTAGCACAGACATCAGTAGAAGAGGTGTGTTCTTTTTCGATTTCCTTTTCAACTCTATTAAATGCGATAGGGGCAATAGGCCCATAATCTTTAATAAGAAAAGGGAACAGGTGATAGATCTGATGTTAGTGTTGGACGTAGATTTACATCTACATTAGGGTCACAAACTGGCGAGTATTTACGAAGTGTTCCTTTTCGGATCACAATACTCTTCAGCTTTGAATTTTCACGAACGGAACTTTTACCCTATACGAATGCCAGGAATTCATAGCGTTAAAAGCATTGTTTCGATTGTCCAGAAGCAAACACTACACAAACAATTATTTCGGAAACAGAAGATTACAAAGGAAAGTAAGTTTCTAAACTAACCGCTTCAAGGCACCAATTGCCCACACGCGGCTACCTTTTTCTAATAGAAAAAAAAATGTCTTCCATAGTGAACTACATGCCACATACATTTCGATTGTGCCTCACCTGAAGCTTCAGAAGTTTATTTAAGAGGTTTATATGCATCGATCTATTCCTATAGACCCATAATGGCTTTTTCAAAAAACGGGGCTTTCACACGCCTGCTTAACTCTATAATACTTACACTTGTATCCTCTTTTATAGCATTTAAGTCTGTTGGTGCCATATGCTGTTCCATTGTTACAGTATAGTCTATATTATAAGCACCGCCAGCAACATAATTATTTTCCTCATCATGAAAAGACACTCGTTTGTTGTCCCTCATCAACATCATTGAAGCCGAAGGGCTGCCGCTGTTGCTAGGAGTGGTCGTAGCAGTATTAAACATATCCATTGTGGATGATGAAGGTGATGATTGTTGAGAGGATGTGGTGTTGGTGTTCATACTTATTAGATTATTTTGTATATTATTGTTGTTATTGTTCATAAGAATACTTGATGCGGAGGATTTCTTTTGTAGATCGGCCGAATTTATGGTAGCAGTCTTCAGAAGACCTATGGAAGAATTGCGTAATTTTTGTTGCGACATTATCAAATAAGAGCTATTGCGCTCAGGTGGTGGTGGCGGTGGTACTGCCGCCGATGGTGAATTTTCCGTATTCATATTGTTATCAAATGCATTGCTGCTGAGAGCATTGGTATTTGCATTTGTACTGTTGGAATTCAATGAGAGATTAGTAATATCGCGAGCTAATGAAGAAATAGGATGTTCGGTTTGAAGACGTTTTTCATCGGCAAATGATGCTGATTTCTGTGATTTAGATGGCGACGATGGAGCTGTATTGGAACCATCATAGCGATTATTTTTCAATATGGATTTTGGTTGTATTGTTGATGTGCTACTGCTAGTTGTCACAATCGTTGTAGTAGTCGTTGCTGGTGGTGGTGGTTGTGTAGGTATGGGCGGCGGTATTGGTTCGGCTTCAGAATTTCGGTTTGAATTTAAAGGTGATGATTCATTGGAATTATTTATATTGGGTCTTTGATTGTCCATTACTGAAGCTAATTTGATTTCAGTTTGCCGAAAGTTAGTTACTGGCGTTTGTATGACATTCTGTTGATGGCTCAAACGAAATACTTCCTGCAAATTTTCTTTTTCATAAGAAGGTTCACTTTCATCCTCAGGGTCGTCTAGTTCTTGAGCACGTCTTTCAAAATCTCTTTCCAGTATGAGTGTTTTCAGCTGTTCTTCTTGTTGTGGAGTTCTGTGGACTAAAGAAGAGAGTTCATTGATCTGCTGTTCACGCCACTGGCGTATGTGCTCTCTCCGCATTTCCAAGTCCTTTTCACGTTCTTCCCGTTCCCAAGGATTGCTGCCATGTATATTCTTGTGCTGTTGGAGAGCAGAAGACGACACTGGTACATAACCACCTTTAGGTGGATCTAAAGTACTGGCTACGTAATTCATACCGGGTGTAATTTGTTGTGTGGCTTTATAAAGAGGATGAGTTGTTGTGGGTGGAAGAGGAGGTTTGTCTTCAGCAGACTGCTGAGGTTGTTGCTGTTGCTGCTGATACAGGTTTGAGTTATTATAGTTTTGCTGTTGCTGTTGTTGTTGTTGCTGAAGAGATAATCTGTTTTGTTGCAAAGGTTTAGGTGCTGTCGGGGGCAATTGTTGTTGTTGTTTCGTTGGTGTTAATTGTTGCTGCTGCATGCTTCCCGGCTTGGGAGGCAATGTCATAAAGTTACTCTGCTGCTGCTGCTGATGCATATAACTTGGTGAATGCTGTGCACTTTCTATGCCTCCTGAACTCGGCGCCATAGCAGCCTGTTGTTGAATATAATCGGTACGCATATTTCGTCTCAACGTTTGACCTCCAGAAGATGACTGAGCCTGCTGCTGATAACTGCTGCTTGGTTCCATTAAAGAGTTAGTGGCCGTTTGCGAATAGCGGCTATCATCGGCTACAGAGGAAACGTTTTGCATGCTCTGACTGGCTGCTATACTAGATGCCATGGGCATACTCTGCTGTTGTAAAGTCGAATTGTGTTGGTGTTGTTGCTGCTGTTGCTGGTACATATTGCTTATGTTGGGCATAGACGGTGCCATCATTTGTTGTATGCGCAAACTTTGTTGAGTTTGCATGTCACGCTGAAAGTTTTGTGTACTTTTCGAACGATTTCCCAGCGTAAGACTTTGTTGCTGTTGTTGATACTGTTGCTGTTGTAGTGGTGTCATATGTTGCAGTTGTTGAGGATGTAACTGCTGAGGTTGTGGCTGATGCATGCCACTTAAATTAGTTGTACTAGCACTAAAAGCATGCGTATGCTGTGAAAATTGTTGCGATTGAGGATGTGGATTTAGATGATGAGGCTGTGAGTTAGCTCCTACAGACGCTGTCGCTTGATGTTGATAGTATGCCGATTGGGGACGACTGGGTGGCATATTAGATGTATGTGGCGTAGACATTAGCGTATGCTGTTGTGGATGTTGTTGCTGGTATGGCGGTTGCTGCTGTTGATTGTGAGGCATGTTTGCTGCTGGATTTGTGCCATTTATTGGCGAGAGTATTGGATTTTGTAAATTTTGTTGGGAATTTCCATTGTATGCGTTCATTGCGGAATGTGATGGCATGGGTGGTCTAGAAAAATAAATTTATAAATAATAAAATAAATTCTCTTAGTAATTTTAAATATTTTAAACATTAATTTTGTATTACAAATATACGAATTCAAAGTAATGAAAAACGAAACCTTTAAGAAACTCAAAAATAAAATGGCATTGATTTGTATTTTTACATGTTGGCAAATACATATTTTCAAACATATTTACATGAGTTTGTATTGTGTAATATATTTTTATGATTTTTATGACGGTGCAAATTGTAGTGTTTAGAGTATCATTTTTTGTTCAAATAAATATTGCGATTGTTCAAGGGTGATATTAGACACAAAAAAAAAAATTATATACATTTTTATACTGTGTTGATTTTCAAATCACTTACGTTAGTCATTTCTAAAACTTGTACTTCTTTTTTAATTGGTATAAAACCATAAAGTAATTTTTTCAAATGTATTATTATCCTAAACCGTATGCAAGCAGATTAATTCAAAAAGAGTTCAAAAGTAAAAAAAAAGAATAGAATAGAATGGAATAAAAAAAGTAGGAAAATTAAAGATCATATCGTTTTAAACTGCAAAAAAATATTACATTTACCATCGTACTGTAAACACTACAAAATGTTGGAAGTTAATAATATATGTATTTACTTTCCGTTAACGTAAACGTATTTGGTAAGACACTATGGTCATAGTCGTAAATTTATGTAACTCTAGCTGTACTGAGTGTATTATAATAGACTGACTTCTACTCAACACCGCATTGGAAAAAAAAAGAATCACATTTATTTATTCATCCATTCACTAATTTATAATTTCACTGGTGACGAAAACGTTACTATAGTTTGCGGATTAAATATAGGCATTTTTTAATATTGATGACATAGTAAATGTAAAAATGTATGCACAAAAATAAAGAAAAATAAAAGAAAACATAAAGATAGAAATTATTAAGAAGCTTTTAAAATTAAGAAATTCTACATCGAAACTTTAAACTGTACTTTCAATCCTTGTATTCAGCGAATACACTTTTAAACACATCTTTTTTAAGTTTACTATAAAGATTTAGGTTACTATACATGGCATTCATTCTTTACCTTGAACATAATTTTCAAGTCTATTTATCGGCCAATGTCGGTTTAGATCCTTTTATGAAGACTTTAATCCCTATCTTCATTGGGATATCTGGTTGAATGGTCTTTCGCGGAATGAGGCGAACCTTGCCGTTGATAGGCTAGCTAAGGCCTGTCTAACCTACCCATAATAATTATATTTGCTTTAAATACAACTCAAAGATACAGTCTGCACGTGGCGCTTAGTATGCTATTGCAATAAGACAAAGCCTTCCACATCACGACTTACATACAGTAGCGAGCACAAAAAATGCAACGCCATGTCGTATGATATTCAATCGAGGCTCGTAACTTATAACGTTATCCAATTCCACTCCAATTTTTTTTTATTCGTTGATTTCTAAATTTTAATAAAAGGCATCATTAAGCGTTCTTGGGCTTCCCTTTCTACTTAATTTTTTTAGATTTATGAAAAAAGTGAAAAAATTTAGCGAGCAAAAAAAATGCAACGCAATGTGTTAAAGGTAAAAGGAGATCAACTAGAGTAATTAAAATAAAAGTTTAATGAAAACTTTGCAAATTGTGAATTTTAAAATAGAAACAGCTGACAGCAGATAGCAAATTTGCCATTTTAAGAGCTTTGGAAGAAGGCAAATCAGTGAAAGAAGTTGCTCATTAATTTAATATTAACAAATCCACGATTTGTCGGACTTCATCGCGATATCGTCAAACAAATAATGTGGAAAGAAAGAGAAAGTGGTCGACTTCGTAAATCTACTGCCTGCCAAGAACGTCAAATGGTAAAAATAGTAAAAGTTGACCATCGGAAAACGGCAGTAGATGTTAATAATTATGCGAACATGCAATTAGGGGTTTCTATTGGCGTCCACACAGCCAGAACCCGATTAAGAGAGGAAAATTTATTAGCTAGAAGACCAACGAAGAAGTCACTTATAAGTAAAGTTAATAAGAAAAAACGGATTGACTTTCCTGGACAGTATCTGCATTGGTCAAAAGAGCAGTTGACCAGAGTTTTGTGGAGCGAAGAATCAAAGTTTAATTTATTTGGTTTTATTTGGCTCTGATGGGTTAAATTACATTTGTTGGCCCCTAAAACAAAGATATTCACACAATTCTGTAAATAAAAAACATTCTGTACCATCAGAGCCAAATAAATTAAACTTTTATAAAATTCTGCAACTCTCAATTAATTTGGACCACAGTGTCTCAATAACGTTTATAATATTAATATTCGCACGAATATTTAATAATATTTTTCATCTGATAACTTAGAAAAAAAAAAAAATAAAAATTGTGCACAAGATTAGAAACTTACCTTTCACTTAAGATCGGCTGTGTTTGATTTTGATTGCGATAAACGCTTAGATTTTGATAGAAACCTTGTTCGTTGTTATTGTTATTGCTATTTAAATTTGGATTTGTATTGGCCAAACTATGGGTACTGCGTGATTTTGAATTTGTCATGGCTGTAAAAAGACAAAGATTTCAATTTTATAATTTTAAATCATTTCAGATATTTGTAAATTTAAAAGATTTTTAAAACTGTTCGTATAGAACAAAATTTTTTTAAATAAAACTTACAAATAGTACCACTGCCGGTGTGATGATGTAGTGCCGGTACTGATTTACTATTGGGTAAATGATTATTTGTTAATAGAGGACCACCACTCATACTTTTATTACTATCAGTTCCCATACGTGTTAGATCACGTTCAGACATGCGACGATTACCTATATAGTTTTATTATTTATTTCAGGTTTTCATCAATCAGTATGTTTGTGATTTGTGCGGATTAAAAAGTATATAATCGAGTGGTTTTAATCGTGATGGTTTTAGGCGTAAATTGTTGTTATTCGATTATTTAGGTGTATTAGATGTGAAAAAGAGAATGAGACAAAATAGAAATAAAAGAGAATATTATTAGTTGAGTTACAGGTGGTGCTATTGATTTTATGTTAAAAAAAACGGAATGATAATAAAAATTATTGCGAAATAAAGTGCTTGAAATAAATAAATGAATTAAAATACATAAAATTAATAAGAATTAACAAAAATTTAGCAATATGTATTTGGATTGTCAATATATTACAAGTATAAGAAAAAATAAATTGTAAATAAGCCAGCAACATCAAATTTGGAATCATAAACAAAGCTGTAATAAAATTCATACTAAAACTCTACAAAGCCAACTTTTGGTTTTAGTACTCAACTCTTCGATAGTTTGACATTTGCAATATAATTGATACTAAAATAGATTTTTTTTTATAAAAAGCTGAGTATGATTTAAATTATCTTCTTTAAAAAGATATCGTTTGGTGAAGATGTCCTCAATAAAGATTGTAATGTTAAGCCCCGGGATAAAATGGGGAAATATGTTGCAATAGAGATTTCGGGGTGTATTTCGGTCTACCGTTACAAAAGCTCAAATACACCTGATCCTATGCGACTTAATCGCCAGTTGTATTATTCCGTCTAACCATTTCTCTATTTTATTTGCGGTTGGTTATGGGTGAAATTGACATTATTAAAATCTAGCCTTCATAGAATATTTCTGACGGTGAAAACTTTTTCCTCTGATATAGGCTCTCCTTACGACTCTGTGGAAGTCTACACAGATGGTTCTAAACGTGAGAATAAGATAGACTGTGGAAAATTCTTTAAGAGGCTTCCCCTTAGAATATTTCTAATAAATATAATATAAATTTTCATTAAATCCATTTCGGGTGCAACCTTCAGATTTAAATGTTTGACATCTGCTGGACTCTCTTGATACCTTCCATCTTGCCCATTAGATAAAGGCCGCTTACAAATCCCGGGCCGAGGAAGAACCTTACATAGTTCATTACCAGACTCACCTGGATATTGTTGCCAATGCAAATTTTACATACAGGTCATTGCAAAGTGCGTCAGCAAGCGGAAGCCTTCGTTTACCTGCAAATGACGTATGAAATTCATGCTTTGATGCGAAGAAGTTCTGATGTTAATTGTCAAGACCGGTTATTCAAGATATGTTGATTAGCTCTGGGGCATTGCTTCATGTAATATTACAAGTGAGTGTGCTTTGATTTTAAATAAGCTGCAACTCTGCGGGAGTTTATACTTAATAAGTGGTAATTTATATTGCAAAGATAATTTGTTATTATTAAACGAACATAGAGAAACCTAAGCATTGAAGGTTTAAAACTGCCGAGTTGAAGACAATCAGATGGATTACAGGTTGCAGATGATAGATTATTTCAATCGCTATCCTACGCACCATGTACACTATTAGTTGATTAAAGAATCTTAAGATTAAGATGAGAACAAAATTCAATTTATAAACAACAAAATACGAGCATTGCTTAAAATGGAAAAACAGAAAAAAAAAAAACAATTAAATGAATAACATAAACGATACGTTTATAATATAATTACATCAAACATAACACAGCAAAAAGCATAACAATACAAAATCAAAGCATATGTGTATGTCTTTCATCATTCAAAAACAACCTCTTATTTATGAGAACAATATCAACTTGTTTTATTGGGATCAAACTCATGATGAAAATGTTTTTTATCTTCCTTTATATCATCATCATTATCATCGTCATCATTGTCCTCATCATTAACGTCTGTTTCATTATCCTTAATAATGTCATTGTAATCATTGTGATTTTCAAATTCCGAACAACAATGAGGACAAGTTGTAGAAGAACTTTGAGTCGATGTAGATGAAGAAGAATGTGATGTTGTTGTTGTTGTAAGGGAATCACTGGAGGCTAAAGATAATAATTTACAATTTGATAGGGATGCAGTAAAGGGTTTATAATCATTATCGGCTGGAGTGTCAAAATTACTGGACTGTTTTTGTTTCTGTTGTTGTTGTTCTTCTTGTAGCTGTTGCTGTTTACGTTTTATACTACGTACAGTTTTAGATTTCGAACTTAGTTTTAGAGTACCACAGCGTTGTAAAGCTTTATTAGCTTTTAAAGGTGAAGAAGTTTCTTGTTCAACACGGTCACAACAGGTGGAGGAGGAGGTGGTGGTGGTGTTGATGTTAAAATGACATTTACTACAATCATTGGTATTTATACACGGTATATTACGCTGACGATGATAAGTTTGAGCCTGCTCTTCCTGTTGCTTAAGCACAGTGCAGGTTTCAACGCTACAACATTTATTCGTTTCATAACAGGGACAAGGATCACAGTTAACATTTAATTTGGTGCTTAAAGACAATTTACAAGGTGCCATAGAGGAGGAGGAGGAGGAGTTTGTACACTGTTTATGTTGGCAATTATCGTTAATGCTAAAATTATTATTGATATTGTTTGTATTGTTATTGTTTATTGTATTAATTAAATTGGTATTAAAACTAATTCGTTGTTGAATTTCATTAGATGATTGTTTTTGTTGTTGTTCTTGATGTTGTGATTGTTGTTTTATATTGATATCAAAATCACGACCCTCTAAACCAAAAATACTCCATTCCTTTAATTGTTTCAATATATCCATTTGCTCGGGTTCAGTGAGACGTGGTTTTTTTGGAGTTGCCTTTTTTGCTTCCATTAAATCGGAAGTAGATTTACTGAGAGTTTTTTGGTTTTGAAATGGTTGCAATTTGAAATCTTTATTTTTGGCAAAAAAATTGGCCATCTCTTTGACCTTGCCCTCACCCCATGTCTTAGAGAATTCGGGAATATCGTCCGTGGAAGAATCGGAGCTTAAGAGATTATTTTGCGATAATGATTTAGGTTTTTGCAAGCTAATGGGAACATTTTCAGGATTTAAACTCTGTTTACGTTCAGCATAAGGCTTAGAAAAAGTATTTACATTTTGTGTTTTAACAATAGAGTGACGATGGTGCATTGGCGGCGGCTGCTGTAGCTTAAAATCACGTTTTATTTGTGTATTAGTGAAAAACCTGTTTTGATGTTGCATTTGCGTCTGCTGCTGTTGGTAGTTTAAACTGGGAACGCCTCCGGAAGTCGATCGCATATTGTTGAGCTCTCTTTTAGGTTTAATGCTAACATCTTTAAATCGATGCATTAATAAAGGCATTCTCTCGATGGATTCTGAAGAAGAACGCAAAGAATTTGAATTACTGCCTGCAGAGTCCGTTTCCGCTGTGTTGACACCAGCGGAAGTAGAGCGATAGGAGTTTAATTCTCTTCGAATTTTCTGTATCAAAGACATTTTTCCTTGTTTATCTATCGAAGAATTTGAATCTAACTTGAGAGATTCATTTGAATTGTGATTGGAGGAGGAGCTAGGATTTGAACAATATTTACTTAAAGCATCGTGGGTGTGAAATTTACGATTCGTTAAAATTTCCTTTGAAGGCTCTTTATTGGCCATGTCTTCGAGATCAAAACTCACAGTTTTACGTTGGGTATTTAAATTAATCGGCTTTTTGTTGCCTATAATACTTCTATTTATTTGCTGCAATTGTTCCGAGGGGACATAAGGTTTCTCCTCTTCCGTGGGTGAACCATCGTCTATAAAAGGTATTTCCTCGGTATTCGATACTGAGGCAATACCGTCTTCATTTAAGGGTTGATGGACTTCAGTGTAAACGAAATTTGTAAAAGATTCTTGAGAATTTGTTTTATTGGCACTACTCGACTGTTCGCCTGGTTCCAAATATTCCTCTATATATATGGAAGGTGGTGGTGTATTGGTAATGTTTGCATTACTGGCACTTCTGGCTCTTGTTGGAACCGGACTAAAGTGTTCTGGCTGTTGGTGTAATGGTTGGTGTTGTTGTTGCATTTGAAACATCATGCCACCACCCAAAGTATTCGTTAGATTATGTGTGCTGAGGGATACTTCTTTATTCATGTTGTACAAACTACTGGCCGATCTGGCTATTGGACGTGTATCTCTATAACGTGGATCTATGGGTATTTGATAGCCCATTTGACATCTTTCTTCAAGCAAAGACGAAGCCGATAAACGTCTGACAGGTGGTGGCGATGATGAGGTGTACATGCCAGCATAAGATTGGCGGCGACTACGATTTAAACTATCATCCGAAACCGAACCGTAATAACGATTTGCCGTATTATGATGATAACTATGCCTTCGTTCTTGCTGATGCTGATTTGATGGAAATTGTAAAGTGTTTTTCTCTTCTTTGTATTTTTTTTTATAATTATTAATATTTTTAGTAAACAAATATTTTTTAATATGGCAGCATGTAGGAAAATTAGACAAATTGAATATATTTTAACTAATTAGCATTGAAATACATACTGTTAAAACTAAATTAATATGTAGGTGTTCGACTAAAGGCGTTATATTTAAGTGTAAAAGTGTTAACTAAAATGAAATTTCTAAATTATACATAGAATGTCTAAAATATTCTTGTTTCCTATATTACTACACCGTTCTATAAAACTGCAATTTTTGTTTTACAAAAATCCCTTTAACACAAACGTATTGTTTGGCATTAGAACAATATGCAATGAAATATGTTATCAAGGAGAACAGTTCAATATTTGTACATAGATATATACATACGATACGATAGATTTCTTTGACTACAGTTTATATACTTATAGTCTTTAAAATAAAGCCAAAAGTATAGAACGGTGTTAAAACTAAAGTACAAATTAGAAAATTATATTTTTATAAACACATACCACGTTGTATAACAGGGCTGGGTTGTTGCAATAAAGTAGCCAAACCATGATAAATAGCACCCTGTTTGGCAACTTCTAAAGTGACTACAGGTCCTGTACGCACTAGGTAATCGGCAGCTCTAAAGGGTGATGGAAAAATAATAACTTTTTATTAAAAATATCAAGGAAATAAATATAATAATGACTAACCTTTCTTGTGTAATGCCTATCAGACTTTGTCCGTCCACACGCAATAGCTGATCACCAGCCTGCAAGCGACCATCAGCATCAGCAGCACCACCGGGAACAACACTTTTGATATAAATACCCAAACGCTCTTGACCGGCACCTTTGGCAGCCACTATTGATAAACCCATGCCATTAGAGTTTTTATGCAATTTTATAACTTGAACCTCGGGTTGGGGAAGTTTATTGGACATAGCACTCGAAGAACGGGTCTGTTTAAATACAATGTTAACGATTTTATTTAAACCAGCAATTAATAGGACGCGTATATGTATAACATGAACTTACATTAAATTGATGCATATAGACCGTCCATAGGCCTATGGATGTAGGTTGAGCTGCTAAGCGGCACATACCTTGTTGCTGTAGGGGATTAATAAAATCAACCAGGCCCGAAGGTATGCCACGCACCACATCACAACTGAAACCATCGTCGGGTAAGAGTAAAGCTAAATGTAATTCGGGTGATTCTTCAAGGCGTACTTCGCGACCATCGGCACGGGTTAATTCATCAGCCACTGATTCAGCCATACGTATGGCTGTGTCTACCAGATTTCTAGGAATTTTCTCTTGTTGCAATAAAGCTGCCATTTGTAAAGAATTCAAACGAAAACAAGAGCAGGCTAATTGCTGGATTTCCTCTACAGAGGTTTTTGGAGCCTGTAGAAATTGGGCACATTGATTGATTTTAGCCAAGTGACAATCGGCTGCTAATTCTAGACCTTGACTTTCAGCCCAAACTTCTAAAAGCTGCAAGCGTTCCGTCATAACTTTACCCCATTCTGCGGTACACATATGGGAATTGGCTACAATCTGGAGGGGAAATTTAAATACAAACAAAAAATAAAAAGACATTTATAAATAATATAAAAAAATAAGATGGATAAGTTCAGGATGTAAGATGCAAAAGAGGTTTTGAAAGTGTTCGCAAAAAAAAAAAAAACATAAAATAGAAAAAAAAAAACGATCACAAACATTTCTTGCTCACCGTATTAAAACAAATCACATTAATGTAATGGAACAATTGTGAAAACAATTGTATGGTTAAGGCTGCATTTACACGACATCTTCTTAGCAATGACATGGCTGAACCCAATACAGTTAAAACTAAACCAGCTGCCGAATCGTGGCCGATAGTCTCCGAAAGGAATTGATTAAGAGTCTGTGATAGCTCAACTCGGAAACAGTTCACTAAATTACGAAATGCGGTCTGTACACTTTCTGCCAAGACTTCTTGAGCCTGCACTGAAAACGCGCTAATGTGACGATCCGATTTCAGAAAATGTAAAAATTCTGATGAGTTGGCCATCCAAAATGCTAGAATACGAGGATCTGAATATTGTTCTTGTACAACGTTGTAAATAAGGTTAGCAACATGATGCAAGAATATGGTTAATTTGTGAGCTCGCTCTGTGGGCTGAAGCTCTGGACGGTAGTGTGTTGAAGCACGATATCTGTAAAGAGATAGCAAGCAGAAGAAATTGTAATTAATTTTAATTCTAAATAGTTAGTTGAGAAAATAAAATTAATTTTCGACAACATATTACAACAAAACATGCTTAAAATATTTAGTTTTCCTAACTTACCTGGCACATAAATACAATGAATATACAGGAGCTAATTTAAAATGTGGAGCATTTACATCCAATTCACTAATTATATGTCTTAAAAATAATTCCTGATGTGTTTCAGGAAATTCTAAAACTGCTGGTAGTATCGGCTCCTGGCCCTGTGGTTCGATATGAGCCGCAGCTGATGTCGATGTTGAAGGCATTTTAGGAGATCTAAGGGAAAATTAAATAAAAAAAATATGGATTTTAAAATATATGTTACAGTTTAATTCAATTTTATTTAGCACAAGTTTTAGCACAACAATTTACAAGACAACACAAAACTCAAATCTGATGATAAAGCAAATAAAGACAAAATTTAAAATGAAAAAAGAAAAAAAAAAGCAAATCACAATGAGATTTAATGAAATTAGCAACAACAATAGTAAAAACAAAAAAAAAATTGGTTTTAATTTTAATCATTTTTAATGTGTTGTGTGTAAAGTTAGTGAAAGCTGTAAAAGTTTATTTAAAAAGAAATTTTATTATTATTTAATAAATTAATCATTTTTTTTTTTTTAATCTTCTGTTTTGGAACGTTATTGTATTACCTCTCTTGATTGTTAGAACCACCTGACTTCAAACTTGATATTGATTTTG
Source organism: Sarcophaga caerulescens (assembly GCA_927399465.1). NCBI lineage: Eukaryota > Metazoa > Arthropoda > Insecta > Diptera > Sarcophagidae > Sarcophaga > Sarcophaga caerulescens. Next base: position 138,331,530 of record OV656872.1, on the reverse strand, counting down.
TTTCATTCTCTAGATTACCCTCTAAACTTTGGGCATCCGCTGCATTGCCACCAGCTCCACTGCTTGTGAAATTTCCACCTAATGTGGGATTGGTATGATTATTATGTTCAGAACCATTTGAACGTAATTTACCATCAATTTCTGTATGCTCCGCCGTATTGGTGTTATGGAGATCGTATTCACTTTTGTGAGTCTAAAAATTAAAATAAATTTAAAAAATTTTTCAATTTTTTTTTTATGGATTGTAAATTGTTTCAAGGTATAGTATTCGAATAGTAGAATTCTAGAAATGTTTGGTGGTCGCATTAACTTTTATAAAAACTTTCCTTTAAATATGGAAAACACTCAACGCTAAGAGATTAGCGAAAGAAACGTGGTTTTTAACGAAATATTCATCTCACTTGTTATAATATGTACATATGTATGTAAGACTGTCGTATATGGGGCATATAGTTTCAACGCTTTTCAATATATTGTATTCAAATATGCCAAGCAATATCAGCCAGCCCTACATATTTGAAAAAAAGGCAAACTTTGTAAATGTATGTAGAAGGATTAAGAAGATCAAAGGAAATATGGTGAACTTAGTAATGGTGCCAGGATTTGTCGTCTAAATGCCGCAGAAGGGTTTTGGCTTCATATCTTCGAAAGAGAGGATTTATTTGCACAGAAGTGAGTGTAGTCTCTACATAAATTTTAAAGAAGATAGGAAAACACTCTTTATAGTATAACATAGTTCTTATAGTCCTTAAGGGATTTATGTAGGAGTATAAGCTGCCACCTATTTCAAAAAGAGGATAGAATTCCGAAAAATATTCGTATTTAAATCTGATGCGATAAACATGAAATGATGATGAAATTCCTAAATGGAGACGTTACATCGTCAGTGCAACTAATGCTGCTACTGTCCGTGAAGAATGGCAAACAACGGAAGAAATTTGTAAGAAAAAGAAATACGTGATCGGTTAGGTCATAATGGTAGAAAGTTTAGTTCTAATGATATTGCTGGTGCGTGAGAAGAACGGAAGAATTTTGCAAGGCAATAACGATTACACATTTTATGCGCTTAGGATGACGCAATGGGATGTAATACCATAGAGAAATTCCATTTGTCATACAAATTAATATCATAGAAAATGTCTAAATTCTACAAAGAAAAGTGTGGTAATTGTGTAGAGATCTAAGCAAGAACTTATGTGTTTTCAAATTTAAGAAAATACCGTAAAAAAAATTCGGAGAACGCCGATAAAAAAACTCCATTGTTTAGAAATAAAAATGTAAATTGATAAAATGTGGAAAATTTTATGGTTTTTGTAATTCTTTACAAGATTTACAGCATTTACAGCCTACGTGTAAGGAGTTTAAAGCTTTTACAGAAATTATTTGCCTCATGGGTTTTAAAGTTCAATTTATTTTTACCAGCTTAATTGATAAAAATAAAGTTTTTCAATAAAAATAAATTTGTGGTCAACGAAATAAAAATAAAAAAGCGTTAAATGTCATATTAAAACAATAACTTACCGAACTTAAAGCTCCATCTTCATCATTCCACGAACCAGGTGATGTTGGTGAACGACTGAGAGGGTGGTATCCATATTTTAATTTTTTTTTTTGTCCAGTTTCCAGAGAAATTTTAACCGCAATTGTTTAAATTCGTTGATATTGGCGAAGTTTATGTTTGTGTTTTTATGTTTGAGTGTGTGTTTATTTGTGCACGATACATATTCATGTGTGTGTGTGTGTTTATGTGTAAAAGATTTTAAATATTTTATTTAAATTCCGGGTTGGGTTCATTTGTGAATGAATTTGTCGTGTTGTTTGTATAGTTCGTTGGTTGTGGTGTGTGATTTAAAATTGTTTGATTTTTTATGGAAATTTTTTGGAATTGTAATGTTTGTGTGTACGGTGTAGTTTTTTTTTCAAAAATTTTTAAAGTTTTATGTACAAAATAAATAAACAACACAAAAAAATGTTTTCGATTTTTGTTTTTTATGCAACAGAAAATACACAACATAAAATGAAAAGAATGTTAAAAAAAAAGAAATTATGTATGAGTAAATAAAATAATAAAAAATGAAACATCAACAACGAGCATAAATGATTGGTTTTTTTCCTTCTAGGCATATACATACATAAATATTTAAAAGAAATGCTTTTAAATTCGTCGAAACAAAATTGGAAAAATTTAAAGAAATTTTCAAAAATACAAAAAAAAAAAAAAAAATAATTTAATTTTAAAAATACAGTGGCCAACAAAACTCTTCTTGCGGTTAATATTTTTAAAATTTGCATATAAAATATAAAGTGATAAAGTAAACCTCTTGAATAATTTGAACACAAAGACGCGACCCGTCATGGTTTGTGTTCTTGCATTTAAAAAAAGATATAAAATAAATAAGGAAGAGCATTTCTGTGAGAAAAGTATTATTAGCACCCAAAACTCCACACAATTGAATGCTGTAGGATCATATGAAGTTAAAGTTCCTGATAATATGGATCGTTGAAAAAAATCTAAAAACATAAAGAATTTTGAATTGAAAAGCAAGCTAAAGCCCAAATGGTAAGAATGGATACTTATTTTACCACAAGGTATTTACTCGCACCTGCAAAGACTTTAGATCGGATGGACCATCATCCAGTATAAGAAAATATTATAGTAGCAGCTCCCTAATTAGGAATGGTAATATGTGGCATATCGCCTACTAAATTATAAATTATTGCGCTTACAATGGCGCAGCTAATTTAAACTGTAGCTGGTCCTTGTAGGGGACCAACCATTTAAATTTTGTGAACAGTTATGCTTTTTCATATTGATTTAGATTTTTTTCTAACGTAATTAAAGTTCCTACTTAAGCAAACATCTGTTTTCATTTTGTAAACAACAATAGATTTCAAATAAAATTTTATTACCGAATTTGTCCATTGTATTATGGAGTTTATTATAAAGAACATCAAGTAGACTTTTGTCGGACACTGTAGAGGTGTGTTTAATGGATTCATAAGGTAAACTATCCTTTCATTGTAAATATAAAACAAAAGTTTTGATTTTTCTATGACAGCTTGGTAAACATAATAATAATAATCGATTCTATGTTTGTTGTGTAAAAAAAAGAACACAATTTTCAATTTTCCTAGAAATGTTTATCACTTTAACAAATTTTAATAATCATACATAAACAGAAAATATGCTGCACTCAGTAATCTAGCAGTGTTCTCAATATATATGATTTATGTCGGCAATGAAGTTAGAACTGCTTTCAATTCAATTTTCTTTAATTATACAATATTGTTAACTACATATTTACTTTATTAAATACAATAAAAGCATTTCTTTTCATTTAAAATTAAATATTATAAAAGAAAAACAATGTATTATTACAACGTAAAGTTTAACAACACAAATACGTTATGTTAAAAAGAAAAACAAGTTTATACATTTAAATAATTAATTCGAACTCGAATTCGAAACATAAACAATGACTGTAATGACGGTCAGGTTAAACTTACCTTTCATAGAGGCACGCTGAATCCAATTGTGATTGTGACAAGGCCAAATTGTACCGGCCATCGGTAGGTGAATCGACAAAGCGATACGATGCCACACGACCGAACATAACAACCGAACCGTTCTAAAAAGATTTATATTGAAAATGATTATTATATTTTTCCTTATTTAAATGTATATTTACTAATTGATAATAATTTAAATATTTAATAATAATTACATTAATTTAATTGAAACCAATAATTTTTGAATATTTTAAACGGCCACAGCACTTTTAAAATTGAAAATGTGTTTTAAATATGGAACACACACGTCTAACATTGACTAATTTTAAATTTAAACTAAAAAAACGAGGGGCGTTTGCTCTACATAAACGCCTTCATCTCGTCATTCTTTTTAAAGCATTTTAATTTTTTATTGTTCGTATGTAATTGAGTTTTGGGAGAGTGAATTAAAAAAAAAAAAATACAATTATGATGTGGATAAAACGTGACTGCATTACTACTCTATAAATATGAGATAAAGGAATCGATTTCTTTCTATTATTTTCTCGTTGTAGTTCAATCAAATGAAGGACATTAACCCTCACTAGATACGTGTAGACATTAATCTTTAATTTAATTTATTTTAAACAAAACAATAGTTCGTGTACTTTGTCCATTTTATGGCGTATATAACCGTTCTTCAGAGCGACTCATTAGAATTAACAGTAATCGTTTTCGGACCACGTTTGCTCTTACTGATGATGTGCATTCCGTGAGACGTCGAGCAGTGCGCAGTGAGAAGCTGTAGCCGATATACGGGGAAGCTTTGAAGAAGATCCAAATCACTTAATTCGTCCCCGTTCCCAACAACTGGGATTATGTTCTTCCACTTTATGGAAGATTTTATAAAAGGATATGGGCTAAAATCTTTTAGGATTCAACTTCTATAGGAATTACAGCCAAGCCACCGCCATATGTGCCGCCAATTTGGCGATTAGGCTGAAGCAAACTTGATACTGAATTTCCGTTCAAAATTTTAATCTACTGTGAAGCCCATTTTTGGTTGAATGGGTATATAAATAAGCAGATTTGTCACATTTGGCGTGAGGATAATCCACAAGCTTTTGGCCAAGCACCACACAGAATTATTGCTTGATACGTTTTATAGGCTGGCAGGGTCATTGGTACTTATGTCTTCACAAAAGGATGCTGGTCAGACAGCTGTTATATATATTGAACAGTAAAAGGACACGATTGGAAATATTGTCGTATCTCAAATAGATGGTTTTAATATTGATAACATGGCATTACTAAGGAGAACACATCTAATGGTCAAATTCTTCACACAAATTTTTCTCACAATGAAATGGTTGACGAATGTACTTGAGATATATTAGCTCTGAATATTATAGATATACAGTGACATTTAAAAGCCGAAAACAGTAATTTTTAATAAAATTGGTAAGCAGTAAATTCTAAATTCCATGACGTGGACAGGTTTGTTTACAAAGATAATTATTAAAATATTGAAATTTAGTAACCAAGACAATTACAGCCTATCGCCGTATTTCTGTAGGACAAACGTTATTTTAGTGGTCGGCACATAGAGAATCGACTCCGAAGCGTGCAAAGACGCAACAGTTGATTGGCATGGTTATGGCATAAGTATCTGGTTTAATAGTGGACTAATACATAGCTAAAGTTTCTATGTTAGTCTACTGTTAATAAGAAGAAAAAACATATCTTAAGTAATATCTTATGTGCGACCGGATGGAAATGCTTCGAAGATTATTTTTTTCGGAACCTGGATAATAACGCTGAAGAAGTTTTTAGTTATCTTAGAAGTACCAATTGTTTGCACATTAAGTGTGGATTAATATGCTATGATTAATATGCTATGAGTATGATTAAACTCATTGTAGCTACATAAATATTTACATATTTGTACATATGTACTAAAGAAGATCCTTTCTTTATACAGTAGGACCTTGATTATCTGTGATTCGATTATCCGGCAACATCAATTATCCGTGATGGAAAAAGAAAATTTTTTGCATCGACTTAAATTTATTTTGGATCGACTTAAATTTTTCTGCATCGTTTAACTGTGATTACCTCTATTATACGTGATTATAAGCAAAAATTTTTTTCCATTATTTTGGACAAACAAGCGAAAAAGGGGAATTCCCTCTTTAGTATACGAAATCCTGAACAATATCACTGTTTTCTGACAAAATTATTTTTTTTTTTATATTTTTGAAACATGTATGTATATAAAATCTTTGAATTATTTAGTTTTTATATAAATATGTACATATTCATTTATTAATTAATAAAAATATCTATTAAAAAACTAGCCAAAATTGGTACTCAATTAACCGGGAAAATCGATTATACAGAATGCTTCCGGTCCCGACCATCACGGAAAATCGAGGTCCCACTGTATATAATATTTATATCGATTAGCAGTTACAAACGACATGAGTAGTTTAAAATACCATATCATTTGTTATGTTTGAGTAGTGAATGAACATTAAATACGGATGACATTCTACAAACAAATACGTACTTATGTATGTACGTGGCATTTGTTTTTTGTAGAATTTTGTTTTAATTAATTTTTTTTTTTTGAATATTTGCTTTTTTTAGTTAAATTTATTTTTCGGTTCTCTATGCGATTACGTCGCATGTGTTATCAGTAAGTGGCTGTGCTTCATTTCGCTGTGAATTCATTCATTTGAATATTTTGTGGTGAGAAACAATTTTCGTAAATGATTTTCACTCACAAACATTAACAAATTTGTGTAAGCGATTTAAAACAATTTTTATTATTTTTTTTTGTTTTCTATTTATTATACGCCCCTAAATAATGAACTTTTATTTTCATTTATTGTTGTGCCTAATTAATTTGTTCGCTAAATTATTTGTCCATCTATATATCTACCTAGTTAAACAAATCGCCAAATAAATATTTTACTACGTAAATAACAAATAACAACAAAATGAAAATTGTTTTATCGGGTCCGCCATCTAATTTTTTTTTTTCAACTAGTGCTTATTTCGTGAATGGTAACACTTAGCTCATGTCTGATTTGACAGATAATTAGTTTTATCCTTCCGCTGAACGAATATGGTTGTGTATACGCTTGAACAATGCTGGGAAATATTGCGACATTACTTTGAAAATCATGGTAATGTTGCAGATGGCAATGGCGATCGTTATCGGGCCATGTTGAACGAATTTTTGTTCACAAAAATTGAAGAGGAGGATATTGGCAACATTTGGTTTCAACAGGACGGCGCTACGTGCCACACAGCCGAAGCTACACTCGATGTTTTGCGCCCCGTTTTTGAAGATCGCATTATCATCCGCAGAACTGATGTCGTTTGGCCACCTCGAAGCTGCGATTTGACACCGTTGGACTATTATTTGTGGGGTGCCGTCAAAGATATCTGTTACGCCGACAAGCCAGAGACAATTGACGCTTTAAAGGACAATATTCGTGAAGTCATTGGTGAAATACAGCTGCACACAATCGATAATGTGCTTAAAAATTGGACCGATCGTGTAGGCTACTGCATGGCCAGCCGAGTCAGCCATTTGAATGAAATTATTTTCCATAATTAACTGGAAGGATTGTACTTTCAAATAAAAAAAGAAATTTGGGAAAATATTCAGTAGTTTTTTTTTAAATCATTTTCAAAAAAAAAAAAGTTATTTGGCGGACCCTTTACAACAACCGTTGTGTGTGGTTTTGTCACAGTTTGTTTAATAATCAGTTGAACATACATACTTATATAAATAGTATGTACAAATGTTTACAAACAACATTACCGATATTTTTGAAATTATACATTTTTAATAATATTGCACGCACTATTTAAATTGGAGCAAATTTGATTTATTTTTTATATCTTGTTGATGTAATTTTTTCGAAATCGATGAACCGCAACGTTTTATGGCAAAATTTTAAATGTTTTTCACAATTCTCACAAAACAATAACGAAAACAAGAAAAAAAATTACGGAAATTATGAGAAAAATTATTTTGGCTATAATTTGCGATTTATGGGCTAATCAATGATGATTGAGTAAAGGGAAATACATAGTTTTTGCAATATAAAGGGCTATCCATTTCGTGGTTTCAAAAGTATGGGACAGGAATTCGACGACATCTGTCAAACTAAGTTGTGAAACCAATTTTTTTCTTTTCAGTTGAAAGTCTGACATTGACGAAAATGGATCGCTTAACTATCACACAACGCATAAAAATTATCAAAACCTAATACAAAAATGGTGATTCTGCCACAGCCACGTATCGAACAAAATTTTCTTCAGCGATGAAGCACATTTCACACTCGGTGGGTATGTTAATAAACAAAATTGTCGTATTTGGGGTTCTGAGAATCCTCAAGTAATTGAAGAGAGGCCATTACATCCAGAAAAAGTCACTGTTTGGTGCGCTTTTTGGTTCGAAGGTGTGATTGGACCTTACTTCTTCGAAAACGACGATGGAACGACTGTCACCGTCCATTCGGAGCGTTGTGGTCATATGATAACCGACTTTTTTTTGCCTGCTATTGAAGAATACGACTTGGAGAATATGTGGTTTCAACAAGACGGTGCCACATGCCACACAACTCGAGCGAATATGACTTTATTACAAGAGACATTTCCTGGCCGCGTAATTTCTCGTCGTGGCGATATTATCTGGCCACCAAGATCATGCGATTTGACACTATTAGACTTTTTTTTGTGGGGGTACGCGAAAGACCGTGTTTACGCAGATAACCCTTCAACTCTTGAGCACTTAAAAACCAACATTCGTCAACTTATGGCTGAGATACCGCCCAATATGTGTCAAAAAGTGGTCGAAAATTGCCTCAAAAGAATTAATGCTTGCAACACTTCGCGTGGAGGTCATTTAAATGATGTAGTGTTTCACACATAGGCTGCCTTCCAAAATGTATCAATACAAAGTTTGTATACAGTTATACTACTGTATATAAACTATGTAGATATGCAAAGTAACAAAACAATGCATCAACTATAAATCTGATGCCTGTTTGCTTTTTGACTGCGTTAAAAATACACATTGACGACGTTTTGAAATAAAATACATTGTATATATTTTGTACAGCGGCATTATGAAACACTATACTTTGTTCAAACACAAAGCATCTAACATTTTGGAAGGCAGCCATAATGTCAACGTTCAAACTTTACAATAAAAAAGAAATATGAAAAAAATATATTATATCCACGAAATGGATAACCCGATATGTATCCGGTATGGTATATTCCACATTGGAAAAAAAATTTGAGAATTAAATGACATTTTTATTCATAACATCCATCTCAAACAGTAACAGTAACATCAGTAAAAACATTAAAAGTGGGCAAAAGTTAAGCAATGTTATTAAAAAAGCCATCAAAGTTCCTATCAACTGAATCATTGACCAACCATTTAATGCCAAAGTTGAGCTCACCTCAACTTGCTTGATGATTGCTATGAACCATCTCTGTTTAGGGAGAATTGTCGTTACATGAATTTGCTCACGCTAACTCAAAGATTTGGATTGTGTGGATAATATTTTTCTAAACCTTTCAAACTGGAAAATACCCAATAGCAGACTTATACAATTACTGATGTGATCACGATCGTAAAAGATACTCTATTAACCATAATCGATTGTTCTTCAAATAGAAAGAGACAGTTTTAAAAGGCAATTGATCGCAGTTTAAAAGTCCAATCTAATTCTAGTCCAAGCTACACAGTCGCAGAAAATATGTTTTGTGGTTTCATCACTCTCTTGCAGACAGAGCCGCCATTTCGTCACTCGGGATACGCAATTTATAGTGAATTTACTCTACTGTTTACCAATGGGTTTTTCATTAAACGCTTCCTATTTTCAAATTTAAACAAAATAATCGATATTTTTTATTCGTTTGAAAAACCAATTGATGTCATTTGGTGTAGAATATCGCACATACATACATAATTGGTCATTACAACCCTTCAGTCAGGATTATTGAGCTAGTTTCTCACACCACTTAAGTTGTGTGTGTTAATTTTATACATAAGTGACGGGACCTATAGTTTAAAGTCGACTCCGAACGACAGATTTTTTTGAGAAACTTTTCATGGCAATTTTATTTACTCTCAGAGTTTTTGCCAGAAATCTGCTGAGAGGAAATCGCCGAAGAAATACTTTTTGTATTTTGTTTTGATGTCTGGCCTGGGGCTCGAACCCTGGCTTTACGTCTAATAAGCCAACACACTACCTACTAGACTACGGCGACTCACGTAGAATATCGCAATATCGTTCAAATCTTGGTCACGGTTTCAAGCCGTGAGTGTCTTCTGCAAATACAATATTTTACAATATTTTTATGTTTCATTTTAAATCAAGCGTATACACATTTATTTCTATTCATTTGTATCATTTCACATGTACGCCTACATGTTTGAATCTGGAATGGATTAAAATATAAATAAATAAATAAATATTTGTATATACAGTTTTGAATGTCACTGTATTTAAGGACATGAACGTTTAGTGTTGCATAAACAATATGTCGTTGTAATGAATAAAGCTTTTGTCTAATAACATAATAAATCAATTTTATCAATTCAAATTATCGTAAACTACTATTAAATGTCAATAAATTATACAAAATAAATTAACAATAAATTGGGGTACACGACAAAAACAATAGGAATAGAACGCATTAAATATTACAACGTCAATACCAACTAATTACTAATAAAAACAAATACATGAGTAAATATTGAACATATTAAATAATTATTATTATGTATGAATAATTCCGTATTTCAATCATTTGCTTCCATGCCATACAAACGCCTCTAGACAAATTATATGTCAAACCACAAACAAAAGCAAAAAAATTCAAATGCAATTTTCCTAAAATTGACTTTTTAAATGTCAAAACCTTTACAATCATTAGTAAAAAAAAAAATTGTAAACGTAGGCTAAATGATGGAAATGACAACACTCACGCTATAACGGATTTAAAAAGTCAGAGGTTGAAGGGAAAACAAGTGGATACCTCAAATAACAACGAAGAAAAAATAAATGGAAAGTTCGCATGACGTATGTACATACGTATTGGTAATGCGTAAAAAAGGAGAAAATACAGCGTGTACAATCATTATAGAATCAGTATGCGTAAAGGCATTAATTTTCATTATTTTAATTACTAATCATACCGCTTACAATTAATTTTTAAAGTGTAAATATTATTGCCTAGTAAAGTATACAAGATTTAAGATAAAAGGTAATAACATTCGTTGAATTAATTCCGTCGTTAGCGGTCGCCTGTAAACTGTAATTCCCTTCACTCATGGATAAAATTGACACATAATGAGAAGCTATTCCATAATCCTCCCTGAGGGGTTGTAATGACCAATTATGTATATATGTATGTGCATATACATACGTGAGAAGATTTCAATGTATATTTGCATTATTTATATGTTAATTTTTAGGAAATGTTATAAGACTTGTCCCCCACCTACAATTGTAAACTCAAACGCCCTTTCTTACGAATTTCATATTGAATCCTTGACATATGTACATATACGCTACTACTATTATAAAGGAAAAAGTCGTCATTAATGTAAATGCGTGCATACATTGGACTTGTATATGCCAACACATACAAACATGCATGCATTTCCGGGATTTAGAAAACGTAATTAAAATTTAATATTACAATAGCATTTACACCACTGTACTCACATGTAAAATTGTAGGCTGCGTTATATGGTGGCCATTAACAAAAGTCAAGGCATCCGTGTGCAGTGGTGTTACAGTGCAAACACCCTCGACCAGTGATATTAAACAATGACGAGGTTGTATCGATGGTCCAAACAGTTGTAAACAATTTGTATTGGCTGAACCAACCTGTAATGAATTAAATAAATATTTAAAATTATCAGATATTTAGGAATTTAAGTAATAATTTTCATAAGTATAGAGACGATTAATTGAATATTCCAAGTTGTTATTAAAACGGAAAAGTTTTGGATCTTTGATATAAATTTCAATTAAAATTTTACAATTTGAAAATCAAAACTGCTACTTAACGAAGCCAATAAAAGTAGATATCGTTATCTTTTTATCGACAGATACAGTACAGTACAGTATTTTAACCACATCAAAGCTTTTCGTGGAATTAGCATTTGTCTTCCTTTAAACAATGATGGAATGACAAATGAATGGAAATACATATAAGGGGTGATTTTTTAAGAGCTATAGGAAAATTTTTCAAAAAAAAAAAAACACATAAAATTCAGAAAAATGCATGAAATCTTTATTTGAATCGAGAGTACGGTCCATATAATTTAATGTTTGAAGATTATTTCATGCAAATTCAAATGGTCCATCCGCTTAGTCCAATTTTGGCATACTCTTTCCAACATTTCGGCCGGTATCTCACGAATAAACGCTTCAATGTTGTCTTCCAATGCGTCAATTGAAGCGGGCTTGTCTGTATAGACATGAGCTTTAATATAGCCCCACAAAAAATAGTCTAAAGGCGTTAAATCGCACGATCTAGGCGGCCAATAGACCGGTCCCGAACGTGAAATAAAATGTTCACCGAACTCGCCTCTCAATAAGTCCATTGTTACGCGTGCTGTGTGGCATGTGGCACCGTCTTGTTGAAACCACATGTCTTGCAAGTCAAGCTCTTGCCTTTTGGGCAAAAAAATGTTGGATATCATTTCACGGTAGCGCTCACCATTCACAGTTACGTTACGATTCGCAGCATCTTTGAACAAGTACGGTCCAATGATGCCAAATTCAATGATTTGCAAGCGTTGTTCGTTTGTAAGACGATTCATGATTAAATTATAGACCAAACTGAAGATGTTTGACAGTGAAACAAAACACGAAACGTGCGTGAGCTGTTTAAACCAGTGTTGCCAAAAAGATAATAGCTAAAAAATCACCCTTTATATACCCTCTAACAATTACACGTTCTGCCAAACAGAAATCGGAAGATAAAAAAATATCAGTAACGTATAATATTGATCCGACAATCTATTCTATATCGTATCGCAATGGTATATCTTGCTAAATACAAACCAGAAGTTGGAAGGAGCATTTTTAAATCACAGCAACATAAACAATCCACAGCAACAATCCTCTTTAAACCTTTATCCATGGTTCTACATAATCACCGTGATCACCGTAGTCTAGGCGGTTGTGTATTGGCTTACTAGACCAGAGCTCTGAGTTTAAACCTCAGCACTGACATATGTATGTATGAAAAAAATGTTTCTTCCGACGAATCCTCTCTGAGCAGTCTTCTTGCAAATGCTCTGTGAGGAACTAACTGCCAAGAAAATGCTGCTTAAAACTGTCATTTAGAGTTCTGTTATTCATGGTTAAAATTGCAACAAAGGTGGTGTAAGAAGTTAGCCCTTGGTTAGGTGGCGGACTCTTCTTGAAAGACAATGTTCCAAGGCCCGTTCATCGGCAATGTAATAAGAGTTACCTTTGAATGATCCGAATCATCTCTGAGGAATCCTTGGCTGTCATTGATAAGAACGAACATATAAGTGATGTTCGTTAGAAAGTTAATCGTAGACTGGCTTTCCGAGTAAATCAAGACTCTTTCCCACCATTCATCAAACATTGCAACGCTTTTAAAATATCGCTGGAAAACACTGCAGTGGTTAGGCAGCCTCTATGAAAATTTAATATCAGAACACTAAACATGTACGTACAGGTAGTCCCCGACTTACAACTATTCGCACGTACGACCATTTTTTTTTAAATTTTTTTCATAGAAAATACTTAAAGAAGACAAATATGTAGTTGTGGGGAATTCCTAAAATATAAATTTTATATATATAAGTAAATATAAATATAAATTTTGGGTAGTTTCATTACTCCTGACCCTCAAAGTTAATAGTACAGTATGTAATTTTTTTCTTAAATTTTTTTTTATATGAAATTCGACTTACGAATTAATCGACTTATGACCGATGACCAGAAACCTACCTCGGTCGTAAGTCGGGGAATACCTGTATACCACAGTTCCATTGGTGTAAACCTTCGACTTTGTATTGGTTGAGTATTTTAAAGCTTTGAACATTTTCAGAATTTTTGTTAGGAAGTCTTTGTCGTAAAGGATTGAAAACTTTGAAAATTTCCATAATTCTTATAGAACTTTTTTTGAATTTTTCAAATTGCCATAGCTCCTGTGTAAATGTAAATTGAAATAAATTTTTACCTAACCTAACCTAACATACCTCAATTGGATCATTTCCTAATTTGATGCGTCTACCACCGTCTCCGCTATGCGTTACTTCAACTAGCATTGGTCCCTCGCGGTCCTGTGATATATTATTGGTTCCATTGGCAGCACCCAAAGGTTTTTTCTTACGTCTACGTGGCTGCGAGTCAGCTGGACGTCTTCTCACATGAAACATGATTGAACCTAAAATAAAAAAAAATTTTTTTGTTTTTAAAATATTAATTAAAATTAACATCGTTTTTTTTTTTTAATAAAAACTTTACTTATAGTTGAATTCATTTTCCTGTAAAAATCTTTTATAACTTTTCTTATAACTTTTAATTTTGTTTTTTACTATTTTATGTAATTTTTTCTAAAGAAAAAATAAGAGGAGACTTTCTAACGAGAGCTTTTAGGAGCGACTAATAATTTTAAATGCAATTTGTGAGTGAATTTTTTTTTCTTTCTTTCTACAATTTCGTTTTCAGAATAATGCACAAAATGTGCAAAGAAAAAAAAACAACGTTTTTCGGAACTTTTTAATGGAAATTTCTCTAAAAAATAAACAAAAATTAAATAATGGAAACAACAATAGGCAAAAGAAAAAATAGTAAAACTTAAAAATTGAATTACATCCAATTTAAATGAAGTTACGATACGCAACACAGTATGTGGTATTAGAAATGATAACAGTTGAAAACAGAAAAATCTATACTATAATCTTAATAATCTTTCTGATTGGTGTATCTATTCATATGGACTCAGACTGTTGTATTGAACACTAGTTTTTAAGTTTGTATACCCTACACTGTAACTGTCATGCTTAATTTAATAGATATGAGATTCAGAGAGGTAGGTAGGAAAGGAGGCTTCTGCATTCTCTCTTTGGCCAAATCGAATCTTATTGACGATTGGGGCAGATTTTAGGATATTTTATACATGGTATTCACTCTGCTCTTGTTTCAGATTTATTAATCACATTTTTTTTTTTTGGCTAACAGTGTGTTATACGTAAGGCCACGGTTCAAACCAGAGATCAGCAATGAATCGTTTTTCCGCTACTCATAAGCACTCATGCAATTTTGAGTATGAGTGAATCAACAGAATTGAAATTCAACTACTCTGATTCATTCGTACTCGCTACAGCATTGATTTATGTGATGTTTTTGTAACACAGGCTATTTCACTTGCCTGCCTGTTTGCATGGAAAACACAAACAAAAACACTCAATTTTGTTTGTGTTTCCCTTATAAACAGGCAGGCAATTGAAATAGGCTGTGTTACAAAAACATCACATTATAAGTATAGGTTACAATGAGTATGAGTACAACGTTGACATCAAACTCACAACATTCGAAATGTGTTTGATTCATACGTCTACTCATTCTGATTCATAAATTTAGAAAAATACTTATAATACTTATAAGTGATTTGAGTGGCTCGAATCACTCATCAAAATTTACAGCCTTTGTTATTGTTGCATATACAAGACAACAAAGAAGAAAGGAAAGACCAAGCCAACACGAATCATACTTATTTTGTGCTTCGTGTAAATGTTAAGTAGAGACGAGTTCGAAGTCAATAACATCATGCGTATTGTTAAGTATGAATACGACGAGTACTTCCAACTTTGAGTATGAGTAGTATGAGTATCATATTAAAATAAGTATGAATGCGTATAAGTATCAGAAATAATAAGTATGACTCGAATCTACTCATCGTTAGATACCTCCAATAAATCGAAATATGGAAAAAATATTTTTTCGGTGACTTCCTCCCAGCAGATTTCGGGCAATAACTTTGAGAGTAAATGGAATTGGCATGAAAAGTTCTAGAAAAACTGTCGTTCGGAGTCGACTTTAGGTAGGTCATGCCACTAATGTATAAAATTAACACACACAACATACAAGTGGTGTAAGAAGCCAGGTCGTAATCATGACTAAAGCGTTGTAATGACCAATTATGTGTTTATGATATAATATGCGATATTGATTGTTTTGCCCCTTTTAAGGTAGTCATTACGGATAATACAGTGCGTATACCAAAAATCTGGTTCAATATATGATCGGACGTGATTGTTCTAATTTGAAGATCAGTAAACCTAAACATGTGACACTTTATTTCCAAATCTTTATTGTACCATGGATAGTCTCACCAGTTATCTCCAGTCTGGATTTAGATTATGAACGTAGGATAAGTGCATTACTTTAAGAGGTATCACAAAAAAGTATATGGTGAAGTTGCTAACGCAACCGCTCAAAGTAAAAGTTTTATACAATGTATTACGATTGTTAAGGGATATGTGTGTGTGCAAAATTTTTCAATATAGCGACAGTGGCTCATAAATCAGGCTGAATTTGACAGTTGGCATGGGTTTGAGGACCACTGTTGTCTGTGACTTATTCGCATATACATACATACATAATTGGTCATTACAACCCTTCAGTCAGGATTACGACCTAGCTTCTCACACCACTTATGTTGTGTGCGTTCATTTTATACATGAGTGGCGGGACCTACAGTTTAAAGTCGACTCCGAACGACAGTATTTTGAGAAGCTTTTCATGGCAATTTTATTTACTCTCAGAGTTTTTGCCAGAAATCTGCTGAGAGGAAGTCGCCGAAGAAATATTTTCATATTTTCGTTTTGATGTCTGACCTGGGATTCGAACTCGGGCCTTCAGTCTAATAAGCCAACACACTACCTACTAGACTACGGCGACTTCATATACATGTGACTTAAAAACACACCCCAGGAAAAAGCCTAACGGGGTCAAATCCCACGATATTGGCGGCCTGTTCATGCCACATCAACGTAAGATGCTCATTACCTCAAATCGCTTGTACAGAATACTCAATGTAGCAGGAGCTGTATAGTCGGCTATGATTGACTATAGCAAGATTAATTTTTCCCCCTGTGAAAATCTTTTTCACTGTCATGTAACTACGACAATATGCGGCATCATAAATTTTTGGTTTTATTTTCACTTGACTTAGCAAAACCTAATGTCAATAAAAACAGACACAGTTTTACACTCACACAAGCAAAGATGAATAAAGAGAGAAAGAGAGGGAGAAATACAATTACGCATGTACATATGTACATGATTGCAAAAAACAAAATTGAATTGCAATAATAGAATTTCGAGGATCAATTTCTCAGTGATAGGTTAACTGTCAATAAATTTTTTTCATTAGCCCCTTGGGGAGTATATATGTAGCTTCTACAAATCATTTCAGACTTGTTTCCATTTCTTTAATCGTTTTTTTCTTTGCTGTTCTAGCTAAGCAGGTGATTGGTCTGCTGTAACAGGTCCTAGGATAATGCTAGTGCCATCTATGGTTGCCTAATAACAATGCCCTCTGAGTATGTGCTGTGGTGATGGAGAACCTTGATTCCTACTTTTTCCGCGCTAGGCCTGACATACTTTTATTAATTGCAATAAAAATTCAAATTATATTACGCTCGATATGACTAAGACTTTATGCTTGGTGTAGTGTAACGAAGCATAATTTCTACTCTTATAGGCTAGGCTCTAGAATCCTACACTGTTAAACTACCCGGTTTTTGGAATTGAGTAAATGGACAGTTGAGTATCATAATAGCTTTTGTTATTGCTTACAATACTTTATCCAAGGTTCAAAATTTTAATTTTACACCTTAAAACTGGCGTTATACTCTGTACACATATATATTTAATTTAATTGAGAAATTAACGCCTTAATTCAGTGCAATAATAAATTATGCAATTAGCAAGTTGATAGCCTAACTAACTAAGTAAAGTTGCCAGGGTAGCATTGTGCGAAGTGAGTAGTAGCATGTACAGTGGGAGATGGAAATGTGAAAATGAAGTGATAAAAAATGTAAAATGAAAAGAAAATATTGACAGAAATGGCAGGTAAACTAAATAAAATTAAAAAAAAAGTATCAAGAACAACAAAGACATAAAAAAGAAAATACTGGTGCTTAGGAAGGCTAAACGCTAATTGAGTAAACTGGATGGCGCTGTATGTGAACACAAAAGTTGATAACTCAAGTTAAAACTTATTTGACTTATTTAAGATTTATATGTGAACAAACATTACGGACTGCATTAAACCGTTTCGGTATGGTATGTACTTTCAAAAAACGCCACGGTTTGTTGTCAGAACCAGAATATGGGAGAGCGATTTTCGAAAATTTTAACAGGGTGTTGTAAAACCGATTACTGTAGATCAATAATTGTTTGTCTTTTACTTTTAACACAATCATGAGAAAATTTTTTTGTTCATTCATAAAGTTTTTTATTTTGTTTTTTTTTTTTAATGAAAATGTGAGTAAATAGATAAATTTTAAAAAATTTTTAACAAGTAAAAATCAGGGAAAAAAACATTAAATGAATGTAATTAAAAAAATATAAAAACTATAGAAAAGAAAAGAACAAAACAATATAAAAACGTAATCAGTGTTAAACGAAGCGTTAAAATAATGTGATAAAAAAATTAAAAAAAAATAAAAAATATTGATTTACTAAAAATAAACTACAAAATATTCCAATAGACATCAAAATGAATGGAAAATATTTTCAAGTTTTATTTTTCAATCTTATTTTTACACTACTCAAATGCCTCTTAGTGTTTCCGCATGTGTCAGAACTTTTTAATAATGAATTGAGCTTAAACAATAAAAAAAGAAAAAGTGAAATGAAATCCTTGATATTTGACATTTTGCAAAAGCAGGTAATATAGTCAACAATACATACATACATACAGTCGGGGTAGCCTAGATATTAATGTGTGTTTTTGATAAAGTGCATTAAAACCCGAACAATGTCATGACACTTTTACTGCCACCTTTCCCTATTACACTATCAGGTAATGCTGTTACACCAGCACTTCTGAAATTTCAATTGTTCTTACACAATACATGCATACACAGACAACGCCAGACGGATGTTGAATAAACTGAACAAATAAATGAGCCAACTGGACGGACATGGAATTATGTCACTTCCAAAATAATAGCTAAACACAAATCCCACAGTGTCCACAGCAAATCAAAGTCAACGTTGCGGCAAATAATGGCAAAAAAGTTTATAATAGAATCAGTAAACTGAAGAAAATTATTTATAGAGAGAGCAGCATACTAAATATAAAACTACCGGTATTATTACTCAGTAGTAATAAAATCCGGTCAACAAATTTCAGTCATAAACATTTCTATTAATGAAAAAGGATAAGAATACCGCACTAAAGTTTTATGTGATAGAATTCTTATAAAGTTTAAATGTGGACGATAAGACACTATAAAAATTTAAAGCATAGGTAAGCGGAAAATTATTATATCAAAATAAATTGCATACTTTCAGGATGAATTTTATTTCAGACTTTAAATCAATGAACAAATGCATTCTACTGGGTATTTCTATAAAAGTTTTTAACATCGGCAATGTTTTAATATTTTGATAGTGAGTATATGATATTTTTGGAAAATATTATAAAATAAAATTAAACATCTTCTTTTTTTACGTAGAAAACCTTTACATAAAACCAAAGAATTTTTAAGAAAACTGCAACATAAACTTTATAATATTTGTTTAATTTAATACAGGGTTTCTCAAATTATAGTTTATAAACGTAAATCATCTCAATGGTGGTAGTAAAAAGGACGAACATCGTAGTAAGGTCAGCCAATAGGAATCAATCAACAAAAGTTGGCAACGATTGACGATTTTAGGCAGCCTTGGTAAGTGTAACTGACATGTAGCAAAAATAGCAATCGGTCTATAACCGAAACTCACACGCAAGTGCTTTTTCAGAAAAATAAAACTATTGCCTAAGGCAAGAAATGCTCTTAAAGTAAATCAACGTTGCTCTCGGAATCCTTTCCTTGTGAAGCGGAGTAAGTCCACAGAATATTAAACTGATTCCGATTGCTAGGAAATATAAGCTACCGAGAATAAATTCTCTCAGACTGTAGGAAATTGCAGTTTAGTTTCTTCTTTGCAAGGAAATCCAATGTATTGAAACAAAAAACAAGACCACAAACTCTTGGCTCTCACACCTTGGCTATAGAGGACAATAGTTGAACGAACCGGTAATACTTTAGAGTTTGAGCGTCTGTAGCAGCTGGGAAACAATGTAACTGCAAACTGCAGTACTGAATTAGCGCACTACAGACTTTTTCCTATAACAGTAGATAACTTTTGCGGCAATCACGTTGGACTCGGTGAACTGCTGGACTAAGCAGCTTCATGAACGTGCCAGAGTCATAGACCCTTATTATTTGGTACTGATTGATTACATCATCTATCTAGCTATCAGAACAGATGCTTACACACAGTTATCCCTTTGCTATTCAAACGTAAAGTCGAATTTTTCAACAAAAAAAAAATTCAGAAAAATACACCAATGATTCGAAAATGAGGTGTAATGTTCATATCGAGGACTATTACAGACACCAGGACCACAACAGTGAGAAAGTGATTATGGAATTACTATGAAAATGGTGCACATGGAGGAATTCAAAAGATATTTTTGATCGGATTGAAACGATGAGCTTAAGTGGTCCTTTAAATCAACTGAAGTTTTAAACAAATGGCAAAAAATGTAAACCTTAAAACTCTTCTCGTACAAGTTTTACTTAACTGTACTCAATTCAGTTTTAAATCAAATGCATACAAAGAAATCCTTTTAACGATTTTACACCAATATAAACCCATCAACCAAATAGTCAGTCAAGCATGCAGTGAATAAAAATGAAAATAAGAATTCCACGGAAGACGGGACAACTTGAATGAAGGACAATATAAAAACCATAAAATTGAATTAAATTTAACGTTAATGATGACAGCGTCAGCCAAACAAGCAACCAACCAACCAGCCAGCCAGCCAGCGAGCTAAAGATGAAACTCGGGAGCAAAGAAAGGCTGACACGATGATGATTGAGAATGTTGTCATGACTAGATGGCTGCCTGGCTGGTCGGTGGTGTTGTTCAACAATAAAAACGCTGTGAAATGATTGTAGCATTTCACTATAATAGTCCCTAAGGCCACAAAAGGTACTAAAGTGAATGAATGAACGAATGAAAGAGTGAAAGAATTTCATGCTCACTATTAATTCTTTATAAACGGAATAAATGAATGAATTTAACACGAAGTTAACAAAATAAAGAAATGACGGCATCAGTGAAATTGCTTTTTTTATTACCAAAAACAAAAAATTAAAACTAAAGGGTTGGGTTAAGATAAGTTATGTATGCTAGGAAAAGTCAAAACATACTTTAGGGCGTTACGTTAAAAATAGTAATTCCATTGACTACTTTAGGGCAGTTTTTAAAACTTAAAAAGTCATAATTCTTTAATATTTAAAAGAATTTAAAATATATTTTATTTATAAAAAATAGAACACATTATCATTTCTGCATCTGCAAATCTAATGAGCCATATTTGAAACTATTTAACAATTTAGTTAAATTGTAGAGAGCGAAAGACAAAGAGTTCATTAGTAAATTAAAGCCAGACTAGCTAAGACAAGTGAATTGAAAACTTTTCCCACAACTCTTTATTATGATTGGCAGGAATAAAAAGTTTTTTTTTACTTTTTTTATCTTTTAAATATGCTTGACTTGATTTTGAGCAAAACTTGTTAATTTAATTTGTTAGAAAATTCAATTTTCAAACTACATGTTTAGAGAAAGCGTTGCTAAGTATTTGATTTGGAGAATTGCAAGGAAAACTGTTTACTTTCCTTGATTATTATATATAGTTTCCTTGAACTAAAATTTCACACAGTAAATAGAAAAGTTAGGTTTTCAATTATTACGATAGAAGAAGGAAATGTACATACATTTACAATGGTTTTAATTAAATCGTTAAGATGGAGAAGAAAAATCAACGCCAAACTAGTAAAAGTTGTGATAACATAAAATTTCCATAATGGCAGAAATATTTAGGTTATTAAGGTTAGAACTGTGGTCGCCATACACTAGTAAACAGTGTGTTTTTTTACTTGAGGAGTATTCGTGAGTTCAAACCACAGATGTAACATTTCTGGTCTCATCGTTGTGGCGTTCAAGCTGCCCTCGTCGAAACCTTATTTTACTGCTCATTGTTGTGAATTGCCTGACTGAACTGAGACCATCAGTAGAATGATCTTTGATTCCTTTGAATGATTCCTATTGTTTTATTCGATAATAACTTTGCAATAAAGTTGAATTTTTTAAAAAATGAGATAAACTTTTAAGCATATGAGAGTTAATAGTTTAGTTTAACAAAGACAAGAAATGTTTATTTTAGAAACATCTTCCGGCAATTTGTAACCGAACTCTTTCAAACAACCGATTATTGTAAGGGAGTATTTAATAAAAAAAAAGGAGATTTTTCAAGGAAAAAAAAAAAAACCGCCACTATTAAATAAATAAGCCCTGAAACAATTTAATTTCAATTGTCATGATTTTTCTTATAATTCTTGCAATAAGAAATATCTCTTGGAATTGACAAAAGTTAAGAAATTTTTAGGACAAAAAGTAAGCAAATTAAGTGAAAATAACCTCAAGTCAAATTGGCAAGTCAAACAATAAACAACACACCATATTTTTATTCATATAGAAAGGTTGAGGTAAAATAATTTGACATGAATTTCTAAAAGTTCATATTTTTGGAAGAAAAGATAAATCACAAAATAACAACACAACCTAAGGAAAGTTGGAATACATATATTCCATGTACATATATACAACATACTCATACAAGTACTATAAACATATAACCAATACATAAACTAAGTATGTATATGTATTTATATATATCTACACATATGTACATACATATCTGTGTAAAAGTGAATGAGTGAGTCTGTAGCAAAGAATGAAAAGTTCGTAATAAATGTCTGCTTAAAATGTTAGAAAACTAAAATATAACAACGAAATAAAATTATGGTTGGTTAGAATATATTGTCTACAGAGAATTGCAGAAACGGTCATATGGAATAACAAGGGTAGACTACCCTCATGAATCAAATGAAAAGAATAAACAAAATTTGATTTGATTTCTTTTTTTTTGTAGATATAAACTCTTAGTAGTTGCACTTAATTTCTATGCAAACTAAATTCGTATATAAATTAAAGCATACCCGAAGGGATAAGAAGTATATCAAATGATTGTATTACTATCATACTAATTTAAAAAAAAAAGTAATTTTTAGCAACCTTCTCGTTGTGTTTGAGTTAAATATACAATAATATTTCACTTTATTTGAACTCTTATAGGCTATAAAATTGTTGAATACTTTAAGGCTGTAAACATCAAAATTAATATAAATTAATTACTGCATACCTTAAGGCAATACACAAAATTTTGTATTATAATAGGGAGTCGTTTTTTTTTTTTTATCGAATTTTCTTTTAATTAGTTTGCAAGACATATTGATGGTTTTATGCATGGTATAGAACATCGTTCAGATGTCTACACCAGCTTTTCTAGATGGAGCAAATTGGAAATGTTAAGTTTTATATGATACTGGCGTATAAATCAGCCTGAACTTGACCAATGGCATGGGTTATGTTGCCATTGTTGTTTGTGGCTTATTCTAACACCCCGCAAGAAAAAGTCTAAGGGGGTCGAATCGGCCGGTCTTATTAGCCGGTTTACATTACCTCTACGTGAGATGACCATGCTCTCATGTAGTGGTTGACATGATCATCGATTTCGAACCAAAAGAAATTGGTAATCATCGACCTATAGTGCTCTCCAGTGAAAGCAATGCCTGGCCAAGGTCGTTTTCACAAAAAAAAAAAAAAAAAATAGCCCAAAATCCACACCAAACAGTGGTATTTTTCTGGATACATTGGACACCCTTGGCTCTCGTGTAGATTGGAATTTTTGGATGAAAATTAGGATCATTTACCCAATACTTCCTAGCCCATTCAGCGCATATACGTCATTGTCTATGTTCGTCCATGATGATTTGGCAAAATAGGCTGAATAAATGACAGATGTAGCTTCAAAAATGCGACCGTTATTAAGTGTTAAAGTTTGGAAGTCCCTGTGGGAGACACTACGGAAGAATCAAAAAACTTGCTGCCTAATTTAAAATGTGGCCAAATCAACTCTTTTAGATATTTCAACTTGAATTGGCGTTTCTTCAGTTATTTCGCACAGATCTCTGCTTCAGATAAAGGTTCGAACGCACTTTCGTATAGTAATACTTCTTAAGAAGATCTATGCATTACGCGCAGAGGTATGCTATCCTACGCAGTTGCCATATCTTCGAAACTATGGTCGAAGAGAGATGAGAATGACATCGGCGTTCCTAAGGTTATATTCGAGGTGTAAAGGAATCGAAAGCTTCAGTTAATGTGGCTCTCCCACCTAGGAAAATCGCTACAGTGTACGGCAGAAGACTTTAGATGCAAAGCATTGTGAACCTATATTTTCTACAGCATACAGTGGATGTTTGAAGAAGCCAAATCTGGATTTCTGAAATTTTATAATTACAAAGCCAATCTGTGTTTCACAATAAGTTCCATAGTAAAAGAACTTAAGAAAAAGAAATCGGGTGAAACAGTTGTCTTCGTTTCATAGTACATTAGACAGTGGACTGGCGTATAGCAGGTGGGTCTTGAAAGGGAATAAGGAGATCTTGCAAATATTGTAAACGACTACATTCGATAACGAATAGCAATAAGAAAACTAAACGAAAATTATTTTAAAATTATTTCAATAATTTTCAATTATATTACATCAGCGTTTCAAACTAGCCTTTTGAAACTAATTGTGTGCATACATACCTTCTTCTTTATATAGCTCAAATGCAATGGCAGACAATAACTGTGTAGAAACACTTTCACAAACACAGCCACATTTGTATACACGTCTAACTAAACGAATGAGCTGATATTTGATGTACACAAATGTACGAGTATGTGTTTTTTGAGTAGCATTTGTGTTTTCAATTGCGTTACGTGCTTATGAATTAAAACACCAGCATAAGTGAGAGAGAGAGAGAGAGAGAGCGAGAAAAAGGGAGACAAATTGAGTCAGAGTATGGGTGAAGAGTGCATGAATAATAAATATGTGCGTGAGTATAAATAAGATTGTGAGCGTGTGTGATAGCGCAAGTAATTGTCACACAGGTGTAGTTAAATGTTATTGTTTGTACAATAACGTTGATTCTACGTTCACTTTAAATATATTGTATAGCATACATTTAGGTGTATACTAAATATAAAATTATAAAACAATAATGCACACATACAAGACACTATTAATCACACACACACACACACCAACACACACACATAGTATTTAATTTATATTTTACTTTTGTTTTGTATAGTTTTTGTGAAAATGAATTTTAACTGAAATATTGATTTTTATTGTAATTAAACTTTAGTTTTGCAAATATGTATATTTTGTTATCTTTAGATTGGCTGAATTCCAACTGATTTATAAATATTCATTAAACGTAAGTACGTATATATTGCCTGCATATTTCAGCTGTTTAAGTAAGCATTATTGAAAACTTAATTAATTTCAAAATCTGAGCGATGTATTTAACAAAAGAAATTAAACTGAAATCAGATTTTCATTCTTTCGAAATGTTTAAATAATTAAAAAGGCTATCACTGCTGCTGCTGCTGAAATGCTGTTATTCGCCGGTTTGGCCATTGCGATGAAATGTTGAAATGTTACTCAGACAATGATGAAGAATTAATTTTACGCCATTCTGACAACTGTATTCATATTATAATGGCAGCATGGTTTCACAATAATTACCGAAATTGTTTTTTCAATTAACAACACTCACACAGAGATAGTATATGAAAATGGAGTAAGTATATGGACGAGAACGCTGTAAATATATCCTGCGGCAGGATATGAAAAACGTCGTTAACCGTTTCACAGTGAAAATGTGACTGAATAAAAACATGCAAAGACAAGGCAGGACAGACAAATTTTTATATAAAAACAAAAATAAATAAAAAGAAATATAACAAAAAACGAAACAGCAGTAGCAGTAGAAAGTAAATCAGCAGCATAATAATACGTACAGAAACAAATAATAAAGAACAAATATTGTATATTCACACACAGCACAGCAAACAAACTACAATGATAATGGAAAAAATAAATGAAATATAACAACAAAACGAAAAAAAAAAAACAATGTAAAAGAAGCACAAGTGTTATACATTTTGAACTTAAACCTCTAGTGCCTTAACACTTCCCCCACACCACTAACGTCAACAAGCACGGCTAAATAACTGCTTTCATGGCTTATAACGCTAAAGGACGATTTCCTTTCAAACTAAACAGACCAACAAAAAGGACTTACAAAAATTAAAATCCATAGAAGAATATGATAACGAAATCCACAATGAAAAATAGTATTACAAGCTAAGTGAGGAGGTAAAGATGAAAACGAAAAAAATAAAAAAAATTAAATAAAATTTGTTTCAAATTTTTCTTTCTGTTTTCTTTTGCTAAAATTTGTTAAAGAAACATGTTAAAAGATAAAGAAAAAACATTTTTTATGCTTTTCATTCTTTTAACCTTTTCTTTTTCTTCACCAATATATCTATTAATGAATAACTCGTGTCTTGCTAAGACCATGTCATTAGTCCATATGGTGAGTGCGGTAAGACAGCAAAAAAAAAGAAGAAAAAAAAAAAAAAAGAGTAAAATAAACAGTATAATCAACTATGTTGGATTTAAGGTATACTATGATATATTTCAATAAATTAAAGGATTAATGACCTTAAACCCCCAAAAGTAGAATTAGATTTTATACGTTTGTATACGAAGCCCTAAGATAGGCAATAACTTAACGGAAAATTTATTAAAATATGTTTAGAAATCTACAATATATTGAATATACACCAGAGATCAACAATGAATCGTATTTTCGCTACTCATAGGTACTTATGAAATTTTGAGTATGAGTGAGTCAAGAGTAATAAAATTCAACTACTCTGATTCATTCGTACTCGCTACAACATTGATTTATAAGTATAGGTTGCAATGCGTATGAGTACAACGTTGACATCAAACTCACAACATTCGGATTCATTGTTTGATTCATACGCCTACTCATTCAGATTCATAAATTTAGAAAAATACTTATAATACTTACGAATGATTCGAGTCACTCGAATCATTCATCAAAATTTACAGTAGTAGTTATTGTTGCATTTACAAAAGAAGAGAAAAGAAAAGACAAAGACAGCAAGCAAAGCACACACACAACCTTCTAGCGAGTATTGTGGTGTTCGTACTCGAATCATACTTATTTTGTGCTTCGTGTATATGTTGAATCATGGAGAGTCGAAATCAACAACATCGTGTGTATTATTAAGTATGAGTACGATGAGTATTTCTAACTTTGAATATGAGTAGTATGAGTATGATATTTAAATAAGTATGAATGCGTATAAGTAGCTGAAATTATAAGTATGACTCGAATCTACTCATCGTTTTGAATACTCGTTGCTGATCTCTGATATACACACATGCATATGAACACTACACTTAGGTTATAAGTATGAGAAATATTGGGACTACCAAATAATTTAGTCTGTTTTCAAATGCTCGATAATGACATGGCTGAAATTGTTTGCTTTTACATCATTACTGCAACACATTTTGTTGTCTACGGTGTTTTTATTTTCAATGCAACCAGCGGCAAATATTTTTGTTACGTTATCAGGATAACAAAGTCACTTTCATCTCATCATTATCCTATTGTTCGCCCCACTGAGAGTATCACTACTGCGAACCGCAATGTCAGAGAGAAACTATAAACAACGAAGTAATGATGTTCATGTATAAAGTTCACGTCATTGTCTACCACCTCTCGAATGCTTCTGATTTCGTATTTAAAATTATAATTTGCTTCTAGAAGCATTTTCATTTTAACAGTAGTGGTTAGAACAAAAGAGGGAGTTCTTCTCAAAGCAATTGTCTCTAGAGGAAAATTCACTCGCTTTGATTCTTTTGTGAATTTTGACGAAAACTCACTAGCTGGTTTCAAACTAGACGAGCGGTTGTGTACATCAAGAAATAAATGAATTTTGATAGAACAATTAAGAGTTTGAATGAATCTACGTCCATAAACCTCACAAAGTTTATTAAGTTTATATGGAAGAAATATTTCGAAATCAAAGCCAACAACAATTAAAATGAGTATAGCATACATCAACTATGGAGGTGGTTATTTGGCTCACGAAATTCTGTCTTTTTATGAAACTTAGCCCTCTTTTCACTACTCTCCAAAACATATCGAATTATTTCAATTGAAAATTGATAATGAATGATAATCAATAAATAAATTTCTAAGAAATTCTGAAGCTGAAGGAATAATATAGTAAATCCCCCACATTATTAACAATTTCAATTCCATGTAACCACAAACTCCACATCATTCAAATTAATTAAATCATAAAAAAAAAAAATATCAACTGAAATACGACAACAATAATAAAAACTTCAATTTAATATTCCAATTATAATTTTCAAATGAAATCTCATCCTTTTCACAATCATCGAACAAGAAATAAGAGACGTGAGTGTAGTGAAAGTATTTCTTTTTTTTTATGACTTCAAAAAAAAATCCTTTAATCTCAATGTTCTACTTCAGAAACAACTGTCTCTCTTTGAAATTCCTCCAGCCAATGCAATTTAATATTCCATTTCTGTTTATCGCACAACATACAGTTCAAACTGAATGAAATTCGAAAGTTTTTCTCAACTACAAGCTATACAGAGAAAAAAGAACAAGGAAAAATAAAAAACGAAAGAAAAAAAAAAAAAGAAATGAAAACTAAAATGAACATGTTTCTGTTCGCTCACTTATTTCAAGGAGTTTAGCATGCATTAAGGAGCATACCAAACAGCAACATGAGTAAAATATAAAAACTGTAGAGGAAAAAAACTAGAGAAAAATAGAAACAAATAGAAAAGATTAAAACTATTTATTTAATAAATATATTAGCAGTTAAGTATGTTTGCTATCAAAATAGATGGAATTTTAAAAATATACTTGAAAAAGAAAAATAAATGAAAACTTAAAAAAAATTTGGAAATTTATAGTTTAAGTTTAAAAAAAAAAAGAACACTGGAAGAATGCAAGATTTTTTGCTGTATTTTTATTTGCTTATATTAAATAATTTCATTGAGAGGCATATTTTTTTAAATAAAATTACAAATTAGAAAAAAAAAAAAGATTTATTTTAACTTAATGCATATAGTGGTTTAGAAACCCCCTAATATATGCATGTAAACGTGTTCAACAGAAACTGTATGCTAAACATAATGTAGTTTTATATTTTTGCGTAAAAGCCTTTTAGATATGCTGTAACTTAATAACTTTTTTTTAGTTTTTCATCTTTCTGAATAATCTTCATCAAAATTCAAATCTCTGTCAAATCATGGATGAAATTAACACACACAACATGGATGGTGTAAGAAGATGGGTTGCAATTAGAGTTTTGGAATTCCCGGACTTTTTCATTTCCCGGGAAACGGGAATGAAAAATTCGATTTCCCGGAAATCCCGGGAAATCTTTTAAAATTCACAATACTAGTAAAATGCTTAAGATTTTTATTAAAATGTTA
This sequence comes from Sarcophaga caerulescens, assembly GCA_927399465.1. Lineage (NCBI taxonomy): Eukaryota > Metazoa > Arthropoda > Insecta > Diptera > Sarcophagidae > Sarcophaga > Sarcophaga caerulescens. The sequence goes on along the minus strand of OV656872.1, from coordinate 138,302,175 downwards.
TTTTATTAACAAAAAAGAAAACAATACATCTAAATTCATACTGTATAAACAGAAACAAACAGATTAATGATAACATTTTGAGATCAGTTACTATTAAGAATTGATTAAAAATATTATTTAAAAATAAAAATATAAAAAATTTTCGAAGAACTAAGTTTTCAAAAAATGAGTTTTTAAAATTATTAGTGCATTTAATAACTCATCAGACATTCTATTTCGTAAATTTGTTGAAAATTTACCAGCTAACGAAAAAACACATTCGCTTTCTACAGAAGTGGGCTTAAGCGTTAACAATGCATTAAAAAGTATGTCTAAATTTTTGGTTCTGTTTGTACTAGCTTCAAATAAAGCTCTCTTTTAAATAAGTTGTCTGTTTTTAATTTCAGTTTTCTTGTTTTTTCTTTAGCCCCATTAATGGCGTTTTCCAACTTTTCTTTAAAACATTGATATACTTGTGCAACGGAAATATCTTCATCACTTTCAGCCGATATTATTTCAGTACCTTGGAATAGGCGTTTGTACATTTGCTCTGCATAGGATTTTAACATTGTCTTTGTTATGTTAATATTATTTTGTTGTGAAGTGTTTAGATAATTTACTAATGACATCAATTTGTCATTATATCTTTCATTTACTTTACTTTTAATTGTGTGAACAATTTTTTCCGAAAGTATTGAATCAACAGATAATAACTGTTCATAAAGTGTATTCATAATAGCATTACCTATTGTCAAATTGGTTTCACGCCTGCCTAATGCTTCCACTGCATCTTTTATGGGGTTCAAAACGTTTACCAATGTTTCCAAGTGTGGGACATAATCTTCAACAAACAATGATGATAAATGTAAATCTATTAAAGCCTTTTTTATTGCATTTTTAATTTTTAGAAATGATTGTATCATTCCAACCATGCTGTTCCACCTAGTTCGTATATCTAGGATTAGATGATACTCTTTATTGAATTCTTGAAGAGTAGCATTTTTTAAAAGACTTTTTTTTTTTGGAAAGTTTGATTATTTTCCTTATGTCGGTAATAGCTTCATTATAATTCTCTGAAATAAAGAAAATAATTCAATTTATACAAAGAATTATTTTTCACTTTATTTTTTCAATACAACTTTTTTAAATGACTTTAGTCCATAAACAAGTCAAAAGAGTAGTCAGTGATTAGTCTGTAGACTTGCCTACAGACCAATCTATTTACTAGTCTTCAGAACAGTCTATTTACTAGTCTACAGACCTTTTTTTCCAAAAAAGTGTACAAGAATACGTTAATTTAAAATTTCCCGTATTTCCCGGGAATATTTAAAAAATTTCCCGGGAAATACCGAACCCCAAACTCTAGTTGCAATCCTGACTAAAGTGTTTTAATGTTTTTTTAATTGTTCTTCGTGAACAGACAGGCCTGCTTTACAAATATTTTCCTTTTTCAATGAAATGTTTGTAACAGCTACCAGAGATGTTGTATTGGATGAAGTACTGAGAAGCTTTGCTTATTGAGTCCTAACAACTCACTGTGGTAAAATCTATTGTATTGTTGATATAGTTTAAAGAAACTTTGCTCATTGAGTGCTCCTTGTTGATGTTATTCTCTCTGAGAGTCAACAAGTTAAGAAAAAATGTGTGTTCTTGCACAAGTTTCACCTTTTCTACTTCACGACAACTCGTAATTGATAATTTATGCCGGAAATTAACCAATTTTTATCATAATTTAGGAATGCTGGATACTGAGGTAAGCGACTAAGATTTTTTTTACTTTTCTAGTTAAGGAGAAGACGCCGTAGTGTAGTAGGTAGTGGCTTATTAGCCTAGAGGCCCAGGTCATTTATTTCGAAGAATACAAAATAGAAAAAAAAAAAAAAAAATTCGGTGACTACGTGCCAGAAGTCTTCTAGCAAAAACTCAGTGTGTAAATAAAATTGTCAAGAAAAATGTCTCAAATCTGTCATTCATAGTTGACGTTAAACTGTAGGTGCCGCCAGTCAGGGACAAAGTTAACACACTCTGCTACATGAGAAATGGTGACTAATAGAGGAAAGTCAGAAAATTGACCATACTATACTGTCAAAATACCGTATAGTAGATCCGGTGAGAATGCTTTAACCAATAAATAAATAAATGATAACCAATAAAAAATTGGCAAAAAATTAATAAAAAAGATATATTTTAGATTCGTGTTCTTATTGAAGTTATTGAATGTCAATTTTTATTGAGACACGACCATTAGAAACACACTGTATACTTGTACATCTAAAACATCGTTTACCATTTCATAGCACAATTGTGCCGAGAGAACTCACACGCATTCTTGTGCTTTATGATTTAGTTGTCGATCAGACTGCGACAAGAACACATGTGCGGCGGATGCTTTACCATTTTTGTCAGAATGACACTCAAAAAATATTGTATGTTAAAAAATGCTTTTGATCGTATTTCAATTTTTATTTTGTCGCATAGTATAATTTTTTTTAAATGCTTTAGAATGCTTGCTTTTTCTCTATTAATGAAAAATGTTTTTTTTTTTATTTTTATTTATCTAAAAACATGGTCTAATTTTTAAGCCAAAGATGGATACCTATACGATCTTTTAATAAAAAATGGATTTTTTATTTTATTTTTATTTATCTAAAATTATTAAGCCAAAGATAGATAGCTTTACATATGTAGGTTGATAAAATGAAAATCAAAATATCGTATATTACAAACACTTTTCTATGGCTGTAAATAAATAAATTCTCTCAATTTATTTTCTCTCTCTTACTCACTAATACATAACCAAAAAATTTTTGGTAAACCCTGATCTAAAACATTGTTTACCATTTCATAGCACAATTGTGCGGAGAGAACTCACACGCATTCTTGTGCTTTATGATTTAGTTGTCGATTAGACTGCGACAAGAACACATGTGCGGCGGATGCATTAGCATTTTATTTCGGAATGACACTCAAAAAATATTTTATGTTAAAAGGTGCTAATATTTAATGACTTATATGTATGTTATAAAACATTTAAAGAATGTACGGAATATGTTCTTAAAAGACATTTTGTCTGTTAATATGTAAAAAATGGATTTTTTATTTTTCTTTATCTAAAATTATTAAGCCGAACATAGATAGTTTTATGTATGTTGATGAAATGTAAATCAAAATAGCGTATATTACTAACACTTTTCTATGGCTGTAAATAAATAAATTCTCTCACTTATTTTCTCTCTCTTACTCACTAATACATAACCAAAAATTTTTTGGTAACCCCTGATCTAAAACAATCACATGCTTTGGATATTAAAAAATGCCAAAAATAATTCAAGAATTTTACAAGTCAGTTGAATAAATTTTAATACAATAAAATACTTTACCGAAGCGCAAGGACTTTTTCTTCGAAATTAATAAAGTATACTTAAAGGCTTAAAGCTGTGTGTATTGTCGTTCTCCATGGATTACTACGCTTTCATTTTTAACATGATTATTGTTACCTTTTATTGCCGAACCATTTATACAAACATGTACGTACATATAGATACATATATGGATTATGTGTATGTATAAATGTATTTACAGTCGAACTTCTATAAATTGAATCACCATTATCCAGAAAAAACTTCAACTTATAGAAACTTCAAGTTAAAGAAAGCAAAACCTGATAGAATTTCTCTCCAAGATGCAGTTGCTGTGCTTCAACTTGTAGAAAATTGAAGTAATAGAAGTTCGACTGTACTTTAAGCGTATCCAATAACAAAAAAGAAAAATCTTTATATCTAAAGTAGATTATACACAGACATTTAATACTGGCACGTTTCTAGGGAAAACATAAACACACCTGCACATAAAATAAATATGTATATAAACAATGTTAAAATAAATACGATAATAAAGTTTTAATAAATATATACGTACATATGTATGTAATACAATAAAATAATTTTGGTAGAATACCAATCAAATGCAATTAATATAGACACACAATACAGGATACAAATCAGCAGACTTCTTTATACATAAGTTTTGTAGTGTCGTTATAAAAATAGAATTTCGATATATTATTACGTGTCTCATCTAATAGAGTAGGTGTCAATGTAATACCATTCTGGATCTGTTTTATAGACATTGGCTCTTACTTTCTGTTTTGCGATATAAAATCTTTATTAAGTTTAAGTAGGTTAGTAGTACATACTTTTAATAACATTTGTGACTATGTGACTATAAAAAAATCTCATGTACGTGAGTTTAATCTAACGTCTGCCAAGTGAATATTTTAAGCAAATAAACAAATAAAAATTAGAACTCCTGTTACAGCTGTTACAGCTAGTCTAGCAGGTAGTGTGTTGGCTTATTAAATACGAGTTCACGGTTCAAACCCCAGGTTAGACATCTCCAACAAAACGAAATACGAAAAAATATTCCTTCGGCGATTTCCTCTCAGCAGATTTCAGCAAAAACTCTGAGAGTAAATGAAATGGGCATGAAAAGTTTCCTAAGAGAGCTCGGTCAAGGATGTCAGAAAGTGACGAAAGCTAGGCACTGAGACAGTCTCTTCCTCCTCCTTTCGAGGACCGAATGCAAAGTCTTTTGGCATATCTACCGAAACGACAGCGACCCGTCAGACCTGTGCATACGAAAAAATTCTTCAAACAATAGGTCAATTCACACAAGCCGTTGTATTGTTATATGGAGTGTATTGTTATACGAGTATAGAACAGTGTATGCTTGTTGTTGATAGTTTTGATGTAAAAATCCGATACACTTACACACATTTTTTTCATATGTTTTTAAAAATTGTATTGGTTTCGTGCTATCAAATTGTGTGAATGAAAAAATGTGTATATGTTTTCATATGTTTTTCAAAAGTTGTGTTGGTTTCGTGATATCAAATTGTTTGATTGCCAAAAAAATACATTTGGAATACGAAATACACAATACAGCATACCATTGAGCGTTCACAAACGACCAAGTGTATTCAATACAACATACACGATACAAAGTCGTGTGAATTGCCCAAATGTGTCTACTTTTCTCTTGAAAGCTGTGAAAGTTAAAAGAGTCGATCTTCGAAACCATGATGATCTTGATAATAACTTATAAGGAATTTTACTTACAGAAATATGCTAAATTCTTAATTTTTCTTTCATCTGTCTAAGTGACAACAAAAGCAGCTGAAGATGTGTCAACAATTGAAATCAATTGTTACTCAAATTTTTCATGAGAATAAAATTGGATAAAATCAATAAATTCTAAGACAAGAGATAATCCAGCACGTTCACAAACCAATTCCTTATTCATACGCAATAAGAGAGACCTATTATCGTCCGAGCAGTGTACCAGATTTAGATCTGTTTTCAACAACTTAAGAGGCAGAAATGAATATTTAAATAATAATCAAAATTTGGCTTTTCATTCAAATGTCATTTAAAATGATTCAGTAATGATTCACTGGGTTACTTACTAGGGCTTCTATAATGGTGTATGTATAGGCACATATCATGTGTAGTTGTTATACAGTGATTGACGCTTAAAGATACTCTATACATTATACACAGCACAATAGCAAAGATGCTGTGGATAAAATAATAAAAATGTTGTACAAAAAATGTGCCTATGATGGGCACCGACAATGAACAGAGATGATGATGACGATGATAATGTTGTAAGCCTAAATGTAGGCAATGGTCAAAAAAGAACAACAACAACAACAATAAAAAAATAGACATAATCTAAAATGATAATGACCAAAGAATTGTTTCTGATGACTAAATGATGAAAGTCTAAACAGACAATTTAGACAAGCGCTTGATGGTAAAAGCAGTAATAAAGTTTCGAGCAACAAATACATTTTTTTTTATAGACTACATTTAGGGGAGGTCCTTAAATACTTAAAACAAATAAGAAACTTGAACTTTTTTAAGTTTAAATATCTACTGTTTATACATGTAGCCAAAAAAAAAAAAAAAAAAAAAAAAAAAAAAAAAAAAAAAAACATCTTCAAAGGAACATTTAACCTTGAACTTTACTTTTTCTAAGTAAATAGAAAAACAAAAGTTTCTCTATCCTAAGAAATATGCAAGTCCCTTTGGATTTTTGGTTTTCTGTGAAATGCTATACCTTCTATGATTATTATAGCATTGAAAAATTAAACGATAATAAAGAGAATTTTGACTTTTTGAAGCGATAAAAATTTAATTACATATGAAAACAAAAAAAAAAAACCATAATTACATAGAATTTAGGTCAAACATTGATGTTATTGACGTCATCAGTTAATTACACTTAATGTGTCCATTATTTGTCAATAGGAACAATGTTTCACTTTTAGTTAGAAATCTATTTATTTTATGATTTTATTAAGTGATAAAACTCATTGGATTGATGTTAAAGGAATACGAGATTATCGATGGCCAAATATCCAGCAAAAGTAATTTGATTGTATTAAACGAACATTTGTTTGAAGATGAAAGTTAATGAAGGCATTGAGGTCGTTTAAATTGTGTAATAAAAAATACTACGATTTCATTGACCATCATTACAACCCTTTAGTCAGGATTACAACCTACAATCTCCCACCACCTATGTTGTATGTGTTAATTTTATCCATGAATGGCGATATCGAGCAACAGATGTTTTTGAAACTTTTCATGGCCATATAATTTACCTCTAGACTCAGAAGACTGCTTGCTAAATAATATGACTGGGGTTGAATATAAATAAAAAAAATTCTTGAAAATTTGAAATTCACGTTTTAGAGCTTTCAACATATGTTCACGTTCCAGAATAGTCAATGTAACAAAATAGTTTTCATGTTTCTGGAGCGTTCACGTTTTTGCGAGTTCACTATACATAAAAACCATTTTATCATTTCTCTAAAATATGCATGTAATGTTTTCCGAAATATTATGTTTTAATTACAGGCACTAATTTTAATACATCACAAGCAATTTAAATAATACTGAAGCAATTTCATTTAAGGCATATTAACATTAACAACAACTACAACAACATAAATCCATTTTAAAAACCAACACTTAACATAATTTTGAAAATTATATTTAATCTCTAATTGGAAATTTTCGTAAATTTGCATAAACATTTAATTGGACAATTTAAAATGAAAATATGAAATATTTTTGCATATTTTAAGGAAATTATAAAACACTACAGTATTATATGTTTTGCATATTTACAGGCTTTATAACCAAAAGCCTCAATAAAAATGTTTATGTATGTAATTAAAACAGTTATATGTAAGAGAATTCTGCAATGGCATTAATATTGAGCATATTTTAAGGCTTAACTCTTGCTTCAATTTCAACAAACTATCGTCAGAAGCTTATGTAATAGTAATATGATAAAAATTCAGGAAATATTTTAATGATATTGGCAACGTCTGCTCAAGATGTCTCACAACAGACATTAAATGATTAATGTGTCGCCCGGAGAAAGGAAAACATCAGGAAAATTTGATTTTAAATTGTAATCAAGAGGCAGATGTACGTCAGGCCTATAACAAACGGCTACATAATACAATTATGGTAATTTGTTAATGTCAGTAAATGATAGTACGGATATACCATCCCATATGTTGATTACGTATAACTCTTTTCATTTGAGTAGAAGAATTGAAAAGGTTGAATTTGCATTTAAAAGAAAAAAGAATATTTTTCCGTAACATACCTCAAGTACAGGACTGGTTTTACGAATGTTAAATATTATATTTAAATGAATTATATAGTATACTTCCAGTTTTAAGTGCAAACATTAAAGATTAATCAATTTGGTGACATACTTTTGGGTAACGTAGTAAATTTAGTTACTTCTCAAAAACTTAGTAATTTTCGAAAAAAAAAGAAACTAGACTGATTGCTTTGTGAATTGGGATTTGAAATAGATATGAAAACAAAAACCCATAGTGACAAGCCTGGGGCTTAGTTAAAGGGTACTTATCCATTTACCTTATAGTCTAGGCAAATAGTTAAAAATGTGTTCTAATAGAACCGAGGGTTTTTATAATATAGGCACAATAGAGGACCCTCAAATGGAATAACAATATAAAGGGTGATTTTTTAGCTATTATCTTTTTGGCAACACTGGTTTAAACAGCTCACGCACGTTTCGTGTTTTGTTTCACTGTCAAACATCTTCAGTTTGGTTTTTGGACCAAGCGGATGGACCATTTGAGGCGCAGTCGCGGTCAACATTTGCATGAAATAATAATAAATAATTTTTCAAACATTAAATTATATGGACCGTACTATCGATTCAAATAAAGATTTCATGCATTTTTCTGAATTTTATGTGTTTTTTTTTTGAAAAATTTCCTATAGCTCTTAAAAAATCACCCTATAGTATCACTGTTATCACATAAAATCAAACACATTTGAATTGACATTTAAGATAATTTCTCGACACATGAAATCAATTTTTTTTTTCATTTTGACTAGTTTAAAAAATTGTTTCAATAGAATAAATAAAAGCATAATTTCAGGCAAAAAATCCATGTTTTTTGTCTTTCAAAATTTGTCCCTTTCTTTCTTTATTGCTTTTCTTCTTTAACTGCTTATAAATTTTATATTATTGTGCCTTCTTCAACTATTTTTATGTTAATTTTTGACGTTAATAAAATATATAAACAAATTTATGGCATACATTAAGGCATAACATAATTTTAGAATTTTTGTAGTGTTTTTTCTTATTCAAATAATTTACGTCTATATAGAAAAGAAAAAAGGATCATAAGCATACGAGATAAAATTTCCTGCAGACTGAAGAGTTTATTATAAATCATAGCTGAAAACTGTTCCTAAGTGCAAAAAAGAAACTCCTCAACGTCTTTATTATTTATTACACACATACACAAACAATATTTAATAGCTTTTTTGTTAGAGTTCCAACAAAACATTTGAAATATATTTTATTAAAGCCTACTTTAAGGCTTCATTGATTTTAACCGCATTATTCGAAACATAAAAAAACCAATAAAAATCTATTAATTTAGCATGAAATCGAAAATATCGAACAATTGATTTCATTTTTACAGCTTAAAGTTAAACAAAATTGTTTGCTTTGGAAAATTTGCGGGTTTTTTCCGTATACAATGGAGAAGAGCCACAAAGACAAAAAATACCATTGTATTGGGTATTATAAAAAGTATCATCGACTTTATCACTTCAATTTTAAATTCGATTGTATTTTTTAAAAAGTTATATTGGCTTAAAAATTAATAAATGAATTAGAAGTCAGTTATGGAATATTTTCGACAGCTGAATTTAAGATTGTTCTTCTACCACTCGATTACCGCAGTAGAGCTACACGCTGAATTAATGGCTTCAAAGACTGCCTCTGTACTAATTCAGGATTACAGAAAATCGAGTAGATTTTTTATGCAGAAATTTATTGACAGTAAGGCGGCAATTAAATCGCTAGAGAGTGGATGCACCACATTTCAGACTGTCTACGAATACCGGGTGTCTCTGCAGGAGACCGGTTAGTCTCATATGATTTCTGCAAATTTCTAAAATTAGTGTTTCAGGTCTCCTGAAAACAAAGCCGCTGTCAGTGAGACCATGCAACTGAACCCGAGGTGTCGCTGAAAGTCCAGTTTTGGATAAATGGGTACGTGAACAAACGAATTTGTCAAATTGGGGACAGTACCAATTCATAGGAGATCCAAGAGTGTCTAACAAAAAATCACTGTTAGGTGCGGATTTTGGGCTTACGAACTAAATTTGGCGATCTGGACACGAACGGCACATTGTTTCAATAGGACGGCACTACGTGCCACACAACTTATACAATATTGGATATTCTGCACGAACGAATCCAGGGAATGAGCAGCTAACGATAGGCTATCGAGGTGGTGCGATTTGACTCAGTTAGTGTTTTTCTTGTGGGTTTTTAATATATCGCAGGTGCATGCAAATAGGTCACAAACCACAGCAGTTCTCAAAGCCAACATAACCCAAAACCAGTGGACCAATATAGTCTGATTAATGCGTCAGAGTCATGGAAAATTGGATATTACGGATTCGCTATATCCAGGAAAGCCGTGGCGGGCATTTGAACGATGTTATATTCCGCACATAATTCCATCAATAGATCTTTTTTAATGCATAAAAAATGCCGATTATTTATTTCATTTGAAATTATGATGAAATATAGCAAAAAATTTCAAAGAATTAGTTAAAGGCACACAAAATTTTGTGATGCATTTGGTAGGTTTGGAAAATTATTCTGATTTCTATAGGAAATTTGAAAATAACAAAAGAGAAGACAAGAATTTGGCAACAGAAAAGATTGTTTATTCTAAAAGGCAATACCAAACCAATGCAAGCAATATTTAATGTCCCGCATTCGATCATCATGAGTCCAGATCTTATACCACCTAAATACCTCGCATTGCGGTATGTACATAACACTCTCGATATAAACCATAACTCTCTCGGATAAACCACATAATTTCTACTCTGAAGATATTATATTACGATTCAAATACGTTCAAAAGGTTATTAGTAATGCCAGGTAAGAGTAATTGTTTAAAATTCACAACCACAACTAATTTTTTTAAAATAAAAATTTGCACAAAAAAAAAAAAAAAAAAACCGCGGCAGTTACTTTTTATATGACCTAATACAACAATAAATTTTACTGAAAAACAAAGAAAACTCAATTCCAAACACTTAAACAAATAAGATCTATAGAAAGCGAAGATAAAGGAACAAAGTTTTTAAGAACATCAGTTGAGTTACACTGTGCGCTACAGGAGTAGGACTAAAGCGATAGAGGAAGAATAAAAAGATAGACTTAAAACGGTCAAAAAATATTTTTTGGTAGTAAAACAAAATCCAATATTCAGATAATTAAAGTAAAACGCTGACCACATATTTAAAACGTTACTCGCAGCTAGTGAACATTCAAATGAAATGATATTCGAACTTGTTTGTAAACAGCTCTACTCTATCTCTAGATTTCTTTTTACAGAAGAGAAACGTTTTTAATTATTCTCCAGTTATAATACGTTTGTAGTTTTAACCGTTCTAAACCTAAAGCTAAAAAATCTTACGTTATTTTCGTTGGCAGGAGAAGTCAATTTTGGCAACACAAATTACGCGTTTAACTTTGTTTAAGTATAGCATGTTACGTCATTATATTGAAGTCAATTTAGCCTCATATTATTATTCTTTGCCACTGGCGACGAACTAACGCCTTACAACAGCACTAAACAAAAAATTAGCATTTTAAAGAATTTAGAACCTAACACAGGTTTCTAACAGAGATGAAATAGTAACAATAAGTCCGCTGTTACGAAAGGTCATTGTCAAATTATACAACTTGCTTGAGAGCAAGTTTTTTCCCCCATCATATTAAAGTGTTGAACGAGTTTGATTTTTAAAACAGCCTTCAGAGTTGATGTAAGTATGTATAGAATATAATTTGAATATGAAATTTCTTAAACCCATAAAATTTCTGGTTTTTTAATATTTTAGAAATAAATTCCATCGTTTCTTTTATAAAAACATAATCTAGTTAATGGGAAGTGAGGGGTTGTGGATTACATTATTGGCAGAGATTCTGGTCTGTTAATTTACAATGAGAATATGGTCTGTATAATTCAGCAATACTCCATAACATATCAATCTTTTTCAGAAAAGAAGTATTTTTCAGTTCAGATATTCTGAACTGACAGCACAATTTTCATTCAACTACAACAATTGAGACATACAACACAAACATATAACACACACTTATATTCTGAATATTAATTTATTAATTTATTGATGGCATATTGTTAGAACAATCGTTGATCCTTTGAAGTCCATTAATTATGGCACAAGAAATATGAAATAACTAATTAGGACTAGATCAGGGATTACCATTTCATAGCGCAATTGTGCAGAGAGAACCACACGCATTCTTGTGCTTTTTGATTTAGTTGTCGATCAGACTGCTACAGGAAGACATGTGTGGCGGATACTTTATCATTTTATTTCCGAATGACACTCAAAAAATATTTTATGTAAAAAATTGTTCATTAGCGGGGCGTATTTCATTTTTTTTTTATTTTGTTGCATTGTATAATTTTTTTTAAATGCTTTGGAATGCTCGCTTTTTTTCTATTAATAAAAAAATGTTTTTTTTTTTATTTTTATTTATTTATTAAACATGGTCTAATTTGTAAGCCAAAGTTGGATGGCTTTATGTTCTTTTAATAAAAAATAAATTTTTGATTTTATTTTTCTAAAATTATTAAGCCAAAGATAGATAGTTTTATGTATGTTGATGAAATGAAAATCAAAATAGCGTATATTACTAACACTTTTCTATGGCTGTAAATAAATAAATTCTCTCAACTTATCTAGTCCAGGGGTTACCAAAAATTTTTTGGTTGTGTATTAGTGAGTAAGAGAGAGAAAATAAGTTGAGAGCTTACAGTCATAGAAAAATTTTAGTAATATACCCTATATATCAATGTATTGAAATAACAGTTCAACCATTTTCGTCTTCGTTCTTTTAGAGTCGAAGAACAGCAGAGGCGAAATTTCAGTTTTCTCAACATGACATCTATGGCAAGAATTTTGTTCAGAATTTTGTCAAGCAAATTTCATTAAGTAACTTGTAATAACGATTGATATAAATATTGAAGAATCAGAAGCACTTGATGTTCAGGGCATAAAAGTCCAGTATGTACAAAATTCAAAAGTAGCATTCGTACTTTGGCAACTATTTCTCGTTTGTGTAAAATCGCAGGTATTTGCCAATAAGACACAAACCAAACCGGTCCTCAAAGCCAACATAATCTGTGCAGTCGGTTAAATTCTGTGGCACTAAGTGCCACACGGCTCATACCATATTAGATATTCTGCAGGAGCAATTTGAGGGCAAGGTCATCTCACGTGGAGGTAAATTGAGATCATACGATTTGACCCTGCTAGACTTTTTTGTGGGGTTTTCTAAAATCACAGGTATTTGCCAATAAGACACAAACCAAAGTGGTCCTCAAAGCCAACATAATCTGTGCAATCGATTAAATTCAGCTTGATTTATGCTCCAGAGTCATGGAAATGGACTTTACTCAAAGAAACTGTGGGGGACGTTTGAACGTTGTTATATTCAACAACTAATAGCACTAATAGCTGTTTCAAACGAATAAAAAAATTCCGATGCTATTTCAGATACACTTTTTTTATTTAATTTTACAGATAACTAGAGAAGACAGTATATGGAAATGGTCTAATGGTCTATCCTCTGGAAAATTTTTGCTAGGACAAATAGGTGCAAAGTTACACACATTTAAAAAAAAAAACCCTGTATAACCAAAATGTCCAACTTTGACCCCCTCTAACTCCGGCAGTTCTTGACTGATAGAGCTGAAAATTCATGTCTGGTCTACTATCCAATAGTACTACTAACCTTGGAGCAAAATTCATCCAAATCGAAAGACATCGATTTTAAAAATTGGGTCACTTGACACGAAATTGCCCATATGTATATCCAGAGTCTCTAGCACAGAGATGCAAATATTGCTCTGCACTTTCATAATGTCAAGATATGATTCATGATATTTGTGATTGATGATATTTGTCCGTTATTTCTTTTCCATTAATGCAGGATAGGTATGAAAACGAGCTGTACTCTATGCTTATGAAGCCGCTCTAGTCAGCGAATGCTATTGTATGAGTACCTAGGTATGGTAAATGAATTAAGAATTTTAATCGCTACGAAACTACTTGTAAATAACAGGCTGAAAATTCAATTTTGTCAGATGAAATAATAACAATCGTTCAACAATACGTACAAGGTACAGTGTGTGCAGTTAGCATACTAATCAAATAATAATTTAGATCAGCAGCGAATAGCTTGTCGAAATAAATTTCTTACATCGTTAAAAAATAATTGTCTACTATAATTTAAACGGTGCCTTGATATGTAAGGAGCGTCTACAATTCGGTGTAAAAAAATAAACTTTACAATTAGGCTTTCCCTTAATAAACCCCTAATGCTCGTAAATTCCGAAGCTTTTTCGAAATGTTTCTGGTTTAATGCGCCCACATTTATGATCACTATTTTTAACATATTATTTACATTTTTAAATATAATTTCCCAGCCTTATATTATTCTATTCAAATCACTTGCACTGTATTACCCTCAACAATGTTTCTTCAGAAGAATACAATGTACTTTTTTTTTCTTTGTAAACGCTTTAATTAAAAAAAGGACATTTAAATGAATTATAAAAAAAAGAAAAAAATTAATTAATTAAACAAACAGGAGAACAAAAATTGTGAAACTTACGTCTAATGCCCCAATCCATCATGTTGTTGGCGGATAAACAAAAAGAAAAAGCCGCAAAAATATAGAATAATAAGTAATTAAAAGTCGAAACTCGGTACTTTTCCAAAAGCACTTAAAGTTGCCTTGCCTGCCGTACGTTTTACATAAATTTGTTTCTTTTCAAAGGAATACAAAAATTTTTGGAAATCATTTTGTTTCTTTTTTTTTTTCTTTCTAAGCACTTAAAATTTTTTTAAACTGATGGACAGTTTTTTTCCTTCTTTCTTTCTAAACTCTTTCACTTTTTATGACATATTTTTGGTGTCTATTTTTTTTTTTTCGAATTCCATTTTAAATGATATTGGTTTTGAAGAAAACAGCCTATGGAACTGTTGCTTGTGTAAACGAGTTGGCTGTTGTTGTTTATTAATTTCCTTGCTATTGCTATGGTTATTGTTGTAAGACACTGTGCCCCAGTGCCAACAAATGCGGCATTTGTGGCATAGACTCTGAAGACAGCGTAACTTTATATGATTGCGATGTTGGTGTTGCAGCAGCTGCAGCAGCCCATACTGCCAGCCGTTGGTATTGTGATGGCAACAATGAAAATAATTCAAATTTAAAAACATTTTTATAATTCATCATAATTGTTAAATGGTTACAAACAGACATACACATATAAGTAGTATATAATGTATAAATACACACGCACTTCAAATATTAATTTCTTTTAAAGAAAAATATACACAATAAAGACACTCTTCTTTTGAACTTCTTATACAAAAAGACTGACAGACGGACACTTTCATTATTAAAAAGAAGATAAAAAAAAAAACAGCGGCGGCGTCGGTGGTAACGGCGGGTTAAATTCTTAATTTCGTTTTCTTTTTATTTTATTTTTTTTTTTATTCTTTTCTCGTAAGCACTTGAACTTTGAAGATGCCCCAATACTATTTGAAGGCAAGAAATTTAAAGAATTTCTTCCATAATTAAATTATAAACGCTTTACGCAATAAATTTTTATTTCAAAAATTATTATTTATTTATTAAAAAATTATTATATATAATATTATTATTATTAAAAAATTTTTATTTATAAAAACCAAAACAAAATTAATAAAAAATTTTATTCCCGTTTTATGATTTTTAAATTATTTTCGTCATCGTAAATAAAAAGAATTTTCGTTTTCGTTACTCCTATGGATTGTTGTTGTTTGGAGCACAATTAAAACATGACTGAAAAGGCAGTTCGATATACTGTTGTTTATGAGGGAGAGCGGATAAAAAAAAAAAAAAAATACGTAGAAAATAAAAAGTCAACAACAGCAACAAAATATTGCCGAGATAAAAGAACCGAACCCGAACGACATTGTTCTATGTATGTATTTGACAAATACTCACACACATATACTACATTCTACACGAACACATCAACATAAAAAAAAACCGAATCCCATAATTTTCCTTTTTTTTTTTTTTTTACTAAAACTTCACATACATTTAGGGAGCAAGTCGACGTTAAAACCAACAACAGTAAAGAAACAACAATAAAATGTGTAACGCGCAAATCCATTACAACGGTAACATAATAACAGCCAACACCAAGAAAGCAAGAAAGTATTTGCTCAACTACAATCACATAGAGGATGTTAAACAGACAGGAAAATCCTTGATGAAATACTATAGCATACACATACACTATAGCTTACAAGTTTACTACTTTAGTGACACAATATAGTACATGCATAATAATATGCTGCATACTTTTCGGATAAAAGCACATGGGAGAAAAGGAGTAAACTTTAGATTAGTGAAGAATTGTAATAAAACCGATCAATTTATGAGTTCTTTAAAATAATCAATTGTAATAAAATTTAATGTTAATGCAATACATTATGGTACAGTAAAACCTTGATTATCCGTGATTCGATTATCCGGCAACATCAATTATCCGGGATGGAAAAAGAAAATTTTTTGCATCGACTTAATTTTATTTTGGATCGACTTAAATTTTTCTGCATCGTTTAACCATGATTACCTCTACTATTCGTGATTATAAGCAGAAATTTTATTCTATTATTTTGGACAAACAAGCGAAAAAGGGGAATTCCCTCTTTAGTACATGAAATCCTTATCTTCTGTTCACTGTTTTCTGACAACATTTTTTTTTTTTATATTTTTGAAACATGAATTATTATTATTTTTGAACCTTGAATTATTTAGTTTTTATATAAATATGTACATACATATTCATTTATTAATGAATAAAAATATCTATTTAAAAACTAACCAAAATTGGTACTCAATTAACTGGGAAAATCGATTATACAGAATGCTACCGGTCCCGACCATAACGGAAAATCGAGGTCCCACTGTAATTACTTTAATATATCCTATAAACGATGTTCTAGTAAGCAGTGATTATGAAAAACTTTGTGTATACTTCTAGGTTTATATTTTTTACTGTGATTGAACAAGTAATCATTATCATTACTTTGCTTTTGTTAATCACCTGTCGCAGTAAAGAAGTTTAAAGTTTTATTTCGATTATAAAATTAGTTTTTTTTTTTCGAATATAGCCATCGAACAAGATGCCGTTTTCAATAAAAGTTCCCTTCGACAACAGAAAATAGTAGTCAGGCCAGCAGGTTCTGATTTTTTTTTTTTCAAAAACATTGTTACCGTTTTCAAATTAAGACAAAATGTTCTCAGTTTTCTGGATAGACTCTGCCCTTATCAGTGCAGCCAATTGCATTAGTTAAAAAATATTTGAAATTTTAAAATTAAAATAGATCAGTAAAATCTGAAAAATGAAAAGGAAATAAATAAATGCCAGATGACCTATCTTCTCACACCACTTATGTTGTTTGTATTAATTTTATACATGAGTGGCTAGATCTACAGTTAGACGTCGACTACTAACGACAGATTTGTGAAACTCACTCACTCAGAAATATTTTTAGTTTCTATTTCGGTTTTGTTCGAGACGGCTGAGCGTTTAAACCACGGGCCCAGTGTAAATGTATTAATCAAATGACTCTAAGGTATACTTGAATATCTTCACTAGCACTGATGCATGGCTTGTTAGAATTGCTTGCTTATGAATATAGCTTCTCTGAGAAAATAGGCTAATGGGCAAATCTAATCTCATCCGCTGACAGTACTTAGGCAGTGATTTTTTTTTTAAAGTGAATGATTGAAAAAAAAAAACTTAAATGCTTCTAATAAACTTATACTACCATTTAAGAAAAATTCTTCCATAATGCTTGCTGTACAGTAGATTAAGTTGTTTTCTAGGGAGCATTCAATACCATGGACAATAATAAATTTTAGTTACCTTAAGTGAAGTATTGCTATTTGTGTTTTGTTTGTCTAATATTATTGTTCTTTTTCTTTGCAATTATTTGTTCTATTCGTGTTTCTCTTTATTTCAATTAGATTTGCGTGTCTAGGGATTTGTTCGTCTTTTTATTTTACTTTTTTAAGCTATATAATAAGCATAGATCCAAAGGCATAAATACAAAGGAAAAGTATGTATGTATGTGAAATTTTAAACTGAGCCTTAAAACATGCTATATAAATAAGATATAACGAAATGCCTAAAGGAATATACGATTTTTTTTCAAATCTTGAAAATAGGCAAAGATTTTTGTGAAAAGAAATAGGAATACAATTTTATACCGATTAAAAATTTAAAGACGGCTTGAAATAAACACCCATAAACATGAAAAAATATTACAGGAACTTCTGCAATTTGTTTATAATAATGTAAACAATAAAAACTTACGGTTAAAAAATAAAAATAAAATAAAAGAATAAACATCAGAACTTTGTCTTTCTTCTCAGAGCACGGAAGACATAGAATTTCAATTATTTACCCGTTTTCTTTTCGATTCGTTATACCATGGGGATAAACAGAGGACAATGAAGAAAAAAAAATGGAAATGAAAATAATATTATTGTTCTAAAAGAAAAACAACCAATAAACGTGTAACATAAAATGATTTTTATTTTTTTTATTGCTCCTTGTATACGTGTACATCGAATCTTCGAGGACGAAGCGTTTTGTAAAAACTTTTATTTTCTATTGTTCGTTTTTGATGACTTGACCGACCATTCCCAGCGCAACCAGATGAGGGTGTAGTACGAAGGAAAACGTACCAGAGAGAAATTATGAAACAAATAAAAAAAAGTTCATAAGTATCAATTATAGTTTGTATTGTGCTTTTTGCTAAAAACAAACTCCTTAAAGTATGCAACATTTTTCATACGAAACAATACAATTTAAAGAAATACAAGAAATTTTGACCAGAAGTAAGTAAACGATGAATAAAAATACGAATGATTGATTACAAACTAAAAATGTCAGTAACAATAAAAACTACAAATTGTCAAAATAATTTAAGACTTTAAAAGAAAATTGAAGTAATAAAGTTAGATTTTATTATCTTTACATGAAATTGAAGACTTTATATTAGTTATAGTGGTATTAGACATTACAAAGCTTTAATCAGGATTACGGCTTAGCTCATCGCGCTAGACTAATCTTAGGGTTTATTTTATTTATGAATGGCGGGGACTACTGTTTAACTTCGACTCCGAAAGATAGATTTGAGAAGATATTTCATGGCAATTATTTACTCCCTCAGCTTTCACTAGAAGAAAATTGTGATAGGTCATGCATTTATTTCCCTTCAAGATCTCAGAGATAAATTTTTAACTTTAGCTCTAGGCTAGTAAGTCAACTCTATATCCATGAAACGTCTCAACTTAATCAACTCAAATATGCACAAATTTGAATTCAGTCCTTTTTTTTAAATTAAAAGTTTCTCAAAAATTTGTCATTCAGAGTCGACTTTAAGTTGTAGGTCACGCCACCCATGAATAAAATTAACACACACACAACATGGATGGTGTGAGAAGTTATATTGTAATCCTGACTAAAGGGTTGTAATGGCCAATAATAAATACATTTTTAATTCAAATATCACTTTAGGTTCACGTAGTTTAATTTGTGACAAATTCATCACAATTCGTTATTTAAACTTAAAGAAAATTTTTGAAGTTTGAACTTAAACCATTGCAGAATATAGAAGACATTCAAACGGTAAAATAATGAATTAAACTTTTAAATGAAATTATATCAGGATTAATTTAAACAACTCGTTTTGTCTTACCGAAAACCAAACATATTAATTCTAATAAAATATTTTAAGATACTTATGTGGAGTATGAGTTCGTTTTAATTTTTCATCGTAACGATGATTAATAAAAAAAACCCAAAAAATTTGCATTTAAATTGAAATTCAAGACTCTACTATAATTTAAAATGTTCAAAACACTTAACCAAATGCAATAACTTAGGCGCATTTACATCCTAAAATTTATGGATTTTTTTTTTTCAAAATCACCAGTAAAATATTATCACATTTAAATACTTTTGTTTCCAAAGTTATTATTTTCTTGTTTTCTATCACTCTGCCTACGCCTTCGTCACTATCACTGTCTCTTTCCCTTTCCGTTTTTTACTTTTTTTCTCTTTTGGGTTAAAAACATAAGAGTTTTTTTTTTTTATTTTGAAGACTTGTTGCCACATTTAATGCTAAATAGCCTGTATTTACAGCAATAGAAACAATTGTCAACACTTACAAGAGACA
Organism: Sarcophaga caerulescens; assembly: GCA_927399465.1. Classification (NCBI taxonomy): domain Eukaryota; kingdom Metazoa; phylum Arthropoda; class Insecta; order Diptera; family Sarcophagidae; genus Sarcophaga; species Sarcophaga caerulescens. The sequence continues at coordinate 138,282,259 of OV656872.1, read as the reverse complement.
TTAGTGAAAACCCAACAGCAGCACGCTAACATTACAACCACAAACACACACGTCCAGTTTTGTGGTTAACAGCTTTGAAGAGAGACGGAAAGGAAACAGATTTTGAAAAAATTATTTAGAAAAATATTTTCCCTCTCGGCATTGGTCCTTTTAAATAAAGAGAAAGAAAAAAATAATAAAGAGTGTCTTTAGGCTGATTACAAGTTGTATTTTTCAATTACATGCCGTTTTTTTTTTTGTGTATGTACGGAAATTTTTAAAGAAATATTGCCTTAAAAATGGAGATAGAATTGTAATGACATTTCCTGTAAGCGACTGAATGGTTAAATTCAGAAAGAAGAATGCAATAGAAATTGAGTTTCCTTGGGAGAACTTTATCCTTTATTGCCTTGTTTTACTGTTACAATATTTCGTTATCCTTAAAGGCCTTGTCTTCATGGTAATTGTTATGTGATACCCACTCAACATTGTAATCATTCCTTTACGACTCCCTTTCACCTTAAGAGGTAAACGGTGTGTATTTTGTTGCTTCATAAGTATTCTCTTTAAATGCCTGGCACTTTAATGTTATTCAATTATCATGTTAGTAGTCGTCATAGTAATTGTCTAATACACGCACACGCACACACATACAAACACACATATTGTACACATACATATATTTTATCTTTTTCCGTTACATTTCTTATGGAAATTAATTGCTTAAGTAATTGAATTAATGACGGCATTTTCTTTCCTTTTTTCCTTTTCAAAACAGTGAATAAATAAATACGTAAAATAGTTATTCTAGAACACATAAAGGAAATATGGCGCCTAAAAGTAGGCTTTTATATTTTTTATTTATTTATTTTTTTCTCAAGAGAGAACTAAATAAAGCATTAAACTACATTTTTGAAGAGAGAACTTAATTAAATTAAAACCTACTTAAACAGTAAAAATAGAATACAAACTAAGCATACTTTTAGGAGTTATAACCCAAATTTTTTTCGTATATTAATTAATCAAAACTAAAGACATTTTTAATAATGCCCAGACATAACTCACTAGCTGTCAATGAAATACTAAAGAGACAACGACTTTCCCTAAGGGAAGACACTACTTTTCGTTTTTCATTAAAAGGACAAGAAATAATAAAATAATAAAAGCCTATGAAGAATAGCCAATGTATACTAGACCATTCTTCTAACTTACTTAATTGGTCATTGCAAACTTTTAGTCAGGATTACAATTTAGCTTCTCACACCACCCATGTTATCTGCGTTAATGTTATCCATATCGGGATCTGTAGTTTAGCGTCGACTCCGAACAACAGATTCGAGAAACTATTCATGAACTACTCAGAATATTTGCAGGAAGGCTAGCTGAGAGGAAGTCACCGAAAGTCATATTTTTTTATTTTTCGTTCTGTTCGAGATGTCTGAGATCTGTTTTGAACCACGGGTTCTTGCCAACACAATCTTCATGACTTCGGCTACTTCAGTATTCGGTAAAAACATGACAAAAAAAAAAGAAAAGTGTACGGAAAAATTACTATGAATGAACGCATGTCTATTGTCTCGAGTAGGGGACAGTGGAGGCCACATGACAGTTCAGAACCTTTTGTAAACGCTGGCTACTCAGAGAAGGGCGATGTTTGGAAGCTACTTGAGCTCAGTAACAAGAAATCTGATTTAATGAGTGAGGGCTGCTCGATTCTGTTCCCGAAATTTTAAGGTCCGTATATATTATCGTCTGTTCATTTAGTCACTAAACAGCTTGATAAAATGTTGCAACTGATGGACCATGATAGCATCAACTCCACGACAGTTTGAAAGCATTTATAACAGTTAGTTGCTCACTGAAGGTTGATGTTTAAAAGCCACATTGGGTGTTTGAAATGAATTGTTCATTGGGCCACGAAGTGTGGCATGGGCATAAACCAAAATCATTCTGCTCACTGTTAGGACTAAAATTTCTTTTACAGCTTATGCCTTAGGACGTCAGCATTTTAATCATGTAGCAAGCAATTGCATAATAGAAACCGGCCAGTGGTTTCAGAAACCATATGAACAGATCTTCTAATCGTTTTGGTGACTCCTAGCTTTAGCCATTTCTAACGCTTTGACAGGATGAAACGTAGTTTGACTAACTTATGTCGATAGGAAGTTCTTCCGATTTCATTTAGGTTTTCTCGTAAAGTTATGACACTTTTTAATAAGAATAAAATACGATTTAAAATGTCATCCGGATTGAAATAAATTGTAGAAGTACTTTAAATTATCTTCAATTAACATTTACAAAGCGAGCGTTAACATTTAATTCGCCTTCAACTAATTAAATTTTAATTAAATAGGCATCGTTAAGCAAAAGACATTGACAATAATTTCACGTCTTTCCATTAAAATTGTTTAACATCGCAAAGTGTGATACAAATTAAACATTCAATTTAAATGTCTCTCATTTATCACAAAACGTAGACACCAGACAATTTCTTCTATTGTAAGCTGCAAATCCTCTTACAATAGCTTTTAATATGAGTTTGATTACAAATATAACTCAACTTTCCAAAAACGAAAAGGACGTGGAGTCTATTTGAATCTTTAAAATAAAATTTGTTTGTAATTCATTTGTCGTTAAACTGTCTGCTATTTTTGAGCTGTAAAGGCTCTCTAATCTTTACTGTTCATTTACACTTTATTGCTTTATTAGTATAATCTCTTGCTGAATAGCTGAATGTGGTTTTTTGTTCAAATATTTCGATGGCTTAAGTACACATTAGCATACTTATAGGCACGTACGCACCCATAGGCAAAGCAGAGTGTTTTTTTTTTAAATATGTTTATATGGGTCATTGGTTTTGTATACCAAAAACAGCATATTTGTTGAGTGGATTATTCTGACATTTTGATAAACGATATGAAATATGAGCTAAACAATGTTAAAACAATTTGGTTGGATTGTGTCATAAAATTTACAAAACAACCGATTTTTATTTAGTAAATTATGCGATATCATACAGTATAAAAATAAATTGAAATCGTTTTATCTATTAAAACGTTAAAACGAAATAAAATGACTGGTTTTAGGAAAATCATAAAAACAGGAGACTAGAGTGCTACATTATTAGCGTGGGGGTCGTGGTTTCAATTTCCATCAGCGGCTTGGACCGAATATTAATCACACTAAGATGTTCAATGAATTCGAAACTGTAGGAAGTATGGAGTATGTGATAAGATATGATTTCTCAGGGAAGTTCGGTACATCTATTCCGAATGGAATAATCATGGAGTTAAAAGCTCTATTATCAGCTAAATTTTGAATAAATTTTTGAATTCACATCCGCCAGAGATTTCTGTTGTGAAAGGCTGGTGCATTAGGCTTAACTGCTTCCATTTATTGTAAATATAGAGACGTACAATAGCATAGTTTTCCTAAATTCAGTCAAATTAAAATACCAGGATTGATGTTATAGGCGCAATTATAATAAGCCATTATATATTGTCGTACATACATATATTTAGAGCATCAAGCCAGAAATAATTTTTTATAACATTTTCGTACAAATATGCCTTTCCATTTAAGAGGAAATTGCACTTGTTTAGTGAAAGAATTTAAAATATTTGTTGAATAAAATGTTAAGAACCAATGTTATGTTAAATATTGGGAAAGCAAAGAAGAAAGGCATGTAATTAAATTATTGTTAAATACAGGCAATACTGTAAAATATGTTTAAATTATTGCATACTTTTTACGACCATGAAAATTATATAGCCTACCTAAGAGGCTAAAAATAAGAGGTAAATTTGTGTGATGTGTTTAAATCATACGTTACAAAATCAATATGATGTTAAAAATATAAAACAAAAGAATCAGATTTTGGAATTTGCTGAAAAACAAAAGTCTATTTTTAAGCTTCAGAGAATTACATTACGACCAGAATTACTTTGAAATTTTAAATTATTAGTTTATTTATTTGCTCTTTAAACACAAACATTATTTGGTTAAAAACACATGAAATAATTCTTTAATTTAATTTTTTCCTAGAAATATATGACTGCAATGGTTTTTTTTTTGTTTGTTTTTAAAACGCCTAACAAATAACAAAAGTTTTCGATTGTTTCTCTTTTATTTTGTAAGCACGTGTAAGAAAAAATATGACATATGACATATGACATTAGACGCCTAAACCATGAAAATTTGTATTTAAAAAGAAGGTAAAATATCTAAGCATCCTCATGAATCCAAACCTCGTACGGAGAACAAATGTTGAAAACAGAAAGATAAATTCTCTCTGTTGTAGGTAGAAGTTTACTCGTGTCTTTTTCTTCCCAATATATTTATGGACTTCTGAGTATACCAACAGCACGTAAATAGTAACTTTACCCTACTGTTGGAATTCTTACAGATCTACAGATCACTGCATGATCAAACGTATGACTAGATAAAGACAATAATCAACTGTAAAACTGTCCACTTCTAAAGGACCAAAATTTTGGCCATACATTTTTTAGTTAGGATTGCAATCTAGCTTCTTATACTACCCATGTGGTGTGATTTCATTTTTTCCATGTCTTGCGGGACCTACAGTTTAACATCGACTCAAAATGACAGAACCACCTACAGTTTATCGTCAACTCCGAAGTTTTAAGAAGCCTTTCACGACAATATTATTTACTCACTGATGTTTTGCAAGAACACTGTTGAGAGGAAGTCGCCAAAAGAAAAGATTTTTTATAATTCGTTTTGTTCGAAATGTCTGAACTGGGGTTTGACCCATGAGCACCCGTCTAATAACTGGTAATAAATAAAATGTCTTTTGGGGTCTTAACTACTGGCTGGTGAATTTCGAATAGATCAAGGCTTGAAAGTGGAAGGATATACTTTTGAACCTTTTTTCTAACTGTTTCATAAAGAACATTAGGGCCTTCAGGTACAACCATTAATGTCGGGCTAAGTCACACACATGTCTTGATCTCTCATTTTCCACAATTCAAAAGTTTAATGTGTTTCGCAATAACACAAATTCCTTTCTTACATTCTATTCTTTCTTGCATTCTATGTATGTATGTACGCTGGAAACTTAAACATTTTTTACGACTTTCTTCCACTCTGAGCAATTTCACATTTACGCGTTGAGTGTATCTTTAAATTTAACGCTAACGGTTTAAATGTTATTTAAATGTCATCATGTTAGCAAATTTTCATTTTTGTTATTGTAATAAAGACATGTTAAATGGGCCAAGTAACATCATTATGGCATGCCATGCACAAGAAAAAGGTTTGATGGGCAAAAAAAAAAACAAAAGGAAAATAAGAAAATGAACCAAAAAGAATATAAAAAGTAAAACAAAATTCCCTCAGGAACAATCAAAATATACAGATGTTTAAATGTAAGTTAACAAAAAAAAAAAATTAATGACGTCATTGTCAACTACGCATGCCTCAAGATGACATTATAAAGTTTTATAGTAAATTTTAAGCACGTAAATGAACAATATTTGTAAAAGGAAGAACGTGAATTTCGTGGAAATACAAACAGCTGTTCCAAAAGATTCCAGTACACAAAAAGAAAACATGGAAGTTTTTTAAAAAGACTATTTAGCATTCGATTGTTTATTCCAGTTAAATTGATGACCCATGGTTTGTGTTTCGATTTCGAAAAATCTTATGCAAAAGTGAATAATGTCAACAGTATCCAGAATATAACAGTTAAAGACATACGCAGCAGTAGTAGACATTATAGTTCATGCTCATAATTAGTTTTAAATTAGAAAATATATTTAGAGCACTCTGTTTAATTTAAAGATAGGGTCTAAAATGTAGTTCTTACATGAACTAACTATTATTTTAGTTTTTTCATTTATTTTTTAAATTATTGCAAAATTTTAGAATTTTTTTACATCAGCCGATTTAAAATAGCACAGTAAAATACACAGTATTTATTCAGAACAGTCACACCATGGTCTGTTACTAATAACACCTTACATAATGATCTTAAAATTCCTTACGTATGAACGGAGATAAGAAAGTTCAGTAATAAATATTTACAACGATTAAGTGACCATGTAAACCTTTTAGCAATTTCGTTGTTAAATGATAGTGATGAAGTATGTAGGTTGAAAAGATATCATGTTCTTGATTTACCCTTTAGAAACCAATTAAAGATGTATTAATGATAAAATATTGTTCTTCTAACAAACTATTTTGACCTCAGTTTAGTTTATATGATGTTGATTGATCTTGTTAAAGATCAATAATTTAAGTTATTAGTATGATATTTTTACCAAATTTGCTTAATATTGTAAAATAGATTGCAAATAAAGACTGACAAAAAAAAAAAAAAAAATATGAGACATATGATTTTATGATACTTTGTGAATCCCCCCCAATAGTACCAAAACTTACGTAAATTGAATCAGTTTAATACGTAAAAAATCAGTGATCCAAAACGTGAAATCAAAAGTGTTCAGTAGGATATAAAGTAGGATACAACTCGATATCCTAGAGTTGTACACAGTTTTTTAAAACTTGATAGGTAATGTGAAATCCATGAATATTAGAGAACCATAAATTTTTTTATTATCTTACTCTCTAATTTCATACACTAGAAAGAAAAAAATGTCAAGAAAAAATTTGACTTTCATCGAAAATAACCACAAAACATCATGTTAACGATTACCTAGAATGTAAACATAGGATGAAACAAATATAAAATTGATATACATAGATATAAAAAATGTTTGATGTATGATCACACAGGTGAACATAATTCTATATCTCATAGGCTAAATTTAAGGTCAGAAAGGCTTTGTTATGTTTTTGAAGGAATTTTCGGGGTACCTTTTATAAATACACGATGAAACATACTAAGTGGTATCACTCCAACAAATTATATTTTTTTATATTTTTTTCTTTACAATCTTTAGTAAAAAAATTAAATATACAAAGATTAATAGAAAAATTTAAGGTATATAGATATTTGTATTTCAATGTCTTTATATAGTTTATACCAAGTTGTTTAATAAAAAAGTTTAATAGATCATTTGATTTTCGAATGACCGTTCAACGTACGGTCTTATAGTCTACTGTGTAATCAATAAGCACTAGAAGCAAAAATAACGTCTTAGGGAGATTTCTGAAAAAATAATAATAATTTCACAAGTAATAAAACGGCTTATTTTAGAACTTATAAGAAAGATTAAAAAGCTACCGCTTATAACCTTGAGGCATTGGTAAGATAGTATTCAATAGAGGAAAAGGCTAGAACGGTATGTAGACGAGCTGTAGAAGCTGGTTTGGGATTAAGTAAATGAAAAATCCTAATAAATGATAAAATTGACAGATTTGGAAAGCTATCCTCGAAAATATTAAGCTTCTTTTTGCCGACGAGAACATGCTACTTAGTATGTACTTTCAATACGACAACGCCCTCCTGATATGTGTGGCAATTTTGATCGACAATCGACAAAACGAAAAACATAATAGAATATCATATAAACGACGACTGGAACACCATTTCAAAGGAGCGTTATTTCTGAGTTAAATTTAAGAAGAACATATTTTGTTTTATATTTAATAAACATGTTAGTTATACTATAAAACACTTCAGTTTTGACTACCAGTGTAAAGGGCTTAATTTATAAAATTGTTTTTGCGGTAAACTACTTATAATTTTTTTTTTAATGTAAATAGTACTTGAAATAAGTCTTTTAAATATTAAACCATGTACACCACAATTACATATTGATAGGGTAAAAATTAATTTCACTTACACTTTAGATAACTTACAGAGTTAACAATTTTTTACAAATACTTTAAATTATGTTAAGAAATTATTAACAATATACTTCTTCAATGCTGAATTTAATGTTTTTCAAACGAATTCACAAAATGTATCGATAATTTGAATATTTGGAATTTTTTTGTAGACATTTTTTGTTTTTGTTTATAGTTTTAATATGATTTCTTTCTTAATATTTTGTTTAACTTTTATTTTCTTACTATTTTCACTTAAAATAACTTTAATGTAGATGGCTAAAATTCCAGTTGACAACTAAAATGGTAACCAAAATAAATTGTATTGAACTGATATACACAAATATCAAACCCTTAAAAATAAAATAACATGTGAAATGTTCAAATGCCTATTGTTATGTGTATTGCTTGTATTGCTGTTGTTGTGAGGATATTAATAGTTGTAAGAAATTTTGCTAAAATAGTTTCAAAATATTTTTACATTTTAGTTTTTGTTTTGGCATTTTTCTTATGCTCTACTCTGCCATAGTCTAGTCATAAATATTGACAAAACATTCGAACATTTAAACCATAGAACGACGACAACGGCGACAACAACGACGACGAGGACGATAGCACTAATTGCATGTTAATGTTATGCTAGTGAATAATGGCACAAGGATAATAAAATATATAAATTATAAAAAATCCTGCCTACAATCACTTGCATTCAAACAGGTAAACAAGATTGAACACGCATTTACGAAAACGACTTTAAAACATATTAAAGAAATTCGTATACTTTAGCATTAATTTGCAACCACTCAGGCATAGACAAGTGGCGATAGAGACAGTAATATTGTTTGTCTTTGCATAACAAAGTAATTTTCTTAAATATTTTGAGACAAAATAAAATTTTATAAAAAATTATGTAAAAAATAAGCATATTGCTTAAAGGAATCTTTCACTAAAATATTGGGTACCATTTTTTCGGTATTTAAATTTAAAATTATTTAAAATAGGCTTAAAATTTGTTAAAACGTTAAGAGAAAAAATAATATCGACTTACCCCTCGACGTTGGATGATTCATTAAAATCGATAACGGACATTCATCATCATCTAAAATATACTCTGAACCGTCACTATTAACCTGTTAACAAAGAAATAGAAAATAAAGTGTAAATTAAATAGGAAGACCTTATATTCAACTCTATGCGAACCTGCACCAAACAATAATGCATGGGATCCGCTTTCTCCAAACCATATTTCGTTAACATTTCCCGAACCACGGCCTGGGCACAATCGCGTATCGATAATAACAAAGTTTTATAAGGCACATCTTGACATAAACTTTCACCATATATTTTTAAAGTACCACCCGTATCTGGGCCACCATCTCTCGAACGAAATTGTTGTAATTTCTTTTCTAGTTTTTGCTGGCGTCGACGTCTCATAACCGCTTCCGGATTGGAAATGGAACGTGTAAAGGACGTTTCAGGCAATTCCGTATAAAGTTTACCCGCTACTTGGGTTTCGTGTTCGGTACCATTTGAACCGTTGAGACCATTTGTATGACTATTTATGGTAGTATTCGTACCATCGCCTGTATTCAATTTGGCCAGTTTTTCTTTCTTTTTCTGTTCCTTTTTTTCACGTTTCGAGAGTTTTCTTTTGAAATTTATATCGGTTTGTTCGATGGGCTGGAAAACGAAAAAAAAAAAACAAGTTCAATTGCAATCAAAACTATTATTTATTGAAAATTTTACTTACGGTTGTCTTTTGATCAATATTTTTTAATAAAAATCTGCCTTCTCTATCATCAATGTGCCAATTTAGTTGTACTAATAGAGGCTTTTCGTCTGGATTTAATCGTCTTTCTTCACCATTGGCATGAACTTCATATAAAGCATAATTGGGTACGGATAACATACGCATATCAGGACGGAATTTTTCAATAAGTGTGTCTGGAAAAAAGGGGAGAATATTTTAAACATTTCTATGGAACATTCGTAAACACAAATAGAAACATAAAATAGAACTCAAAATTAATTCTAACATGTTTTAAGCTCTTCCAATAATTGTTTGGGAGATCTGTATTCCTGTAGTTACGTTCAACTAACGACATAGTAACGCCTAATTAATTGTGGGTGTTTTACACAGTCATATAATAATTTAAAATATTATTAATTTCTTTATTAATCATATATAGTACTATTCGATTTTATTATTATTTATTTATTTAAGGTCCCAACACTATAAGGTTATATAGGCCATTATATTTTAGATCATATACAATATTTTCTTATTACTAATTTTTATGATATGGTACAGGTTATGTATAAATGTGTGAAAAAGAAATTATAAATAACATTAATAATATAATACAATATATAGTACAATATGAGATGTATACTTAGATTTAAATCGAGTTATATAAATTAATTTCCATCAAAAAAATTTTAATGTTATTAAATTTGTTTTCTTTTGTAAGTGTTTCTATATCGACTATTTTGTGTTTCACTCTTTTTTAATGTAAAAGATTACGCTCATTAAAGATATGAAAAACATTTAGAACATTGCCACATCCACAAAGTGGAAGTTGAGTCCTCTCTATTATATGTTTATGGGAGAATAAGCAGTGGCCAATTTTCAGTCTATTTAATTTAATAAAATGAGATTTTGGTAATGATGTTCTCTTAAATTTAGGTTCAATATTCTTGTATATCCGATATAATTCAGATCGGTTACCATTGTTCCAAGAGTCATTCCAAATATCAGTTATGTATCTCTGAATCCATTGTTTATAATCTGAGGGTTGATACTTGAAATTTGCCGATACTATTTCTTTCAATGAATTTTTCGCAAAGAGATCTGCCTTATCATTTCCCGATATATTTAAGTGGATTGGTATCCACAAAAAATTTATTGTATTTTCCGGCAATTTCGTAAGAGATTCTCTTATTTGATTCACGATCATGTTACTACTAAAAGGATTCTGTAATCCCTCTAGAGCACTCTTACTGTCAGATATTATTAGAATTTTCCTATCAAAGTTGGGAATATTCTCAATACAAATTTTTATAGTAAGTAGTTCGGACGTGTATATGGAAGAGTAGTCTGGAATGCGGTTCGTGATGATAGTATAATTACTATAAATGGCAAATCCCGCTCTTTCATTCATTACAGAGCCATCTGTAACAAAATTATAATGGTCCGAGTATGTAGTGTTCATCAGTTCAAGATAATTCCGTTGTATCTCAGTAAATGTCATATTGCGCTTACTACATCTTGCAAGGGAGAAATCAATGCTAATGTTGGAAAAGCACCACGGTACAATGTTACACAATTTCTTATTCTCTATAATATTTGTCTCTATTATGTATTTCGAGGCTAGTTGGGATTTTATTTCTCTAGTATTTTCACTCAATTTATTTGCTTGAATTACACCAAATTTCGTTCCTTCTTTTAATCTGCCAACCAGAATAAAAGTTGGTCTATAACATTCACATCTGATTCAGGTTCCGAATTATCTTTAGTATCTGAATCTCCCCTGTGATTATGGATTACAAATAACTGTTGGTCAGTTTTGAGGGTTTCCAAATATATTGTTTTTATTCGTTTGAAAGACCTACTGATGCCATTATGTGTGCAATATAACATTGTTCGAATGGTTTTCCATGACCCTGGCTCATAAATCAGGCTAAATTTGACCGATGCCATAGATTATCTTGGATTTTAAGATTATTCGCCTACACCTTTGGCTTAACACAGGAAAAAGAGCTGATCTCATGATCTCAGTGGTTAGTTCACATTATCTTCAAGTGATTTTGACAGAAGTCAAAAACAAACGCTCATGTCTTTGCTATTATGTACTCTCCGTTTTCCAGGACTAGATGATGGTTACATTGAAAGATGAGAACTGATGAAAAATATCATTACCATGATAGGAACGTACATAAGTAGCTTGCTTAACGTAATCTTGAACAAATAATATCAAATTTCTTTTTTTTTTCTATATTGTAAATTCAATACACAGATACTACTACTAATAAGTATCGTATAACTTTCAATTTACGATTTCTTATGGAAAGTAGGTCATGACTAAACTACAAACTCTTCTAATTTATCATACTTCATGCGATTAGTAGACGTAAATACTTACCAATTACATCTGTAACAGTGGCATCAGAGGCAACACGTATACATTTTGTGGCGACCTTTTGACCAGCATCTTGAAAGTAAAAACGCATTACACCATGAAAAAGTAGATTCTGTTCAAAAAAAAAAGTGAAAACAATTATGGACACGTAAAATAATTTCAAACGAAATAATTTTTTTCTTTCTTTATACCTCATCTGGTTCGGAGAGGGCAAACAAATCTAAGCGATTTGCATTCCATTGTTGTATAACAGAACGTACAGCTTCACGATCCAACATTTTTTTGTTTGTCTCATGTGACATTCTTTGCATCCGCAGCGAAAAAAAATTTCCAAATTTTTTCCAAAAACTATTGCTTTTTTCTTTCCTTAAAGCAGCTCATGAAGGGAGGAAATCAGTAATATTTGTTGGGAAAAATGAAAAGTATGTTTGAAATTCGTTGAATTTACACCAAAGAAAAGAATCTGTAAGAGGAGAGAAAAACAAAAATGGGTTAAATAGCCAATTTTTTTCTTTTTGAATTTTGTAAGGAAAAAGTAATAAAAATTTTAATTACAACAAGAACAGTCTTTGGTCGTTGGATAAAGTCGAACAAGACGAATAAGATGTGTGTGTGTGTACATAAGTTTCAGTAATTTGGTGTTAAATTGCGCTTTTTTTCTTTTTTGCTGGGAGAACAACTTCCGTCTTAGTTTCTACTTCTTGTGAAATAATCACGCATCAATTTTTAACGAACAACAATAATAACAACAAGAGCAAAATGCATAATTATTGTTTATGTCCGTGGCAAAGTAAAGCAATTTTTATTGGATGATAACGTTAGAGAGCATGTTTATGAGTAGTTTTTTGCTTTGGATACCATTTCGTTTTGATTTCGGTTGTTCACCGATCTCTATGAAAATAAACAATTTGAATTATAAAATTCCTTTTTCTATATTGTATTTATGTTTGAGGAGCATTATCGAATGTGTATGTATACATAAATAAAAAAGTAAAAGAATTTCTTGTTTTTCTAAACATTTTATGATTAAATTTAGTTTACTTTAGTTATGATACTTTATACCATATTTATATATGACTAGCTGTACCCTGCGCGTGTTGCTGCGCCACCAACTAGAATAAATTTGAAGGAAATACATTACACGAATGTCCAATTAATTTTGAATCATTTTATTGATTTTGTTTCCCGTTGTCCTTATGATTCAGATGAACGGGCTTGAGTAGTACGCATTCGATCAGTTTCTAATCTCACTTTTCGTTGTTCAAGTGGTTCAAGCGAACGGGTCTCAGCGGCATATATTAGAAGATTTTCCAGTCTCAATGCTCGTCTGATTCTGAGGCTCGTAATGCTCTTTTCTTTCGTGCTTCAGGTGTAGAGCGACCAATTGCTTGTCATTCATTTTGAATAATTTTCAGTGGAAATTAATCGCACCAACCTCCGTCGACTCATACGCAACAACTTTGTTAAAGAATGCACAGTTTACGATTTAATTCATTTTGAGTAATTTTCAGAGGCGCCACCTATCGGATATTGGTCATACCAAATTAGAAACCTTCTTCGGCTCATGCGCAACAACTTTGCTAAAGATCATAACATGATCAAATGCACAGTTTACGGTATAATTCATTTTAAGTAATTTTCAGTGGCGCCACCTATCGGATATTGGTCATACCAACTTAGAAGCCTTCTTCGGCTCATGCGCAACAACTGTGCTAAAGATCATAACATGATCAAATGCACAGTTTACGGTATAATTCATTTTAAGTAATTTTCAGTGGCGCCACCCATCGGATATTGGTCATACCAAATTAGAAACCTTCTTCGACTCATGCGCAACAACTTTGCTAAAGATCATAACATGATCAAATGCACAGTTTACGATTTAATTGATTTTAAGTAATTTTCAGTGGCGCCCCCTGCCGGAAATTAGTCATACCAACTTAGAAATCTTTCCCGGCTCATGCGCAACAACTTTGCTAAAGATCCATTACATGATCAAATGCATAGTTTACGATTCTATAAGGTACATACAAACAAACAAATTGGATTTTGCCACGCCCCTCCGCCCACAGACCGGAAATTAAAAAAATCAGACTTCACAGTGTTACCCGCCTGAATATTCTGAAGATTCCCTGAAAATTTTATCAAAATCGGCCCAGCCGTTTTGGAGTCCATACGTTACATACATACACACATCCACTTTTATATATATAGATAGATTTAAACACCATTCGCAAGAAACGGTTCATCTTGTTGGGTTAGGTTAGGGTAGGTTCAGTTAAGTTTAAAATGGAAGATCCGATCCATCAATCCGTGTTCAGGGAAACGAGATAGGTTAGTTAACGGAGGCATTTCCGAATGATCGGAAATTTTAATTCTTCTATGAAAATGTTGCTTTTTCCACTTAAATGGAAATATTTCAAAAAAATTTTGATTGAGGATTTATAGATAATTAGAAAAGCTTTTAAACAATATATGATACTTGGCATTTTTTATTTACATAACATACATACATAATTGGTCATTAGAACCCTTCAGTCAGGATTACGAGACCTAGCTGCTCACACCACTTATGTTGTGTGCGTTAATTTTTATACATGAGTGGCGGGACCTACAGTTTAAAGTCGACTCCGAACGACAGTTTTTTGAGAAGCTTTTCATGACAATTTTAATACTCTCAGAGTTTTTGCCAGAAATCTGCTGAGAGGAAGTCGCCGAAGAAATATTTTCATAATTTCGTTTTGATGTCTGACCTGGGATTCGAACTCGGGCCTTCAGTCCAATAAGCCAACACACTACCTACTAGACTACAGCGACTTCAATATTTAATATTTTTAAAACAAAAAAGGAAAACAATATTAACGAATTTCATCTCAAACGCATACTTGGACAGTCAAAGAAAAGGAAATGTTTTAACACTTGGAAGCAAAAACTTTTTTATTACTGCTTCCAAACGTAGGGGCATCGACTGCACGAGATGGGCATAAAATTCCGGGGTTATGTTGTTCCATTCTCGTATAATTCCTTGTTTCAACTGCTCCACTGTGCTGATACTAGATTTATAGAGCTTACGGACAAGTTTTTTCTAAACATGGTCAATAATGTTGAGATCAGATGCCCGTGTTTGGAGTAGTTTCGAACAATTATGCATAAGCTATAGTTTCGCAACGTGCTTTGGATCTTTGTCCTGGTAGAAACAAATGTGTCCAATTTTTTTAATTTATCGCTACGTTGCTTTACATTTTG
Source organism: Sarcophaga caerulescens (assembly GCA_927399465.1). Taxonomy (NCBI): domain Eukaryota; kingdom Metazoa; phylum Arthropoda; class Insecta; order Diptera; family Sarcophagidae; genus Sarcophaga; species Sarcophaga caerulescens. The sequence goes on along the minus strand of OV656872.1, from coordinate 138,267,140 downwards.
TTTTAAAACGCCTAAATATTAGAATGAATTCATTTTACGGTCTATATAATTAACAGATCCTGTTCCTGCACTGGAAACATGCTTGAAAATAATAAGTACAATAAGTAAATAATAAATAATAAGTACACCTATCCCCCGATTTACACGGTGCTTTTTTTACACGATTTCGCTTTTACACGGGTCGAGATATCAATAAATGCTTAGCTCAATATGAGGAGGTCTATAAGGATTTAAACAAAAACCAAAGGCAAATGTTAATTACGGATTTCATTACGGAGTCTCGCCAATATAAAATCGTTTCTAATCCATCTAACACCGAAACAGAATCGCATAAAGTATTATCGAGTGATGAAAGTGACATCATACCAATCAAGAAGAAAATGTCATATCCTATGACAGTGATAACAGTACATAATTAAATTTTTGGTAAAATTTTTTAAATATTTATATTTCTGGTTTCTGTATGTAAAATGAATAACATATCCATATACAGGAGTACACTTTTATATATTTGTATTTTAATGAATAGATAGCTACTTTTATGTTTTTCAAAATAAACATGCGTACATATTTGCTATTTACTTTTATTTTACGTTGAAATAAATGACTGAATTATGTCTGTTTTAGTTTGTTTTCGATTTACACGGTTTTACATAGCGAAATCTGCGATTTCGGTTTACACGGTTTTCTAAGGAACCTATCCTCAGTGTAAATCGGGGGATAGGTGTATTGTTAGGCAAAAACTTAGTATTTGGCTTACGCTAACGTTATTATGTGCATTGGTTGCATGGATGAAGAGAGCTGCTCTCGTACCCGTCTTAATTTTAGACCTGTCCGTGAAGATAGCACAGCCAAATCATAAATATATTAAGAGGTAATTGAAATCCTAACTTTTGCCACTAAACGCAGTTAGTCAGTCTCGACCAAGATAGTTAAGTGTGCGTCTATTTGAACTGTTGTAAATTGTTGTGTTTATTTCTTGTAATAGTTTGTAACTTTGTAATTCCAAATATCTATAATTTATAAAGAAATTTTTAGAAAATTTCAATATTTATAATTCGGGAGTGGCTATTAAATTAGTTACAGTAAAATTCCAATCATTAAACATTTATTTACTGCGGAATTCCTTTATTTAAGCCAGGCTGGCACAAACATACATTCGAAGAAACTCAAAGCGGAACTATGCTTGAGGTTACATACAGCAAATACACTGTAAATGAAAACTTTTTAAATGAAGTTATCAAAGAGGGGTAACAAAACATATGAAATTGAAGAAATTTCAATTGTTAATTCTTTGGACAACTTCTTAAACAAATTGTTAAAGAAATTAAAAAAAAAACAAAAAAAGAAAGAGCAATGAAAAGAAAAATAAAAACAAACTAAAAAGTAATCATTAAAGCAGAGATAAATAGTAAACGAGTGAGTATAAGACATGGTTACGCTTTGTTGATTATTGTCAGTTACAAAAAGCCAACAAAATTTTCTATAGAGAGACAAGAATCATTGTCGACAACCATCTGCCTTACCGACTGACTGACAATCGTGGTAGAGAGGTAATGCTAGTGGTAGTGGTGTTGGTGGTGGTTTTAGTTAAGCCAAGTTTCTGTTGCTAAACAATGAAAGTTGAGTTTTAAAGGAAAATGCGTTAAATTAACTAACAAAAGTTGACGACATTTAGACAATATCAGTTGGTTGATTTTAAGTCAAGCAGAACGTTTGAACTCCAAGTAAGCAAGGCATACAAAAAAAAAAAAAAAAAAAAAAAAAAAATTGAAATGTATTTTAAATAAAAGCTCGACTTAATAAAAGAAATTCTAGGAATAAAAATAATTCTGAATTAAAGGTCTACATAAGATAATGGTAGTAGAGTTTATAACAGTTTTAATGGGAAAATAATTGCTTTCCTAACTATGGCTGCTTTAAATCATTTTCGACATCCAAATGTAGTTGTAATTGTTATTCTCTTTTATTTTGTGAATTCCTAATATTAAACCGGAAAATATTGCTTAAAAAAATATTATTTTATGTGCTGTTATATGTTCTTTAGAAAACGTGATTATTCTTTAAAATTACATCTTAATTTTTTATTTTCTCTTGTGTATGTATGTCCCTTCCTTTTTTTTTTTCAAGTGGCGTGTTGTAATCGGCTTAAAATAATTTCAACTATCAGAACAAGACTCAGAAGAAAAAAAACTGATTTATTTGTTGCCTTTTTTGGTATATTTTTGTTTTTCTATGTTGTTATTGAAATGGTATAAGTCAGCGTTTTAAAAATTTCAACTGTAACCTTTTTGGTTGTTTTACCCTTTATTAGTGTCAAAAGTCATTTATTGTGTATGCTAATTGGATTATTAAAGCAAAACATAATAGAAGAAAGGCTAAAATCAGTCTAGTACAATTGTACGGTGTCCTATTCCGATAATGTATTCTAGATTAAACAAATGTTATGCTTTCCTAAAAATTGGTCATTGCAAAACTTTAGTCATGTATGTATACAACTTAGCAGCTACTCACTGCACTTAGGTTAGGTTAGGTCGGAGTGGTAGCTCTGATGTCACAAAGCTCACTTGAGCACGCATAGCGGCCCGTTGTGATGCCACGGGTGAACGCAGCCCCTGTACTGACCAAGTTCCACCACAATCAGGGAAAAGGAAGAAGTTGGTCAGCGCAAGGGCTGCACAACGGAAGCACGACTACCCCGCACTGGAAAACCAGCCAGAAAGTTTGATGAACGAAGCTATATCCTTGATATCAATGGATGATAGCTCCGTTAAGCTAACAAGGAATGGGGAGCCAAATAACCTATATCTACACCTAGCAAGAGACGGGCACTGGCAAAGAAAGTGAATAACAGTCTCCTCTTCCTCAGAGGACCTGCATCCACGGCAGAAGTCGTTAAAAGGGAGCATCATTCTTTCCGCGTATCTACCCATGACGCAATGACCCGTAAGCACGGTCACTGTAGTCGAGATGACGTCACGACCAAGACCAAGTAATTGGTTGGTACTCCACCTAAGTTGGGTGTGTTAATCTTATCCATGAGTGGCGGGATCTACAGTTTAAAGTCGACTCCGAACGACAGAAACTTTTTCATGACAATTTTATTTACTCTCAGGGCCATTATTACAACTTGCCTTTAAACTTGGGTTTAGCTAAAGGTACCTTTAGCTAAAGGAAACTGTAAAGTTACCTTTAACTTATTTTCGTTATTACAACTTACAGATAAAATAAATTTAACATTTTCAAAATATGGCAGTGCCGGAGCAATGTCGATAAAACTGCTCAATTAAACAAGTTTTTTTTTTAACGCAGTGGCAACGAGGGGCTTCGTTTTATTTGTTGTATATGCTCATTTTGTTTAAATTTGAAGTTGCCAAATTGAAAATAGTATATGATATGGTAAGTTCAAACATAAACTTCGATCACTTCTATCTTATTGGGTACTCATAATAATGTAAAAAAAAATTATCTGCCCGTTAAAATCCTGCCTTTAGTTAACGGCAAGTTGTAATAATGGCCCTCAGAGGTTTTGCCAGAAATCTGCTGAGAGGAAGTCGCCAAAGAAATAGTTTTTTTCATATATTTCCTATTGTTTGGTATCTTTGGCTTGGGGTTTAAATCATGGAATCACGTCTAACAAGACAATACACTTCCAACTAGACTACGGCGACTTCTTAGCTTAACGTCGTCTAGTAGGTAATGTGTGGGCTTACTAGACGAAAGCCGGTGAGTCCAAATATCAGCACTGATATCACGAAAAAAGAAATTTAAGAAAAAGTTTCTTCCAGTGATCTCCTCTCAGCAGTGTTCTGGCAAAAGCTCTGAGAGTAAAAAATTTCCACAGAAAAGCATGTCAGATCAGTCGTTCGGAGTCGATGTTAATCTACAGTTCGCTGCTCATGGATAAAATTATCAGACAGCTGGGAAACTACGTCGTGGGTGGTAATGATCAATTAAGTAAGCAAGATTACCGATACGAGTATACTGTAAGTATGCTCAAAGTTTTAGATACACAATATTACACACTATTGACAGTAATTTTAACAAATCATATGTTGGGAGCACAGTTTATTTGATTCGACTGTAATATCTGTATATCAGGATTTGATTGCAAATTTCTGAATTGAGTTTTCTTCTCAAAAATATTCACCCTTATTCTGGTTGTCGTCGTCGTCATCGCCGTCGTCGTCGTTACCAAAAATGATGTCGATAAAATCAGAGTCGACACAACACAATATCGACGACGTATTGACTCACAGAATACCAAGTGTGTGTCCGACAGTCATCTATAACTGTCAATAACGACAAACAGAATACCAATTTTAAACTGTCGACGCAAGACGACGTCGACGACGACAACCAAAATAAGGGTGATGTTTTTAAACAATTTTACATTATGAAAGCTTTAAGTGTAGTGCATTAAAATGTCGTTCTTAACCAGTTTTTATGTTGTTATTAATTTAACTTTTCTTTGTCCCATAAAATCAATAATATTTCAATACTACAGTGAATACTTGAGCACACGTTAATTTGACAGTACTTTGATTAATTCCAAATTAATAAAATTAAATAACTTGTCAATATTAAACTATCATAGCTTATATTTAAGCCGATATAAAGACCTTTTGTATATTAAATAACCGTTATTAAATCTAACTAGCCATTGCCAATTTCATTTGCATTACACGCAATAAATAAATGGCGAACATATGAATCATTTGATTCCATTGTTATCATGACGTTTCTTTTTTTCTTTTTTCGTAGATAGCACTGATAAAAAAATAATAATTTTTGTTGCAAAAACAAAACAAACAAAAAAAAACCAAAAGAGTTGAATAAACTTTAAGCGGATGAGTGTTAATAAAAAAAAAAATAAAATTAATTTTCCTTTTTCCCTGCAACTGTTTATAAAAGGAAAAATGTCATCATCACGCACGAAACTTTTGTTTGTTTATAATGTTTTTTTTATTCTTCTTTATTTTTTTTATTTTTATTATTTATACTGTTAAATATTTAATTTGTTTCAGTAACCAGTTTAGCAACAAATAAACACACACCGGAGAGACAATAACAAGGCATTTAATTTATCATATTCACAGTCATTTTTTTTTTATTTATTTCATTTCGTAATTTAAAATTTTTCCTAGACACGCAAAACAGCGGAATCTTAGCCGCATGCACCGCAAAGTTGCTCCATAACAATAAAAATTTGCAATTATTCCAAAAAAATAATAAATCAGTTAAAAACATGGATTTAATTGTTCTTTTTAAAAGAACGATTGAATCACAAACTCCGATTTATTTTCAAATAAGTGAAAAACCGTCTGAGATGCATGCTAAAAAAGATAGAAGTGGAATCATTGAATTGATGCATTGACACATTCAGACAATGTAGAGAAACAATTTAATGAGGGCTATGTAATTAGGCAAAAAATTTATTGTTTTAATAAAAATTGTTAAAAAAAATGCCGTAGAACATCAGGGCATAAAGTCTAAATTTGTAATTTCACTAGAGAAAAATCATTGAAAAACACAGTTTTGCATAGAGTAACCGTGAGCACAACATAAATACTGTGAAGATTACGTTACATGTCGTACACCCGTTCTTGCACACTGATCAAAGGACAACTTTGGCTAGATAGATTAAAGCAGTTGTCGAACACAAGAATAGCCGCACTTAGGCGACGTAGGGCTTATTGTAATATCGCAATTCCCCTAACACTAGAACCGTCTGGAGCTTCTAACAAAGCTATTTAGACTCCCAGTATCCATCCTCTACAGATTAGAGGGATTATCTGTATAATAGAACACAAGACGTTTCTTTCTGCTACGATACAACGTTTTGTATGTTCGAATTTGTGAAGAGAACAATTACGTCATCTTCTTTATCTCTGCAGTTCTTGTAGAAAGCATTGGTCATATGGGAGAGACTAAAGCATGAGTACCCAGAATGCAATGCCCAGAAATGACTCCGATAGGTACGTTTGATATACTCACAGTGCGCCTATTACCTAGCCTTGGTCAGGTTAGCTGCGCTAACTTCTCCATATACGAAGCCAAGTAGTGTTCATGTTATCCGTTGCTAAATTGCAGCAATATTTATAAAGTTAATAAATACAATCGCGCTGCATAGGTCTCTCATATATTGCCGTACAAAATATACTTAATTTTTATCTAATAATAACACGGTGCGACAATGAAAATACACCCGAGTAACTACATAGTCTACGTTATTCAGTTAGTTGAGTAGAACTCAAAAATAACTTTTTTATATTTCTCGAACGCTCCAAACTTGTTTTATTTGACAAAAACTGTTTTTTTCTACTTTACATACAAATTTCTGGATTACTCAAACATTTCCGATCCGATTTCTAAAATTTAAATCTTGTTAGAAAGGGGAGAGATGGACCTTTAAAACGGTATACACATATCTATTATTCGACTTAATATGCTATGAGATTTGATAAGGTAAACTTGGAAAATTCAAATTTTTTTCATATTTTTTCAAGTTTGTCCATTCATATTAGCAAACTTTAATAAAAAAAATATAGGATAAGTGATAATATTCTTAAAGTCTGTTCTCTTGTGAAGAGATTGAGTCATCATTTGATCAAATCGGACAAAAATTACCGTAGTTATTATTTAAAGAGTCTAACAGCCGAGTGATATTTTTTATATATGTCATCTCATCAAATGAACTTTTAGTTCAAAAATTTTCAGAATTTTTGTTGGATCTTGATTGTTTATCACAAAATGTGTCAATTTCACGTTTGCACGACTATCAGAAGTCGGCTAATGTTTGTGTTTTTTGTAAATATTATTATTTGCCTTTGAGCAAACATTGGCCAACTTCTGGTGGTCGCTCAAACGTGAAATTGACACATTTTGTGATAAACAATCAAGATCCATCAAAAATTCTGAAATTTTTTGAACTAAAAGTTCAGGGGTTCGAGAAATATAAAAAAAATTTTTTTTTGAGATCTACTCAACAAAACTCACAACCTACACTATGTCATTAGTCGGGTGTATTTAATTTTTATTTTATTTTGTCGCATAGTGTAATTAATACAGCGTCATTTTCTAAATCAGATCTCAAGGACAATGGCATTATACGTAATTATATTCTGTAAAGTTTTGCATATAAATTTTAGTTTTGGACACCGTATGCAAACAATATTTTTTAGTCAACGAATGTTTGTTTACTGCTTCCATTGGACCGCGACATGTGTCGCTTCTATAAAAGGGAATTTGATTGCAGATGATAGTAACAGATATTGTAGAAGTCGCCGTAGTCTAGTAGGTAGTGTGTTGGCTTATTAGACTGAAGGCCCGAGTTCGAATCCCAGGTCAGACATCAAAACGAAAATATGAAAATATTTCTTCGGCGACTTCCTCTCAGCAGATTTCTGGCAAAAACTCTGAGAGTAAATAAAATTGCCATGAAAAGCTTCTCAAAAAAAAAAAAAAAACTGTCGTTCGGAGTCGACTTTAAACTGTAGGTCCCGCCACTCATGTATAAAATTAACGCACACAACATAAGTGGTGTGAGAAGCTAGGTCGTAATCCTGACTGAAGGGTTGTAATGACCAATTATGTATGTAGTAACAGATATTGTTATAAAAAGAAAAAAAAGGTTGTTGAATTAATTCTCTTGAAGGAAAATTATTTATCGTGTTCCTCTCAATTGTCTGACTAAAATTGAAAAATTATTATCCGAACTGAAGAGCCTTTATTCTTTTGCACTAAGGAGCCATATCCCTTCAGTATATCTTACGTTAGTTTTTATTTGCTCTTTTAATACATTTAGTTCGCGAACTAGGGAACAGAATTAATATACTCAATGAGGTAAGATGATAAGCTAATTAGTTCATCTTAGCAAATGTTAATTAATAGTGTATTTATAATTGCTTTGCTTTAATATCATATTCAAAATAATAATCACCCTTATTCTGGTTGTCGTCGTCGTCGTCGTTACCAAAAATGATGTCGATAAAATCAGAGTCGACACAACACAATATCGACGGCGTATTGACTCACAGAATACCAAATGTGTGTCGACAGTCATCTATAACTGTCAATAACGACAAACAGAATACCAATTTTAAACTGTTGACGCAAGACGACGTCGACGACGACAACCAGAATAAGGGTGAATATAATTACTTTCTAATACAGATGAATCTTAGTTACTAGATTTTAATTGATGTCACTAATAAATTACGAAATAGAAACCAGTCCAATAGACTCATTTGCTATAAAAAATATCTAAAAAAACAAAAAAAAAAAAGAAATTAAAGGAAAAAATGCAACTTTCACAACAATGGATCGAATTAAAACTCAGGCAGAGTGACATTGGCAAAACGACGACTTGTTAGTGCAGCATAAAACAATAAAGTAATTGCAGCAAGTGTTGCAATAATAACAGACGCCAGACAGCAAATGCAGGCACAGGCGAAGAGTAATAAGAATAGAAAAATAATCAAGTAATTATCTAATCTAGGGTACTAGTAAACTGCTAAATGAAAATTTTGATAAAACACAATTGTTTTCGCATGCCTTCGCCTTTTTACACAAATGACATGTATATTGATTTACAACACATAACAATAATTTTACTGATTAATAGGACGTGTAAGTTTCCTTTGACAGTGATTTTGGTTTCAATACATGTCAGAACTATTAATTCAAAAGCAAATATCTTCGCCTTCTTTAATTAAAATTCTCTCTATTCAGTCTACTGCTTCGAACGTTCCTAGCGTCAGTGTAAGAGTCGATGCGGAAACTATTGAAACATCTTGAGAATGCTATTTTTTCGATTGTGAACAAACACGTGACCAAAATAGCTCACAGTCTTCTTAACATCAAATTTTTAGTCAACGTATAATACTTTTTAAAATTCATATTTCCATAAAGATCACAGCTGTTGTCGACGTTCAACCAATATCCTTTGGCTAATCTTATTAAAATTTGGATAACCGAATGGGTTCGTTTTGTAGCACGTTCAAACTCTCCCTTCCAAAAGATAAAACAATATCTTTGTCCTATGGATTCAAACAAAATAAATTTCTTATAGATGAACATGAACATAATTTTTGTGTAGCACTGTGAACACGATTATTTCAAAATTATCAAAGAGGACTATGACCTAAAAAACTTGAAAATTTTACTGTTTACCTACATTACTGTTATTGTTTATAATTTTTTTTTTTTATTTTATCATGATTCATGAAAAAATTTAAAAATTAAAAATTATTTCCTATTTTTTTTATTTTTTTTTTTTTTTGGTAAATAAAACTTGTATGTTTTGTATTATTTTTTTACTTTTTACTAGAAATGAGAAGAAGAAAAAATAAAACTTAAAAAAAAGAATTGTATAAAATTAAACATATTCCGTACGGAAAATTGGATTAAATTTGTTTTACTTTTACCTTTTCGCTTGAAATTATTTTTTATTTTTGTTTTTTTTTCCATACTCTGAGACCTTGATTTGCGTCGTCAAAGGGCACTAAAGAGATGATACGCCATAGATAAAGCCACAAGTCAAATGTTTGTAACTCGTTTGACCAAGGATATCATTCTTATGAATCTTTTAATAATGTTTAGCCTGTATACATACGCACACTTGATTTATTGACCATAACAACAGTATAGACAGGTTTACAGCCTAGCTCAACGCTGTGTGTGTTAATTTTAGCTAAAAACAGTGAGCTTAACGTCGCCTCTTTACGACTAATTTCAGAAACTCCTGAAAAGTATTTTCCAGAAGACTACCTGTTTACATATTTCTTTTGTAAGATGCCAGAGATGAGGTTCGAAGTCAGCGTTCTCGTTTACTAAGCAAAAAGACTCCCCCCGAATTAAAAAAAATACAAATTAATAAAAGTGATAAATATTTCATATTACAAGCGTGTAATGATATTCTAATATGAGTCTTATAATCAGGGTCTGTTTCTTACTGAACTTTATTGGTCATTGCAACACTTCAGTCAGGATTACGACCTAGCTTCTCACACCACTTATGTCGTGTGGGTTAACTTTATACATGAGTGGCGGGACCTACAGTTTAAAATCGACTCCGAACGACAGATTTTTGAGAAACTTTTCATGTTTATTTTATTTACTCTCAGAGTTTTTACCAGAAATCTGCTGAGATGAAGTCACCGAAGAAATATTTTCATATTTTCTTTTTGATGTCTGACCTGGGGTTTGAACTCGGGCCTTCAGTCTAATAAGCCAACACACTACCTACTAGACTACGGCGACTTCAGGGTCTGTTTCTTACTTAACTTAATTGGTCATTACAACCCTTTGGTCAGGATTACAACCGAGCTTCCCCATCACGGGCTTGCGTCTAATCAGTCAACATACTTCCTAATAGACAACGGCCTATGCATCAGTTTGGTTTATCTTGTCTTCGTTTTTGTTTATAATAAAGTTGTTAAGTTTCTGTTGCTTTTTTACCAATTTATTTTGCATATAAATTTACTAATAGTAATTGCCCCCGGTGGCGTAGAATAGCAGTAAAAATGCTTGAGTATAAGCCCAAACAATCCAGTTTGAAATACGGGAGAAAACAATAAAATATTCAATAATGGCTTATGGATTGTAAATAATTTATTCAAAAAGCCACTTTATCATCTGACTCCTCTAGAGATAATAAATTTAACAACGAAGGTCAGGTATTGAGTTAAAAAAAACTACAGACCAGGGAGCATTTTTGTTCTATTACAGTTAATATAACCAGAGGTGGTTGTTTCTATGATACAAGAATACATTTTAAAAGTCAGGACGTTAGGGTCTCACATAATGTCCTACATATAGAACGGTTTTCGGCTTCCGTCTCAATAAAATGGCAGAACAGTGGTATTTCGGTAAACTGCAGACTGAATAAATTACCTGGACGTGGCAGACATATTTTCGAGCGAATTCTCTAACACATTCATCAACATCGTATGGGAGGCTTCAAATTCGGACGAATAACTCAGCAAGGATAGATAGAGAACGCACAGAGTTTGCTAAAAGTCCAAAGTATCTCACTCAACGTTGTTTTTAAAGTCATTACTAGATAGTACATTATGGGCAAAGCACATTGGTTTGGGCCAACGACTTTTGCAGAACTAGACCTGTATTAAATCGTAGGTGAACGAGATGCCTGGGCTTCTAAAACACAGATGATCTCAGTGACCTGACGTGAATTGACACTGGAAGACTAAGCGGCGTTGTCAAGAGCTATGACTAGGAGAAAAGAATCACTGTGACATCACAATGGGCCATACTTTAGGTTGACAGCCACTTTGTCCCACCTACCAAGCCTTAATTGAATACATTACATGTAACGCCTCAGAAGGAAATAATAAGGACACACAAGCAAACCGTAACAAACCAAACCGAACCGATCAAACTTAAAAAAAGATCAACTCAAAACGAAACATTGCTAATCGGGGCCTTAGTGTAAATTGTTTTTATTTTCTTAGTTTTTAACCATGTGAATTTAAAAACTACAAAGCAATACACGTAAATAAAAGAAGAAGAAAAAGAACAGAGTAAATATATTTTACATGCCACAACATGTATTCCCCCTCAAAATACCAACAACCGTAGTTCAAACAAATTGTAAACAATTGTTGGCACTTTTTTCTCTTTTCTTTTTGTACTTTGTGTAAAAAAAAATGGTACAAAAAATATCGAAAAAATACTGCCCACATAAGAATTTTTTGCTTTACTGAACAGCTTTATTAAAGAAGAATTGATAAAAAAAAAAATTTTTTCATTGAAATAAAAAGAGCGTGCAACTTGAAACTGAAATTTGAGCTCCGTACAAAGTATTGCATGCGAATGTGAGGAATCAATAACCAAACGAAACTCAATGAAGAAACTACAATAAATTCACTTCAAACTCATTAAAAAGTAGATTTACGGGACGAAGTGTAGAAAAAATTTTCTGAAAGAAATTGAAAGTTTTAAATTCTTATTCTAGAAATACATACCAAGAAATACATCCACCGGAAAATTGCTATGGGGAATGAATTTTTGTTCTGGGAAAATTTTTCATCATTTCTATTCTTCTTACAAATATAATAAACGGAAACCGATTTAGATGATGATAGAGATACGTTAGGGAGACCTTTAAATGTAAAATGTTACAGCCAACTAACTCTGGTAATTCTGCTACTGCTTATTGGGTGGGTTCTTGTAATTCTGTTGCCAAAGATATAACACAATATTTAAATATTTTGTATTTTGGGTGTATGGATAACAATTCCTTAAAGCCTAAAGTAGCTTCATTCCAACTCCATTCAAGGTAGTAGATCAGCCGATTAAGTAATGTATGGAACTCAACTTCACTTTCGCAGTGTTAAACTCTTAATGCCTTGCTCTTAATGTCAATGTAAATGCAAACCTAGAAGTGTTTATAAATCCATTTTTTCCATAACCAAAATAAATTTTCAAACCAAAGGTTAATTCTATCAGCAGAGTGGTGACTTAGAACAACATCATGTACATCATGCACATGTTTTCGTTCTTTCGCTGGTTACTTATGCTTCTGATCTCTTGGTGATATAGTAAGTAGTGTGATAATCTCTCATTAAAGCAGGTTGTTTATTCTTTCATTCCCACCAGTCTCTGCTATAAATTGGGGGATTATAACGGGTTTAGAGTAAACTAACATCGCTCAAATATACGTCGCAATTTCTCTTAGTGGGGCGCATTTGTAATGCCCAATTTTACCCATGACATTGGTTATGCTGGCTTTGAAGATCGCTGTGTTTTGGAAACACCACAAGAAAAAGTCTGACGGAATTAGAACGCACGATCTTGGTTCTCATTATCTCCTTGTGAGATAACTACGTTCTCAAGGCACTCGAGTAGAATATCCAATGTAGCAGATTGTGTCGTCCTGTTATCCTGTTGGTATCCATGTCATGCAATTTAGAAAAAGTTGGTAATCATCGACCTATAGTGCTCGCTATTTACCGTGATGGCCTGGCCAACGTTAGCTTTTCAAGTTGCATTGTACACTCTTTTGAATCTCAGTGATGGCAGGCGTGACCAACGTTAGCATGATGCATTGTACGCTCTTTTGAATCTCTAATTTGTTCTAAGCCTAGTACACAAATTTCTTTAATATTCGTACTATTCCCATATCTATTCAATTTCTGAACGTCTTCTAAGCTTGATGATTTAAAAATCGTGAATTTGCTAGAACTGTGAGGCTCGGGCCTCAATTTAAAGTAGCATAACTCGTTTTTTAAAGACTTAAAATACCTTTTATAAGATAAATATTAACTTAAGAATAATATTTGATCCTTTAAATATTATGTTGTTGTGTTGCTTCTGAATGGGTTAATAATAAAAAATCTGGGATACTGTTTACATTGTATAACGGCTGATTTTTGCGCTGACAATGTCAAAAATATTTACTAGCGTTTGGCATTTCATCATGAATAGATTAAAAGAGGATAGAAATTTATTTCATTTATTATGTCCATTTTATGGCTACTCAAACTGTTGAGGCAAAATTTCGATATTAATCCGGCCAGTGTCAATATCCTCACTATTAAATCACCTAAAACTTTTTACATAACAACTTTTGTATAAAAACATACAAAATACAGCTGTTGGAAGAACTAACGTCAGATCACGTACCATAACGTCGTTTGTTTGACGATTTGGTTTTAGGACAATTAAATGAAGATCCATTTTTCTAACGAAAAATATCTCTAAGATCGCAAAGGAGAGGAAAAAGCATTCCAAGAGCTGAAATATGCACAGTTTGGTGCGGACATTATTTTATCGTACTTTTCCAGGAACGATGAAATTCAAAACATTATAGTCTATTGAGCAATGTAAGGAGGACGTACCATGCGATGACAACCGATTTTATTTTGCTCAAAATTGAAGAATTGAAATTGACTGATATATGATTTCAACAAGACCATTTTGTCGCATAGTATAATTTTTTTTTTAATGCTTTGGAATGCTTGCTTTTTCTCTATTAATAAAAAATGTTTTTTTTTTTTATTTTTATTTATCTAAAAACATGGTCTAATTTTTAAGCCAAAGATAGATACCTTTACGATCTTTTAATAAAAAAATGGATTTTTTTATTTTATTTTTATTTATCTAAAATTATTAAGCCAAAGCTAGATAGCTTTACATATGTATGTTGATAAAATGAAAATCAAAATAACGTATATTACTAAGACTTTTCTATGACTGTAAATAAATCAATTCTCTCAATTTATTTTCTCTCTCTTACTCACTAATACACAACCAAAAATTTTTTTGGTAAACTCTGATGTAGAGCCTGTGTTTCAAACCCCAGCTCAGACATCTCGAAATACGAAAAATATTTCTTTTGGCAACTTTTTTCAGTAGTCTTCTGGCAAAAACTCTGATAGCAAATAAATTGCCATGAAAAATTGTTGAAATCTGTCATTCGGTGGATAATACTAACACACATAATACGGGTGGTGTGAGAAGCTAGTTTGTAAACCTGATTAAAGCAGGTTTGTAATGACCAATTAAGTAAAATAAATAAAAATAAAAGTAAGGATAGAAGATAGATATTATGCATTTAAACTTATCGTTAACTTGTCACAAAGGATTGCAAATATAACAACTTATATTTTAAAAAATTCTACACACAAGTTTTGAAACAATAGAACTGAATAACAATTCTAAATGCCGTATGTATTTGTGATATACATATTTTGCAATAATGTTTTATTTTTTTAAAATATTCAAATTTCTATCACTTGTGTCAATATTTTTTTTTCTTTATTGATTTTTATATTTGTTATATATTTTCTATATTTCGTATATTAGATAACAAAACAAAAGGCATATAATTTACTTGACATCAACACTAATTGTCTGTCTATTCACCTATGGAACGAAATATTCCAGTTTCAAATTTATTTACCTAAAACAACTAGTAAAAGTTTTGAAAAAAATATTAAATAACCATGACATGATATTGAAATTCATACACAGAGAGCAACAATAAAAAGTTGACATACATTTATCAAGAGCTAAATAACAACAACAATAACAAAAAATTGTAGAATATTTTACAAATTCAATTGAAAATGACATAAAAAACAATAAAAATTTAATTGTGGTGATCATAGGAATGAAGAATGAACATTTGAACGTACGAATGAATGAATAAATGCAGAGATGGTTGGATCAGTGGCAAGTCAATTTAAAAATACATAAAAACTATCTAATGAATGAATATAAATATTTGATTTAAAGTAAATATTTGTTATTGTGTGTTCGATTGTTGTTATTTACAACCAAATTTGTCTTCGTGATTATTTTGTTTAATTAAGTTTGAAAAACTAAAATAATTACAAGTTACCCCAGTTTAACAACTCATTAGAGTCGTTTATTTTTTATCGTTAAATTTGTAATTCTCCCATAAGAGTAAAATGTTTGATTTGATTTGCAACTTTAATTAAAATAAATTATTTCTTATTTTGTTTCTTTTTCTTTTCTTAGTTTTTTTTTTTTTTTTTTTTTGAAATCATATTTAGCAGTGAAAGTTAATTTTCTTTACATTTTTATTGTATTTAATAATTTCCGCCAAAACTGTCTTCAGATGAAAATAGCAAATCATACAGGAAAACCATAAAAGATGGCGTAGAAAAGTTGTATGTGCTAATTTTTTAAAGAAATATTATTTATTTTTTGTTATTAACCCATTCAGAAACAACACAACAACACAAAATTTAAAGTTAATATTTACCATATAAAAGGTGTTTTAAGCCTTTAAAAAACGAGTTATGGTACTT
Organism: Sarcophaga caerulescens; assembly: GCA_927399465.1. Taxonomy (NCBI): domain Eukaryota; kingdom Metazoa; phylum Arthropoda; class Insecta; order Diptera; family Sarcophagidae; genus Sarcophaga; species Sarcophaga caerulescens. The sequence goes on along the minus strand of OV656872.1, from coordinate 138,251,340 downwards.
TAAACTAAGGCCCGAGTTTTTTTTTCTTGAATGGAAGGAGACCACAGTTATAGCCAATTTACGATTTTTAAATCATCAAGCTTAGAAGACATTCAGAAATTGAATAGATGTGGGAATATTACGAATATTAAAGAAATTTGTGCACTAGGCTTAGAACAAATTAGAGATTCAAAAGAGCGTACAATACATCTTGAAAAACTAACGTTGGCCAGGCCGGCCATCACTGAGATTCAAAAGAGCGTACAAATACATCTTGAAAAGCTAACGTTGGCCACGCCGGCCATCACTGAGATTCAAAAGAGTGTACAATGCATCTTGAAAAGCTAACGTTGGCCAGGCCATCACTGTAAATGGCGCGCACTATAGGTCGATGATTACCAACTTTTTCTGAATTGGATGACGTGGATACCAACAGGATAACAGGAGAACGTGTTTATCTCTCGTGGAGATAATGAGAACCAAGATCGTACGATCTGATTCCGTTAGACTTTTTCTCGTGGTGTTTCCGAAACATAGCGATCTTCAAATGCGCCCCACCCAGAGATGTCGCAAAGTATATCTCAACGATGTTAGTTTACTCTAAACGCGTTATAATCTGGTGGGAACGAAAGAATAAACAACTGCTACATATATCACCTAGCCATTCGTAACTTAAGTAACCAGCGAAAGAACGAAAATTTGCAACGATTAAGGAGACAAGGACTACATCTCTATATCAAACAGAGTTTTGAATGTTGTAGGGTTGGGTTACTTAACACGTTGACTGCCACGGCAATTTTCAGAAAACGACAATTTGATTTTTTCACATTAGTGAGTACGAGATAACTCGTACCTAGAAATGAACGCAATCTACGAGTTATCTTGTAAGTAGTTGGCAGTCAACGTGTTAAAGATAATAAAACAGGTACTGAAGAATAAATATTCGAGGAATAACGCCTATGTTAAACTAGGTTATAAAGTGACACACATTTAACTGTTTAGTTCCCATTTTCTGTAGTCAATAATAATAATTATTTTTAACAAACTTTCTAATTTCACCCAAAAAAAAAAAAAATATGCTTCTCAATGACGAAATAAAAAAAAATGGGTTAAAACTTTAAGACAACAAACCAAACTACAATATCATATCATATGAGTTAAGAGAAGAAATAAAAAAAAAACGCCAAGTGATGGCCAAGTCACGTTTCAATTTATGGTCAAATCATACAGTAGCCTCACACAATTGTTGTAATGATATAAACCTTTTAACAACAACTACAAAACAAATAAAATTATTGTGTTGGTAATTATTTTATTTGTTTATTTTTTTTATAATTTATTTGTTGTTGTTTTAAAAAAATTAAAAACACGTTGTGAAATCTTAAATGAGGAACTGAGGAATTTTAATGAAAAATTCTCGGGCCTGTAGTGTAAACAAAATTGAAATAAAGTGAAAAAAATAAAAATCAGCTTTAAGCCGTATTTCCTATTTCAGATTTTTAATTTATAAGTTAAATAAAGTTTATAATTCTACATTTCAATCGTTATGTAGAATGGGGTTTATGAAATAATAATTAAAAGAAAATACCATAAATTGTTTGAAGTATTACAGGTGTTTTGTATTTGTTATGAATTTTAATACCATTTTTTTATGACTCATCAAATTAATATTTTAATGGGCATTGTTTATAAATATTTTTAATTGTTTAACCATTATATGTGATTAATTTTTCTTTTAATTTTTCCTGCACTTAATTATTCCACATCGAATTAAATGTGTGTCTTGGGTGATTTTTGTCGCTGCACCCAGTTTTATTTTAAAATTATGTGATGGTTGTTTATAATTGAAGCTTGAATCTTCACAATATATACGAGAGTCGATCCACAAATTGTTGATTGGAGTTGAGACATTTATTTAACTACAGATTCGTTCAGGTATGAGGTTTTCCGATGCATGCAAAGCTCTCCTTTACTAGACGACCTCCTAAAACGCACTTCAATGTTAGCGAGTTTCAATAACACGTTTGCATTAGCAATTGATTTTATTATCAGAACACTACATATTTAACACTGAAGTACGGTAATGTCGTATTTTTTTTTGCAACATCTACTCGCCAGCTTACAAATGATCGACTGGAATATTTACACGATGCTAATGATATTTGCCTTAACACGCGTAACTTTTTCGAAAAAATGAGTTTAGTTAGGGGTGTAAATGCTAAACAGGGAAATCTAGACTATGCCGATGATATTTACATATCTACTGCCCGTGATTTTCTGGAATGTGTCCCTAATAAACTTAATACGCTTTACTCCTTGGAATAGTTATAGTGGCGGGACCTACAATTTAAGGTCGATTCCGATTTTACTGCTTTATTTCCCCAATTCGAGCTTTCATCGACGATGATGAAAGATAACCTGCAATCGAAGAGATTATTTACGGCCCATTGTTCCAATGTATTGAAGAAGACTCACCACTGAACATGCATATACAATTTAATTTTGAAAAAGACCTTGTATAATTATATGCCATAATTTGTCAAGAATCCTCGTACACAATGCATTTCCATAATAAAGCGTCTTCCAACAGGGAACTTCTAATTTTGACATTTAATATCGCGGTTATTGTTGAAGCTAAAAATTTTGCCAAATCACAACGGATGACCATAGACAACGATGTGTGTTTGCTGAATGGGCTCTGGACCAGTTGGCTGATATCAATTGTTATCGAAAAATTCAGTAGTGAGACCTAAAACTGTCGAATTTGAGACTTTGGTACTAATCTACTTAGGATGCATGAGTGTTCTTTGCATCTCGAAAAAGTCACTGTTTGGTGTGGATTAAAGCATGGCGGGGTCATCGCTCCATATTTTTATGATAACGATTATGATGGTATAACTTTTTTTGGCCTGAATTGGATAATATTGATACCAAAGACGTGGTCATTCCACCTGTAGGTAATTGCGACTGGCCACCGAGATTGTATGATTTGACGGCGTTAGAATTTTGCTTGTGGGATTTTCTTAAGTTGCAAGTGAGGCGAATAGGCTACAAACCACAACCGTCCACAAAGCCAACATGTGGCGGGCAATTGAAAGATACTATATTCCACAGAAAATGGCATCAATTGCGCTTTCAAACGAATAGCACTTAAAAAGACCCTATACATATGTATGTACTATATTTATACTTTGCATAACTTACAATTCTCAGTTACTATTGATAAATGGATAGTCAAATCAAATGTTGCTTGTGACAACTTTTAAGTTTTTTCTGTTGTTGTTTTACCATTTAAGCTTATTTCTCAAGCATGCATGCTTATGCAGTCATAAAATTAATAATTTTTATATATTTTTGTAATTTATTATGCAAAAAATATAAAGTAGAAAAAAAAAGAATGACTTTATGACTTTCAATGCTATTTTGTTGGTGTTGTTGTTGTTGTTATTTATTTGTCATCTCTGCCATATGAATAAATTAATTGAGTTTGAGTTGACATACAAAAAACAATTTTCTCTACATATTCTCACGCATACATTAGAAGAAAATGAAAAAAAAAAAACTGAAAAATTGTTTTAAAATTCCAAGTTTTTATATTTTTTACTATAAAGTTGCCATTAAGGCCTCTAAGGAAAAGCTTTTCAAAGTGCTTAGTTAAGTAAATGATTAGAAGGCATTCTTAATGAAATCAAAATTTTTGGAAATTTTATTTGATGACTAAAGGAATTTGAAGAAAGTTAATTAGGATATGATATCCCCAAGGCAAATTATATTAGGTGCCTAATTGTCTGATTCCATCATGCCGTTAGTTGTGCCAATAGATCGTTACTAGAAAACACAATTCAGCAATCGTACAGTTTGTTTGACTGCCTATAATAGCCGTGCTTTACATAACTACATATTGCCATTGGGCGGTAGTTTACATCTTTGTTTTTTGAATCAAAGTGCAGCCTTTCGTCACGAAATTGATAATGTGGCACGTTAGCTAATATTCCAAATATTGAATAAAGGATGAGATGGACTTTTTTTGTCTACACGTGGAGGAGTTTCAACTTCACCTTTTTAAAATAAGCTCGAAAGGTACCTTTTAACTACAGCAGCTCCAAGAACATAGTACTAGTCATTGTTACTGACAAGCTAATAAGAATTCGTGCTAATTTAAAATGATAAATAGCTTTACATTTACAAAATAGAAATTCAATTTAACTCATAGCAGCAATAACAACGAAAGGGTCATAAACTTTAATAACCTCCAACAATATAAATTGAATTACGGAAAATAATACACAAAAAAAAAAAATAAAAACTAATAAAACAAGCAATCGTTTAATAAAAATGAAACAATATTTCATAAATAATGATTGGACAGCAGCGAAGTAAGTATAAAAAATCGCTGGCCAATTTATTGTTGTTTTTTTTTTTCCGAACAAAATATGAGAAAAATAAAAGAAAGTGAATCTATTACGCATAACGATAACGAAAAAGATGAATGAATTGTATTTCGAAGTCGAATTTTAAGTCAATGAACATAAATTTTCACACAATTAATCAAAACTGCAGCCAACAACAAAACAAACAACCAACATGAGATACTTGCCACTAGCAAGATACAAAAACAAAATAAGAACTAATGAAATAAAAAATTGAAATAGAAAACGAAAAAAAAGAAAAATCAATGGATTTAAAAAAAAAAGAAATATCTCAACATCTGAAGTCATAGTCAGCGAACAACAATGTAAAGCAACTGAACAAAAAAAAAAACGAAAAACGTAAACGTACAGCAACAACCTAAAAATGTTGCAACAATATGTTACAACCTAATGCTACATGTATGTATGTATATATCGATGGCTTAATATAAAAAAGGCCTAACTCGATTTTTTTCAAAATAGCTTTTTTAGTTTATTCTAGAAGACAAATGTCAGATGCACCTTGCCTTAAAATTTCAGGTGGATACAATTGCAAATATCAGATTTATAACGATTTCAAAAAAAGGCATGACTCATGACAATGAATTTTTGAAAGAAAAAGACCTAACTCGTTTTTTATTTCGTTTGATTGTTTTTCTCCATGACACAAAAATAAAAGTTGTAAACCTGTAAGTGCATCTGAAGTTGTGCGCTTATATTTCAAAAGTAACATTCATTCTCTTTAGCGGAAAAAGTTGCTTAAAAAATTTCGGCGATGGGTTGAGTTCTTAAAAACGGTGCTATAAATCGATCGACATGTTTCTCTGTTTTTGACAAGCAGGATAACAAATCGGTACTTCCCAATATTATTATGCATGCAAATATTTTGAGTATTCTAATCAGTTCATGTTGTTTTTTGTGAAAAATATTGTTTAAAAGTACAAAGTTTTGACATTAAAAAATTAAACTGTACAATAAAAATTATGAAAGCGAGCGAAAATTCTGACTCTGATTCGGAAAATGCAGATGGTATCCGAACAAGGAAAAATATTGCAAGAAAGTCCGAATGGACATACAACGTAAATAGAAAAAAAAGAATGGAAGGTCTTCAATATTTTGGCATATCAAATAAAGAATGGACGCTTAAGCCTCTTAGAAAACTAGGATTGATCTTATTGTTAATATATTATGAGCCCTGGCGTATGACCCATCAGGATCAATATATTTCAAAACAGACATAACTGACGATTACGAATTTCTCCCACATTAGTAGATCAAAGTCGGCGATTAAAGATATACCCCCTGATTCACTTTATAAGGAGAAAATACCAATCACGAAAAAGAAATGGAACCATCCACAGGACTTAAAAAACTTTTTACCTGCAGATTGTCATCTTTTTTAAGATAATTTGTCTTATAAGAATTAATTTTTTACAATTAACTTTTGACTTAATCCTCTTAATATCATGAATTACTTCCGTTTATTATTTAAATCTGAATTATTATAATATAATTAATTTTCAACTCAGTTTAAAAAAGGTCTAACTTAATTTTTCTTTCAAAAATATCAATGAAAAAAGGGCCTATCTTAGATAACTTAATTAAAACAAAAATTAACAATTTTTTAAATGAGAAATAAAATGTGTTGCTGTTTTTTATTAAAAACTGTATTAAAATTTTTGTTGTATCTAAAATTTTACGGATTTTATTAAGTTTTTTGCTTCTCCTGTAAAGTAACAAAAATTCGAGTTAGGACTTTTTGATATTAAGCCATCGATATGTGAATGTGTGTCTACGTTACACATTTATTGACAACAACAACAACAATCAATAGGTTATGTATGGCAACTATAATGAATCAATGAAGCAATCGCATTGGTGTTATTGCAACGCAATTATACGATCAATTCAGTAAAAGATGACCATCACCAGTAGCAGTCGTTTGAAATCGAATGGGTGATGACCTACATAGTACACTAGCAAAGCCAATCTAAAATAAATTTAATCGTAATATGCTGTCATTAACGAAGCCACCTACTGAAAAATCGTTTCATCGAAATCAATTTTTGTTGTTTTATCGGTTTTTTAATAAAAATTCGGGTTGAATTACTATCATTCACGAACTATCAGAATAGCAACATTGCAATTAACCCTTTAACTGTAATCATACCAAAAGGAGTCAGGGCAAAACGAAATTATTTCGCATAATGTCGAGTATACTCGTCTTGAAGAACAAAAAAATTACATTCGTATTATTATTCAAAGAATGTATTGGAATTGTTTGCCCTGAGAAAGATAAAATAAAGTTTATTAACAATTGCTTCTATTAACCTGCAATAACAAATTCGAGAAAGTAGCGTTGCAAAATATATATTTTCTGAAAAGCCAACACGCAACGGCAAAAGTATGCTAAAATTGAACTCCACGCTATAGTCGTGGTTAATATTTACTTCAACTAAGTTTAAAAAATAAATGGCAGGCATACATTTGTACCGACTACTTCTGCAATGGAAAAGTGCTGCTAAACACAGCAATAACGTTGTAGTTAAACAAACAAAACCGTACCGACTTAAATGGATAGTCTCAATAAGTGTAGAGACTAGAAGTCGCCGTAGTCTAGTAGGTAGTGTGTTGGCTTATTAGACGAAAGGCCCGAGTTCAAATCCCAGGTCAGGCATCAAAACGAAAATATGAAAATATTTCTTCGGCGACTTTCTCTCAGCAGATTTCTGGCAAAAACTCAGAGTAAAAATTGCCATTAAAAGCTTCTCAAAAATCTGTTGTTCGGAGTTGACTTTAAACTGTAGGTCCCGCCACTCATGTATAAAATTAACGCACACAAAACGAGTGGTGTGAGAAGCTAGGACGTTGTACAATGGGTCAATTCGATCTCCGGGTACTGTACTTGTCACAGTTGACAAGTACACGTCCTCTAACCTAACCTACATTATTGGTCATTACAATCCTTTAGTAAGTATTATGACCTAGTTATTCACACCACCTATGGTGTTTGTTTTCATTTGATAAATTATTTATTTTTCAATATCTAAGCTTAGATTTGAATTCGAATCTTTGCTCATTTAACGCCGTAAGTATTTCTGATAAAAATTTTGGTTTGTGTCTAAGGTTTTTTAAATGTAACCTGATTATATAAACGGTCAGAAGAAAAAAAAACACTCCAATTACCACTTAAATATGCGAATAATGTTCGAATATTTCTCTTAGCTGGTCACATTATGAAGTAATTGTAACACAACATACTTAAATGGCTTTAAAACTCTCATGAAAAAAATAGTGCGCAGATAACTATTGTAGTATGAAAATCCTCTTAAAAAATAATTTCCATCTACGATTTGTAGAGTGTCAGCCAACTCCCTTTTCTATTTCATTTCATTCCTAAGATTTGAATTGTTTCTGCTACTGAACAAAAAACTAAGACGATTTGAAATTGAAAATATCGACTGGCTGTCTCATATTCAGAGCCAGCAAAAGCAGTTAATGACCAGTAGTTTATCAAGCAATTCACTAAAAATGACAGTAAAATAGGTGGTGGCTGACAAAGCAGCAGTTGACAATCAGTTTGCAGTTGCTCCCCTTAGTAAAACACGTTACGTATGTAGACATTTACGGCGATATGGTCAAAGAAATGCACATTTTAAAAGTAACTGTAGAAAGTGTTGAAAAGCGAAGCGTTAATACAAATTAATAGAAAAAAAAAGAAAAATTCCTGTTATCAAAACAAGAAAAACTAAAAAAAAAGAAGCGTGAATATATCACCACGCATTTCACATTTTCATATGGTCAGGGTGAGGTATTTTACATGTTTTTAGTGTGTTTTCATGAAACGAAAGAAAAAAATCATAATGAAGTTTTTGTCAGTCTTGTTTAACAGCAGTTTTGGTAACGTTTTTTTTATCTGCTAACACTGACAAAACCAAAAATGTCAATTATCCTGTATTTCACTCATAGAGACTTGATTTTTATGGCCAATTTCACGATGCCTTATAACGAAATGCACGCATAAAAATGCGTGACTCTGACTTAAGCCTTTACGCATGCAATTGGTGGTGCGTAATTTAGTGATGTTTGGTTGGTAATTGATTTATTTTTTTGTTTTTTGTTTTTATATTCCTACTAGTTCATCTCTCAGTGTGAATCATAGTGGCCATAAAGTTATCATAACAACATTTTAGAAAATGGTAAACTTTCACAATTTTATTAATCAGTGTAATTAAAACGGTTTAATGAATTTAGCGGTCAGGTAATAAAATGCGTTAATTAACTTCGTAGATATCAATTTTTCAATGCAGTTAGCCAACGATTTGAAGAAAGTTGAAAAGAAATGCTACAGAAAGAAGCTCAACGTTTGGTAGTAATGTGAATTAATAGTAAAATATGTAATGGACTCAAGTTCTATCTGGGCTTAACTGCTAGAACGGGACGCAGTCGTACCATTTATTAAGCGAACGATTACGTACGTAAAAGATCAGGAATGAAGCAAGGTGACAATGACAAAGCCTGGATTGCCACTAAGAGAGGGAATATTGCTGGTGAGAATGAAAGGGAATTGTTCATTATGAGCTTTTATAACCTCCCCAAAAAGATTGATTTTCATATTGCCCTCCACAATTAACGACATTGAAGCGAGCAATTTAAATAAACGGCCAGGTTTGATCAGCATAATAGTAGTTGACTTCAATTCTGATAAAGCTAGACGATGTACATCTTTTAAGACCACAGAAACTGAACTGTGGTTGGCTGGAAAGTCTTAATGCCTCAACCACATAACCCAGGCTTTGTGCCTTCAGGTTGTCATGTGTGTCGATGTGCTAATACAGTAAATCTAAATTCTGTAGAGGACTTCAAAATGTAAGTGGATTAGTTTACAAAGAAATGCTACGCCGCAAAAAATTACCGCGTTGCAAAAAAATTACGCGATGCAAAAAATTTCTGCGTTACAAAAAATGCATCACTTCAAAGGATAGATTAGAAAAACTATGTACATATATCTTGGCAATTATTTACTCTGAGAGCTTTTGCCAAAAGAGAGAGCTTTAAGCCAACTCACTAACTACTAGACGGTTTAATTATGTCATACATGCATTGACATCCTTCTTAGCTAATGATCGCCCTTATAAGGCGGTCATCATTAGGAGAGGGCACACCGACATAAAGTGTTAGGACATGGAGAGTTAAAAGTACTTTACAATTATCTTAAATACACTTAAAGTGCGCGTTACTTTAGTTGTTAAAGATGCCACTGAGTCAACTTGAATTCTCAATGATTAGTTTTACATTTAAAACTTATTTTGTGTGGTATTGTTGAAAATATTCCCTAAAGGTCAAGTCAAAAAAAAAATACTTTTTTTTTTGGGATTAAAATTGAAAGCAACAAAAATGTTTGTAAGCGAAAAACTAACCGTTTGCCAGTTTACAATGAAAATAGATTGTAAATCATCACACGAGTAAAAATAAATTTATTAACCGAAATACTATTTCACAACATATTTACTTACTTACTTACCATCATGCATTACATACTTCGCTTACACAAAAAGCATTTTCATGTAAAACTTTTTCTTTCCACAACAAAAAAAAAAAAAAAAAAAAGGAAAAACCATGACAATTTTCTCACCTAAAAAGAAAAGAAAAAATAGAAAATGAAATAAATTTTGTTTTATAAAAAAAAAACGGGGTTGAAAGAGTGAATGAATGAATGAATGAAGGATTGAATGAATGAATGAATACAACAAGTGTATAAATATTTTCTATTTAAACAAACTTTTTTTTTTTTTATTAAATTTATTGCTAAACAGGGAAATAAATGCTTGTTTTACATGCTGTAGATGGAATTTTTTTTTTGTTTGCATTTCATGTTTTCATTAGGAAATTGCGTTACAGGTTGTGGTGTCGATGGCTACCGTGGTTGTTTGCGGTCTTAGTACCACCATCTTTAGTGCAACAACGCGCTTTTTTGGTCCACAATATTTGAGTTTTGCTTGCATTTGCAACATTTAAATTCAAAACGATATTCGCAGCTTCAATTTCATTCATTTCAACTTGCAAAATGAAAAAAAGTTTACGTTTTCCAACTTAAATGGTAAAAAGCAATATAAGCAAAGGTGCTACAACCGTTAAATGTTTAATTAGGCCAGGAAACAATTAAACAACACGAGATAGTAGTATTACCGCTTAAAGTACATTTTGAAATGAAAGCATTTTAAAACTGGCGAATGCAAGTTGTTAATCCCTTCAGAACTGTATTCACTTCAGCATACAATCACATGAGTCGGGAAAGTTAAAAATGAGTTCGAGTACATATGTAAAGCGCTATCCATTTCGTGGTTTCAAAAGTATGGGACTGGAATTCGACATCTGTCAAACTAAGTTGTGAAACCAATTTTTTTTTTTTCAGTTGAAAGTCTGACATTGACGAAAATGGATCGTTTAACTATCACACAACGCATAAAAATTATCAAAACCTACTACAAAAATGGTGATTCTGCCACAGCCACGTATCGTGCTTTAAGAGGAGATTATGGTTTACATAATCGTCCAAACACGACTGGAGTGGTTACAAATATTGAAAGACTTGTGCATCATCATTTCGCTCGTTCCGCTGAAAATATCGCTATTGTAAGTGAAAGTGTTGCCGAAGACCCGAATGTGTCGATTCCTCGTCGTTCTCAGGAATTAGGACTGTCTTACGGCACATTATGGCGTATTTTGCATTTAGATCTACACCTACATCCATATACAGTCCAGCTCACGCAACAACTGAAGCCAGCTGACCATTCTCAACGTCGTAGATACGTGGAATGGGTGCTTGAACAACAGGCGGTGGACGGCAATTTTTCGACCAAAATTTCTTCATCGATGAAGCACATTTCACACTCGGTGGGTATGTTAATAAACAAAATTGTCGTATTTGGGGTTCTGAGAATCCTCAAGTAATTGAAGAGAGGCCATTACATCCAGAAAAAGTCACTGTTTGGTGCGCTCTTTGGTCCGAAGGTGCGATTGGACCTTACTTCTTCGAAAACGACGATGGAACGACTGTCACCGTCAATTCGGAGCGTTATGGTCATATGATAACAGACTTTTTTTTGCCCGCTATTGAAGAATACGACTTGGAGAATATGTGGTTTCAACAAGACGGTGCCACATGCCACACAACTCGAGCAAATATGGCTTTATTGCAAGAGACATTTCCTGTCCGCGTAATTTCTCGTCGTGGCGATATCAACTGGGCACCAAGATCATGCGATTTGACACCATTAGACTTTTTTGTGGGGCTACGCGAAAGACCGTGTTTATGCAGATAAACCTTCAACTCTTAAGCACTTAAAAACCAACATTCGTCAAGTTAAGGCTGAGATACCGCCCAATATGTGTCAAAAAGTGGTCGAAAATTACCTCAAAAGAATCAATGCTTGCAACACTTTGCGTGGAGGTCATTTAAATAATGTAGTGTTTCACACATAATGTCAACGTTCAAACTTTACAATAAAAAAGAAATATCATGAAAAAAATATTTTATGTGTGTTTTATTTACGTTTACTTTTGAAACCACGAAATAGATAACCCGGTATTTCTACACTAAAATGGAGCAACTTGCTTGACGGACTCGCGTACGTCCTTGTCTCTCGCTAAAATTTCTATTCTTAATGTCAACACAAGATATAGACTGGCTGATCACTACAGTGTTTACCAGGCCTTTTTGTAAGTACGCAATGCTTGCTGTGTGGCAAGTTTTTCCCTCAAAATCACTTGATTTACTCGGACGGCAATTCTTGTTGGCTTATTAGACATGAGGTCACAGTTCAAACCTCAGAATAAATAAAAATTTCAGTGGAGAGTTTCTCAAAAATCTGTCGTAGGGAATCGACTTTAATATGTAAAATTAACACATACAACATAGGTCATGCAAGAAACTAGGCCGTAATCCTGACGGAAGGCTTGTAATGACTAATTATGTATGTATGTATGTTTATCGAAATTTTTGTTTTTTAATTTTGTTTTTATTGTAATTATTAAAGCACATTTCTTAACATTTCCGTTTCATAAAAGGTTAATGTTACAACTTTATTTCTAAGTACCTATAAACTTAACTAGCAACATAATAAAATGTAATCTAATGTAATGTAAATGTAAATGCAAATGCATTTTAATGTGGGAAAGTTTTACACTTTAGGCTTAAAAAGAATAGCTAAGTAAACTGAATTAAAGAAGAAGTAAAAAAAATTATAAACAATTTATAGAAAGCAATTAAAATAAAGCAAGAAAGGGTTTATATGAAATGAAATTACATGTAAAATATTCAAATTTCTCTTTTACACAAACTGTACTTTATCTTTATCTCTGCTGCACTAACTTGGATTGAAATGGAGAACATACATAAATATTCTATCATGTCAAGCTACAGAGTCTTTTCTTTTCTTTTCGTTTTTTGTTAAAGAATTGTACAATTATTGTCCTCTGGCATGTGTTACGGATGAGTGAGTTTCAGTTCAATTCAAAAGCTAGCATTTTTTTTTAACATCATTTCTAACATTCTTGCTCTCGATTTTATTTTCTAAACTGAAAACAAAAAAGAAGAAAAAAAAAACGAAATAAATTTATATTTCTGTCATTTACCTGCGGTGTTTAAGATTTGAAATTCTTTAGATACACTGATGCAAACACTTTTATAGAAGAGCGGTACATATTCTAGTATTTCTACCTGTCCATATATTTGTTTGTCTGTGGGTGCCTTTTTTATAAAACGAAATGAAATCATCTCTAGACTGATTATAATAATAATAATGAAAGGAAATTCTTAAAATATTTTTTTTTTTAATTAAAAAAATCAAATTAATGGTTGATTCGTAACAGATAGGAAAGATAGAAAAGGCAACGCTTTATTTAATCCTTTTGAATTTATTTTCCTATAAATACGTTAATAATTTCAAGATATACTTTGAAAAAGTAACCTATCTTAGTCTAGTAGGTAGTGTGTTGGCTTATTAGACGTAAAGCCCGGGTTCGTATCCAGGACAGGCATAAAAACGAAATATGAAAAAAAATATTTCTTCGGCGACTTCCTCTCAGCAGATTTCTGGCAAAAGCTTAGGTTAGGTTAGAGGACGTGTACTTGTCAACTGTGACATGTACAGAATCCGGAGATCGAATTGACCCATTGTACAACGTCCTAGCTTCTCACACCACTCGTGTTGTGTGCGTTAATTTTCTACATGAGTGGTGCGACCTACAGTTTAAAGTCGACTCCGAACGACAGATTTTTGAGAAGCTTTTCATGGCAATTTTTACCCTCAGAGTTTTTGCCAGAAATCTGCTGAGAGGCAATCGCCGAAGAAATATTTTCATATTTTCGTTTTTATGTCTGATCTGGGATTTGAACTCGGGCCTTTCGTCTAATAAGCCAACACACTACCTACTAGACTAAAACTTCGAGAGTAAATAAAATTGACATGAAATGTTTCTCAAAAACCTGTCGTTCGGAGTCGACTTTAAACTGTAGATCCCGCCACTCATGTATAAAATTAACACACACAACATGAGTGGCGTGAGAAACTAGATCGTAATCCTGGCTGGGGTAGTAATGACCAATTATTTATGTACATATGTAACATATCTCGAATGAACATTGAATGGATGAAATTTTGTTTCATTAATATTTCATGTTTCAGATTACACAATCGATTCGGAACTAAGTATATACAGCAGATCATATATCATCTGTGTTTGTTGCGTTGCGTTTATTGTGTTTATAGCATTAGAAGTACTCTTGCGTTTAGTTGCCGTGTTGAATTAAACGATGTCTTGACTACTGCAGCCAATGGTTTGATTTCTAAATTGAGCACATAAAAAAAATTATCAAAATGATCACGTAGTATTGTTTTTTTTTTAATATTTTTTGCAAAAAGGAGTTATTCAACCAACTTTTTCAACCCTTCCATATATTTTTCCACGTTATGTTGCCATGCACTTGGCAACAACGAGAAGGATAAAAATTTTTTGAAAACTTTCAAAGAATTTGTTGTTGTCGAATGTCAGACATGTTGTCGTTATTAAGTAAGTTATTCTCTATCTCTCTCTATCTTTCTCAAACACTGTCTATTTAAAATATCCTATCAAAATACAGTTATTCCGAATTATAATGTCTTTTGCAAATGTCAGTTGTATCTGTTTGCATTTGATGTTGTTGTTCTAGCTGGCTGTCAGTGTTTTTTTTATATGTTTCAGTTGTTGTTGTTGTAAAAGTTGTTTGTGAATCAGAATTTTCTATGGTTTTGTTGCCAAGTGTTTTATTCTTTATTTTCGTTCATTTCATCTTCCCATTTAATGCTCTTAAGAATTTGCATGGCTTTCATTTCATTCTTTAATACAGGAGATTTTGTCAGTCGCTTTAATGTTTATTTTGTTCTCTACTCTTTCTTTTCAGTTTCTTTTGTTTTGCTTTGTATTCTTTGTTTACATTTTTTTTAGTTTTTCCTACTTCTTTTGAAGATGATGATCATCCACTATTTCGATATTTTATTTTATTTTCGTTTTAATTTTTTTAGTTTTAATGACTTCTTTCCATTTTTATTTGAAAAACCATTTGTTACCGGTGATTTTGTTCACTACAGTGGTCATCACTGAGGATTTTATCAAGTAAAATTTCCGATATACTGTTTGAGGTATTCCGTTACCTAGTCTTTCAATTTGTTGATGTACAGAATTTGCAATTTGATTTAGAAGCCACTGATTGGAAAAAATTTTCTAACAAAGTACTGACAGATTGTAGCTCTCTACCAGAGATCAGCAATGAATCGTTTTTTCGCTAGTCAAAAGCACTCATGAAATTTTGAATATATGTGAGTTAACAATATTGAAATTTAACTATGTACTCTGATTCATTTGTACTTACTACAACGATAGAGAAATGAGTATGATTCGATTCTACTCATCTTTTTGAACACTCATTGCTGACCTCTGCTCTCTACCCATATCCTGCTTCTGCGTATTTCATGAGTGCTTATGAGTAGCGAAAAAACGATCCATTGCTGATCTCTGCTGCGTTACATATATTTAGAAATCAACGGCAACAATACAAAAGTCTGTTACAGTCTGTCAGCGCACATAAATAAGTTCTACCTCCCACTCAATATAAGATATAACTGGAATAAATTAAGTCCACTGATTTAGATGCGTCTTAGTTCCATCTCATAGGGCCATTATTACAACTTGACGTTAAACTTGGCTTTAGTTAAAGGTACCTTTAGCTAAAGGGAACTGTAAAGTTTAAAGATAACTTTAACTTATTTGTGTTATTACAACTTACAGTTAAAATAAAGTTAACTGTTTTCAAAAACATGGCAGTGCCGAAGCAATGTCGATAACACTGCTCAATTAAACAAGTTTTTTTTTTAAACGCAGTGGCAACGACGGGCTTCGTTTGTATATCGTTGGTCTCATGTAGAAAGGTCCTATCTCACACTTTTTTCGAAGTTGATTTTTGTTTGTGATTCCAATACATTTAACACAAATACATACACCTCCTCACAAAAATGTAATAAAAAAAAATATGAGAGTTAGGGCCTTTCTACATGAGACTAACGATATGCTCATTTTGTTTATATTTGAAGTTGAAGTTCAAACACAAACTTAACTTTAAAAGTTATCGGTAGGATGATCCTTCCTTTAGCTTAACGCTCACTTCTATCATATTGTCTACTTATAATAATGAAAAACAATTTATCTGCCCATTAAAATCCTCCCTTTAGTTAACGGCAATCTGTAATAATGGGTCTTAATCTGTTACGTATCATTCTTAATGACCTTCTCACGCTGATCACTAACTCCTTAGTCATTCATATATTTTTTTTTTACCAGAGTCTAAGTCTCTCGGAGATTGAAAAGAAAGTTCATATATGACCTACGGTCGCTCTGAATATGACACTGTCTTAAGGTCTTATGCGATACGGTGACTGTAATCACTAATGTTGGCATGACTTTATAGATTGTATATTGAAAAAAAGACGAATGTAGATCAAAATATAATCAATCAGAACTTCGACAGATCTAAGGGTAGATGAAAAATCGATATTTTGTTGTTATCACTTGTAGATACTATAATTCCGTATGAGAAGATTAAACATAGAGTTCCTTTCGTGTTAGGATGCGATTCATTTTCAACTGAGTAATATTTCATTAAGTTAGACTATTATGGGCGGACATCCGAGCATTTAGTTTGTGAACAACATTAAAAGATGACTCCAAAGAACAATCAGTAGGCTTTTATACCACTATCAAATACCCGACAGACTTTATCTAAGTTTTTCTCAGAGTTATAGAAGAGAACTCTTGAGCCTTACCTGTTAATAAAATTACGGTAGACCAGTGTTTGAAAGTTTGGACTTCTGCAGAAGTCACTAATTTTCTGATATCAAAAAGTTGGGAATACGTAGAGCAAAGACTTATCGCAAGCTTGGTGTCATTTTATGTGAAAAATGAGTTACAAGTGTACAAGAATAAAATGGAACGTTCACAGTGCTTGGCCTGAGTACAACATTCCTATAGCAAGGTATACAACTAATCTTATTTAAAATTTAGTAAATTTTTCTCTCTTACTTAAATGCAAAGTATTGCACGATTCCTGTGTTAACCAGGCTAATCGAAACTATTGATAGGTCGATTATCTGAAGGAAAGAATAGCTGGATGTGCAGCAATTAGATTTCTGGTCCATGATCAAAATAAAGACAAAGTCGACATATGTGTGTGGAGATAAATTCGAATTTAACTAGCAAAGGCAAAAACCAAAAGTGACGTGCTAGAATCTGTCCGGTTGTGGATATTGCAGAGCCGCAGCATGACGTTTGAGGTCCCCATGGCTAATAACGAAGTTCGCACATCAAAATCATAACTGCCCTCTGAAGTTTCTAAATTTTGAACGTCAGCAATATTGCAATGTTTGTGGAAGTTATTACAGATCAATAAATGAATACGACGTATTCAATCTCTGCTTTTTTAAGAATGGAATGGGCGAAATTAAATTCGTCAGCATCTTCTAAAGGGTCTGCCAAATAACTTTCTTTTTTTTGAAAATGCTTTAAAAAAGCTACTGAATATTTTCTCACATTTCTTTTTTTATTTGAAAGTACAATCCTTTCGGTTAATAATGGAAAATAATTTCATTCAAATGGCTGCCTCGGCTGGCCATGCAGTAGCCTACACGATCGGTCCAATTTTTAAGCACATTATCGATTGTGTGCAGCTGTATTTCACCAATGGCTTCACGAATATTGTCTGGCTTGTCGGCGTAACACTTATCTTTGACGGCACCCCACAAATAATAGTCCAACGGTGTCAAATCGCAGCTCCGAGGTAGCCAAACGACATCAGCTCTGCGGCTGATAATGCGATCTTCAAAAACAGGGCGCAAAACATCGAGTGTAGCTTCGGCTGTGTGGCACGTAGCGCCGTCCTGTTGAAACCAAATGTTGCCAATATCCTTCTCTTCAATTTTTGTGAACAAAAATTCGTTCAACATGGCCCGATAACGATCGCCATTGACTGTAACGGCCACTCCTTGCTCATTTTCGAAGAAAAATGGCCCAATTATGCCTCTGGACCAAAATCCGCACCAAACAGTGACTCGTTTTGGGTGCGTCGGCTTTTCAATGTATGCGTGCGGGTTTTCTGTGCCCCAAATGCGACAATTTTTCTTGTTTACATACCCGCCAAGATCAAATTGAGCTACATCTGAAAAGATGATTTTTTTTTTGCCAAAATCGGCATCTTCTGTAAGTCGATCGCAGGCCCACTTAGCGAAGCGAAAACGCATTGGAGGGTCAATATTCGTTCAGCGGAAGGATAAAACTAATTATCTGTCAAATCAGGCATGAGCTAAGTGTTACCATTCACGAAATAAGCACTAGTTGAAAAGAAAAACGTTAGATGGTAGACCGATATAAGAATTTGGAAACATAGATAGAATTGCTTTAAAAAAGAAAACTCTTCTCCGGAAACTCGAAGGTATTGTAGACTTAAGTTTAAATGGGTAGAGCTCTGTTCGTATGGGCCATAAGCACAGAAAGAGGAATGTATTATAGACTATTACTTTGTAACCATTTTTCGCGATTAAACTTGTTAAGGATGGGCAAGCTAGGCATAGGCAGCAATTATTTTTATGTCTGGAAATTCTAAAAGCTAAGCGAATACTTGAAGATAACGAAATTGGTGTTATAAAAAAAAGAGTTGATGTTGATGCATGTTCACCGCTTATGTGGCACAGTAGTAGTAGTTTAATTAAGTCGGAAATATTTGAAACAACAACAAAAAAACGGCCTCATTTCTTATGAAATGATTTACCACTACTTAATTAAAACTTCATTTAATTTTTTCTTATTTTATTTTCATTCACAGATTTGCTAACATAATGTGGCATTATTACGGTGTTTCATGTTCGTGTAAGAGTGTTGTTGTCAGAGAGATTTTTTTTATTTTTTTTTTATCTTTTGGTGGCATGTCATTAAATTGCATTTAAGCTCATTATTAATCTAGACAAACCGACAGCTGATTATGCATTTTCCTCATCAACACGTCCAAGAAAGTCGTTACAATTAGTTTTGCATCTTTTAGATGCCGGTTGCCGGTTCAGTTGCCGGTTGATGGCTTCCACATTGACTCGCTTTGAGATTCGTTTGTGCGCTCACGCTTATTACCATTACTACCCTCTGTGCTAAACAATTTTGAGTTGGCTGATTACCAAAAACAAAAACAAACAAAATAAGAGAAGGAAAGCCGAGTAGCATGCAACAATGGCAAACAGCTACATTAACTAAATGAGTATGAAATGAACTGCTGAAATGCCAAGCAAAACATCTGGTTTCGTTGATCTGTTTCTTTATTTTCTGTCGTTGTCTCTTTTTGGGTAGAAAGTTGTGCAATGCAATTTGCTGAGCGAGATCTTTAACAGTGTTACGCTTTAGGATTTCAGCTATTTTCGGTTTATTTTGTTTGTCATTTTTTTTTTCGCCATAGCTTAACATCTTTTCCAACAAAAGGTACAAGAAATTAAAAGATTCAAGAGAAAAAAAAGGAAATTAAATAAATAATCATTAGACTGTTTTTGTTTTCTCTACAGTTTTCCGGCGTTTATGATGTTTTCGCTGGGTTTTAACATCTGTAACCAGCAGATTAAAGTATCAGTTGAAGTATGTATTTTGTGAAGTCATTATGCCGATAAATATGTCACTGATTTTTTTTTTTTTTTTTGAGTGGATAAATTATGTTCTTCTCCTTGTGTTGTATATTAAGGGGCGTGCCTGGTTTGCAGTTTGATGATTTTGCATGAAATTCATCAATAATTGATAACCGAACACACCTAGCCGGTGAAGCCCTTTAATGGAGATTATAGATAGCTTTAGTAATCTATATTTCACGTTTAATAAGGGCAATTGAACTACTAAAGAAACTTTAATTTCAAGCCTTATGATTGTGCAAATAAAAAATTAAATACTGTCTCAGTGCGTATCAAAAATTGTCGGCGGCGAAGATGAAAATATTTGCAGCTTCTCCATGACAAGGGCAGAAATGAGCTTCTTTGTTGAATTTTTTTTTTTTTTCGAAAAATCACCACTCACACGATGTTGTATGACCACGCAATCAGCAAATTTAAAGCGTTACAAATGCTCAGAAAGTTTTTACTGTTGCAATCCATTCAAATTTAAATGAAAAAAGGCTACAATGAATAAATATGATGAGTCTAATTTCTGATAACGCCGAGGAATCGACAAATTCGGCACTTTCTCTAGCAGAATCGCTATTTTCAGCAGTGCATAATTTGTAATGTTGTCCAGATCTGGCCACATTTCCAACATTTCCAGCCTTAGTCTTATTCTATTAAAGCTTTCCTTCTAAAATTATTCTCCAAGTTGATGTTACGACTACCTGTAGCAGCTGAGTCGGCCGGATAGGATAAATACGGTTAACTTCTGTTAGCTCCCGGGTCATGTGAGACCATCTACGCCTCTTATGGTGTCAACAACCTTCTGTGTAGCGGAAAGAATGCTCAACGAAAGGAATGATGAAGAAAAACTTTAACAAAACTTTTGTTAAGAAATTACAATAAGAAGTGGTCTGAGTCATGTATTAGGCTATCTAGGAATAACCTAAGGTTGGTCACCAGGTACTTGATAGGGTACTGTGGAGACATGGTACACTTCTTCTTCAGATTGGGATTGTCTAGAGTCCAACATGTAGATTTTGTGACTTAGAGAATAAATCATGGGAACACATTCTTGAAACCTGTGAGCATTTATGTATGCATCCCAGGAAGAAGCAAGTGCTTGGCAGGGAATTGTCATTGTAGACATCAAGCAGTATACATAAATTAATCATTGCATTAGACTGGGATTGAAGTCGCCGTGGTCTAGTATGTAGTGTGTTGGCTTATTAGACGTGAGGCCTCGGTTCAAACCCCAGGTCAGACATCTTCAACTAAACGAAATATTAAAAAAAATATTTCTTTGGCGACTTCCTTTCAGCAGATTTCTGGCAAAAACTCTGAGAGTGCCATGAAAAGTTTCTCAAAAATCTGTCGCTCGGAATCAACTTTAAACTGTAAGTCCCAACACTCATGTATAAAAATTAACGCACACAACATAAGTGGTGTGAGAAACTAGGTTGTAATCCTGACTAAAGGGTTAATGTAATAGACTGGGAGGAGACAAAAGAGGGATACCCTATGAGGGTAATACAATAGATCGTTTGGTCGCAATACTTATGCACATCTTCACGACAGTAATAATAAAAATAATAACCCTTCTTGTCACTTGAAATTTCTTTTGAATTTCTTGCAAAGTAGTTCGATTATAACAAGCATAATTATGTACCAGACGTGTATCAGACATTGACAGGTTATAACTTTCTTTCACTTGCGGAAATTTTTTTCTCATGAACCACTGTAGACGAAAGAAAAGTTATAACACAAGTGAAAGATTATAAAATAAAAACTTTATTTTATTATAATTATTGTGTTAAATGATGGATTACATAAATTTTTAACGGTTTAAAAAGATTAAAAAAAAAAAACATTAATTTCTTTAAAACAATTAAGAAATTAACAAATTAACTTTATTAAGGCATTTTTTTATAACACATTTGCGACTAGAAAAACAAAAGAAAAAGTATTTGTTTACCTTTTGGGCTTTTGTTTATATTTTATTACGAATTATTTTTATTTTGTTGTGAATTTATTTTACCTTTCAAACCTGATTTACGAAAATAAAAATTATGAAAAACAAAAGTTTTATACAAAAACCACAGGCTTCCGGCTAAATACAACAACTAAAGTAAGATCAACTAAATTTGTATACATACATACATATGTACATACATATATTATATTAATAACAACAACAATAAATAGTTTGTAAATTAAGTACATATTATACGTTTATACATACAATACATACACGTTTCTTAAATAAAATAATTTTTTTTTTTTATTAAGGAAACATGTTTAATTCATGATGTGAACAACGTGATAAAGAAATTAAAAACCAAAATAAAATAAAATTACAAAAAGGAAAACGAAATTAAATTGAATGAAAAAAAAAAAAAAAACAATCCTAATAAAATGATGCGTAAAGTTCTGGGGAAATTTACATTCAACTGGATGAGGTGAATATGTGCATATCTGTGATGCGGTTAATTTGGTTTTCATAACACAAAAAAAAATTAATTTGAATTTAAAAATATTTTTCCATCGCGTTAATATACCTCCCAGTATGAAAAATAAAATTGCTTTTGCAACAAATGACATTTATGGTAATGGGTAGGGGCAAAACTTTATTCTCATCTGCAATGATTCCATTAAAATTACCTGAGACTTGTATTTCATTTTGACTCGAATGTAAGTGGTATGAATATTAAAATTAGATTTCTTGAAGGACTCGAGGTATTTGAATTCCTTAAAATATACGCTAGTTCCAAAGTACATCATATTGAATTTTGATGTCATCTATGCTAACCTAAAGGGCTATCCATTTCGTGGTTTCAAAAGTATGAGACTGGAATTCGACATCTGTCAAACTAAGTTGTGAAACCAATTTCTTTCTTTTCAGTTGAAAGCCTGACATTGACTAAAATGGATCGCTTAACTATCACACAACGCATAAAAATTATCAAAACCTACTACAAAAATGGTGATTCTGCCACAGCCACGTATCGTTGCTACGCAAGTAATTGGGAAAATTGTGAAGAAATTTGAAGAGACTGGAGTGGTTACAAATATTGAAAGGCCTGTGCATCATCGTTTCGCTCGTTCCGCTGAAAATATCGCTATTGTAAGTGAAAGTGTTGCCGAAGACCCGAATGTGTCGATTCCACGTCGTTCTCAAAAATTAGGACTGTCTTACGGCACATTATGGCGTATTTTGCATTTAGATCTACACCTACATCCATATAAAGTCCAGCTCACGCAACAACTGAAGCCAGCTGACCATTCACAACGTCGTAGATACGTGGAATGGATGCTTGAACAACAGGCGGTGGACGGCAATTTTTCGAACAAAATTTTCTTCAGCGATGAAGCACATTTCACACTCGGTGGGTATGTTAATAAACAAAATTGTCGTATTTGAGGTTCTGAGAATCCCCAAATAATTGGAGAGTGGCTATTACATCCAGAAAAAGTCACTGTTTGGTGCGCTCTTTGGTCCGAAGGTGTGATTGGACCTTACTTCTTCGAAAACGACGATGGAACGACTGTCACCGTCAATTCGGAGTGTTATGGTCATATGATAACCGACTTTTTTTTGCCTGCTATTGAAGAATACGACTTGGAGAATATGTGGTTTCAACAAGACGGTGCCACATGCCACACAACTCGAGCGAATATGGGTTTATTGCAAGAGACATTTCCTGGCCGCGTAATTTCTCGTCGTGGCGATATCAACTGGCCACCAAGATCATGCGATTTGACACCATTAGACTTTTTTTGTGGGGCTACGCGAAAGACCGTGTTTATGCAGATAAACCTTCAACTCTTGAGCACTTAAAAACCAACATTCGTCAAGTTATGGCTGAGATACCGCCCAATATGTGTCAAAAAGTGGTCGAAAATTACCTCAAAAGAATCAATGCTTGCAACACTTCGCGTGGAGGTCATTTAAATAATGTAGTGTTTCACACATAATGTCAACGTTCAAACTTTACAATAAAAAAGAAATATCATGAAAAATATATTTTATGTGTGTTTTATTTACGTTTACCTTTGAAACCACGAAATGGATAACCCGATATATGAAACGATCTCTGAGTAAGCTCGAGAGAACGGACTAACGACAATAAATACAATAAGTTTCGATAAGACTGCACTTAATCACACTCTGTCAAAAGCTTAGAACATGTCTACAGCTACAACCTTACTCTCACCAAAACGTTTAATGAATTGGCTGTAGTTTTAGGAGAGTAAAGCCAATGGGTCACCAGCAGAACGAGCCTTACGGAAATCTTACTGTCTGCCTGGAGGTCAAATATCTACAAGTAACGCAAGGTAGTAAATTAACATCTAGGGCTCACATAGAGAGCGTCTCGAGAAAGCCCATAATGGTATGCTGAAGGCTTGTATTGAAATCCTAGCAAGGCAGCCCAGGAATTATGAACTGGATATATGATAATAAATAGCTACCTATGGAATCCGCTAGAAGCTATGATGGTTTTATGTATGCAGGAGCTTTTAGTACTAGAATGAAATATTCCGAGCACATAGGAAAACTTTCGGATATCTTACAAGCGGAGGTCTATGCTAGCGAATGATTTGCTCAATACAACTGGAATAGGAGGTACAAAGGACAGGATACAGCATCTGTAGAGTGAAAGTGGATGTTTGGAAAGGTAAAAAAAAGAAAAAAAAAGGAGGTAAAGACTCTTTTCAAAACAAGTGGACTTGTTGAGAAACTAGACTAAGAGAAGATCTGATTGATGCATCCGAATATTAAGAAATAACCTGAAGGTAGTAATCGGTCTTTTAACAGGGCACTTTATACAGGGTACACTTATTCAGAAAGGAGGTTGTCTCGATTGCAACATGTAGAATTTGTAACGATGAGCATAAATCTTGGAATCTATTCGCCTTGACAGATGATTGTCATTGTTGATACAAAGCAGTATGCTGAAATTTGACAGGGCAATATGTTTGGAGAGGAGTGCAATAGAACTTATTATCGCAGTACTACAGCACTACTTCACGAAAATAATAATCTTCCTACACAATTTATTTTTTTCATTCGAATAATCGATTACTTTTTCTTACACATATTTTTTTTTTCTATTAAAAAAGTTTAATTTTAATAAAATATCCTTAGGAATGGCTACCAATTACCAATCTAACCGAATGCCGAATATTTGGATTTTTTTTGAAGGACATCGTCTAAACGGATACCGAATATTCGTTGCTTTTTGAAGTAATTTTATTACATTTTTAAAATCTCTTACAAAAATCCTAAGTTATATATTTTATTAATTTTTTTTAATTACGATCATTGGCTGAAAAACTGTACTTAGATACGTAAAATAATCGCTTATATGTTATTATAACATTGTAATACAACTCAATATTCTTGTTGTTATGGTTTTATTTTTAATATTTAATATTAATATATTATTAATATTTTTTTTTTTAATTTTTCTAAGCATTTTTGGAATTTGTAATTTGCAAAAAAACAATTTCATTAATTATTTTTAATACAAATTAAGATTGTAAACTTGTTTGAAACGAGTTAAAAGCAGTTTTTTTTTCAGCAGTAATTAAAGATGACTTTGTGTATCACACTACAAACTTAATGTAGAAATGTAATAATTTTGATTTTATTTGCAGTGAATAATTTTAAAATAATAAACAATAAATTAAAAATATAAAAATTATAATTTTACCTCACAACATTGTTCGAAAACAAAATACAATTTCAGCAAATAAAGATAACCAAAATGTGTTCAAATTAAGTTCTCTGAAAAATGGTTATCGGGTACCCAAGAAACCACTAAACGTATAATCGATTACTTTTCATTAAAATCTGCTTTTTAAGATCCAAAATTGTACAATTTTTTTCATATTAGGTAATTATAATAAACGAATGTAAAAAATTGTCTTGCAACAAACAATTGACGAAACATGCATGCAACATTTTGAAATTGAAAGTTACAAGTAAAACAAAATGATTTAAAGTAATTGTATTTGAATGACCATAATGAATACGACGACCACCATCATGATTTTAGAAATCTTGTAACAAAATATATTGTATGTTTGTACATACATATATAAGAGACACAATTGCCATTATATTTGTTTACTTAAAACGATTACTCTTCAATTATGAGACTTTTGTTTATAAAATTTTGAAAAAATAAAATAACTACGTGTTGTATTGTATTATGGTGCGGGTATCGGAGGTTTCTAATTACATTTAAATTGTATACAATTAGGCAGACAGACACAATGACTTTACACACATGCATACCCAGTTTTATAAGAAATCTTTGGATTAGAGTTACAAGAATTGCGTTTGGCGTTTAAAAATTTTAGAAAATAATTGCAGCTGAATATTTGTGTAAAATAACACTTGCCTTAGAGTTTTCCGTTTCGTTTAAATATGTTGTAAGAATAAGACTTTTTGTTTATGATACTTGAGACTAAAATTTTTTTTTTTTTATTAAAATTTCATTTTATTTTGAAATTGGATATGTTTTGCTTTTCTCTTCAATCTATTTCCATTATAAGCAGTACCTCCCTAATCAAATTTCGATAAACAGAATCGTTGTCTTATCACTGTCTACTGCGCGTAAAAATAACAATCAACAACCTGTTGTTCCAAATAATTTCGTATAAAAATTTAGGTCTGATTTTCTGTTTTCCAACATCAACAACATGAATAATAACGAATAACATTAGTTTGTTTTTGTTGTAATATTTACTTTCGTAAATATCTGGTTACTGTTCCAACTGGTTATCATTAAGTAAATATTTATGATTAAATTGGCTCGGTATGCGTTGGCATCGATTATTTCGAAATACAGTGATAAAATCCATTGAATCTATTACATCTTACCGTTATTTATTTATTGGGAAAGGGTCAAGCGGACCAATTTTTTTTTTGGAAATAAAAAAAAATTAATTCCGGTTATGCAGCGAACGGCATAAAATTCTGTATTGCGAATCACGCAGTACAATCCATTTTGATTTTTTAGCATGAAAAGTTTCTAGAAAGAGTAATTTGACGCTTTGGCGACATTAATTGGTCACCAAAATCAAGCGATTTAATGCCGTTGGAATTTTTTGTGGGATTATGGCAAAGACCGTGTCTATATGGAGAATGCTTGGTTTAGTTAATGCCGAGATATCACCCGATGTAAAAAATTGATGGAAAAATATCTCAAAAAGATCATGCAGGAAACAAGACAAAGTCCATAATGGCAAGGTATAAACATTATAATAAACATTATAATGAACTTTTGCAACCGAAAAATAGATAACTGCCATGCAACACATTAGCTTTCCGGCTATATAAAAATTACAAAATTTTGCAGAAATTTTTTAAAAATATAGACGTATGCTCATTATACATATCTAAACAAAAACGAACCGATTATTCGAGTAACCGGGTTAGGACTTACAATACAGGCGTTAAAAAATTTTTTTTTTTTTTGGTTTATACAAAAATGATTTGTATTTTTATTTATTTATTTAAATATATATATTTATATAAATTATTTTTTTATTTGTCATTATAATATAAACATTAAAAATTTTGTATCATTTTCGATGACACTAATCTAATCGATTACTTATTCAAAATGGATAGTAAAATCAAAACATTCAATAAAAAATCTTAAATACATTTTTCTTTTCATTTTAAAAATGTGTATGCAAAAAATAATCGATTATTCGAATAATGGTTACTTGATAACCGGTTTTTTAAACTTGTTTTTTACATGTTTTAAATAAGACATACATACATATATAGTACTTGAAACAACTTTTATCTATAACAACAAATTTTATCAGTTATTTGTTTCTATTTCAATTCAGATTCAACAAATACAGACATATCTAAACCAAAAACTTTCAGACAAATTATGAATTGTAAGAAATAACGAAAAAGAAAATATCTTTAATTTTTTTTTTTTATTCAATACACGTAATTGAGGTAAAGCATCCACATCATGCGATGACACAATAAAACGTTTCTAAGAATTCCAACCGATAACATTCCATTCAAATCAATATGCGTCACAGCCATTAAATGAAATAAAAACGATATAATAAAATATGGGAAAAATTAATTAAGACCGAAAAAAAAAAATCATTAAAAATGTTATACTTTTAAGGTAATTGAGAATTGTTTTTGCTCTCTTTAAATGGGTACTCGTATCTATTCTCCTTTGGCACTTAATAAACAACAAAGGTATTGTCATTCACACTATATTCACACACTCAAAAACAAAACCAAATCATTCAACCATACAGGATATATTGTATTTGCAAACAATGATCATCGGGGTGTATATACATACATATGTACATGCATAGTAATTAACGCAGCGTCATGTTTATGTTGATGCCACACCACGTCATCATCATCATTATCGTCATCCTTTCAGGTATTTTTACAATGATCGTTTAACACACATCTTCAATTTTCCTTTCATTCTTAAAGCAAAACAAAGAATTAAAAAAAAAAAAAAAAAAAAATTGAAATAAATTCCTTTGCTTTGATGGCTTTGATGACGATGACGACGACAATGATCTGTATTTACAATTGACGCCTTCGCTTAAATCATTCATGAGATTTTCGTATGAAAACGACAATGACTACAACAACAACAGACTGCAACTCAATGATCCCACATGTTTGTTGGTCCTCATTGAAGGGAAAAATGTGTAACAATCCGAATATGTGAAGACGAACGACCATATTGACGATAATGATGACGATGATGATGCTGATGGTGATGGTGATCTTCTTGTAAAGATTTCTTATTGCGTTCCTTTAAAAGTCTAGAATTTTAGAAGGGGTGTGGAGCTCGCTCTAAAGACAATAATAAAAACAAAAATTTTGAAATAAAAATATAAAAATAACTTTAAAGTTTGCATTGAAAAAAATATAAACATGCCTGCCTCAAGTAGCATATTCACACACATACACGTACTCGGTATAAATAACAACAGCAACTCGTTTATTTAAAGGCTAAGGAGCCGGGCGTATAGACGCCGGACGGACGTACATATAAATGGACAGACAAATTTAAAAATCACGGTCAAATGCTGTGTTTTTTGTAGAAAACAAGTTTTCTTGAGTGTTCGACAATCTCTACAGCACTAACGACTACGAACGATTGAAGCAAAACAAGACAGACAACGACATAACGACAACCACAACGTCAACGTCAACGACATAAAACCAGATGTAGAATGAATATGGATGGTCGTGTGTATGAATTAAACTTAACATGATCGATTTGATATTTTCTTCTTTTTTCATGCAATTGCAAAGAGTTGGTCGATTTTAAATTATTGGCAAGGGGTGAAAGTAATTTCTAATACAAAAGCCGATACTATTTACTATTGAAGTGTCATTCATGTAGTGGCAGGTTAGCCATTTACGATTGTAGATCCTTTAGACCTGCCTTACGGCTCACTACGTCGCATTTTCTTTTGGATGTGCATCTCCTTCCATATTAATTCGAACTCTTGCAACAACTAAAGCAAAAGGATCACGCAAGCAGCCACAGATATGCTGACTGGGTGCTAGTCCAAAATTTTTTTAATACATTCGAACAACTATTTCTTCAGCGATGAATCTCTATTCTTACTTGGTGCCTACAAAAATAAGCAAAATTTTTCAATAAGAGGTTTGGAAACCCCGGAAATGTTTGCATTCGGATAAGGAATATGTAGTATAAGAATAAGAAGTCGCAGTAGTCTAGTAGGTAGTGTAGTGGCCGAGTTCGAATCCCAGGACAGACATCAAAATGAATATAAAAAAAAATATTTCTTCGGCGACTTCCTCTCAGCAGATTTCTGGCAAAAACTCTGAGAGTAAATAAAATTGCCATGAAAAGCTTCTCAAAAAAAACTGTCGTTCGGAGTCGACTATAAACTGTAGGTCCCGCCACTCATGTATAAAATTAACGCACACAAAACAAGTGGTTTGAGAAGCTAGGTCGTAATACTGACTGAAGGGTTGTAATGACCAATTATGTATGTAAGGAATATGTATATAATATATTGGAATTATATTACTATTTTGGAGCTGTTATTGGGCCTTTTCTTCAAAGATGAACCATCATTTCTTTCTATTAAGAGCACTATAGGTGCATAATGTTCAACTTTTTTGATATCATCACCCTTATTCTGGTTGTCGTCGTCGTCGTCGCCGTCGTCGTCGTTACCAAAAATGATGTCGATAAAATCAGAGTCGACACAACACAATATCGACGGCGTATTGACTATCAGAATACCAAATGTGTGTCCGACAGTCATCTATAACTGTCAATAACGACAAACAGAATACCAATTTTAAACTGTCGACGACGACAACCAGAATAAGGGTGCATATTTTTGGATATCTTGCGGTATAAACAAGACGTTACTACACAACATGATCGATTTGGGCTTTGTTGCAAGAGCTTTCTGATGATTTTCATTAATTACCCGATTACAGATTACCATACTGTCGAGTTTAGCCGCAATAGCAGTTGCGAGAGAGAAGGTACCATGTCAATCTAATCATTGACTTCGTAATCAGTGTCTACAGGTATGACTCAAAGACTAATTGCGGCTCTGGAACCGGTTTCTGGTCAGTCGAACCTATTTACACAAAAATGATTACCGGTTACTCGTTCAACTGGTTATCGATTAATTCTGATTTTCGCCAAAACTATTTTTACTTAAAACATATAAAAACCGGATAACGGTTATTATACACTGAACCGGATACCGAATAATCGGTTACTTCTTTGTAAATAATTTTAAAATAAACACAATTAATAAAATCATTGCTGATCTTATCTAACCGTATATTTAATATTTGTTGAATACTAATTATATCTTATCGCGATCATAAATATTTTCTTACTTTCGCAAAGAACAAACAAAACCCTGTAACCGTATTGAAGATAACCGTGCTAAATACATTACCCTTAGCTACATATGTAACAGGTTAAATTTAGAACAAATATTTCGATGCGTTTGTTTTGCATTACCTATCTTACACAACTGGTACACATACAACAGTTATTGATTTACTATGTACATAGATAACACAGTGCAACAGCAAACAGGTGTAAAGACTCGATTGTTATTTGGAACGGAATTGAAAAATTAAAACAATTTCATGCGATAACAATCGATTTACAATGAAACGAATGAACTGAAATGAAATGAAGGAAAAATAAAAACAAAAATATTGTAAAATTCGTTTTGTCGTTAAGATGACGGAAAGTCTGTTGGTTGCGTGCCACCATTAAATCAATTTTAATTATTGTTTCTACAACTTGTAACAGCGTGTACTGTGTTGTTGTCGTTTGTGGCATAACGGTATTGGTGGTCTGAATTAGCACTGCTATGGTTTACATATTAATGATAAGAAGAGCGTACTTTTCTTTGAAATTGATTTTTAAGTGCGAAAGACAATCAAAACTTTTGTAAATTGTTTAAACAATTGCCACAAAGGTACACTTTCATTACACTATGGCTTTAGTGATAATGATAATGAAAAAAAAAACCTTGATCACGTTATCAATGTTTGTCAAATTAATGAGGCCCATTTATTTATTACGTGTATAGATAATTTTATTTTAATTTAATTAAGATAGAATTCTGGCCAGAACATCGACCACTGTGAAGAATTTCATTAAAGTTGGGTTTAAATTTAATTGAATTGTATGTGTAAACCCAAAACTGTTTCTATTAAGTTGCAACCTTTAACCATACTAACAGGGCTTTCAGAATACCAGCTGCAATTAAATGATTTCTGTAAGATGCTTCATAATCTTTTTCTCTTCCTAGTAAAGACAGCACTAGTAAAGAGCATTACTTGAAAATAATATGCGATCATACCATCTCCCAATTATGCAGTCCCTTATTTATGCTTGTCAAACTTAAAAATTAAAAATCAATTACAATTTCCTCTCAGCAGTTTTCTGGCAAAAATTTCGAGTAAAATAATATTAACATAAAAAATTTCTCAAATCTGTCGTTCAGAGCCGACGTTAACCCATTTACGGTCTCTGTGCCAATTTGGGAACACTTAATTATTAAGGCTGTATAAAAAAACTGTTTACTCTAGTTTATTTATTTTTGCATTATTGAATAGTGGAAAGTGCTCTGAATAAATATTAAATGAAGCAATTTAACTACATTTATTAATATTGTTGTAATAATCTATTAAACTTCATTAAAAATACACATGTAGAGGTAGGTCAATGGTAACCAAAGTTATACTTTCTACCTAAAGCTTATAGTTGTTATTTGTATTATAATATAAAATTCAATAAACAGTGAATCATTGAAAAGTATTTTTATATTCATACAACAAATGTATAAGATCTTAGAAAACATATAATAAGCTGTTCCAATTTGGGTACAATGGCCACAAGTATACAGTATTTGCATAACAGTAACATAACAGTATTTGCACAATGGCGACCAATTACGATTCTTATGAACCAGTAGGAAAAGTTAAAAGATGGTCTTCTGAAAAAAAAAACACAAAAAGTTGATATGCAAATACCTCACTTGTTCCAAACTTACAACAAAAGCATGAGCTGAGTTGATGAAATGGAACAAACTATATCTTTATATGGCTATATCAAATGCGTGGCGCCTACATGAATTTTGTAAAGAAATTGCATGGATCAATTACAATTTCGTCGATCAATAGCTAGGTTTTATCTAAAACTGTCGTCCAAAAGACATTCTGCTCGGCCTTCGTCATCAAATATTGAGGGTCTACATCTAGACGGCGCAGATCATGTTCCAGAAAAGCTTCCTAAGCGTGTGCGTTGTGTCTTCTGCCACAACAGAAGCCGCTGGAGTTGCAAAAAATGCAAAAAACACTCTCCGTTGAAAGAAATTGTTTTGCAAAATATCACTCATAAGTGGTCATTGTACCATTTTGGGTACACCCCTCTAATGTCCTGAATTTTTTATTTTTTTTTTACTTTTTTTTTACATTTCTGTTTTTTGCATTGTTAAAAATAAATATACATTGAAATTTTAAAAATTTAACTTGTAGTTTTTGTTTGGCTGTAAATGGGTTAAACTGTAGTTTTCGCCGCTCATGTATAAAATTAACACACACAGCATGGGTTGTGTTAAAATCTAGGTTGTAAACCTGACTAAAGGAATTTAATGATTAATTAAGTAGAAAAGTTTTACGCACATTTTGTTTAGATTCCAATCCTCAAGCGTTTAATTTGTCAAAATTATAAAAATCCTTTTCCCACGCATTTAATTATCTATTAATAACAGTTATTTGAAACTCTAATGACATCATACCTATTAACACACACACAAATATAAACAATCATTGGAATGACACCCCCAATGGAATGTGTGATCTGCTAGGTATGTAAAAAATAAACTCCAGACGCTTTTGGGTGAAACTGCAAAGATAGTTTTAAAAATTGAGAATAATTTTACCAGTAAAACTGTTCCACTCGGGAGCTTGTGAGCTATAATTTTAATGGGATAAGATACATATTCCATGCTAGGATTTCGTACAATTTTTTTTTAAATTCTGTTAAGACTGTTAAAATTAGTATTTTCACTAGTTACCTACATTCGAATTTACCTTCACAAATGTGAAGAACTTTTCGTTGGTATTGATTTCACAATTAAAATCTGAAAAGAATAGGAAACGACGAAAAATAAAAAAAATTTGTTCGCATTCTGTCAGACGAGAAACAGAGTGAATCTTTTAGTTTAACCTTAATAATATCAAATGTTTTAACATTTTTAGTTTTATTTTCTGGTTTTTTCCCCCTGCAACAATAACATCTTATGCTCTAAATAATTTAGCCATTATTTTTTTTATTATTATTGTTATTGTAGTTTTTATTATTTTAATTTTTTTTTTGTGCTTTTTCCAAAATTCAGCGAAATATTTACACTTTGAGTCATCAGCGAGGGAGAGGCAAAGTCCATAGAAAAGTAAACAGCAACAACACATAAAAGTTGAACTTAAAAAACAAGTCAAAACAGAAAAGAGAAAAAGGCTAAATAAAAACACCAAAAACAACAGGCAAGCACTAACACACTGTGTTATATGGAAGCCATTAAACTCCAACAACACAAAAAGCGGCAAAGAGAGAGATAGAGAGAGAGAGAGAGCGCAATAACAAAAAAATCACCTGAGAGAACACAAACAACTACATAACTAGTAATTGGGAAATAATACAAGAACAACAACATCAGCATGGTGTAACAAAAACTGGTAACAAACAAATAAACAGAAAATAGTTGTAAAAAAAAAACGGCAAAAAAAAAGAAGAGAAATGAATACCAACAAGCATTACAATTTTTGCCACTTATTTGAAATCAAATATTCGGAAACTCAGTAATGAAGTACAATGACCGACCAACAATGAATATGCGACGACCAATGCTTACTTATAGAATTGAATTATAAGACACGAACAAGAATAAGAATGTGAACACAACAGAAGCGACAGCAACAAACACCGTGTATTTATAGACGCAACAGCAGCATGCTTTACTTACATCAAGAGAATAGTAGTTAAAAACAACAGAAAAATGAACGTAAAACTTGAAATTCAAAATAAAAAGTAGCGGCAAAAAGCTTTGCGCAACAACACCAACAACAACGGTGAACCACCACACCAACAACTTACATTATTAAGCAATCCCAAACAAAAAACCTGAAAGAAAAAGGTGGTGGCGCATGTTTTTCACTGTTTTTGTTTAGATTTTTATTCTTTTTTTATTATTATGACACACTGTGTAAAATCGGTAGTAAATGTGCGGCGGAGTGACAGAAAGAGAAAGAGCGAGAGAGAGAGAAAAGGGAAAAGGCAGCAGTGAATGCATGAGAGCAGTTACAAATTGAATTAATGAAATGACTTAACGACTACGAAAAGTGGATAGGCAAAGAAATAAGAAATTTCTATAATTCTTATTCGTTTTTATGCTGTCGTTATTTCATTCTCATGTTTTTTTTTTATATTCGTGGAGTGCCTTAACAAAAAATACGTTAAAACCCTTTATAAGATAGAGTACTTATATGCAAATACATAAGTGTGCGAGAATAACGTGAAATGTTCAACGAAAGTCAGCACCGAAAACAAAAAATCTAGAAATAGGTATAATTGCAGTGTTGGTCCAAAAATTCTTTGGAAAATTTAATTCGAAACTTTTAATCATATAATACCTACATATACATATGTATGTATGTATTTATTGGAAATGATTTATTAATATTTCGGTTTTAACAGCTATGCCTTGCGTATGAAATACAATATCATTTTAGTGACTGCTTTTGGCTTTGCTCCAACATTAGGAGATTTTTTGCGCAACGTTAGGGACACAAGAAAAAGTAAGCGTATGTAAACTTTTTTGCCTAACTGTATTCTAAAAACTAAAGCTTTATACTTCGGTTCCACTAAACACACAGAAATAAGGGAAAAGATATTTAAAGCCCGGTTCATACTTTGAAGTCACTTTTGAGCGTCACTGTAACATTCCGATCTTCCGTGAGATCAACTGAAAACATAAATACTCGTACTATTATCGTTCGTTATTCATATTCATATCGTCAAACGTAAACAAAAAAAAGAAAAAAAAAACTTACTAAAAACAACGAAATACAAACAGGTATCAACGAATATTCTGAGAAGACACCATATTCGTAGTTTTCTATCAATTCCCGTTGTTGTTGTTTTTCTTTTGTCTACTATTCTGTATTTCTTCTAATGCGCGCTTAAAGAAGAAAATAAGAAGAAAAAAAAAACCGAGAATAACAACAAAACAAAATTATAAAGAAAAATTCAAGATAAAAAAAATGAAGGTGAGCTAGAATGTGGAGAGAAAGAGAAGGAGAAAGAAAGAGAGAAAAAAAAAGAATGTTACTGTTATTGTTGGAAGTAAGTACATAGTAATGATAGAGAAATTGTAGAAAAAAATTCAAAAAAATTAATATCTAAGCCAGTGTTGTCAATTTGTTGAATTTAAAAGCTTAAAATAACGGAATAAAAAAGTGTTATTTTTAGAGAGAGAAAAAAGGAACAGACGTGAGGCTTTAAATTTAGCATAATTCTCATTTGATTCGTCAAGAAAATGAAAATAAAAATTTGAATTGAATGCTTGAATCTCCTTAAAGCTCTAGAGGCTTTTAAATTACTCGCCAATTGGCCATTATAACAGGTTATATTAGTTAAGGTGGCATCATTACGGCTAAATTTTGTGAGGTTTCCACCAACACAAGTTTTGAAACTTCGAGTACAAGTCACCCTGACTCGCTTATATATGTACATAGTAGCTGACAATATGAGTTATCCTGCCGACGGGCAAGCCCTCTATTAATCAATGACCCTCGAGGACATGGACCACATAATAAATGTCCCAATGAGAAAAAATGACCTGTTCCGTCCTCTCTGTGTTAAGATTCTGCTAGCAACCTAGCTACCGCAGAGGTTCTCCTTTTTACCCAAGAAAATTTGGCTAAGAAGTGGAATTTTACCTTAATTTCCAGTCCCTAAGCTCCAATAAAATTGAGTGTTTTCCAATCTAGTACCCGTTTTGGCCAGTACGTTTACAACATAGATTCCGGGAATGTCCCTAAGACCAGGATCAGTATACTGGAGTCTTTCAAATAATCTACCTTTTCCCGAATAAATAGGCGATTCATGAATGTCAACATGACGTTGGAAAGGGACTTTACGGATGTCTGTTTATCTCAGTATAACAGTATATTCTCAGGGCATAGATAGCCATGATTTCCACTTGAAACACACTGCAGTGATTCGAGAATGTGCGTGAGATTCTGATATTCAAGGCCTCGATTTACATTATACTAGGCTTTACGATCGGTGTTTATATGTATATATATCCTGCGAATTCGAAGAAGAATCTGAATGCGAAGTTCCAATAATGTTTGCGACTGCAGTTTACCCATTGTATTATTAAAACCAGCAGTGCTACGAGCTTATAATGATTGCCACAATAGTTGCCAGCAACTCCAAGAAAAGGTTAGTAGGAGCATAAAATGTCCTGGTTACCGTTGTCCTCAGGGCACTAGTATTATGGATGGCATATTCTCTGCTCACATCGTCTAGAATCATGCAAATACAATGTTTCACATTTTCTACATCATTGTTCAGTCGTCGATAACTCGAGATCCCAATATTTTAGGGAAGGCTCTATACCAGACATTACTCATCTCACAGGAGTGGACTGGAAAAAGCTAAGGAAGTTAATACAAGATACATAGGAAATATGTCTGGTGCACTTAAATGCTGATCACGCAACAAGCCGTGTTAAATTGATATTTTTGACCCATAGTTACAGAACAAGGGTTAAATATGAATGTTTTTCAACGTAGATATACACATACAGCAGGAAAAAAGGAACTCTTATACGTTAAATACGCAAACAGGTCAAAAGAGTGTGCATTTGGGGGAGAAAATGTTTTAATTCATGCTTATTTTAGTTTCTTCTCTAGTGTACACTGGAGAATATTTTTACGATCTTATCTCAAAATTGTTTTAAAAAATTATTATTTCGGTATGGAATTTTGGGGGATGAAGTACTAGAGCAACAGACTTCTAATGCGAACAAAATATTCTTACACGGCGGTTACGTTAAGGAGCAAAATTGACGCATATGGATCTTTGTAAGCCCAAAAGTGAGTACTGGAAAGCCATTACATCCGGAAAGATTGAAAGTTTGGTGCGCATTTTAATCTCAAGGTGTTATTCTGGATGGGTTTTTTTTAAAAAATTACACTTTAATGCAGAGGAACAACCCTTTTCGGCTTGCAATCCAAAACTACGGACTGGACGGTACGTGACAGTGGTGTTGTCGAGCCGGTACGCTCCAGAACGTCGTTCCGGTACTTACTTTTTGGACAGGAACGCGCTCCGGAACTAAAGGTGATTTCTGATAACGAGAATTGGCTGACGTTTTGAAAAAAAAAAAATTAAAAAGAATTGCTGATTTTTTTTTCCAGTTTTTGACGAATTTTTATATGTATTTTTATAAACAAGGGTTTGAACCGAACCCGAACCGGAACAATAACCGGAACGAACCGGCTTGTTTTTCCGAACCGTGAACCGGAATCCGGAACGTTTTTTTCTGCTGAACCGGAACTCGACCCGAACCGAAACAAATACGTGAACCAGAACTACTTAAGAATTTGAGTATTTAAAACCATTTTTTTAACCTTTTCGGCATCGACGGGCGAAAATTGGGGGAAATCTCCTTCCCCCCGTCGTCAAATTTGGGACGTGAGACTTAAAAAAAGGACCCAGCCAGGATTATCATGGAAAATCACCCCCGTCATTAAATTTGGGACATGAGACCGCACAGAGCGGCCGCCTACCCAGGATCGGCCCTGTCTATATAATTATATATACGCGTTCCGGTAAAAAAAAATTAGCACAACACCACTGCTCATAGAAGATGTATACATTAGTCATGCATTTGGCCTCAAATATGTTACGATTAAACAATCTCATCCATCGTTGCAAGGGTCTCAAGTGTAAGAATCTACACAATGAAATTCAATATTACGAGCAATTGCTACAAATAGGGGTTACTTTCGTCCACCGCAGACATGCATAAAATATATTTTTTTTTTTTTTTTGTTTTTAAGCCGGACATTCCATTTATAAGCGCTGTATCAAAGCACACACCAGTTTAAATATTATTTGGTTTAAAAAAAAAAAAACATCAGTTTTTCCTGTGAAATAATGATGCGATACAGGTTACAAAAACTAACCACATTTTTATTATATTTTTCAAAAAGTAAAACCAAAAATGTTTACCATTGGTTGGGTATTGTCGCTAAAAAGATTTTTTATTTGACTACAAAGCAAAAGAATATTGTGATGATTGTGATTCGATTAAATTTACAAAAAAAATTCAATTTATGGATTGAATAAAATATCTAAAATCAAGTATAGATTTCAAATTAAGTTATTTATACAAGCATTCTAACGCTGAATGTTATAAGCTTGATTCGTTTGGGTATTTTTGAATTCCTCTATTCTGATTACAGTCGATCAGAAGGCACCATAACTTTTGTGAGCCTGCTTTTTTTTGTTTGCTTCTGTGTCACTAATCGTTGTGACTTTTCTGCCCAGATTAGAGAAACTATCAACATAATGGACTATCAACAGATGACTGATGCTCCCATTGCTCAAATTCATATTATATTCTGGGGTACACATTTCCCCATTAATGCTTGCCATATACCAATTTGTCTGATGGTATCGTAAGTTGATCTAAAGTCGATGAACAATATTGGAGGAAGGGCCCTTCAATTGATTACTCTACTACAAGCAGGTTAGCGGGTACTATACTTTGACTGTAGGTACTAAATTATCCTAGGCCACTTAGAGACATGTCAATCAGCATCAGTAGGTATTTTACGTTTTTGCATAAAAACATTCCCAATAAGGAATATTTCAAAAATGCGCTTTAAAGCCTTAGTTTTCACTCACTCATAAAACCTAATATCGATGAGTGGTACCCTTATCTCTTTCTAGCTGAGCTTAAAAAAGAGAGCCATAACATATTCTCATAATCATTTCCCAGATAGGTATCCTAACACCCGCAATTTTCTAATCCCACTCGCTGTAAGGTAAGAGAACAGTAACGCATTGGCCTATATTTCTGGGAAATTAGTATAAATCTGCTAATAATCTCAAGAGCCAAGTTTTTCCCAATCATATGTGCCATGAAAGCTATAGAGAGTTATAACTATAAAATATAAAATCTCCAGAATATTTAGATTATGTCACTTCTACTTGCCTGATCCTTCCCTCGTGGATTGCAAATGATTTATTGTTGTTACATAAATTGAAAAAAAAGATATACATATGTATAGGTACTAGATGACCCGGCGAACTTTGTCCCGCCCAAAATTGATTTTTTTATTGCCCAAAACAGGTCACATTATATATTTATTGTAATACGCTGCAGAAAACAGTTATACCTATAAAAATAACTAACTTACTATAAGTGTGTAGATCTATCTATCTAGTTCAAAATTTAATCGAATTCGGTACGTTATTTAGGTGAGGCATACAAAGAATAACAATAAGAGATCCGAATCATGGGTAGCGCTAACGAAGTTGTAGTTGTTGTACTCGCTCCAAAAAAAAAACTAACAGACATACTAACATGTATATGTACATATGTAGTTATAAACCATTGAATTAGCCGACTTATAGGTATCTTTTAAAGCGGGAGGATTGTCACGCCCATTTTTGGTGAGTTTGTCGATATCGACTATACGAACTTATCCACCAAATTGCATTCGTCTACGATCACTATGTCCTTAAATATTCAATTTTAAAGGTTTGCCACGCCTACTTTTTGCTATATCGAATTTTTTTTGAACCATCTAAACCTGATAAGCTTTCGAACAAAAAAAGTATGGTTAAAATCGGTTCAGTAGTTTAAGAGTTACAGATATCACTTAAAGGGGGAGGGTTGCCACGCCCATTTTTGGTGAGTTTGTCGATATCGACTCTACGAACTGACCCACCAAATTCGTCTACGATTAATATGTACCTAAATATTCAATTTTTAACGATTTGCCACGCCCTCTTAACATTTGGGTATATGAAAAATATATGTTGTCCGATTCTCAGACCTACCCGATATGCACACAAAATTTCATGAAAATCGGTCGATCCATTTCGGAGGAGTTGAACCACTAACACCGTGAAATTAGAATTTTATATATTAGATTTAATTCTCCAACAATTATAAACTTTTCCTAAAAACCTGATTTAAAACACAACGAATCTAAAGTTTAATTTCAAATGTTCATTAGTTAAATATTTCTTCGAGTGTACAAATCATATATTCAGGATATGTTTTTTTTTTTTAATAAAAACAAAAACAAGTTCTAATGACTCACTGACAATTAACTCTTATGAGGTATATAAGAATTCTCTTTATAGGCTTGCCTTCAAATGATAAAACGGTGTTTTTAGTGTTAATTGATCATTAAGAAATATTTTTTTTTTTTTTTTCAAAAATAGTTTCACTTTTTAAAATTATTAAAAAAAAAAAAAACCAATTAAAAATACAGAAACACACACACAGATGCATTACCATACTTAATATGGATGGAATTATTAATGATTTAACAAGAGAAGTAGAGAGAAAAAATGAAAAACAAAATGATAAAACACAATACCTTTGTTTACTGTTGTTATTGCTTTTTTTTTTCGAGACTTTACTGGTTGGAGTTAAATTATTATTGTTTTTCGTTGTTGTTTTGCTAAGCTGATGTGTTGGTGTTTGGTGTTGAATACGCAAAACTTTACAAAACAACTCACCGCACTGATGACTGCTGGGTGCTGTTCTCTACGGTTTCTTTTTTTTTCGTTTTTTTCACACACTTTTTTCTTATTGTTAAAAACAATGTAGAAAAAATTATTATTTTTCTTTTAATAAATTTGTAATATTTTTTTATTTTAATCACTTCACCGTTATATTTTAAATCTGTATTTAATCCTCATAACTTTTTAAGACTTTTTTAACATTCTTTTGTTTTTCTTTTTTTTGTTTTCTTGTTGGTTTGTCAAACAAGTTGCGTCGTTCACTCTCTTTATTTTCTTATTTTATTTACTTCTTTTAACTTTTCTTTACTTGTTTAATTATTTCTTCATCTTCTTCTCTCCTTTGTGATCACTTTTTAACCAAACACTTGTCATCTTTCTCTTTCTAACACACACGCACTCTCATAGAATTTAAAATCAAACTCCAGCTTTTCAACTTTGCCAAATACCTTCTTTTTTGTTACTTTGTTGCTGTTGTTGTTGCTGCTGCTGCTTGTATTTGATTTTATTTGTAGTTTAATAACTTCGCCTGCGCGACGCGTCGCTGTTTTCCAGCCACTCAACGCAAAAACTTTTTTCTTGAGCTTTAATTTTTTTCGTTGATCTGATCAGCAAAGAAAGGAAACTCTTGGCTGTATTTGTACTGCGTTTTGTTAATTATTTTCAAGATTTTATTTTAAAATTGCACTTTTTTAAGAAATATTTCATTTTTTAAATTCTTATTTCAATAAATTTTGTTAGTTTTTGGTTGAAATAATAAGAAAACCCTTCACAGCACACACACACAAACACTGTTTGCAGCCCAAGAAAATAAAATTTTTTAGTTGTTTGCTCTTGTTTTTAACACTTTTTAACCGTTTGCGCGTTTCGCTTGCACAAAAGACGTTTCTCAACTAAACTCATTGGAATTTCTCTCTGCTGGCTGAGCCTGTGTAGAATGTCAATGGAATGAGAGAATTAATGAAAACAACTTTAGTCCGAGGATGCCAGATGGATTGCTTATTTGCACAAAATAGGAGTTTTATCATGAAAAGTATATTTACGAAAACGTATAACAATACATGATAAAAATTTAAAGCAAATGTTAAAATGAATTAAAATTAATGATTTTGAATTTTAAATCATGGTTATTTTAGTGTACATACTTGTTTAACAACTTTTTGTCACACATACGGTAACACAAATAACAGCGATCAACGGACAGCATTATCTGACAACGTGTGGGGTTGTGACTATGCTGAATAACAATGTGAATACAATTAGAGGATTAGAGTTGTCAGCACAGTCCGCTACCATTGTATTGTACATTATGCGGGCTAATTTAATACTAGAAATTTTAATACATAAGTGCACAAATACGACAAAAATATTTACAGAACTTTCAAAGTTCGAGCTTCTTGTTCAAATTAATTTTAAAACACTACACATGACTCACTGTCTATTTTGTATAGAAGAAAGATAGTTAAGAACACTATCAAAATTTTTTGTACATAATCTCTTTTATACTGCAGCAAATCCTTCAGTTTAGTTAGGCT
This sequence comes from Sarcophaga caerulescens, assembly GCA_927399465.1. Taxonomy (NCBI): domain Eukaryota; kingdom Metazoa; phylum Arthropoda; class Insecta; order Diptera; family Sarcophagidae; genus Sarcophaga; species Sarcophaga caerulescens. The sequence continues at coordinate 138,208,828 of OV656872.1, read as the reverse complement.
CTTCGGTTCTGTTTTTATCCATAAAATCTGTATTTGTATTTGTCTAATACATATTTTAATTTTTTTTTTGATGTGTAATGTATGGAAGTTACTGATTGACACAATGGCAACACTACGTTCGTTAAGTGTACTTCTTTTATTCAATGTTTGTGACTTCACTAATCGAGACACAAACCATGAAGATGGTAATGTAGTGTTTCCCGGTAGTATCGAACGATGTGCCCTTATACCAATTTATTTATTATTACAAACAACAAGGGAGATATTATTTATTTATACAAACCGGAGTCGAGAAAAAATATTCAAATTACAGTGAAAGCTCCACTGGCGGACAGCTCTAATAGGCGGACATCTCCGCTAAACGGACGAAGTCTCGTCAATTAAGTCGTATTTTTTGAGCAAATTCATCTCCCCTGGACGGACATCTCCCCTAGGCGGACAAAAATGCCTTGACGGTCGGTGTCCGCCTATGAGAGCTTTCACTGTAATTACAAGTATTTTGTTTATTTTTTTTGTGTTGTTTTTGAACGAACGAATAAATTTGTCCAACTATCATCACCACCAGCTCTGCCAGAGTGACAATTTATATGTAAAAATAATTAATTGATTTTGTTCTAAATCCATCTGTTTTAAAATTTTAAAGACGTTGTACTAAGTTATACGGTACAGTACAGTGTTGCAAAATTGAAATATTGAAATAATACTGCTATAACTGAAAGGAGTTACCCGTTTTGCATCAAATGGTAATTTTATAAAAAATATTTATTTATACTTAATACCCTTCTCATTGTTTTTGCTGAAACCGAACATATATATTGCATGGATGTTGAGCTTAACCGGGGCTAAAGACCTTTATTTAAAATTATGTTGAGCGCAAACCATCAAATCTGTAATAATAAAAAAGTACTACTGAAAGGTGTAGTTTTGAAATGGAAAAGTACTAAAAAAGTACTAAAGTACTGAATTTTTCAACACTGGTGCTTAACATTGTAATTCAATTCAATGTAATCAACTTCTGAAAAAGAAATCACAATAGAGGAAAGAAAAAAACCAACCAACTTTATGAATCTATAATTCTTTTTAATAATTTTTACTGATGTTACATTTACATTCGATATGCCTACCTTTCGAACAACGCGCAAAAAATTATAAATATTTCGACAAAGAATTTTCAATTTGGAGCTTTTTTGCAAACATTTTGGATAAAAGAAAAGAAATTATTCAAAAATTCATTTACAAAATAATTCAAATTTAATTATTTGTATGCATGCAGTTTTCTGATTTTAGTTTTCTAGAATTTTAAATAGAATGACACAATGGCAACACTCGTTCGTACTTCCTATTATTCTTCAGTGTTTCACTAATCGAGATTAATTATCCTTATTCCAAACACAAACCACACCGTTCGTAATGCAGTGCATAATGGTAACAATATAGGTCGGTGAATGCCTCCGCTAACCGAGTTGAAAATTACTTATTCTAGACACACACCGGCCAATTCAGAATATACAGTACATTGATTTATGGTAATACAGTATAATTTGGAATAACGGCACTTTGGTGAGTTTCGATTTTATTCACCACACCTGATATATTCACCACACTTTGCAAAAACTCACCACACTTAAAACTCACCACAAAACAAAATTCACCACACTTCAAAAAGAAATTTTAAAATTTTTTTTATTAGTTTCTTTCTTTTCTTCTTCTTTCCTTTTTGGCTGGACGACGGACCCAACAAGCCACACAACGCGAAGAGCGGGTGCAGAGAACAACACAACCACAATTATAACAACATTACACACACACACTAACCTCTCCTTACCACCTTTAACCTTTACCACCACCACACCACCCACACACCAACCAACACTACGCCAAGGACGGACCGACCGACCAATCAATCAACCAACCAACCACCAACCAACCAGCAAGCAAGCAGCAACAGTAGCAACAGCAACACACACACACACACACCAACAACACAAGCAAACAAACACACACATAATAATATCCCATGCCATAACCCAACAAACAAACAACAAGCCATTTTTATTAAAGAAAACAGGTGCTTAACTTTTACTTATATTAACCGGAAACGGAAAAAGAATGTGAGAATTAGTTAAAAAAACGTTTATTTTTTGAACGAACAAAACGAATTTATCCAATCAACAAGTGTTGCCAGGACGAAAAAAATGTTGGTACTCATTCAAGCAGCAGTGTTGCCAGGAAGGAAAAAGTATTCTAAAAAACCCATGTATTTTTTCTTTACATTATTTACTCTTTCTTCTATATATATTTCTTATTGCAGATAAAAATGTGCAGTTATTTTTTTAATTTTCGTTTTGTTTCTTTCTCCTTTTCTTTTATATACAGCATCAGTTTTAAATTTGACTTCTACACCTAGAAGTTCCATTTTTTTGTCCCTATATTTTCTTTTTTTTTAATTTTATTTGTCGTAATTAAGTATAAAAAAACGTTCTTTCTTTTATTTTTGTTATGCTGCATGCAGCAAGCACAATGTTACAATTTTATTTAAGTTTTAAAATGAAAATAATTTTATGCCTCTGGATTTTATTACAATTAACCGACGGTGGATGTTATGGATTTACAGCAGCAAAGTCTTCGAAGAGAGACACAAGTCCTCTAATGCCTATGATAGACCATGAAAAAGTCATAGCGGAAGCCTCTATTTTAGATCAACCAGGAGATGTGGTATTTGGCGATGTAAACGGTACGTACACATAGGAATCATAACGATAATATATAACCTCACTTTTTACATCGGTATTAATTAAAATAAATTTTAAAATAAAAAATTGTCCTTCATTACATAATGTACAGTAAATATTTACTTCAATATCTACAGTTGCATTTTTTACTTGATTGTAAATAAACAATGAAAAATTGTATAAAAAAAATATTTCTACATAATTTTTTTACCATCGTATATAACAAAAATACAATAATGTACAGTAAATATTTACTTCAATATTTATTTACAGTTGCATTTTTTTACTTGATTGTAAAATAAACAATGAAAAATTGTATAAAAAAATATTTTTACATAATTTTTTTTTACCATAGTATTATTATATATTAAATATACAATGTGAAATCGATAAAAAAATTAAAGAATTGTTTAAAAAGTGTAATTATTTTTTATATAAAATGTTGTTCACATTTCAATAGTATACCAATATAGTTCACATTGTTTACATTGTGTAAAGAATTGAAATTTTGTAATATAGCGCATAAATTAGTTTATCAGTCTGCAGAGTTTTTAAAGCCAAGAAATATATTTTTAAAACCTGTAATTTACATTTTTACCTAACCTACAAACTGTAAACAATGTATAAAATTATGGCAAAACGTAGATATCGATGGTAAAAAAAACATGTAGAATTCATATTAATATTGTTTTTACATGTATTATCTTGGGGTAAAGATTTCAAAAAATTATGCAAAAAGTAAATATGATGTAAAAACTGTATTTGTGAGTCATTTTTATATAACACCCATACATACATTTTACCATATATTACATATACCCCACTACATAGTTTACATTTCATACATCGTGTAAAATATTAGAATACTTTAATACAGGAAAATAAGTTTGAAAATGTGCACATTTTTACGCAATATTAAAATTTAAAATTACTTAAATTACATTTTCATGCCTTGGAAAAAAGTGTAAACAACGTATAAAATGTAAACATGTTTTAAAATTATTTTTACACAAATTTACTTCGTATTAACAATGTAAAAATTGTATTAAGAAAGTGTTTAAGTGTTTTTGTCTAAATTGTTTTTATGCATTTTACATAATGATATAATTTACTGCTTACATTTTTTACATTGTGTAAAGTATTGAAATTCCTTAATACCAATATACACAAATTCATAAGTTTTCAGTTTTTTAGTATATTTTACGTCAAGATAATTTTATTTTAAGAATTAGTTGCATTTTTCTCGTGGGTAAAATATGTAACACGTGTGTAAAATAATAGAATACGGTGAAAAGAAAACAATTATTATTTACATATATAGATTTTACACGTACTTACTTGGAGTAAACAATTTAAAAAAGGAAAAAATTGTGTCAGACATTAAAAATGGATTCAATTATTACAATCGTTTTCACTTTCTTAAAAGAATCATTCAAAAATATTTCCTGACTCTTCGAGATCAAGATACATATATAGTCGGATCTAGAATCTTTTCGAAACAGTTCAATTAAACAAACGTTTCTCTTTAAAGAAGTAAACAAATGATATTTTACAGACTTCTGCTATTCGTAAAGAAAGACGGGAGAATACACTCACTTTTAGAAGTACCAGATAAATCTGACCCCTTTAGTGATATATACAGCACCATAAGACTTGTATTAAATCTACAAAAAATCCCAGAAAATTCGAATCGTCGTAACAGTTGTAACGTCCAAGCCTATAAGGCCGAAAAAGACCTCTAAATGACTTGTGCAGAAACTGTAATGACGTAGAAGACGTACTACAACAGAACAACTTGTTTACAGAAGAATTTTTGGCCACTTAGAATTTATAGATGGAAAATGATTTGAATAAAATTACTCTTTTATAATATTATCCATAGGAGCTTCTAATAATATGTTCAGACATGCACTTATATTGAGTAAATCGCAATAAATGGCATTATTGATCTCAATATTTCATATAAAATGTCAATTAATTATTGCGCAATAAATTCATAAATTGTTATAATTAATATTGATTAAAACTCGAAATACAGCACTGTCATAAGTACGTTCAGTGAGCATATTACAATTTTCCGAACACTTTCTATTGATATTTGACAACTTAAATATCAACAACGACAAACAAACAAAAAAACAAAACAAAAAAACAACGAACAAAACAAAAACAATGTTGTTGAAACAACCAGCTGTTTTGTTTACCAGCTGTCAAATGAATATTGAATAAGCAGCTGAACTGCGTATATTGTTATGTCTAAACACTTAAAATATTGTAATCAATAAACCAAATATTGACTCAATAAAAGTGCATGTCTGAACATAGTATAAGGCTCACTTAAGAAGATATATTTTAATATAAGGCTGCAGTTGTTTAATTAAAATTGAAATAACTTAATAATTTACATACTCACCTTTTAATAAATCCTCTTAATAATTTACTTGATTTGAAAAGTGTTTTTCAGTAGTATTTGACATTATTTACCTGATGAAAATGTAAATACCACAAGTAGAAATTGTATGAAATTTATAACACTGCCACTAACTACTTATTTTTGTGCAGTGCTACTAATTATTTACACTATGTAAACAATTGATTATGTTGGCCGCATAACACAAAAATTACTTTCCTGCAATAAAAATTTTGCTTTCTGTTAAATTTATTTGAATTTTTTTTATATAATAAAATTGTTATAAAAAAAGGTAATAATTTTTAAAATTTAATTTAAAACTACAATAAAAGCCATTCAAGATATACCAGTAGCCAGACAGCTATAATTGCTTTCCAATTAATTTATTGTCACAATAATATAAAAAGTAAATTTAAAAAAAAAAATTAAATTGTTGTCTCATTAAGTTTAAATAAATTAACTTTAATATTTAATATTTTTCATTATTAAATTGTTTGTTTTATTTGTTATTTTTTTTTTTTGTTCGTTATTATTGCTATTTATTGTTATTTTTTTGTTGTCAAAATTAAAATAAAATTCCCCTTAAATTCATTGAATAAAATCACAACTTAATTAATAATTAATTTAAGCAGCTTAACATTTAAATCAAATACAAAAAAAAAAAAACAAAAAAAAAAACAAAAAAATTTAATCTATTTGCTTTCAATTTGAATAATTTTGATTTGATTTGTTGTTAATTTTTAAAATTATACGAAATGGAAGCAGGTCAAGCTTGGCCACAGAGTGTCCTACTAAACTGTAGAGCAGGGGTTACCAAAAATTTTTGGTTGTGTATTGGTGAGTAAGAGAGAGAAAATAAGTTGAGAGGTTACAGTCATAGAAAAATGTTAGTAATTTATCCTATTTTGATTTTCATTTCATCAACATACATAAAGTTATACATCTTTGATTTAATAATTAGGTAATGTTTTTTTTAGATATTTGTTGGGTACTAATTTTGGTTCATAAATTTCCTCTCCTACTAATAACCAAACTTTTAATTTTTCTAAAATATTGCTTTATGTGTAGAAAAAAGTTGTTCTTTTTCCATATCATCTAAATTATTTACTTGACTATTAAAACAATCAAAATCTTTTTTAAGAACATATGACTTTGAATTTAAAAAAAAAGTTTTTTAACATAAAATATTTTTTTGAGTGTAAACCTAAAAAAAAAAATATTATAGCATCCGCTGACATGTGTGCTTGTCGCAGTCTGATCGATGACTAAATAAAAGAGCATAAGCAATGTGTGTGAATTCTCTCTGCACAATTGTGCTATGAAATGGTAATCCCTGCATTATATGAAGGTATTGTTGAATACTCTATTCGTCCATAGTGATTTGGCAAAACAGAGTGACGAAATGATAACTAAATTGACAGAAGTGGCTTCAATAAGATGGCCGTTTTTCAACTATCAAAGTTTAGAAGTCTCTATTGGATGACCCGTCTGGGCCCATAAAAACCTGAGCATTACTTCGACGCCATTAATGAATGGATTTAGATGGATTTTAAACTCCCTATGATTTGAAAAGTTCATTACGAGTTTGTCAAAATTTTGTTTTGTTTGGCTGAATTGCATATGCTGACATCGAGGGGATATATTCAGATTAGTCCCGTTCTGCAATCGAGTTTCCAACTCTTCTGCAAGAGATTTATAAGCAAAGAGCTATGGCGGGTTGTCCACTTGGATTTTTCCAAGACGATTTTAGGCTTGTCCGCAGCTATTAATAAGACTTACAAACGACTTCAAATATTAGTCATAGGCTTAAGGACTAAACCTCCGTTATAACTGTAAAGATTAGTAACATAAAGAGTTCGTTTTGTTTACGCAATCGATACTTGTGGGAAATTTTCAAAATGCTGGACAAAAATTCTCTATAAAACTTTTTTCTGTGGGTTTTCAGTTGGATTCCAAACTGTATAAATGCATGTTCCCTTCCAATGATTCATATTCCAATTTAAATTCTTTTTCAATTTTCTATTTTTTTTTGTTTTAGCAAATCATAAGGCTCGCACCCCTAGCTCTAGTTTGTTAAAAAAATGTGAACCTTGTCCGGAGAATATATTGTGTGTTCCACAAATCCAATGTCCGGCCCATGTTCATTTGAAAGGTCATGAAAAACCACAAGTATGTGATTTACCTGGTGGTAAATTTGGTTTTTGTTGCGTCACCGGCCAAAATCATACAGGTAAAGTTGAGTTTTTAAAACAAAATTTAAACACACAATCGCATAAACAACATAAAAACATAAAATTTACAACATTTTTGTATACCTTTACAGCAAAAAGTTTAAATAAGTCACGTAGACCCAGTTTAACTTTAATGCCCCTAGAAATTGTTGAAGAGGCTCTTTCAACGTTTCAAAATTTAATGCATCAAATGACAATGGTGTCCATTGCTCCTGGTCATCCTGAATTTGTGCATGGCATGGTATTCCACTCATCGATTCAAGAGGATTTGGAAAATTTCCACTTGAGCAATTCAGCCATGGAACAGTTGATAACAACACAAGTTTATACTAAAAAGTAAAGAATTCTGTTCTACTTACGCTCCTTAATTATTTTTGATTCACTTTTTAGAGAACAAATTCCCGTGGAGGATATTATCATGAACAATATGGAGGTGGAGTTTATTAACACTCCTTTGGCTCACAACTGTCAACCACCCAGAGCTTGTGTTAATCCTCGTGCCAAATACCGTACGTTTGATGGCATTTGTAATAACCCAAATCCCTTGCGTTCTCATTGGGGTGCAGCCGGTCAACACATGGAACGTTTAATGCCACCGGCCTATGAAGATGGCGTTTGGTTACCACGAATACATGCTAAAGATGGTTCCTTGCTTTCCAGTGCGCGAGAAATATCAAGAATAGTAATAAAGGATGAGGATAAGCCTCATCCGAAACATAATTTATTGCTCATGCAATTTGGTCAATTTGTGGCTCATGATGTTTCCCAATCGGCTACGATGAGATTGGGTAAGCTAAAGTACTAAAGGATGTCCAAAAACTGTGCCATTTAAAATTTTTCATTTCTTTGTAGAAAATGGTGATTTGGTCCAGTGTTGTGCTTCCAAAAATACTGCCGTCTTACCCAAAGAACAACGTCATTTTGCCTGTTTCCCCATAGAAATCAGTGAGAAGGATGATTTCTACAGCATTTTTGGCATACGTTGTATGAATTTTGTACGTTTGTCGTTGGCTCCGAACACAGATTGTCGTGCCAGCTATGGAAAACAACGCAGCAAAGTGACCCATTTTCTAGATGCTTCTACCGTTTATGGTTCGAATGCAGAGACTGCCCGTGAGTTGCGCTTGTTTCAGGGTGGAAAATTGCGTATGTTTAATGATTTTGGCCATGATTTGTTGCCTTTGACCCAGGATAAACAAGCCTGTAATATTGATGCTCCCGGATTTATGTGTTTCAAATCGGGTAAGTGGTTTGATACTATATTTCTGGTACTTTCACAAGTTAAAAGAGTAAAAAAGATAATTTTTTGCATTCTTTTATTTAAAATTCAATCTACGTTTCAAACTTATTTTGGATTTAAAACACAAAATAAAAGTACTTTTTTAATTTTAAGCATTTGACCCATTGTACAAAGTCCTAGCTTCTCACACAGCACTCATGTTGTGTGAGTTGAGAGGCTGGACCTACAGTTTAACGTCGATTCCGAACGACAGATTTTTGAGAAACTTTTTTATGGCAAATTTTATTTACTCTCAGAGTTTTTGCCAGAAATCTGCTGTGTGTGCGCCGAAGAAATATTTTTCTTTCATATTCCGTTCTGATGCCTGACTTCAGATACGAACCCGGGCTTTACGTCTAATAAGCCAACACACTACCTACTAGACTACGGCGACTTCATAGACCTAATACTCTAATGAATTTCCCAAACTGGGTCGGAGAATCATTTGTCTAGGAATAGTCAACAGATTCCATGTTCAAATCCTCTGCTAAAAACCTATGTCCTTACCCTCAACTAACTGAATGGAGGTTTCTCAAACCTCCTTCTTTCTGGAAAAGGCTGAGGGAATTGTTGCACCCTCTCTAGTAAATAAAGGGATGGAGGAGCAAACTATTTCTCTCCCATTACCCGAAGAGAAAAGTGCGAAAAAGGATGCAAGGAAGGACCACATTGTTCGCTCAGCGCTCCATGAAAATTCTCCGTAACAAAAAACTTCATGAGATGGGCTATATTGGACAAATTGCATACATCCGAGTCCAAGAATGTAGAGAAGCCTCGGAACTAACCCTTCCCTTCAAGTAGCTTTTATCGGGAGGTCTGATTTAAAGACCCTAAAGATGACAGCAGGTTGAGACAAGGCTCCTAAAATTGTTGATAGAGAAGAGGAGTGTTGGCAGCAATGCCCGCTTTTTCTCCATCCAAATGGTTAAGTTATACGGTTAAATTATTATTATTATTTGGAGGTGTATCCAAAAAAGAGGATAACCTAGGTGATGTTCTATGAAAGTCTCGAGGGTATGAACAGTGTGAGTGGTTCCGGAATTCTAAACATCCGTAGATCCTAAGGTTCATTCAAAACGATAATGGTGCATTGACTAAATCTAGACTAGAAGCGATAGAGGACTTGTTAAGTGCTCGCTTATCCAATTGTGAGGATCTTGACATTGGAATGTTGTTGAACTTGAAGGATAACATTATCAGGAAACATGCGAAATGGCTTTTAGACGGTTTCAAACAGTTTAAGTCAACTGGACTCTGTGTTGAGTAATGCTTATATTAAGGGTAAGTTGTAAGTAAGGCCAGTTTGACTGGGATCACGAGAACACCTTTAAAAATGTTACCAGTTCTCTCATAGAGGTCGCGTTAACGATTTTCTGATTCACATGTTGGGTAATTGGCTAATGCAATTGGATCTGGGTGGCCAATAACTCACGAGCTGTGTAACTCTTTCTTAAATGTTTTAAAGTAGTTTCTTACCCGAATGATGGGATCATTCTCAAAGAGGGTAAATTTCTATCGACTCTTAGAGAAGTCATACAGCTCGCGTTTGTGGATTAATCAATATAGGTTGCGGATTGTGTTCTGATATTGTTTTCGCTTCCATTTGTGACCAAATATATTGGCGGTATTCGTTACTCGATAAGCTGAACTGTTTCCTGGCTAACTCCACCGAACTTTTTAGTCAAGTACTGAGTGAAGCATAGTACCATACGTCTCAAGGAACCTCTGGTAAGACGATAACTTTTGGAAGGTTCCACTACGAGGACTTATTTGTATGTCAACTGAATTAGAACACCAATCGTGCTAAAATCTTTAGTTGGTATTTCCGGAAATCCCTGATTGATTTTTGAGAGTCATGTAACTTTGACAACGATTGGATATTAGTCACGAATTGTTTGTACGGTATCTGAGGACGAAAACCACACAACATTTCTATGTGTTTATCGGGCCTTAAGTAAAATAGTTTGCACACTCCGGGCAGGAAATTCTTTTAGGTTTTAAAATCTCTGATGTAAGTCTGTATTCACTATATTGGATTACGGCGGCTGAGAGATGTGTATCCGTCGCCAGGCCTATTGTCATTTCTATCCTCCTATCTTCTTCCATTTTAATTTTTCTATAAGTACTACTACCTCATATTAACTACTAAACCCACCCATATTCTACTACTTGCCTGCGTTGCTTAGGGGTTTTAAAATTTGAAGAGTATTTTTTTGAAGTTTACTTTACTTTTTCCTTTAGCACAATGTACTAAATGCTTCGGAAAATGGTTTTTTTTTGTTCTTAAAGGAAATTATGGATTATGAAACGATTAATTTGCGGAACCAAAAACTATTTTTTTAATCTGAACTAAAAGAAAAACTAAAAAATTATTACAAAATGATTTGAATTCCTTACATGATTTTTTACTTCGTTTTTACAAATTTATCATTTATTTACATTCATTATTTATTTATTTTATTTATAATGCCTGTGGGAACTTAGGTGATGGTCGCACTAATCAAATAATTTCTTTAATTGCTGTCCATATACTATTCGCTCGGGAGCACAACCGTATTGCTGGCATATTGTCGCGTTTAAATCCCAAAGCCAGTGATGAAACTCTGTATCAGGAGGCACGTCGCATTGTAATTGCCGAATTGCAGCACATTGTCTACAATGAGTATTTACCGTTAATCGTAGGGCCACTGCAAATGAGACGTTTTCGTTTGAATACCCAACAGAATGGTCACAGCAATGACTATAATGATGATGTCAATCCAAGTATTACAACTGAATTTGCAGGTGCCGCCTTTCGTATGGGCCACTCAAGTGTTGATGGCCGGTTTCATGTAAAGCAGAGACATGGAAAAGTTGATGAAGTCATTAATATACCCGATGTCATGTTTAATCCATCACGTATGCGTAAGAGAACATTCTATGACGATATTTTAAAAACCATGTTAATGCAACCCATGCAAAAAGTCGACACTGCCATAACACAAGGGGTAAGTAGGAGGTTAGGTGTAGAGGTGTTGAGGTATTACGAAGCCAAATAAATCCTTGAATAGGTAAATTATTTTTTTTTTACATTACATTTGTTTGTTTTCCCTTAGTTAAGCCATTTTCTGTTTCGTGGCCACAATCCTTTTGGCTTAGATTTGGCAGCATTTAATATTCAACGTGGTCGGGATTTGGCTTTACGCAGTTACAACGATTATTTGGAATTATTGGGCAATCGTAGAATTCATAGTTTTAGTCAATTGCCAGCTGAGGTAAGTTTAAAGAATGTTTTAAAAACTTTAACTCCCGGTTAGTGTTTATTTTCAAAAATTTAAACCAACGAATCTCATTTTCACCTTAGATTGGCCGCAAACTTGCCAAAGTCTATCGTTCGCCTGACGACATCGACTTATGGGTGGGTGGTCTTTTAGAACGACCTGTCGAAGATGGCATTGTTGGCAGTACATTTTCGGAAATAATTGCTGATCAATTTTCACGCTTCAAATTTGGTGATCGTTACTACTATGAACACAATAAATTAATTAATCCTGGGGCCTTTAGCATCGATCAATTAAATGAGCTGCGTAAAGTGACTATGGCACGTATTATCTGTGACAATGCTGATCATTTGTCTTTGAGGGAAGTGCCACAGAAGGCTTTTGTCAGAGTCGATTTGTTAAGGTATGTTGAATAACAATTAATTTTGTTTTTTATTTATGCTTCCTAATGATATTTATTTTGTTTATTTTATTAAGCAATCCACCCATAAGATGTGATAGTCCACTTATACCCGAAATGAATTTGAAAGCTTGGCGTATGTAATTTGAATTCTTTTAAACATTTTTTGTAATCCCTTTTACTTTCTACTTAAATTTGCTTTTAAAAATAATTAATTCTTTAATTACAATAAAATACAATACAATTACGAATTTTATAAGCTCTAGTTTATATAGAAACCATATTTATCCAACTCTTTGTAACATTTTTAATCCATTTCATGTAAGAGACTGATACAATAAGTACAAGTCGAAGAAAACACAATTTTTAAATAAATTTATGAAAATATATTCGAAAAATGTAGTGAATTTTATTTTTGGGCTTTCCCTGAAATGAAATGTTAAATGTTCCTGAGCAATCAATAAAAAATATTCAACAGCTAGCCTAGAGACATTGTTTTACTTGATTATTACATCAGAAATGACTTCGGTAGGTCTGATAGGAGTCTGATAGATACAGTCACAGAAAAAAGTGTACACACAACGGTGGAGGGTTAGGTGTTTCGAAGCTTTATAAAACAATTGGAATTTTCTAACCGATATCGAAATCGGTCTTTATTTATATTGTAAATGCATTGACCTTTATTTTAAATTAAAACCATTGCAATGTTTACCATATTTTATTGTATAAATAAAACTTTAGTTTTAGTTTTTTATTTTCATTTTTTTAATTTATTTGTTTAATGATTTATTTACAAGTCGTTTATTTATAATGTGTGTTGTCATGCCACTGGTAATACAATATTTAATAATTAAAGACAACAATAATGATAAATAGTAAATATAAGTATGGTTTAAATGACATTTAATTTTTTGAACTATAATATACGTAATAAGTGCTGCTACAATTATAGCGACAACATACAAACAGAGAGAGCTTTTTAACCGGCAGCTAGCTAGCTAGTCATATAACCCACATTTATTAAATGCTTCTAAATCCACTTACTGTGATAACTTTTGTAGTAAAAACTCTCTCGATTAATTAACAATGCAATGTTAATTTGATTTGTTTAAAGAAAGAGAGAAAAAAAAATAATTTTTTATTTATTTTAAATATAACTCTCATCCTCACGCCTCCAATTCTGTTGATTGCTCTTAACTTGGCTCAGTCTATAAATTAAACGAACGAGTAATGAGAAAACTCGTTCACAAACTCTTTATCTTTCCCTGTTTCAATTTATTTGAATTTCATTTTTATTTCCTACACCACTGTAACCGGACCGTTTTTATTTTGAAGGAAACTTTATTTGAAGCAAATGGCCCTTAGGGCCATTATTACAACTTGCCGTTAAACTTGGGTTTAGTTAAAGGTACCTTTAGCTAAAGGGAACTGTAAAGTTACCTTTAACTTATTTTCGTTATTACAATTTACATTTAAAATAAATTTAACTTTTTCAAAAATATGGCAGAGCCGGAGCAATGTCGATAACACTGCTCAATTAAAAAAGTTTTTTTTTTTTAAACGCAGTGGCAACGACGGGCCATATATATTTGAAGTTGCATATTTAAAATAATATACAATATGGCAAGTTCAAACATAAACTTAACTTTAAAAGTTACCGGTAGGATGATCCTCCCTTTAGCTTCACGCTTACTTCTATCATATTGTCCACTTATAATAATGAAAAACAATTTATCTGCCTGTTAATATCCTTCCTTTAGTTAACGGAAAGTTGTAATAATAGCCCTTAATTCTATAAAATTTAGCGGAATCGAGACTAAATAAATTCCAGCTACTCATAAGAATTCCAAACCCATGTTTGAGTTCTTTAAAATGACATTTGGCTCAAGCTTAAGCTTTTAGTAGCTCTTTACCACATTTATGAGTTTTGAAAAAAACTTGCCTAGCTTTCTAGCTAGAAATCCCAAACTCGGTAGAACTGTTATACTTCGTTAGGCATTCAACTGCCACCCAACTCTTGTGTTATTCACTTTTGTTGAACCACATATGTATGTGCTACGTTGTAGTTATTTTTTTGCGGAATTATTCTTCATCGCATCGATTTCAGTCCCGACCCTTGGAATATAACCGATTACAGATTCAATTTCCGTTTGGAATGTGAAAATTTTGATTAGATTGCAGTTCGCCTCTCTGTGACTTAGTTTTCTGTATCTGTATATACTTATGATTGATTTATAGGTCCATCCTTTGTTAAAATCAGCATTAGCATAATCCTTTCTTTTTTATCGATACTCATATGCTGTATGGTTTACTCGCAAGTTCACTGGAAAGCCTGATATCTCTCTTTTAACTGTTTACCCACATAGTTCGCTACAGAATTTTCGGGGCTTTTCTTTTGTCAGTTATGAGGATAATGCCTGCTATGTTACTAGCGCTATGTCTATCAAGTCCCTTATTATTATTATAGGATTAACATGAAGCATTTACATCTCCTCTTATACGGATTATGGCTTATTCCTTTGCCTTATTTCATTTTTATTAAATAAGTTTCCCTCGAGACATTTGATTTGTTTGCTGCAGTAGGTACTTGCATGATGGGACCTTGTGTGATGCATTCGGTGAAATTGTATTTGGCTATGATATTAGTCGTCGTAGTATGAAGTCGTCGTAGTCTAGTAGATATAGTAGATAGTGTGTTGGCTTATTAGACGTAAAGCCCGGGTTCAAACCCCAGGTCAAACAATCAAAAAGAAAATATAAAAAAATATTTTTTCGGCGACTTCCTCTGACTCTGAGAGCAAATGCAATTGCCATGTATGATATTGGGTACAGTGATGAGAGCTTTTCGCACAAAGGCGATGGCAGTTGACCTTTTTATTATGTTCGTTATTGATTTTATCCTCTCTGGTAGATTATTTGAAGGGGAATGAAAACTTTTCTAATCTTTTTAATTCACAAAAGCTGGATAAAACTAACACCATTTTTCATATTTGTGAACTGAAGAGTAATTTTATTAGTTATCCTTCACTTTACGACATTTGTCATCATTCTGAACAAATTAATTGTAATTTTATTTTAATTTTTATATGTTGATTAAATTTCGATACGGTCCGTTGTTGACAGTATCTTTTTAAAGGAGTCACTTTTTAAATTTTGAAAACCATTGACTATAATTATTCCCTTCTTCCGGCTCTGTACCTGGAATACTGAGGCTTGTATTCAAGCTTAAAACAACGTAACATCTCTTAAAGTGATGACATTTTTAGGTCTTCTATTGAGCCCATAGCTGCCAGATAAATGAAGCATCAAATCGTCAAATACAGTCGAACTTCCCTATAATGAATCTTGACGGGACCAGAAAATTACTTCATTATATAGAAACTTCATTATACAGAAATTATATTTTTCCCCCACTTTTTATTTAAAATAATTAGGCATATTAGTTTGTACATTATACCAAATAACAAAACCATTATAAAAAATTAATTAATTAATTAATAATTTTTTTCAAGAGTAATGCTACTTCGCTGCGTCATTTCCGATCACTGAACACCGGCAACTGCTGTCAAAATTGTTATTGATGTGGCTTTCTTCTTTTTTTTGTTCTTATTTTCCTCTTTTGGGAATCCCCTCATTATATGTGGCATCTTTCTCGGTACACAGAATTGTTAGTATGCGTAACGGAAAATTATTTGAAAAATTCATTATATGGAGACAAAAACGCATGTGAGTCAAATATTACACCTGCAAAATTGCTTCATTGTATAGAAAACTTCATTGTATGGAAATTCATTATAAGGAGATCAAAAACAATGAAATTGGAACGGAAAAAGTTGTGTGTTTGAAATCAATTCATAATAGGGAGAGCTTCATTGTATAGAAGTTCACTATAGAGAAGTTCGACTGTATTTTAGAAAAATCGTCAAAATCGTCAAAGACGTTCATTGAAATCGTAAAAAAATCGTCAGAAAAAATAAATAAATAAATTTAAAGGTTTTTTAAAAACAAAAACATATAAAGTCAATGTTAAGCAGCAATAATATTGCATCATCTATACCCATGTGTATTGTAAATATTAGGAAGTCAGAATATCTTGATATTATTGGCATGAAAATTCAGTGTGATGTTCGCTAGAACTGACACATTTTTCAGTGCCTTGGTTTCTTAAGACGCTGCAATAAATACTTCACTTCATCTGATCTACTTACCATTTACACCATTTATAACCGACCGAGAATGGAATACAACTCTCATGTATGGGTTGGCGCTGAACCTCTATTTTGAGGCTACTCGACCGTTTACAGGGGAGGCCATAGTAGCTCTTTAATCACGATAGTGTGTCCAACTCCATTGATTTATTGGAGCATCGTTGCAATGTGGCTTGTGTTTCACTGTTCTATCGCTACTACAACGGATATTGCTCGAGTGAAATAAGGGGACTAGTTTATGAAAGTCATGTAAAATCCTACGTAACACTCATCTTTCTCGGCCAGCACATCCGTATGTGGTCGATTGGGCCAGTGTATCGCCCACTGCATTACAGACAAAGTTCATTTGTTAGAAGGACTATTCGTATGTAGAACTCCCTTCCTGCAGAGATCTTTCCTGTTACTTATGGTATAAAAATATTCAAACCTAGTGTCCATAAACACTGATACCTCTTTCCTCCTTCCTATAATATATTTTTAAATTGTAAATTTTTAATTGCTAAAAATCATCAAAATAAAGGCATAAATCGTCATGTCGTCAATATGATATTTTTGGAGCACAAAATCGTCAAAATGACGATAAATCGTCAAATCTGGCAGCTATGATTGAGCCTCAAATTTTTTTCTTTTGTTAGTCTTATTTGGTCGATTGAACAATCAAAATATTATAAAGTTTTGTATACCCATAATAGATATACATACGTACCTCCTAGGTGCAATCAGTACTTGAAATCTTTTCGCACAATAAAATTAATCAGATCTTTCAATATCTATGATATTTGCGAAAAGAAAAATTTGTCTAGAAAAACAACTGAAAGAGTGAACTGCATTTAAAGAATCCTGTATAAGGTATTACATGGTCGCGTATGATCAATTTTTTCTTTTTCTTCATCTTTTTTTTATGGTCATACGCCTACATAAGCTAAATACAATATCGATTATTAAGCCATCAACTGTAGTGTTTATTTTCCTTTTCAATTATTTGTCAATTCCATTTGTCCGTGCTTGTTTTTTTTTGGTGCATATTTTTGCATATTTTAAATATTTCCATTTAATAACAGTTTTTTTTCCTGTATTTTATTATGTTTTTATATTTTCTTTTGAATTTATTTTAAGTATTAATAACACAATATTTATTTAAATTTATTTATTTGCTCTATTAACGAGGATGTGTTTGTTTTTTGGCAATGTTTTGGAAATTTTTTTTTTAAATTTTATTTGATAAAATTTGTCTGTGTTCAATTGATTTGAATATTTTTGTTTATTTATATTCAATATATTGTATTTATATTTTATAAATAAACAATTCTGTCTGACTTTAGATTAAAAAAAAATGTTTTTTTTTGTATGTGTTTTTCTATATTAAAGATAAATAAAAATAAACCACTCTGGCTATCCATTCTTAAAATTCTCATATTTTACCTGTTATAATAGGCTTTTAATTATCAGGTAAATTCAAAAATAATTCGAAATTAAATTGAAAAATTTGATGGAAAATTTTATTCTCTACAGTAAATACCAATCGATCTTAGCATAAAAACCAATTTTGAAGAAACAGCCTTGTGATCGAAAGTCAATCAGTCATGGCACATGATGATAGTTTGAACAGTTTAAACCTGAGTATAATATATTCTAACAATTTACAACAGACAAACTGGTTGTTCAACTGATAACACAGCCCAGCATGGGTTTTGCAAATAAAATGGCTCCAGGTTTTTCCGAAGGCATTTTGCGCGCTGAACACGAATCTGGGATCAAAAACTTTCGGGGTTTATAAAAAAAATTAATCTGATTTACTTGAAAATTGTTACCGCCATATTGGATCCGCCATTTTGAATTTTTTAAATTTTTAATCAGCGACCCCAAAAACCCCCGAGTAACAATTTTCAACTAAATCTGATTAATTTTTAAGGACCTCCGTAATGTGTTTCTTTTTCTCTTGCACCCCTTGACATAAACCCACTCCCTACTTTAAGGGTGCATGCAATTTGGCTTTGGACTCATTTTAAAGAGCAAAGATCAATTGTAAATTTCTGACAATACAATTTTTTAAAAATGGCCAAAAACGCTATTTTTTCTCGAAAACCTGACATAATGGAAATTTTCGTGTTCAGCGCGCAAAATGCCTTCGGAAACACCTGGAGCCATCTTATTTGCACAAAAAAAGTCAAAATTTGCAGGGCTGTGTATTTAACAATGAATGAGTGACTGTCAGGCTCGCTGGCATCAGACCCAGCATAGAAATGCGCAAACATGTTGTTCAGAGTAAGGTAATATTTAGAATTTCGTACTGATCGGAAATGTCTTCAAAGGATTAGAAAAGGTTTAACTTTAGGAGCATAGAGGAGTCACAAAGCATTTGGTCAATCTTCTTTTTTGGTTTACATTGGTCTTACTTAACTGGTCATTACAACGCTTTAGTCAGGATTACAACCCGGTTTCTCACATCACCCATGCTGTGTGTGTTAATTTTATGGCATGGGACCTACAGTTGAAAGTTGGCTCTGAACGAAACTTTTTATTTGAAATTTATTTACACTCAGAGTTTTTGCCAGAAAACTGCTCAGAGGAAGTCGCCCAAAAAATATTTTTTTCATATTTCGTTATGTTCAAGATGTCTGATATACAGATTGAACAACGAGCTCTCGTTTCATAAGTCTACTGCAACTTGAGTTTTGTTAATAAATTGGTTTTTGTCAGTCAAGCCAAGTGGTTGCCTTATAACGGCATGGTTTTGAATGACAGTGTTACAATCTACCGTTGCCCAGAAACAAAGCTCACTGATAAAATATATTGAGTTGTTGTATTGGTAGTAGAACCTTGTCCACTTGTCCATTGATAACCAATCTTTCAGAAAAGATTGTGCAGCCTCAATTTGTATGAGATTCGTTGATGATGTTGTCATTTCTAGGGTTTTGTTAAGTCGCAGGTATCAACAGAGGTCCTCAAAGCCAAATTCAGTCTGATTCATGAGGTAATTGGACATTTCGGATGCGCTTCAACCAGAGAAGCCATGGCGGATATTTGCACGGTTTTATATTCCGTACATAATGACATCAATAAGTCTTTTAAATTAATAAAAAATTTCGATAATATCTCACACATACTTTGTTTTACTTAAATCGAAAGATAGGAAGCGCTTAATGTATCACACGATATATTGTAGGGTGCTTCATAATAAAATCTTGATATTTTAAGAAAGCACTTTAAATAAATATTCTGGCCAAAAAAAAATATGAAAGGAACAGAACACTGAGACTGGATAAGGTTGATACATAGCAACCGACAAGTGGCTGAGAAACAACGTATTATGAATATGATTATTTTTATTTTTTTTTCTTTATCTAATTACCTACTGTGCTAATGAGTCATTCTATAACAATAATAAATATTCCCATAAGGTATTCCTTTCACATGACTTCATGACGGTGTTAAACAAATAATCCCAATCACTAGACAGTCATATATTAGACAATGTACACAGTACAGGATACTTTTGAAAAAAAAAAAGAGTATTTAATAAGCGACACGATTTTGTTGTATTTCACTTTCATGTGAAGTGTTTTTGCCAATTAACTACGCATTCAATTAAATATTTTGAAGGTTTTTAAATGGAATAGAAATTGTTTTGACATCCGTATGCTTTAATTAATGAATTCAACGTCAATTTAATTTCTATACGTTTTTTTTAAATTTGTTTTTTCCACTAAAAGTTTAAAGCAGGTGATGGGATGAGAATTTAATCAATCATGATTTAACAAATAGTACACCCTTCAAAATAAAGCAATAAATTGTTTAGTTTTTAGGAATAATCAAGGAATAATCAAGGAATAAATATTCGTACAGATTACATACATATGTATACATACATAATTGGTCTTTACAACCCTTCAGTCAGGATTACGACCTAGCTTCTCACACCACTTGTGTTCTGTGTGTTTATTTTATGAGTGGCGGGACCCAGTGTAAAGCAGACTTCGAACGACAGTTTTTTGAGCAACTAGAACCATAGAAATATTTTTTGATATTTCGCTTTGTCCGAGATATCTGAGCTGCGGTTTGAACCACGACTACACGTCTAATAAGCTACCTACTAGACTATGGTGACTCTGGCATAGAAGCTATCACCCTCATAATCTAATTTGACTGCCCATTACGACGAATTCTACCGAGATCTGGAATCTAACAGTGTCTAGCTAATTCATCTTTCCATTCTAAATTTTGAGTGTGAGATGAATGCTTGCGTTATACACTTTTAAAGTTGGGTTGTGTTAGATTGATGTAATCCTCATTTAAGTTTGGTTTACGCTTACAGATGCGACATTGTTCATATCATTATTCATCATCCATAAATCTAGGAGGTCGTAGGTTTTCTTTATTTGGTTGCAATGTAGTGTTATGTCCCGGTATTTTATAAGTTTCACCCCATGACCTTATAAAATCTTAGTCAGAGTTCTCTTTTAAATTAATGAAATTATCCTTATTTTACAGCTTAAAGCCTTAGCTTTTAACTGAAATTAGAAAATCTACACGTTATCCTAGTATACTGTGTTAATTGTCAAATATTTGCATATTTTAACCCTTTTTCTCCAAGATTTGCTACTTTTTAAAAGGCAGAGGCATTTTATTTAAAACCGTAGATATTTTCAAAAAATTAAATCTCTACGAAATTTTGAAACTTCCCTCCCTTGCATGTATTTAGTAGTTCATTTTTTAACATTCTGGTTATAGAGGCTTTCTGTTGATAATCGTAAATATGTGTGAGTTTTTATGACCTCAACTGCTGTTTTATTTGAAACCATTTAACGCAGCAATAAACTGCTGGTTTTATAAGATCATATGGCAGGTGTCACTAGAAAACGGTCATTAATAAAAGAACGCAGTTAAAATTAAATAATAACGCAGTTGATAAAATTAAGAAATAAAATTATAAATCAATTAATAAAATTGTAAATGCAAAAATAAAATCCCATTTCACTCAAAGCACGTGATTTAAAAATATCGAAAAGTTTAACTTCATTTGAGAGAAAAATGCTGACTAAGGTTTAATAAATCTTTATTGATTAAACACTCAAAAACAAAATAAAGAAATTAAAAAAAAAAATTCTTAATAAGATTTAATAATAATTAATCATATTAGCAAAGAAGAAAAAAAAAAATTTTTACTAGTTTTGCAGTTTTCTTTATCCTTATATCTTCCATTAACTCTTTACTTTTTAAAAGTTAAATAAAATTTAATAATAAAATGGCAAATGGTTTTTTTTTCTATTTAATACTTAGAATTTTATCTGGTCATTATGATAATCAGTGGCACTACATATATTCCATTTCATAGTAAACAAAATGTTAATACACATAGGGCCATTATTACAACTTGCCGTTAACTAAAGGGAGGATTTTAAAGGGCAGATAAATTGTTTTTCATTATTATGAGTACCCAATAAGATAGAAGTGATCGTTAAGCTAAAGGGAAGATCATCCTACCTTTAACATTTAAAGGTCACTTTATGTTTGAACTTGCCATATCATATACTATTTTCGATATGGCAGCTTCAAATTTAAACAAAATGAGCATATACAACAAAAAAACGAAGTCCGCTGTTGCCACTGCGTTAAAAAAAAACTTGTTTAATTGAGCAGTTTTATCGACTTTGCTCCGGCACTGCCATATTTTAATTTTATTTTATCTGTAAGTTGTAATAACGAAAATAAGTTAAAGGTAACTTTGCCGTTCACTTTAGCTAAAGGTACCTTTAACTAACCCCAACTTTAACGGGAAGTTGTAATAATGGCCCATAGTGCTTATAATAAACTCTTTAGATAGTGTTCCCCATGTGATATTAGATTCGCCGTAGTCTAGTAGGTAGCGTGTTGGTAGTGTGACTGAAGGCGCGAGTTCAAACACCAGGTTAGACATCAAAACGAAAATATGAAAATATTTCTTCGGCGACTTCTTATCAGCAGATTTCTGGCAAAAACTCTGAGAGTAAATAAAATTGCCATGCTTCTCAAAAATCTGTCGTTCGGAGTCGACTTTAAACTGTAGGTCCCGCCACTAATGTATAAAATTAACGCACACAACATAAGTGGTGTGAGAAACTAGGTCCATAATCCTGACTGAAGGGTTGTAATGACCAATTATGTATGTATGATTTTAAAACCGCTCGTCTAAAAACCTGTCTCTTTAAACTTTTTTCTTTTCTTTGTTCACTTTATGACCTTGTGACCAAGCAATTCGTGCAGTTATAGATTATTTTTGCACCAATTGTCTCTTTTCTATTCAAAAACCGTGATCAGTAGAAGTAACTGTGCGTACCGAAGGGAATATTGTTGCTGGACCGCGGAGTTATAAAAGAGATGGCGAAATTTCAATTCGCTGTCGTTTTATCTAATTTTCGTCTAGGTGGCCTTTCTTAAATTCTCCAAGTTAAATTGGATTTTTACTCGTATTTTGATTTCATGTATTTCGTAAATGGACAGAAATATGTACGTTTTTGAATTATTTCTAATTCACATAATTAAAGACCGGAATAATCTTTTATTTAACGAGTTCATGAACTTTAAAGTAACGTTAAAATTTTGCATAACATTTCACTGTTAGTCACATTAAGAATAAAAACTTTTTCCTGTGTATTTGTCTGGCAAAATAAAACTTGTTTAAATTATTATTTGAACGTCCATAACATTTCACTGTTAGTCGCATTAAGAATAAAAACTTTTTCCTGTGTATTTGTCTGGCAAAATAAAACTTGTTTAAATTATTATTCGAACGTCCACGTAATCTTACTCCCTACTACATCCTTATTTCATATAAATACATACCAAGGTCATAAGGCAAGTTCAGAAAAAATGTTTCAAAAAGTCTATGTGATGAAAGCTAAGGCTTGTAACACAACCGATAAGATAATATGTTTATCTATAGTAAAATGTATGTATGTATATGACCACAAAGGATACCATACACAATTGATCCTTTTGAAGTCAGTATCGGCTGAAAAACAACTGAAACATGCTTTGCTCGGGTTTTTAGTCAAGCTCTTTAACAACTACTTCACGCCACCCCACAAATTGCCATGACGTGCATTTAATGATTAAATTTTAATCTCATAAGATCTCAGTTGCAGTTGTATTGTTCCATCCACTACATTTTTATGAAGAGATTTTTATAAAATTTAACCTCCCTTACTCTCTCTCTCTCTCACTCTTTCTCATGGTTTTTAACACTGTGTTTCACAATTTATGTTATTAAGTAACTTGTTGTTGTTATTGTTGTTGTTGTTTATTAATTCTTTTATTTCAAAGTAAATTCCTTCCATTTTTAATAAACGGTTAAAACAAAAACAACAAAAACATCGTTACCGTAATTAAGTGGCAAATAAAATAAAACCTAACAGAACAACACAATACCGCACAACAGATATTAATAAAAAGAAAAAAAATTTTTAAAAAAACCACCTCGGTAGCACGAGAATGTGTTTAAAAAAATATTTTTTTATCTTCATTTTAGTTTGTGACGGAATCACGTGAATATAAAATAATTTTTACTGCAAACACCTACACAAACATACACAAATAGTTGTTTGTATTTATAAATACACAGAGAAATTATTTGTTGTAACACATACTGACATACCATACCATACTATAACAAAAAGAACACAAGGTGAGAAATGCAATCAGGAATGTAGTAAATAATGGAGTTAATATAGATACCCCACATACATACGAATTTTGAAGGGGATGTTCATAAAGAATTTTTTAAAAGTTTCGTTGTTTACTGTAATTGTTTATTTTTGTTTAAATATGTATTTTGAATAAGAGTTGTGATATTAAACAATAAAAGTAACTTTAAGAGAAAATTAAAAATTTTTTTTTTTATATTACATGTGGTATGAATACGGTGACCATTATTTCCATGAGAAAAAAGCGGACAAATATATAAAATTGAAAAACAAAAAAAAAAATCATTTATTGTAATTAATATTTTACATAAAAATTTTTAAAATACAGGCATAAATAGGTACAAATAATATACACAAACTTAAATTTATACTTACAGTGAATCACAGTGAAAATGGCCCACCATGAAATTGCATCAGTATTTAGTTAATATTTATTAAAAAGGAAGAAAATAAAATAAATATTTTTGTTTAAAATAAAGTTTATTTGGTATTCAATATAAGGAACTAAAAAATTCTTTTAATTACATTATTAATTCATTCAAATTTATCACACAATGAAAATGGCCCAGTATATTATTATTAAAGAAATAACGTTTTTTTTATTTTTAATATTTTGTAGGAAAGCCTTTTTGACTTATTACCGATTTTAAACGATTAGGATTGGATTCTACTAACTTTTTTGTGTAACTTGGAGAAATTTTTTTGAACTGTTTTTGTTTCTGATGTAAAAAATCAATGAATTAATAATGTAATTAAAAGAATTTTTTAGATCCTTAGATCTCTTTTAAAAGAGAGTGTACGGATGGGCCGAGAACAATAATAGTATTTGGTCCCAGAGTGAAATATTCCAAATCCTATGACATCGAAAGATGTGTTCAATTTAACTTGGACATGAATAACAAGGCATAACAATACGACTATCCAGGCAGAACTCAAAGAACATTTGTTTAGAATGGATTTCATTCTGTGATGATGAGAATGAATCATCAGAACAAATATTTGGCATTAGAGAAGCATTAATGTATTCGAGAATTAAACACCAGGCTGCATATCAGGTGCTAGATTGGAACTCGTGCAAGCATGCCAAGCAGCAAAAAAAGAATGGAAGAGAAAGAGATTTCGGTTTTGAATCAGACTATCCAGAAACGATCTAAGAATGGGAATCGTTTCAAGCACACAAGAAAATTCAGCACATACATACATACATAGAACGGACCATCTTTTGGAATGGCAGGCCACTGTTTTAAAATAATACAGTAATCCCTGGATTTACGTCGCAGTTGGTTCCAAGAAAAGGCGACGTAAATCGAAACGACGTATCTCGAATTTCTTATTGCTGATACTACAAAGTAGTATGTTTTTAACAAGGTACTTAAAAAAGTTACAGTAATCCCTCGATTTACGTCGCAGTTGGTTCCAAAAAAAGGCGACGTAAATCGAATGACGACGCAAATTGAAGTTAGAGGGAACAAAAAATTTGACGTCTTAGATCGAAACAGCGTTAATCGAGGCGACGTAAATCGAAAGATTACTGTAAATACTTTATGGCTGCCGATGCAAAAGTCCTCAATGAATAAGTACAATTAGTGTCGTTAACAAATTCGCAAAATAACAGCCAAACGCTGGTCACTAACAAAACTAAATAGTGTCATTAACCTCAGCAATTATTGAAGAATGTGCTACAACAGACCATACAATACAGAATGGTATTTTTAAGATTGTCCTTGATGTCTGCGTACAAAAATTTTGTTATTTTTGTATGGGTTAACTGTCCTTGAATGTTCGTTAGTTAAGCTGGACTAATTTTATTTCCCTTTAAAAATTATAAATAATTTCTATTTTATTATTTACGTATGTACAATGTATGTACGTACATATGTATATGCCATGTACCATTATTATAATGAGCTAAACCTCAGCATACTTATTCATAAGCAGTGTTAATGTGAGTGTGTGCATATGAATATTATAAACTTTTATTTGTGAAAGACAATTGCAAAGTAATATAAATATTTTATATTTTTTCCTTCATCGTAAAAATAAGTTAAACATTGACAGGAGAACAAACCAAAAATAGAAGAAGGAAAAAGTACGAGAGGAGTACAAGAGTTACAAGAGAGCCTTGAAAAACTAAAAAAAAAGGACATTGGTTTTGAAAAACAGAATAAAAGTTAATTTATAAAACGAGGTTACACACACCCGCACACACACACACAATTGTCGATGTAAACATATGTAAATAATGTTGCAACAACAATTGTAAATTGTTGGTCACTAAAGACATGTTTTATAACTAATAATACAGTGAGTAAATAAAAGAATGTCCATAATATAATTAAAGAGAGAAAAATTAAAAGCAATAAAACACAATTGCATGCACTTATTTTTCGTTACATCTAGTTTTAAAGTGTGAGTGAGTGTTGGCTGAGTATGTCTATGCATGCGTGAGTAGAAACAATGAGCAACAAGTAGCCGTAGAGTGTTGTGTTATTTTAAGAACACACCTATACATACACAAAACCAGTAAAAAAATGCATTCACCATCTACAACTAAGTGCATACACACCCAAGAGCATTTGAATTACATTGGAATACGAACAACACACATTTAAACGAGCACACACATTTTAAACGCTTACAAATAAAAGCTTTTGCTTTTTGGAACTTTTTAAATAAAAGCTCTTTTTGTTTTGTTTTTATATCAAACCTCCAACGCAATGTTTGAGCTCCAACAAGTGCCAACCCAGCTGGACTATACACTGTTAATAGCAAACGAAGAAGCTTCATTGTCGTTCTAGACGTTAAGGGTGTAAGATATAACCGCTCTAACGGTCGTAAAGTTTAAAGCCGTACATAGGCACCGTTAAATTTTAAAAACCTTACGGAATAGTTTGCTGAAAATCTTAAAAAAAGAATACGATTTTTTTTTATTACTATTGTTTTACTAATTGTTGTGCGCCTGTGTTTAAGTGTTATAAAGTGAGTGAGTGTATTTTACAAAGGCGTGAGAGAGTACAGTAAAGTGTGAATTCGACACATTTGTTTTGGTTTTAACGGTAGCTTTAATGGCATTTCAAAAAGTACTTGTTTTTTTATAGCTGTAGCTGTCAGCTCTTGTTTTAATTGATTTCTTTTAAATGTTTTCCTATTTTTTGTTTTGTAAAATAACACTCCCATCTCTGGGGGTAAGCAAAAGCTGACTGCTTTAGTGTTGATGTTGGTATACGTAGTATGTATATGAGTGTTAAATGAAGTGCAACAAGTGTTGATTGGCACAGACATTAAAACCATGTTTTTTTTTAAAATGAAAAAATTGATGGAAATATAATGAAAATACAGTGGAAAGCGGAATATGTTGTTTTAATAGTTTAGAAAGTTATTTAAATATTGTAAATCATGAAATAGAAATAAAAAATAAATAAAAAAAAATTTATAAAAAAAAAAAAAAACTGGTGAATAAAATTTGAAAAGAAAAATTAAAAATCTGCGAAATGCGAAAGTTATAAATAAAGAAATAATAATAAAATATAATTTAAAAAAATAATTTAAGGCAAAGGGATTATAAAAAGAAACACAATTAGTTGAATAATAAAAAAAAAATTAAATTCGCGAAATCAGTATAAATTCTTGTAAATTAAAATATTTAAATTTTATAAAAATATAAATAAATAATCATAAAAATAAAAATGTAAATATACAAACAAAAGGAAAAAGAAAAATCAAAAAATGTCAAAATAAATAACAAAAAAGAAAAATAAAAAATTTAGGGTTTAAAAAAAAACTTAAATTAAAATAATTTACAATTTCAATTTGTCTATAAAAAATATAATAAATAAAATGAATATGTACGACTATACACTTATTTATGGATATGTACGTAGTATATTTGTAAAGATTTATGAAACATGACATTTAAAATAAATATAGTAATACCCCCATGTGTATGTTTATGAAAATTAGTAAAAATAATACTCAGTAATAAAAACAAGAATTTTGCAATGAAAAAATTTATTAAAAATTGATAAAAAAAAAAATAAATTTAAAAATAATGAAATGAATACAATCAAAATAAATAAAAATAATGTTACAAATATTAATAATTTGTACAAAATATTCCAAGGAACTTAATTAATAATATTTGTTTATTTTTATTTATTAAACCAAAAAAATTTAAAAAAAAAAAATTAAAAGATATATAAATTTGATGAAATATTAAAAAAGAAATAAAAATATATAATAATTAATAATAATATACAATAAATAATAATAGGGGTTCGATCCTTTTGAGGCAGTTTTTGACCACTTTTTCCCACGGTATCCCGGGGATAACTAGGCGAATCTTCGCATTCAAATGCTCCAGCATTATCTTTGGCGCATTGTGAGCCTGAAAACGATCTTTGATATAGAGAAGTCCTCAAGTATCGCAAATTTATTCTTTTTGGCCACGTTTGAATCATTTCTTTTGTAGTGAAGTTTAATTATTTTACGTTTTCTTCGGTTTTCAATCGAAATTACGGAATTGGTCCAATTCTTTTGTATTGTATTGTATTGAGGGCCCAAAGTGTGAATGTCTTTCTTCTGAAAAGTAGACTTGGAATGGAAATATGTTTACGTGTTTAATTTTAATTCACGCAAAATCCAATGTTGCTTATTGGCTCAAAAACTCAGTAGCAGTAATATGTCATCTAGAACTATTCGGGTATCGAAAGAAGAACTCAAGTGGTATATGGGGTATACTAGATATGTAATAAAATACTTATGCATGGGCCAGTGCCTCAAAGTCTATTTTGAAGTTGCTTGGCCACATACACGAAAAAGATGCATAAGCTCCTTTATTACAGACCGGTATTAATCCATTAGGCTTATATTTTTTTGCCGTATATCGACATTCAGCTGTTGAGTCCTACTCATGTGCGAGGTACATAGTATGAGAATTCAGCAAGTATGTTGAAGGATGGAAAGAGAAAAAGAAAGAAGGGGTGGTTCATCATTTTTTCTTTAATAATCGATAAATTTAACTAAGTTCAGCAAGAGCCGCAGAAGTGTAAAACATTATCTATTGGTGTACTAAACGAGAGGTCAAGAGTTGAAACTTCAAAATATGTTTAAGGAACATTTTTCTTTCGGCTAAATTCTCTCAGAAATCTACTGACAATAATACATACATAATTGGTCATTACAACCCTTCAGTCAGGATTACAACCTAGCTTCTCACACCACTTATGTTGTGTGCGTTAATTTTTATACATGAGTGGCAGGACCTACAGTTTAAAGTCGACTCCGAATGACAGATTTTTGAGAAGATTTTCATGGCAATTTTATTTACGCTCAGAGTTTTTGCCAGAAATCTGCTGAGAGGATGTCGCCAAAGAAATATTTTCATAATTTCGTTTTGATGTCTGACCTGGGATTCGAACTCGGTCCTTCAGTCCAATAAGCCAACACACTACCTACTAGACTACGGTGACTTCAATAATACTGAGAGCAAATAATTGCCATTAAAACAACCTTTTCAAATCTCTGGTTCAGATTTTAAGTTAAACAATAAGTAGGTTCGCTTGGATGGCGGAGTGAGAAACTAAATTGCAATTATGTTTAATAATGTATGTATGTGTGTATCAGACCATAGTCTTTGAGGCTCATTAGAATATGTATTCTGAAAAGGAGAGATCTATTGAAATAATGGAACTTCTAAATGAAAATCATAGATTTACCTCATCTTTCCTGTTCTGTACATTTCATTGACCAGTGGGGTGCACAGTTTTATTATTCGTAAATTCCTTCAGAAGTTTTTACTCTTACGTAAAGTGTATACAGACTAGAGATGAGCGATCCAGTGATTTTTGAAGAACGTTGTTCTCAGTGAACGTGATTTGTTAATCACTGTTCTTTAAAACAGTGATTGTGATCACAGTATTCCAAAAGAAAACAAAAATTTTTTTCAAAAGAAACACATTAAAGAGGAATTAGTGTAAATACAATAATGACAATAACGTATTTTATTAAGTCGTAAGAAAGAGACAACTAGATACATACTACGAAAAGACTGCTAAACAAAATCAAAGTGGTGTCATCAATGTTATTATTTTTAATGTAATTTTTTTTTATATGAAGTTTGACAATTAAGTTTCACAGAAAGTTCATGTATAAAAGACAAAAGTAAATCAGCATCATCTAATAGTAATTCTGCCTCGCTCAAAATAAAATGAAATAAATTTGAGTATGAACAATTTTGGAAGAACGACATTATTAGTAACTGTTATTTGGCAATTTCAATCACCGTAGTTACCAGTGAATTATCAATCACCGTGATTAAATCACAGTTTTGAAAATATCGCTCATCTCTAATACAGGCTCAAATGACCAGAGTTTTGAAGCATATGTAAGAGTCATCCGTAATGCCACAATTTCCTCTAAAATAAAAAATTAAATAAAAATATAATTTTTACAAAAAATTTGGTTACAAATTGAGTTATTAGACGCGAGACCGTGATTTAAATCCTAACTCAGACTCGAGCAAAACTAAATATGAAAAAATATTTCCTTATATTTTAAGCTTTAAAAAATTATGGTAGTTTGCTATTAAACAAAATAATAATACGTTCTGAATCATATGCCCTAACAGTAGAACTCTTATGCCGCAGTGTAATAAAAATGCGCAAATTGAAAAAATATTATGTTTACTCAACCTTTAGTAGAACGAAATATTCGAATATTTTTACAGAAATTCATCAGAAAATATAAAATTTCATAAATATAATCAATTTTTGTTAAAGTTATAAATGTAATAACAAATCAATGAATAGAATTACAAAATGCATCAACAACTTTATTGGTATTACAAAAAAATAAAAAATTTTATTTAAAATAATTGAAAACAGATGTGTATTCTGAACAACATAAAAATGTATCATTTCAATATCAACTCTAACGATACCTGCAAAAATATAAAAGTTTTATAAAACGAATTAAAATCTTTATAAATTACGCTTAAGGTAAGATTAATTAATTTATTTATTAAAATATTTATTTTTGTTATACAATAGAATATACATATGTATGTGTAAATGTAACTTTCAAAACGCTATAGAAACAATCAACTTTTAAATATTACTGGGTCATTACTTTTGGCCATAAGTTTTAGCTGAACTCTTCGCAATTGATCTACGGAAAGTTCTCTCCTCTCCTTTACCACTGTCCAAAATCGAAAGGGTGTCAGTAACAGCATCTTTTTATAGCATTTCTGCTTGAAAAGATGGTTCCACAATTCTCCACCATTATTTTCCGTTTTTGGCATTTTATTGTCCGTTACGGATGGATAGCCATAATTCAAGGGTTTTCTTCATCTCCGTTGTAGATTAATGCAAAAAGTCAGAATATTATTGTACGTCTAACTCCCGTTCGATCTATTGGTCATTTAATTAAACGCTTCCTATCTTTAAGTTTAAATAAAAAAGTTTGCGTGATCATTCGCCACGTCTTCTCTGGGTGGAGCTCATTCGAAATGCGCATTTTTCTATGGCATTGGCTATGCTGGCTTTGAGTGCAGTGTGCCATACTCTGTCAAATGCATCGGAAATATCTAGAGCCACAACCTTGCTCTCAGCAAATTGTCGGATAAACCTCTTGTTCTTGCTCTTTGAGAGCAACACCAACAAGTCACCTGTAGAACGGGCCCTACGGAAACCGTATTGCCTGTCACTAATTAGGTTGTTGGACTCTATTGTTATTAGGCGATGACCCTTAGGGTTATTAGCCTCACCCTTTATGAGTATTGACGTTACATAAGCAACCTTTCAGCAAGATGGAAAAATACTGGCACCATATGAGATACTGAAAACATTAGCTAATGGACAAGCGAGCGTCGACGAACACTGCTTCAGGAATAATTCAGAAGACTTGCTTTTGTTGAGATCCGTAAGAAGCCTTTTGACTGCACGAGCCCGAAAAAATGTGTATAATATATAAAGGCATAGTTACTGCCATCCTTTCCGAGTTCGTGCTGTGATTGCTTGCCGGTAGGTTGGAAATTTTTGGAAATATTTCATCAATCGGACTAGTGAATGCATGGTCATTCATTATAAGGATAGGAATCGAATACCCCATTTAATGAATGACTGAAAACTCTTACTTCCCTTTGGAGAGAAGAGAGCTTTAGTACCAAAGTGCTGCTCGTCAAGAACCTTTTCGAGCCCAGTACTGCGGCACACGAAGTTCTTCACTGTTTGCCGAGTAGGTCAGTTTGTGCACAGTTGTTATTGTATAGGCTCTGAATGCCTCCACTCTGAATCGAACTGCAACTTTGCATATCTGAATCCCTAGGCATATTATTCTTTCAATCATTTTTGCTTTGGCATCAACATAATCGTGTAGGAAACTTAGTTTCCAGTTGAAATGTCTCAAGAAATGAGCTTTGCCCAACGCAAACAACAAAAACGGATCGTATTAGTATTTTAAAGGACCTACGATTTGGCTATAATTGATCGTAAAGCTTATTAAACTCATCATTAATTGTGTTGTTAGGCTATAGTTTCGAGAACAGTTGATTGCAATTATATTTGATACTCATACTACCTATCTTAACTATCCATAGTACTTATAGGAAAAAATCACATCACACGGAAGCATTTCACAGTTAAAATGTATTGTTTTTTTTTGAAAAGGAATTATTCAATGTTAATACTGTATATTGGTTTTCTTGTAGTTTTTCCTTTAAAGCATCAAATTTAATTTAAAGTTATAAAAATGTTGATATTCCTTTTTACTTTACCCTCCACTAATATTGATAAAAATAAAAAATTAAATAAGCATCTTTTAATTTCATTTATTAATTAATTAGCAATTTATTTTGTTAATATTGTTAAATGTATTGGCCTTAATTGAAATGTGCTGTGAAATGTGAGTGCCACCATAGACAGTATGAGTATAAAAGATTTTCTTCTTTGATTTTTCTTTAACAATACTTGAATACTTGTAAACATTACTTTACCTTTGCATTTGTGTGTGTTTGTATGTAGCAATGTGAGTGTATGTTGTCTCTCTTTTAATAAGTTTAATTAATTGAATTTTTGATTGATATTTTATCAATGCGATTAACATGTTTTTGAAATTTATGTTTAATTTTATTACAATGAAAACAAAAAAAAAAAATTCAAATGAAATTCATGAGATCCTTGGAATTTATGACAAGGAAATGTTTGTTTTCTGATACTTTTTTTTGAAAGATAAAAGAAAAAGAACGATGACAGTGTCACCTAAAACAAATGAAACAATAAGAGAATTCAGAAACTTTTATTTTTTTTTTATTTTTTTTCAATTATTACATATATACACATACATAAGTACATAATTGGTCATTACAACCCTTCAGTCAGGATTACGACCTAGCTTCTCACACCACTTATGTTGTGTGCGTTAATTTTATATATGAGTGGCGGGACCTACAGTTTAAAGTCGATTCCGAACGACGGATTTTTGAGAAGCTCTTCATGGCAATCTTATTTACTCTCAGAATTTTTGCCAGAAATCTGCTGAAAGACAGTCGCCGAAGATATATTTTTTTCACAATTTCGTTTTGATATCTGACCTGGGCTTTGAACCGTGACCTTACGTCTAATAAGCCGACACACTACCTACTAGACTACGGTACTATTATTACCATGACATATCATTTACTTACTTGTCCTGGCAATTTATTGTTTTCTAGGCAGTTTGGAATTTATTTTTTCCTTCCGGCTTTACTAAATTTTAGTTTGGATTTAGCACATTTAGGCATCACACTTTTTCTACAACTCACTGGCAACAATAGGTTTTGCTTTATTTAACCTTCATTTATTTTTGGTCGGTCAACTTCTAGAGTTCACTGTTGGTTTGTTATGACTTTTGTTTATTCCTTTTGCAGTATTTTCTTTGTCGTTTTGTTTTTGTTTGTTTTCTTGTTTTTTCATTCATGTTTCTATGTTATTCTACCTGCAACAATATATTTTTGTTATCATTATTTTATTCTTTTTAAGGAACGTAGGACTGTTGTAGCGGATTTCATACATTTTCTGATTTGTTTCGGATTCATATTTATTACAGGCAAGCAGATAAGAATAATGCTATATAAACCCTCATTTTGTGTTGCTTAAAAATTATGCCGTCTTTAAAATTATATGTAATTAAAATTGTTGTGTTATGTACATATGTATGTATTTTGGTGAGAAACTTTGCTCGTTATACTCTTTAATTAATTTCAATTTAATTTTATCCAAACAAATATAAGCTACGTTCTGAGTCACTTATTTGGAAACGGATTCTAAAGTTCCCGTAGTCTAGGTAGTGTGTTGGCTTATTAGATGGGAGGCAGAGGTTCAATCCTTAGCTTATACGTCTTGAACAAAATAAAACATGAAATAAATATATCTTTCGGAGACTTCCTCTTTGGTACCTTCCTCTAGTACTGGTAAAAACACTGAGTGTAAAAGAAATTGCTATGATAAGTTTATCCAATTTGTCGTACGGAATCGATGTTAAACTGTAGGTACCGCCATTCATGGATAAAATTAACACACCCTCCATGAGTAATGTGGGAAGGTAGGTTTGTAGCACTGACTAAAGGGTTGTAATGAGTAATTAAGTAATTAAATTAAATATGTTCCTACAATTCCAATGAGTCTTGTATTTGAATGAGCAAATAATTAGATGATGGGGTTGAAGTCGCCATAGTCTAGTAGGTAGTGTGTTGGCTTATTAGACTGAAGGCCCGAGTTCGAATCCCAGGTCAGACATCAAAACGAAAATATGAAAATATTTCTTCGGCGACTTCCTCTCAGCAGATTTCTGGCAAAAACTCTGAGAGTAAATACAATTGCCATGAAAAGCTTCTCAAAAAAACTGTCATTCGGAGTCGACTTTAAACTGTAGGTCCCGCCACTCATGTATAAAATTAATGCACACAACATGTGTGAGAAGCTAGGTCGTAATACTGACTGAAGGGTTGTAATGACCAATTATGTATGTATGGTTGCCACTCGAGCTTCCAGAGAGGCTCTATGAATGCACGTTTCTACAGCGATGATGAACAAACGGTGCCGGTTGTGGGGATATCATAATTCTTTTTAACATGATGTACTTCTAACATAAGTAGGTTTTTGATTCTTCTAACCAAATAGTGCTATGCGTTTGTTCTCGTTTTGTCTGGTGTTGTACATTTACTACTATAGTTTGCGAATGCTTTTGCAAAATACTCCATTATTCCTTCCATTTTTGACGCTACCTAGCGTAATTTAATTGTACTTACGAAACAAAAATACGGTTTATTAAAGTCATCTATTGATGAAAGGGTCTGCGGTATTTCCAGAGTTAAGTTGTAAGTTTTTCTGAGTAATAAAAGTTTTTTCCTGAAAGAGCCCTATAGGAATTTGTATGTGATTCCACTTTAGCTTTCAAATTCTAGAAAATTTTAAACCACGGATTTCTAAGTACTCATAATTATATCACAGGGCACATTAAGTTCCATGTGTTATGGGTTATCGTTTACAATGCAAGCGGAATTGTTAATTTTAATGAAAATACTTTTATCTTTCCTTTAAATATTTTAGAAATGCATTCTATACTCGTGCAGCTACAATAAATGTTTATTTAATTTTAAAATTTATTTATTTTACTAAAAATATCAAACAAAATATACGAATGTATATACCATATCTACATGTACGTAGATAAACAATTTTTTTTTAATAAATTGTTGTCGAAATAAATGGGTGGGTGTGCAATTAGTTGGTTGATTGATTTTCCTTTAAAGTGGTTCTAGGAGAGGTGTTAAAATTGTTTAAAAACTATGCAAGTCTTTAAAGAAATGGATATTCAAGCTATTGCCTTTATTATTGTTATTAAGATCTAAAAATATTTCAAACTTTCTCATCAACAAAAAGGGGAAAAAATTTATTTTATTGAAATTTTCACAAGTATTTGTTATAAAACATTTATAGAACAAAAACAAAAAGTAACACATTTTCAAAGGTAATAAATATTTAAAGCAGACAAACTTTGAAATTGTAAATTTAAATTGTATTAATAATAGACTCTTAATTATGCAATTAACAAAATTTGTTGATAAAACACCAGAAATTTGTTTTGCCAGCTATTAAGATAAGGAAGGGAAAACTTTAGAGCATTTAAATATAAAGATGATGACAGTCGTACATATGGATTTAATAATAGAACAAATTGTAAAGCATAAATAAAGTTATATAATCTTTTCAAAATTATCACACTTTTAATATTTATTATACCTGTTGTAGAAAGTAGGTTGATTACTTTATTTGTGCAATGTATTGAGGAGGAGGCGCACATAAAACTTTTATAATATTTCTACACTTTTGTCTTTTACTGGCTTTGTGAGAAAAAATTGTGATTATTATTATTTTTTATTTATTTTGTTTAAAAACCCAACGTGTTCCTACATTACATACATAATAGGTCATTACAACCCTTCAGTCAGGATTACGACCTAGCTTCTCACACCACTTATGTTGTGTGCGTTAATTTTATACATGAGTGGCGGGACCTACAGTTTAAAGTCGACTCCGAACGACAGTTTTTTGAGAAGCTTTTCATAGCAATTTTATTTACTCTCAGAGTAAATTATCCTCTCTGCTGAGAGGATGTCGCCGAAGAAATATTTTTTCATATTTTCGTTTTGATATCTGACCTGGGATTCGAACTCGGGCCTTCAGTCTAATAAGCCAACAAACTACCTACTAGACTACGGCGACCTCATTCCTACATTTTTTCGTTCCTACATTATTCGCCATAATTATGGGCAAGACATTAGCAATGCTATGTTGGGTTTGATAAAGCATAGTTCATGTGATAGTAGACTAATAAGACTAGCAAATTTGATACTCGACGAACCTCAAAGAGATTATAACGCTAAAGCCTTCCATATCTTATCCATGACATTGTAAGAATTAAGCCGTATCTGTCTGTTCATAAAGCCTGTCTGTAAGCTCACTGCAGCTGCGACAAACTGCATTAGTTTAATTATTTGTTCATTCAAATCAAATTACTTCATATTTAAACGGTGGAAAAATTACTTACTTAATTGCTCATTACAACTCTTTAGTCAGGATTACGACCTAGCTTCTCACACCACCCATGTTGCGTGTGTTAATTTTATCGATGAGTGATGGGACCTACAGTTTTAAGTCGACTTCGAACGACAGTTCTTGTAAGAAGCTTATCATGGAAATTTTATTTACTATTGGATTTTTTGCCAGAAGACTGCTGAGAGGTCATAGGCCTGACGTCTAATAAGCTACAACCTACTAGACTAAGACGACTTAAAACTCATACTGCCGTTTATAGAGATTTGTTTTTAATAGTCCTTAGCTGTTGCTGCACTTCATAAGTGTTTTTCTGGCACTGTTATATATAATATTATATCGGATCTTTTATTAAGCGCTTTCTTACTTTAAATTTAAATAAAACGAAGTGTGTGTGAGATATATTAAAATTTTTTTTATTGATTTAAAAGACCTATTGATGCCATTATGTATTAAATATAACACCATTCAAATGTCAGCCATGGGTTTTCTGGGTGGAATGTATTCGCAATGTTTAATTACTCATGACTCTGCGGCATAAGCGAAACTTAGCCTGATGGCATGCATTATGTGGGGTTTTGGGGACTACTGTGGTTTATGTGGTTTATGTCTTATTCGTATACATTTGCGGCTTAAGTAAACCCCTGAGAAAAAAGCCTTATGGGGTCAAATCGCATGATCCCGATAGACAGTTCTCATCACCTCCACATGAGATGACCTCGGTTTCAAATCACTCGTGCAGAATTTCCACTATGACATGTTGGGCCCTTCTGTTGAAACCACATGTCATTGGTGTCTAGATCAATCAATTCAGGTTAATAGTAATTGATAATCATCCATCTATTGTGCTTGCCATCGTCAGTGATGGGCTAGCTCTATTTCTTTTACTGGCTTTGTATTAAAAAATTGTGATTATTATTGGTTTTTATTTATTTTGTTTAAAAACCCATCCTGTTCCTACATTCGTAAATTAATGATACGAAATGATATTCGATGATGCCAGCAGTATCGTCCAAATCCTATAATTTTGTTTGTTCATCGCTGAAAATAATTTTGCTTTGAAATGCCGGTATAATAAAATAATAATAATAAATAATAAAATAATTGCATTATTTGTACTTAATGTTGACTGCTATATCTGTTGATTAGGTATTTGTTAAAACCGACTAAATAAACCAACTAATTTGTCAAATGTAGCTTCAACAAGATGCCCGTTATCAAATGTCAAAGTTCGGAAGTACCTGTTGGAAGATCCAATAGAAATGCTTTTGTTTAGCATTACAGCAAATGTATAACATTTTAATTTGGTACTCAATACCCTACTCCTGCTTTGCTTTTGAAAGGCATTACGATGTGGTTTTCTACGTCTGTATCTATAAAACTGTTCATATAATTAAATTATTTATATTCAATTCAGTTCATTTAAATTCAATAAATTTTATACTTAAATCTGGCATTTAAGAAAATATGTAAATATGAAACAAAGTGTTAGGCTATTAGGAATAGAGTTAGATAAATTTTTATACTTTTACAACCACATTAATCGGAAACTTATAAAAGCTAGAAATGCATTTTTTGTATACAAAAAATTTTTTTTTTCTAAATATATACAACCAAGGGTTAAGATTAAGATTTGATTAGACCAATTTTATCATATGGCTGCCAAATTTGGTTTAATATTTGCCCTTCGTATATGGAGAAGATTCGTGTTTTCGAAAGGAAATGTCTCAGATGTTGTACTTCATTGTACAGATCAAAAAGTAGCAACTACAAAAATACATTTCAAACAAAATCCTTTATGAAAAAGCCAAAATATCTAGATTTGATAACTTTATTATTCATATCATAAGAAATCACATTATCATTGAGAACAATTTAATTTTGGCTCCTTATTACGCTGACGAGGAATATATTTCAAGAACAATCGAAAATGGTTTCATCCCTTCCGAGGCTTTTCTATATCTTGATAAAAATGGTTTTATTCAAAACGAAGATGGTATTCCCATACTTTATCACATTTACAGACGATCCAATGAAAAAGCTATAAGTTGTAACGAACTAACATCTGAAAATTGTCGTTTTGACACTAGTATTTATTTGGATGCTAAAAATATTAAACCTAATCTGAATCTTAATAAATATTGGTCGCTAACTCAATAATAATTCCTTAATTTTAACCCTTGACCTTTTAATAAGATTTTTATTATCTTTTTGCTTACATTAAACCTGAATACCAAAACTTTTATGTACACATGTATACTAATATTTAATTAACTGAAAAACTAACTTTACTACCAAATACGTCTTATACTTGAGTGCTCTTTTAAATGGGACTTTGTATATAAAAAAAAAAAAAAAATATCAAGATACTTTTTTTTTATTGGAGTTTGTAATTTTTGTTCTAAATATATATTAAATAAACATTGAAAAAAAAAAAAAAAATAGTTTTAACTTTTAACAGTAGCAAATTTTTATTTAATTAATTCCACATTTTGAAAATTTTTCCGAAATTGCTTTTTATTTTTTAATTTGTTCATAACTTTATTGGATAACAAATGTTATAAAAATATTTATTTTTTCTAAATTTGTTATTAAAAATGGATTAAAAAACTTGTTTGATTTTTTCTTTTAATATGCACGTGTTGTTTTATTTATTAAAAATATAAATTTTAATTGATTAATTAAAATGTAAATGCAATACATGATATTTAATTAATGCCCCACTTCATAGTTTTATTGCTTATACCTTTAACATGATTAATAAGAAAAAGACTGTCTTTATTGTTTGTTTATTGAAAACAGTGCCTTTAATTATAAACAATTAAATGGGCTGCTGATCAATGGTTTGAACATCTAGAACACAATTGTAATTAAAATGTGTGAGATTTTTAAAGCTTTTAAATTTTTTACATCAATTGTTATTCACACATTCACGTATTCTTTTATTG
Source organism: Sarcophaga caerulescens (assembly GCA_927399465.1). Lineage (NCBI taxonomy): Eukaryota > Metazoa > Arthropoda > Insecta > Diptera > Sarcophagidae > Sarcophaga > Sarcophaga caerulescens. Next base: position 138,168,590 of record OV656872.1, on the reverse strand, counting down.
AATTACGTTCTCGATAATTCATTTCTCTGTTCAGTATAGATTTCTATAGGGACTGAATATTTGCAGTCATTTAATAAAAAAAAAACCTATGACAGCTGAATGCTTAAAGATTTATGTGAGTGGCTTTATTAGTTATTCCTTTCGCTGGCTTAAATTCGTGCAATATTTGCTAACTGGTCATGTTCTCTTTTATACAACGGCTAGTTTAATTAGTTTCTAAATGCCTTTGCTATATAGGCTACCGGGAACAACAACAAGGTCTCGATTAAAAGCAGTGACATTTTGTTATACATTGTCATGTATATGTGTAGACGGGTACCTTTAAATCTGGTAGTACAGTTCAAAAAACTGGAATTCAAATTATAGGAGTAGCTGATTAGATAGTCATATGTTATCGCATATTTAGAGAGGGTTCTGGATTGTCTCCGATATTGAAGTTATAGCCTGTCACTGAGCAATTCAATTTCGATCTGCTTATTCGGTTTTCGTAGCCGCTTTAGTCTAGTGTGTTGTCTTATTAGACGAGAGCCCATGGATATATGAATACAAATATTTATTTCTGCGACATCTTCTGAGCAATCTTCATGCAAAAACTATGAGAGTAAATAAAATTTTCATGAAATGTTTCTCAAATCTGACGTTAGGTCCCGCCACACTTGGATAAAATTAACACACATCATGGGTAGTGTGAGAAACTAGGTCTTAATCCTGACTGAAGGGTTGTATTACCAATTAAGTAAGTATTATATTTTCGTATTTTTGTGCATTGAATTCATTTATCACGTTTTTCCGGTAGGGCTGAAACAGGTTCTAGCATAGTAGGGTTACCATCTCGGCAAATATCTGGTCTCGAGGAAACAAATTTTGTTGTTGAGTTAAGTATTAAGCAATTTTAAACATTAAATTGTTGTTCATAAAATATTAATTGCAGAATTTATTACAGTTTTATTACGTCAAAATTCGTCCTTTCTTCTTTTTAACTCAAAAAAGAAATTAATTTTTATTTCAACTATTATTTTCAACTTCAAATACGACTTAAGATAATATCAGCCATATTAATCATTTGAAATCATTTATTTTAATTTACAATAAAATTAATTTATTTTTAGTTACAAAAATTCATGTTTTTTTTCTTCTGTTTTAACAGTTTGCTTTACCTTGAAATCTACTTAATCTGTCATGCTGCCCGCCTAATCGCTTTTGCATACCATCCGAAAAAACAAAAGGAACACAAAGAAAACATGAAATTCATGTCATTTATTATTCTGCCCTTCAGAAAAGTCAACATTTGTCCATTTACTATACAAAAGGTTCTCGGCTAATTACGCTGCTGTCATTCCCAAACCAAAGAATTTCACAAAATGATTGATTTTATTTTACGCAAAATGTTCTTTAAATTTCGATTAAGTCTTCTCAACATTTAACGGACTTTTGAATGCTGACACACTGTGTGTACACGCTTACATATTCATGGAATAGTTTTATAACAAATTACGACTGGGTGAGTAGGAGGAGAATAGAGAATGAATTTAAATTTTCTTTTCAATTGTTGAAATCACTTGTAGGACTTCATAAGGAAATGCAGTGATTTGAACAACGAAGAAAAAAAAAATAATTGCCAGACAAAAAATCGAAAGCTTTGAGGGGTAACCTTCGTAGTCAAAAACACATAATAATAACGGTTAAAAATATGTTGGTTGGCCGTAGTCTCGCAGGTAGTTGTTGGCTTACTAGACAAGAGCCCGTGATTATAAACCTTTTTCAGGCCTATCGAACTTAAGACAGATGAGAAAAAAAATTTTTCTTTCTACGAATTCCTCTCAGCAGTTTTCTGCCAAAAACTCCAAGAGTAAATAAATAGGCTCCGCCACTTATGGATAAAATTAATACACACAACATGGATGGAGCTAGGAAGCTAGGTTGTAATCCCAACTAAAGGATTGTAATGACAAATTAAATAAGATTGATAGTAGTCGCTTTTACAACGAAACATGTTGCTGATTGTGTGTTGGGCATATATCTAACTCGGAAAACAATTGGATTTCCGCACAACAGAGTAGAATTCGAATACGTGTTGAGTATTATACGTTAGGTTTGTCTGGATATTTGTGAAGTTATCTACACGAGTTGTAATTGTCCAGTTGCTGCTCTCGTTTTGTTATGTGTCTCTGTTCATTATCATTATACTGCCTAGGCAGCAGAAGCTATATTGGTTTCGAATCATGGGATTTTAGCGTAATGTTCTCTGTGTAATGTTGATTTTTTCCAACGATTTGATTTTCTTTTCTTGCATTTATGGCAAACCTAACCTTTACTACGAATAAAGTTGTCTTTGTTTTTTGTATTTATCACTGAAATCTTAGAATTCTATTGGAATTTAGAACACGTAATAAAAGTATTAATGTGGTGTATCAAAAAGTTTGATTATATTACTCTTCACTATTTATTTCTACTAATCATCATTACTTTGCTTGACATAATTTTTAAATTCGCACTTAAAATGCATTTCAAGCTCTAACTTATGAGCTACTGACGTCAATTTATTGTATTGACTTTTTCATTATGTTGGTTATCATATACCATAACGTCTACCCCTCTACCAAATGTAGCGCATAGCACTGAACAATAATAATAAGATTAAAATATTCAATTTAAGAAAATTAAATCAATTTTTATTTAAACGAATATGCATGCATTTCTAAATCACACAAGCAAATGCCACTAACTAATGACTGAGTGAGTGAGTAAGTGAGTGAGTCTAATATTTCTATAGAGAGGGTTTATTCAATTCATTAGCATAATGTAGCAAATCATTTCTAATAGATATTGAAATGGAATCAAATAGAAGCAATGGAACAACGCACTTCATTTCAGGGATTTCATGAAAGTCAGTAAAGCACTTTGAATAATATCTGAACTATTAGAAAATAATTTATTTAAATAATCTGTTTTATTTTTATGATATAATTTGAAATTGACTTGTATTGCAGAAGTGGAAAATACCCAAATGATGAAAGAATATCGGAATTTTCTAAAACAAATTCTCTTTTTTCTTATTTGTCTTCTAAGGTATGACAAGATTGATAAACATAACAACAGCTTTTGCTGAATGGTAAGTTTCCTCCATTTTCGAATGAAATTAAATGGGACGTTTTCTGTCTTTTTTCTTTCATTAACCCGTCTATTGTAGCAGGTGATCCCTATACCACCCTTGTAGTATTTTATACATTACTAGCGGGAGCTACAGTTTAACAGCGATTCTGAAGAACAGTTTTGAGTAACTTTTCATTGAAATTTTATTTACCTTCAGGGATTTTGCCAGAATTCTGCTGAGGGGAAGTCGCCAAAAGAAATATTTTTTTTAATTTTTCGTTTTCTTTGAAATGTCTGAGCTGGCGTTTGAAGCACGGGTAGTAGTCTAATTACCCAACACACTATCTACTCGACTACGATTTCTACTACCGGCCGGACTATTCAATTCCTAATTTTCGATCACTTCTTTTCGACTAGGTAGCCATATAATGTGTATCGTGTCGTGGAATAATTGTTAATCGCTTTCTTACATTACAGAATAGACTCCCGTATCCTTGGATGTTACTGTTATTAGATTATAAAGTTTATCAAATTATCGCTAATCCGGAATTAAATATTTCCTATTTACTTAGCATGTTGTTAGGTAGCTAAAGACTTCCGGTTCTTTAGTCCAATATCCCACTGTCATCTGTGCTATGGTTCTGCTTGACGCAAAAAGGTGATCTGGTATTAGAATGATGCAATTATTTGCGATTGATGTGATAGTACAGAATAAGATCAACTTGATTACACTATTGAGCTTACTCTAGGGACACTCCGCTTTATATGTACACCTGAAACGTACTGGAGTTGTGGAAAATAACGAATGCAGGGCATGTGGTTAATGGTGTTTTCTTTTCTACCAAAAAATGTGCATTTTATTAACGCAAAATGCAATTTTGCGTTTGTTTCTTAAAAATGTTTCGCCCTCTAAAAGGGTGGTATGTTTTATTCTAAATAATTCGCACTTGCCAATGGTGGAGGGCATTGCATTTTATGCCCTGTATAAATTGAGAGTGCTGCTAATGCCCTGTAAAGCAGATGACTTTTGTTTATTTATAGGGCTACCAGATGGTATTGTTATCCAATTTGAAGTTAATTTTTTCATTGTGTTGTGGAGTAATCTTAAGGAAATATTACATTATTAAAGCTACATGGTCAGCAATATAAAAAATTGCATTCAATGTTAGAACAGTGTTAAAATATTTTTTTTTTTTTTTTGTTATAAAAAAAGCATGCAAAAAATTAAGTCGAAAAATTAGCTTTCTGGCAACACCTTTGAACAAATTGGCATTTCCTTATTCATTTTCTTAATAAGTGGTAAACACAGGGCATACCCTTTTTTAATATTTGTGTTATGATCTTCTCAAATAAAAAATGACATTACAACAGGGTTGGTCAAAAATTTTTTTAATGTACCTTGTAAAAGGGTGACATTTTCTTTGTAGAAAAGAAAACACCATAAGATATAGATACGATGGAATACTTTGATGGAATACTAAGCTCGCCATTCCGATATTTTAGTTTACCAAACATTACTCATTCATAGAAATGAACTGGAAGAAGCTTATCAAGCTTGTATAAGATACAAACTTTGTACAGAAAGTATGATTGGTATTCCTTGATACCCCCTATCCACAATACAACATAATACACTGCATTATACAGTCATCCTTTGGTTTCAGTTGAAAAATAAGGTTCCATTCAGTATGTATATGCACAGAAGCTATACATATCTTGCTTATATGTTCAAAACTTAGTAGTGAAGGAAGTGATGACTTCAATTTCGCACAATACAGATTCGTATTTTCATGACGTTCAAATCTCAAAAATTGAAAAGAATTCCAGAATTCTCAAAACCCGCTGACTTTGGGTTTTCAAGAGAATAAAACATTAACAACGAACGTTATAGGAAGAAAGGACTGTGCAACTTCTCGAGAAAGAGTAGGCCTTAATGCAATAAAAATAGTTGGCAATGCTATTCTATCCTACTATTACTGTAAAAATTTGACCTTAAACATAGGCAAAGAAATAATCTGAAAATGTTCATCAAGTTCCCAAAAACCAAGACAATTAGAATCTTGGTTTTATTTTTTCGTGTTAAAGCCAAGGTTTTTTTTTTTTAAAACAATTACAAGAACTGGTGGATAATAGTCAGTAATAACTGTGAAATGAAATATTAAAAAAATTAAATGAAAAATTCAATGGAACAGCACTGAAATATACAATATCATCGGGCAATATGGAATGCAAATGTGGGTTGTATTAGCGTATTTTACTTTTAAATTTTTAATTAATTTTTTTTTGAATCTTTATTTCTTTTATTTGTTATTTAACTTGATAGTTGAAAATTATAAATAATTTAAATTGTCTGTAACTTCGTCGCATAATTTATTTGTCTAGCCAGTTACAGTGTGTCTGTTGTCCTTTCTAAGCATTCTACAAATTGATAAATATTGTAACAGGAACTGCACACAAATTCACTTGTGATAGGGCATGAACGTTAATCTCTCTGCGTGATACTACAACACAGAACTTGTCCATATTCTGTCAAAACTCACTTGTTATGATTTTTCTGAAATTCATGAAATATTTCCTGTAATTATTTTAAATTATTTTGTTTTATGGGAGCACTGGTTAAAGAATAAATCAACAGAAAATAATTTATTCAATTTATTCATTGAAATATATTTTTAAAGCATCCAAGACCAAAGCAGTGTATTGTGCGTGGGAGTAACACGTGTAAGACGTTAAAAAAAATCTTCAAAATACATTTGATTACGCTGATGTTGTATTCCGTGTCTCCCTATGAGTATAATCTGATCGGTTCCTTCAATAATTAATATCTTAATTAAGCAATTAAGATAGAAAAAATAGGCGAAAATAGGAAATTGCCGCACATTTTTGTTTGGCCGTTTCAAAATAAAATAGTGTAGGCTATAGCCGGTAACATATTTTATAAGAATCCAATTCGAATTTTTGCTTTCAGACACTCCTAGAGAAGTAAACTATTACTTGACACTTACAGGTATCTCAATAGCATGAAGCAAATTTATACACCATATTGCCTAAATGAATACTATGATGTTATCGATAAAGTCGATCACACTTTCTTGAAATTTTTCCATTGACAGATTTTTTGAGAAACTTTTGATGGCAGTCGCCGAAGAAATATTCTTTCATATTTTCGTTTCGATGTCTGATCTGGGGTTTGAACCGAGGCTTCACGTCTAATAAGCCAACACAGTACCTACAAGACCACGGCGACAGTTGAAAATAATAAGACACTGCAGCCACGGATGCTACAAGTGAAAAAGATCAATCTGAATGTTGCAGATCAAGCTTTGCTCTGAAGAGACACGGGGTTTAGACGCAGAGCAACACAAAGATGACTAACAGTAAAATGTTAGGAAAAAATGCAAAAGCAGTTCCAGAGTTGAACAAATTCTGCAATGGCAGCCAAAGGGAGTTTTTAGTTGTTTTGTATTTATGGAAACCAGCGTACATAAAGCAATTTTTTTTTTTAGTAAAAAAACTGACCTTGTCTGACCTACAATTGCAATATTGAGAAGTATTTTGTTCTCACAACGATTTTATTATTTAACTTTAAGATTTTCATATTAAAGGGAACGGGGTACTTATTTTTATTTATTTTATTTGCTTTTCTTTAAATATCCTTTCGTAATCCTTCAATCATAATTTAAGGTCAGTGTGAGTTTCTAAATTTATTTTAGTGGCTGTAATGGTAATCAAAATTATAATTCTGATTATTTGCTTCTGGTTGCAAATAATTCTTACAAGACATTCATTGTTTTTGATTATAGGCATTGTGTGTATTTACAAGTGTCCTGGCAACACAAGCAACCAGCTAAGCAACCAACCAACCAACCGTATAGTCCTTGAATTATAATATTTTTGTTTGCCTGTAAATAGGCTAAATTTGGCTTAGGATTCTAATGCTACTTTTCTTTACCAACAAAAAGAAAACCAAAATTATACAGGCCCCTTTGGCTTCTTTTTATTCTGCATTAAATTCATGTTGATGATGGATGACGCACAACATCGACTGTGAGTTGTGCTGTCAGCATAAGAATTTTCTTTTTGTTTTCCTATGGAAAAGCAACATTTTATACTCTGTCACATGATAATGTTAGTAATTGTGAGTTTTGTTTTATAATTTGTCTTCTCCTTATTTAATTGAATATGACATTTCAGTATTTTTCTTTTGTTGCCAAAAGGTTTATGCCATCGTAAGACTGAGATTTTTGAATAAATTAAGTATTGATGACAGTCTTGGGTAGGTTGAACTAATTTGCATATTTGGTTACAAAATTATACATAAAAAAAAAAAATATGCACACATTTATGAAAAATCAAGCAACATTTTAAACGAATTTTAATGCCGTAAATTATAATGTTTTAAAAAAGCGTGTGGTTGTACCAAACTAGTTTCCTATTTTCCTTTGGAATTATTTCCTTTTTGTTTGTGGAAATAATATCCTGAAAGGAAACAAAAATATTAGAATTGTTTGTTTGTTCGCTTGATAATGCGTCCGATAATACTTTCGATTTCAAATTAAAGTTTTTGATATCCTTGCCGATGGAAACTGAATTGTTTAGGTTTAATAGGTGGTAGTAAAAATAAAATTCTTAATTCGATTTGTATGTTTAAAATTTTTAAATTTCTTCTATACTCACTCAAGAGAATGGTTTAAGAAAGGAAATAAACTTAGGGCACTAGAAAATGTACCAGGGCTTATTAAATTATTTTTATTTGCGTTCTGTTAAGTGCGTTTTTCAGATTCGAATGATATGCGGACAATTTAATAAATTAATGAGCATATGTAAAATACGTTTATCAAATTCCAACAATAAAACAGACTTCGGCTGTTAATAGACTAAATTGTTGTTAATAAACTAAACATTCCAAGTTCAATTGTACCCTAATCTCCAGAAACGTTAACGTCAACATTGATTCTCATAGGAAGGTCAGTCAATTTAATAATTTGAACAAACAAAAAAAAAAAGTAGGAATCAATAAGCATAAGCCCTAAAGACCACAGCCAACGTAACGCCAGCAACTATCTGAAAATATATTTGCAAAGAAAGCAAATAAAATAGACAAAGGTAGATGACAAGAAGTTGCAGTAGTCTATGAGGTACTGCGTTGGCTTATTCGACGATTGCCTGTGGTTCAACCCCTGGCGCAGACATTTCGAACAAAACGAAATTAGAAAAGAAATATTTTTTTTGGGTACTTCCTTTAAGCAATTATCTGGGAAAAACTCTGAGAGTAAATTAAAATTGCCTTAAAAAACTCTCAATTCTGTCGTTCAGAGTCGACATTAAATTGTTACATTCACAAACACAAAATATGAGGCGTGAGAAGCTTGGTTGTAATCCTGACTGAAAAATTGTAATGACCAATTAGGTAAAGAAGTAAATAATGTAAGATGGCACTCTATCGCCCTAGAATCTGCTATAATAACTGAAGAGTATTTGACTGAACTATATATACTGAATATAAAACTCAAAAATAATAATAAGATTGAAGAGATGTTCTGTGAGCCTAGCCTTAGCTAGGTTCCTTACCACTATTATGTATCGATATTTTGCAAGTGTGAGCATCCACTCTTTTAATGCTTCACTTTCCATTTTCATCGTGACACAAGACATCTTGGTGAGGTCTTGTTCCAAAACTGCATAAGTAACTGCAATAATATTATATTACTGTAAGGGATTCCATAGACTCTACTTATTATTGTGTCTACATAGGACTAATTTGTAGGTGCGGTTGTTGATCGTCAATAATGTGTTAACTTTGTTGCAATTCTCGTATAATATAGGAGCTATAAAGTTGAAAGAAACAAATTTTTCTCTTAACTAAACTCACACTTTTTATAATGTTTTTGTCCAAAAACTGTCACAAACTTTTCACAATTTGATTTTTCTTCTTCGTTTGCTTTCAAACTTTTGAGAGTTTATTTCAAAATATTTTCACAGAGTTTATTTCCGATTTTTTGTATAAATGTTTTGTTGAAGGAAGAAAAGAGGAAAAGAAATGAATAAATAATCACATTAAAGGATTTTATCTTCAGTTACGAAATAACGATAATAAAGAGAAATAAAAATAGAGTGAAATATCTCAGGCTTTTCTATTTCCCTATGCTGGTAGCGTTAATCTCATTTAAGCATTAAAATCCTGACACTGAAAAGCCAACAATTCTCCAGCTTAAGTGAAATGTGTGAGAAATGTTATCTTTTTAAGGCTATTTTCTAAAGCAAATTGAAATCAATTTCCTGGGTTTTTCTCTTTAAACGTGGTTTTCTTCTAATTTTATTTAATACAGTGTTCGTAATGAAACTTATGTTAACATCGCTGTGCAAAAAGGGTAATACTGTTCTATTTATAGAACAATTTAAAAGTACAAAGGTAGAATATTTATTCAATTATTAATTTTAGTTAATTAAGTTTGTTAAAAGATTTAAATTTCCTTTTAAGAAAAAAAGAAAAAAAAATTCACTTACAGCCATTCAATATCCTAATTACAGAGGTTTTGAATGGATTTCATAATTTCTTTCAGTGTATTATTAAGTTTCTTTTGTACGTTTGGCTTATCTCTAGGAAAAGGGAAAATATTTCTGAACCTTTTGTCCTTAAGGCCAAAAGGAAAATGCTGGTTTGTAATTGAATTAAATTACTTGGATTAGTCGACATACTATGGCACTTACAAACTTTTTCATCTTTAAACAGCTTAATTTGTTGCTTCCATATTGATATTGAGGGAGAAGAAGAGTTTTTGCTGTCTTTGTTTACACAGTTTTATTGATTTATTGTATTTACCGGATATAAATAAATAAGTTTTCTATTGAATTTAAAATTTAATGGAAACAAAAATGGTCACTACAATATTGTTCAGCACAGAAGGCAGGTAATGGCAATGTCTTATGGTATAAAAAAAACTTTTGTTTGACTATCCATAAAGGAAAGAGTTATTAGGGCAATGTTAGCCGTTTCAGTTGACATATTGTTTACTCTACATCTTTATCATAATTCTTATATGAGACTCCAAAAGAGTACGTATGTATGTATGTATGTATATATGTAAGTCGAAACTTGCGTGTTAATTACATAAAGTTTCTATTAAAGTTTAGATTTGTAATTAAAAGAGTATTCGATAGCAGGAAAGTTTATACTGAATATTCTCCATTGAGTTTAATGTGACCACGGTGGTAAACCAAAAAATTTTGAAATCGATTGTTGCTACGGTCAAAAAGAATATGCAAAATCATTGGGAGCCACTTAAGCCTGAATTTAGAAGCGTTTCCAAGCAGCAGTATTCAGACATTGAACGTCAAAAAAATTTGTGTTTCTGTATCGAAATTGCTATTGTCGTAGTCTAGTTGGTAGTGTGTTGGCTTATTAGACGTAAGGCCACGGATCAAACCCCAAGCCAGACATCACCAACAAAACGAAATATGATTCCTTGCAAAAATACTGGCATTGAAAATTTTCTCAAAAATCTGTAGTTCGGAGTCGACTATAAACTGTAGGTCCCGCCACTTATGTATGTATAAAATTAACGTGCACAACATAAGTGGTGTTAGATGCTAGGTTGTAATCCCACTGAAGGGTTGTAATGACCAATTATGTATGTATGTATGTGATTCTTGTGACATGTAAGGCCCTACTTCCTGTCGGTAGGGAACACTAGATTGAATGCAGGCATTGAGCAGGAAATTATTCTTGTTGACATCGAACAAGAGGAAGATATCCTATAAAGTGTGAGAGGAGTACGATAGATCGTATGGCATCTTTTCACGAAAATAAAATGGTATCCTTCCATTCGTATTATCTATTCCTTCTGATTGCCAAGCAGCAATCACATATAATTCGCGTGTAATTTTGAAATCTAAATTAGGTTGGCATCTGCTGCGCTTACCTTAAACTTTCCTAAGAGTAATTTTATGGATTCCCGGTTTTAGGTATAACCCATGTAATTAAGCTGATGAACATTTAAACATTAAAACTAGTTGACTGAATGTAAATACAATAATTCCATTGTTTTCTCCCATTTTGCATCATTATGAATTCACCACAAACTTTGGAATTTTAGCATAAAAATTAATAAAATGGCTTTTAATTGAAAACAATAAGCTTCTCTATGGCTTTTCTTGATAAATTTGATAAATCTTGTATTTATGACAATCATAAAAAATTGATTTATAAAACGATTTATTCGTTTATATAAATAAACCATCAAGCAGACAAACAAAAATAAACCAAAATTTTTGTTTGTTTTTATCGTTTCACAGAAGCAATTAAAATATAAATTCGTCTGAGTTGAAAGACACGTTATACAATGAAATTTTGATACAGAAGAATATGTGAGACATTATACATTTTATTATCGAACGACATATTTGATAGACTCTTCATGGTATTTTTTCTTCTACAGGGTCCGCCAAATAACTTTTTTTTTTTGAAAATGCTTTAAAAAAAACTACTGAATATTTTCTCAAATTTCTTTTTTTATTTGAAAGTACAATCCTTCCGGTTAATAATGGAAAATAATTTCATTCAAATGGCTGCCTCGGCTGGCCATGCAGTAGCCTACACGATTGGTCCAATTTTTAAGCACATTATCGATTGTGTGCAGCTGTATTTCACCAATGGCTTCACGAATATTGTCCTTTAAAGCGTCAATTGTCTCTGGCTTGTCGGCGTAACACTTATCTTTGACGGCACCCCACAAATAATAGTCCAACGGTGTCAAATCGCAGCTCCGAGGTGGCCAAACGACATCAGCTCTGCGGCTGATAATGCGATCTTCAAATACAGGGCGCAAAACATCGAGTGTAGCTTCGGCTGTGTGGCACGTAGCGCCGTCTTGTTGAAATCAAATGTTGCCAAAATCCTCCTCTTCAATTTTTGTGAACAAAAATTCGTTCAACATGGCCCGATAACGATCGCCATTGACTGTAACGGCCACTCCTTGCTCATTTTCGAAGAAAAATGGACCAATTATACCTCTGGACTAAAATCCGCACCAAACATTGACTCGTTTTGGGTGCGTCGGCTTTTCAATGTATGCGTGCGGGTTTTCTGTGCCCCAAATGCGGCAATTTTGGTTGTTTACATACCCGCCAAGATCAAAATGAGCTTCATCTGAAAAGATGATTTTTTTTTGCCAAAATCGGCATCTTCTGTAAGTCGATCGCAGGCCCACTTAGCGAAGCGAAAACGCATTGAATGGTCAATATTCGTTCAGCGGAAGGATAAAACTAATTATCTGTCAAATCAGACATGAGCTAAGTGTTACCACTCACGAAATAAGCACTAGTTGAAAAAAAAAAACGTTAGATAGCGGACCCGATATTACAGTTCTTGCCAGAAGTAATATTTTGTTCATATTTTGTTTTGCTCAAGATACAGACCACATGCTCTTGTCTAATAAGCCAGCATAGTACCTACTAAATTATGTAAGTCGTCTTTAGTAACACGGCTGTTTTATGTATGCAAATGGATTAAGAAATTCTTGACTGTTAGTCATTCATTGCTAAATTCGAAGATGAAATTGTAGTTTGTAACTTAATTCACTTGTTTTGGCCATTTATACGAGACATTTTCTATTGTCCCTCTGTCTCCTGAAATCATTTTCTTCTGAAATGGTTTTAAAAACTCAAACGGAATGTGTGCTGTACTGTAAAAGTATAGGAATTATTGATCTACCCTCGTAGATTGATTAGTAAAAACTGCATATAATTTTCCGCTTATCATTGTACATAAAAAAAATAACTGGTCGTACGTCAAATGTATTTTCCCGTCATAAATTTTTAGTGCACTACCATAAAGAATAGCGAGCAGTTGACTGAGACACACTTCATTCATTATTAACTTTAATTATCATTAACAAAACTGTAAAAAAGCAAAAGAAAAATAAAGGAATCAATCGATTTTACATAGCCTTCATCCTCTAAATTAATTACTGAACTGCTTGCTTTGGATCTTCTCTTTGCTTTCATTTGTCATATTCATTAATTATTTTATTTTAGCCTGGTATTAACTTTTTAACTCTTTTTTTATTTGTTTATTACGAAAGCCAATTACGATAAATTCTATCATGTCATACATCATTTCCTCTATAAAACATGCTTTCATCAGACAGTCTTTGCTGAGAAAAGTGATGCAGTAGAGCCTTCGCACACAACTGATTATTACATCCGCTCCATGGATAATTGCTATTACAGCAAGGGTTCACCATTATAATCAACATCATTTATATTTGTAGCATAATGAAGTATTATGTGAAGGCAATAAAGTTGTGTCGAGTTTAATTAGTATTAGAGAAAGGGGATTTACATATTAAATGTTTGTATACCCTATACTGGCGTAGATTTCTGTATGGGAAAACCATTCTTCTGTTATTGTGGAAAGCAAATGGTGTTGTGTAACACCTTAACACCTTAACTACAAACCCAAGCATTCCAGATATGAATACAACGGAAAAGCAAACAAAAATTATTTTGTCATTTTCGAATTGAAAAAAAAAAGTTAATTGAATTCATTATACTCCAAATAATCCACAAATAATAGGAAAAATAGTGCTACAGTAATAGGTAAAGAAAGTTGGCAAACCCTATTATCCTAGTACTTACTACTATGGACTTTTGAAAACCTTATCTGGAAACTTGATTAGCAAATCTCAAACAAAGTTAAACAAAAAGAAAAAAAAAAAAAGGAAACAGAAGTTGAATAAATAAATTGAGACAATAATGCAGAAAATGAAAAAAAAAATTAAATAAAAGACAAATATAAAAATGTACATGCTTTCTGACTGATCTACACTCTTTAAAAAAAAACGTGGGGAAACATAACGCTCAAATTCTTTGTGCCCGTAAATAACATTTGTTTTACGTTGCTGTTTGGCCCCAGTTTCTAGCCAATGTGCATCACGGTCACCCAGTTTTACATCTCCTGCCAGTGGCTGAGTTTACATTGCAACACTGATCGTGTAGCTATAAAAAGCAAGGGACTGCTTTCTTAAGTCCAACAAAATACAGTAGAAACACTGGCACCATGGGCTCACAAAAAATTTTATACCAATTTGCAAGATTATAAAGAGATATGACGAAACTGAAAGCATTAGACATATGGTTAGGCGGCCATATTATAGCAATCCGCGTGCTCTCGAAAATCTCACTTCCGTTAGAAAAAGTATAGCAGATTATTCAAAATTATCGATTCCACACGGTTTTCAATAATTTAGCCTATCTGACGGTCCATTATTATGTCAAGTTATTAGCAAGATGCCACCGAAATGGGATTAGCAACAGGGGCTTTAGAACTTTAACAATAGACAACGGTGATCTCATTGAAGCTACATATTTGGACAATCGTAGAAACTACGTGTGTTCGCTGAATGGGATGCAAAAGAGTGTCCAATACATATCGAAAAAGTTACAATTTGGTGTAAATTTTGGTCTGCCGGCATCATAGGTCTATATTTATTTGAAAATGAAGTTGGTCCCCACAATCGCTGACAACGGCTAGCAGTATAGGCCGATGATTTGCAACTGAGGTGTGGACATGTGGCATGCTTGATATTCTGCATAAAAAATTTAAGGGTATGACCATCTCAAGTGGACGTGATGTAAAAAGTTTGTACTCATATATAAATTAGGCAACTTGTAAGCACGATCCGATGGTTTAATAAATTTCGAGAAATTATAAATCATGTAGTGAAGCATAACAGGTTTTGGTTAGTTTAGTATAAAAAAGTACAACATTTCCAGCATATTAGTCCTGCGATAACAGTTTAAATACACAATTTGTTTAAGAAATGGTGTGTATATGTATGTTTGTGTAACCAAAACAGACGCAAATTTTCTGCACACTTTTTTAAAATTCTTTTACTTTTTTTTTCTTTTTTTTAATAAATTAAATTTTTTTTGTTATTTGTTATTTAATTTCGTATCGAATAAATTCAATTAACGGTGAAGATCCAAAAATATAAAAAAGAACAACAAAGAAATCGAAATACTGGGCAAGTGTTCCGGTATTAAAAAAGAAAATATTATGATGATGACGTCAAATTTGCAAGCGAAACGAAACCGAATGCGAAGATTTAGTTTTTAAATAAGAAGAGTTTTTTTTTCTTCTGGATTTTCAGCTGCTTTTCAATTTCACGCTTTTTATTAATTTTATAAGAAAATATTTAAAATGACGTTAAATCAAAAAAAAAAAAAAAAATCATAAAAGTTATAGAATTTTATGTTAAAAAAAAAGAAAAAAATATTTCAATTTAATGTTAATCAATTAGGCAAGCAAAAATGAGGTTGAAACTGATGCTCAATCAAGAGTGACATGGAATGGCAGAGAAAGAAAATTAAAAAAAATTTTATCTGAAAATAAAAGAGTAGTGGTGGCCAATTGGTCGAAGTACTATATAAGTATGTATTAACAAACTCTTCGCATTTAAATAAATTTAAATTGTTTTTATTTTTAACAGAAATTTTCTCTTGTCTCTTTTCTCCTGAAATAATTTTCTTCTAAAATGGTTTTAAAAACACAAACGGAATGTGTGCTGTGCTGTAAAAGCAAAGAAATTATTGACCTACCCTCGTATATTGATTAGTAAAAACCGCAAATGAAAAAATTTTATCTGAAAATAAAAGAGCAGTGGTGGCCAATCGTCCGAAGTACTAAATATTAACAAACTATTCGCTTTTAAATAAATTTAAATTGCTTTTATTTTTAACATTATCAGAACGCGTTGTTACCTTATTTTAATTTTGTACATTTGTTTTTTCATTTATTTATTTATAATCAAGTGAAATATTTATTCATTAAAAAAAAAGAAAAGAAAAAAAATTTCATACCTTTTATTAACACTTAATTTTAGCAACAGAAAAAAGGCAGTAAATTAATGTGTGTTAATAAGGTGGTCACGATTCTGCCATCAAAACCACATGTTTAATTTTGTTTCCTTCTCTCTCACTCTCTCTCTCTCTCTTTCATCTTTTCACCGTTGTTTCTGTTTATCTGGCTGTCTGTCTGTCTGTCTGTCTGTCTGAAGCATGTTCGTTTTTATTGATATTGTGTTTTAATATTAAACATTTGCATTTTCGTTTCTCAAAGCTTTCGTGTGGCATTTGTTTATTAAAAAGAAACTTTAATTAAAACTTTAATCCGTTGCTTTATATAAATATTGGTTAGAAATATTGTCGTTATCGTTTGATGTACAAATTGTTTGTTTTAATTAAATATTTGTTTAATCTGTTTCTTTTTTTTCATTAAAATTGTACAAACAAAACATAGGTAAACGCTGACCTGTCCCACGGTATACAATACTGGCTAGTGTTGTAAAGCCAGTATGTAGTCTTCGCTACGCTTATTAAAGTTCGGTTAAAGAATATGAAATCAAATTTCTTAACACCTACATAATTTAACAGTTAGTTGAACCGTATAAAATGTACCTGACTTTTATATTTGTTTTGTTTATTTTTTAACAATTTTTTTTTAAGGTTTCCAATCTTTAAATTTGAGCAAAGCAAAGTCTGTTTGAGGTAACAACGAAATTTGTCTTCGTTTGAGAATTCCTTTAATGCCATTATGTACATTAAAATTGACCAATTTTCCATGACTCAGGCTCATAAAATAGGCTTAATTTTACCGATGGCATAGGTTATGTTGGCTTTGTGGACTACTTATGGGCATACGCGACTTAAGAACGTCTAATAGGGTCAATCCGTACGATCAAATATCAAAGGTCCACTGTGCAGCATGGGTTAAGTGGAGCGTATCGTCGTCCTGTTGAATCCACACGTCGTTGATGTCTAGATCATATAATACTGGCTGTTGGATAGAGAAGAAACCTTACCCACAATTTAGTGCACTATGGCTGTATGATAACTGACATTTTTGGCCTACAATTGAAGAGTATAAATAGCACGGAGTGTAGTTTTAACAAGATGGTGCCGCAAACCATGCAGTTTTATCGATTTCTACTTTATTACATGCGTAGATTTCAGAAAGAGTTCTTTCACGTTTAGACAAAGTCAATTGGCCACCAAAATGATGCAATTTGCTGGGTTTCGCTGAAAGCAATATCTATGCAGACAATCCCTAAGAGAGCATAGAACTTTTAGACCCAAAAATTGCTAGTAAACCCGATTTAATTCAAATATTGAATATTTTAAAGTTTTTGGTTTGTTATATATATCTTGATCTCAAAAGCACCATTGGCTTTACGATATTAGAAGTCGATTTGTCTTTCCATCAAACATCGCATTTCTTTAATAATAATTACTTTAATTATGCTTGTATTCTTTAAATTTTGATTGTCTTTTTCCATATTAAAGATAAATTCATTTTTATTTTTAAACTATTTATATGAATAAAATTTTTTGTGGATGGTGGTTAAGCGTAAACATATTTTAACATTAAAAGGAACCACACAACTTCTCATTCAGGCACAAAAATAAATTTTTATTCTGAAATATTTTCATTCATGTGTTCCTACAATATGTTGAATTGATGTTTAATTTCTTGTGTTCAAAATTAATTTTTCAAAAAAGTCTAAATTTTTGATGAAAACTTTTTCCTTCTGTTGTGGTTTATTTCATACAAAAGAAAAAAATTTTTAATAAAATATTTTCATAGTTTTTTCAAATCTACCACACATGTATGAACAAATAAAATTTTGTTGTAGAACTTTTTTTGAAAAATTACACTGAAAAAAATGTCATATTTTTTCAAATTAAATGACTTGCAGCCATAGGCTCAACAATATACGTAAAATTTAATTCCATGTACATAGTTCTGTGGATTTGTTTGAAATTAATTTTTCTTTTCTGCCTTAAAGCCATGGAAATGATTTACACCCGCCATCAAGTCGTATAGATTTATGAGGCAAATCTCAAATACATCAATAAAATAATACAATGGGAATAAGCTAATGTATGTGTAAATATTTATTTTACAATTTATTTTAGTTTTTTTTTTTTTTTTGCTTTGAGATTCTTTTTCTCTCTTCTTGAAAACCAGAAAAGAAATGTTCGGTTATTGATCTTCTTGTTTTATGGTTTATTTACAAGCAGAGACATTTGTTTACATTCTACCATGTAAACATTGCAGAGCAATACAACACGGATGCTATAGCCAGTCAGGGTCGACTTAACGTATGTATGTATATCTATACTTGCTTGTTAGATCATATACACTAAGAAGTGTTCAAGAATATAAATGTTTTGAAAAACAAAAGCAATTTTTTCTTTTTATTTATAAAATTGATGTTTATGGCTTGCGAAGGGTGATACTTAAACGTTTATTGGCTGTGGTTGTGTTCTTTTGAATTCAGTCAAGCAAGAAGATCTGTTTGTGGTTACACTTACAATTGAAGGATTAAATCAATTAGTAAAGTTTTTTTTTTTTTGGTAAAATTTTGCTGAAATGCTTAGTTATTCTTTAGAATTCTCTACCAACAACAAGAAAAGCAAATAAAAATCAAAACACAACAAAAAAAAAAAAAGAAAACAAATTTCAAACAAATTCAACAAACCACAATCAAATTTTTCTAAGCTTAATCTCAGTTAGTCTATTTTATAACATAAAATGGTATTTTTCAATAATTTTCAATTTTAAATTCTAGAGGAAAAAAAGTTTTGGTTTCACAAAAAATTTTAAAAATATGACATTGGCCTTAAAATCTGAAATGAGAATTTAATTAAATTTCAATTAAAATATGTATTGTGTAACATTTTTTTTTCTCCATCTATCAGTATTCTGAGAACTACTGTGTCACCCTTGATTATCGAGGTATTAAAACATTAAAAAAAAAACATGGGATTTCTATGCAACTGTGTATGTATATTACAGGTCGAATTAATTTTCTTTCTAAAATCCCGTTCCAGCATTTGAAAGAACTTATCTTACCATTTCCCCCAATCTGGATCGGGTTGTTATGTCTCTAGGTGTCTATGGCCTGCTATAGACAATGTTAGAAGAGGTTGGCTGCTGGGCTTGGATAATGCCAGTTTAAGGTTAGTTATTGGGTTTATTACGGGATACTGGGAGATTAGATCGCTGACAAAGATCTGGAACAGATCCCAGCTGGACTATTGCAGGGTATGTTGCGAAACTATCGAACACCTCCTCTGTAACTGTCGAGCCCTTAGTAGTTCGAGGACCCTCAGTAGGGGCTTTTTCAAGGGTTTAAATTCTTTGTCGAGTGTCGACATTAAGGCTCTCTATAGATTTATTACTATTTTGAGCTGGTTGATAAGTGCTAGGACTTCAATAGTATAGACGCGCTCTCTTGTGTGTTTGTGGTGTGTGTTATTCCTCCGCTTCCTTATTCTCCTTTTCCTACTTCCTCTCCTTTTCCCTATATCCTCTATCATCCTCTCTCCTTTAGGACGTAGTACAATGGGTCAACTTGACCTCCTAGTACTGTACTTATCTCAATGGCAAGAACACGTCCTCTAAGCTAAACCTATCTTAAGTTAAGTTAAGTTAAGTTAGAGGACGTGTACTTGTCAACTGTGACAAGTACAGTACCCGGAGGTCGAACTGACCCATTGTACAACGTCCTAGCTTCTCACACCACTCGTGTTGTGTGCGTTTATTTTATACATGAGTGGCGGGACCTACAGTTTAAAGTCGACTCCGAACGACAGATTTTTTGAGAAGCTTTTAATGGCAATTTTTACTCTCAGAGTTTTTGCCAGAAATCTGCTGAGAGGAAGTCGCCGAAGAAATATTTTCATATTTTCGTTTTGATGTCAAACCTGGGATTCGAACTCGGGCCTTTCGTCTAATAAGCCAGCACACTACCTACTAGACCACGGCGACTTCTATAAACCTATCTTACTAAACAAAACTTTTTTCGAATTTTTACGATATGTATACTTTAGCCATTTTCCTAAAAAATCAGCAAAACAGCGATGGTTGACGAAATAATTCTGGCGCCGGATTCGAATTCAGCTCACTAAACGCCTAAAGAAAAGTATGGTCTGGTAGGTTAGGTAAGGTTAGTGTGGTAGCTTTCTACCAAAAGCTCACTTGAGCACGCATAGCGGCCCGTTGTGGCGCCACAGGTGAACGTTGTGGTCTGGTAACTGGGTTATTAATTTTGTGAAATTTTGTCTGCCAATGTAATTTGCTTAAAAAGGTCACAACCAGGATATGATATCGAAACTAGTGCCACATAATCAGTAGAGCCTGGTACAATTACCTCGACCCTTACCCTACGCAGTACACCAGGTTGTGCGATATGATATGAGAGGTTAAATGACAATTGATGGCTTTTATCGTGGTATTTTCATCGTGTTGCTTTTGTTTGATATTGTAGCGCTTCGCAGGTCTGCGTTTGTCGTATTTGGCTTTCAGTGCTTTATTATTATCGTTAAAACAGACTGAATGTTATACCAACAAAAATTTCAGAAATTAGCTTCGAGTATTAGCCGCAAGCGTGTTACATAGGAGGTGAAAACAAATAGATTTTTATGGAAATCTAAAGTCTTATGATTTGTTTTAAAATATTCTTAAATTGCAAACGATAAAATGAAAAGAAGTGCCATTATATTGGCGAGAAAGTAATACATGCTTTTAATGTTTTGGTGAAATAAAAAATTTTCGATTTTTTTTATTACTTTTCCTTCCTTTCTTTTTTTTGTCTCCTTTTGTTTTTGTTTATTTAAACCATCTGGTGTAATTAAATAATTATACTGTCTATTTTTAGTAGAGGGCCGCCTATAAGTAACACTCAAGTGCTTTTTAATACTTGGCAAATAATAGCGCGTTGTTAATGAAAATAATTGAGAATATCAATGTATTGCCACGATTCTTGTGACAAGGTTAATTAAACATTTAATTCTTTATTAATTAATTAAACAAATGAAACATTCTTTTTGATTTTTTTGTTTTTTTTTTTTTTGGTTTGTGGATAATATTCCTTAAATACAGATGTGTGTTATAACAGCATTATTTAATTTATATTTCAATCTTTTTTATCAAAAGGAAAAAATATTTGTTCTTTTAGTTGTTGTAGAGCTTTAAGAGATTTATTTTTTTTTTACTTTCCAAAACACCTTTAAATGGGCTCCTTATATATTTTTGAAACTTATTTAAAATTTAAATTAAGTGTCTATTACAACGAAAGATGCTCTTCACTAACAGCCACAATATGCCAAGAGATAGAATCTATTCTTACTTTTTCTTTTGCTATTAGGTAGGTGTAAAATCTATTTCTGAGATTTTATCATCCAAGTTATGTACCAATAGAAAAGTATAATTTTTATTATCTTTAAAAAAAATCTTCTTTTAGTAATTTTTAAAGTTCTGTTTTATTCACCAGTACAGCCATTTAATTGATTTTATTATTCGGATTTTTTTTTTCAATTTATTGTTGAGTATGAAAGAAAAGAATGAAAAGAAATATAAAATTTCTCATACATACATACATAATTGGTCATTACAACCCTTCAGTCAGGATTACGACCAAGCTTCTCACGCCACTTATGTTGTGTGCGTTAATTTTATACATGAGTGACGGGACCTACAGTTTAATGTCGATTCCCTACAACAGATTTTTGAGAAACTTTTCATTGCAATTTTATTTACTCTCAGAGTTTTTGCCAGATATCTGCTGAGAGGAAGTCGCCGAAGAAATATTTTCATATTTTCGTTTTGATGTCTGACCTGGGGTTTGAACCGTGGCCTTACGTCTAATAAGGCAACACACTACCTACTAGACTACGGCGATTTCAAATTTCAAAATTTCTCATATAGGTGGTAGCAAACGAGGAGAGGTCAAACAATGTGAAGAAGCGTGGACAGTAAGACCCTGTACTCCAAACAACGCACGGTTCGGTTCCTTGGAAACATTGTCACCTAAAATTCGAAATCATTAATTTGGCATCGTTCTCAATAACATCAAATTTCACGAAGCATTGTGTGAAAATACATTCAGTTTACTCAGTAGCTGAAACCTACAGACCATGGAAAGTACCTGCAAAGTAAAGTCCATGCCAATTTTTTAAAAAAAATAATTTTCTGCGATGAAGCATTTTTCCATTTGAATTGTCTTTGTGAATATACAAAATTATCCAATTTGTGGCTCAGAAATCGTTGCCGAACAACTGTTTGATGCGATTGCAGACACGCGAGGGCTTTCCAGACACAGTAAAGTGCCCAGGGCCATAATGCAGCAGTGCCGCTAAGTACTGGACCCTTCGCCTTAGGGTCATCCCATATGATGCTACAGTTTGCTTGTCTATATAGCACATGTAAGAGATTCCAATATAGGCCATACTACATAGTGGGCCATAGGTGACATCGAACGCTTTCTCAACATGTATGTTTATTAGGCATAGGTTGCCTATGATTACAATCAAACTATTTACTTGGTTTGCGTACGATTTGTGTGGTCGAAAACGTGCTTCGCTCTTAATCGTGGTAAAAGATTGTCTCTGATCATTGTCAAGATTAGGTGGGCGACAGCATTGTTGATTAAATCTCCTTTCCTCGGCAAATTAACTTGCCTTACTTCTCATCTAGCAAAACCTCGCCATTCCATACGTCTCTCACTACGCACTCAATACGAAATCGAATCCTATAACTCAAGCGGATTGATTTCTTATCCTTTAGAAATTTAATTTAATTTTCATTTCACAATCGGTGTTGTTCTAGGTCAAACTGTGCTGCAGTTACATAGGCTTAGAGATGTACTTGTGCTTGCCTAGATATAGTCAACGGAATTCCATATTGGCTTTTTCGATGTTTTTTTTTATGTAATAAAGAGGTTTATTATTCGTTCAACCTTATGTTTGTATTACAGTCATTTACTCAAATTATTTTTACCCTTAAACCATAAGTTCATCCATGGGGATCCTTGGAATTTAAAAGAAAAATTGCAATTTTATTTTTATTAAATAAACAATTTCTGTTTTTATTTTTCAGTCTCTTTTCTTTATGTTTTTTTTTAGCGGAACGGATACAAATAGAAAAGCAAACATAGAAACCAAGGGAAAACCTAAAGTGGCACCATAATGTATCATCCATTACGGCGTAACAAAAAACTATTTTCTAGCGCAAGTAATCCAATAAAAGTTGAGATGTATAACAGCGACAACTACAATAGTGGTGATAGAAAAAAGTAATATTTTAAAAAGGAAACCATTAAAAAGGAAAAGAAAAATTCTCATCCATTATACTTTATAAAAAGAAAATACGAAAGGAAACGGAAGAAACAATAAAAAACATAAATAATACATTGACAGTTTCAGTGACAAATGCAATATAATTGCATAGATCAGACAACACATATTTCGTTGACATTAATACTTGTGTTAGGCAAGCCTTTGGCAGAGCAGATAGGGTAACAGAATATGTGGCATCATCATCGATACTACCATCAATACGATTACCAACGCTATCAACAGCAGCAACATCAACTCTACTGTTTAGCCAAAATTCCAAAAATGCAACAACAATCACAAATACCTGCCTACCAAATGTTAAGGTTTCTTTTGCTACTCGTCTGCTTCTGTTGCCACTCACATGCCTCCATGGAATACAGTGCCAAATTAAGTAATTGCTACGATAATCAATATGGATTTAATGATCACTACGTTTACAACAGCACTACTAAAGCTACAGTTGCTGCTGCAACAAGAAATTTTACAAACAATGTAACGATTATCAATTCGACAACTTTAACAAACAACAACAATAATAATGACAACAGCTCCAACAATAGCAGCCAATTAATGCCACAGGAAATATATTTAGATGGACATGTGGCAAGACGTACTGAACTGGATTCATTAATCTCGAGAAGATTCCAACAGTCACCGGTAAGCGGTTGGAAGTGTTGCTGTTGGAATGCAACGAATTTGGTGAGTAGCATACAGATTGTGATCTTAAATAACACTAAGGAAATGCATTTCGTGTAGGGTTAGCAATCCCGCTCTATATTTTCAATCCCGGGATTTCGGGATTTCATTTACCTAGTCCCGGGATCCCGGGATTTATCCCGGGATTTTAAAGAATTTGTTCTTGAAAGATATTAACATATTATTTCAATAAAATTAATAACATGACACATCCAAAAATAGGTTTATAAGAGAGAATTTATTAAATTATAAGAAAATTAATTTTATTTTTAATTTTACACATTTTTAAATTAATTATAAAGAGTTAATTGTTTTTATAGATATATACTCTTTTGTTGATCAAGTGCAATAAGTTATTATTTTTTATTATTTTTAAAATACGTTTTGAGGAAGCACAGAGCATCCAAAGTTTCATCGCTCAAACGACTTCTTATTTTAGTTGCGAAAAATCCAGCTGCAGAAAAAGCACGTTCAGACTCTACACTGGCTGGCTTAATAGTCATTAAAAAATCGTATGCTCTTTGCAAAAAGTCACCACGTGTTTCTCCATTTTCAAACAAGAGCATTTCTCTCTGAATTTTTACAGACAAAGTCTCACATCGAATTGTTATCCTCGGTAAATGTGCTTTTTTTATAGCTTCATTGAGCTCGTCTGAAATATTTCAAGGTTCTTCAAGAGAACAAGAAAGAGATTCAGATGGAAGCTCAGAAGAATCTGAAACAATTTCGTAAGGTGCCTTATCTGAATCAGAAGGTGTAACTTCTGACTCAGAAGCTATTAGAAGTGATGTAGCTGGACTTGAAGCATTTAGTCTTTCGAGTAACTCAACTATTAATTTTACATTTTATGGAAGAAGGAACCGTTACGAACTCTGTTTCGGATTCGGACTGAACATTTGTTCTACCATTGTGCAGATACTGAAGTACCCCACTGATATCTGTTCTCCTTTGTTGCATGCGAAGGATGAGGGCTGAATGTAGTTTCAGATTAGCATCCCGACGGCAAAGGGCGTCAACTGTTGCTTTAACTGGGACAAGAGCACTAATGATTGCGGATACCATATTAATCTCATCTTTGGATAAAGCAAAATATACACCTTCAGGTGGACCTATGTCCATTAATGCCTTTTGTATACAATTTCTTAATAAATAAAGACGTTCCAGCATTAACAAAAGGCTGCTCCACCTAGTTTTACAGTCTTTTATTAGAGTTAGTTGCTTTCCAAATTTAGCCGTAACATACTTTTGCAAGACATCGTTTTTTGTTGGCGATCGTTTAAACATCACTATTAATTCTCACACCTTCTTGATCACTGCACCGCAATTGACCTCAGTAATATTACATTGGTATCCTCCATGTCTATGGCCATAATACAGATCAACCAATTCTTCGTTGCCAGATAAATTCTCATCCTCGTTACTCTTTGAAAAATCGTCTTCCTCTTCTGGTTCTTCTCCCTCGTGGTATTGCTCATCTGTTTCTCTTTGTAAATCATGCTTTTCATATAGCACGTCAATTACCGCCAGTTGCACACCATGAGCAAAGCATAACTGTTGATTTACAGATAATAATCTGCCAACTTTTTTCATGACACTTGCACCGTCTGTCATAATACCAACTATATCTTTTCTCAAGTTAAGTCCATATACTGCAAGCTTATGTTCTAGTAGCCCAATACATCTCAAAAAAAAAATCGCAATTTGAAGTTTTGTTTCTAATTTCAGAGCGGTTAATGCATTGAAGCAACAGATTCTAATTTCTAGAAATTCGAATTAGTGAGAGTTCTAATATTCGATTTTTTTCATTGCGGCTTAAAAAGTCAAATCCCGGGATTAAGTGCTCAATCCCGGGATTTTGGAATTGTTAAAAACTGCGGGATCCCGGGATTTCGGGACCCCGGGATCCCGGGATTCCCAACACTAATTTCGTGGCAATTTTGGTACTAGATTTTAAAGTATAGAATATTTTTTAATGCTTATTTGTTCGTTATTGTCATAAAAAAGTTATTTATCTAGTTACGTTTTATTAGATAACCAATTGAACAGCTGATAGTTGCTTTATGTTTAGTTTGATTTCAAATTTTTACGATGGCTAGACTTACACCATAGCAAAGATTGCAAATTAATTTTTTTTTTTTTAAATACAAGTTCTGATCGTCAAATTTATTGTGTATTTTGTTCAATTTATGGCGTAGTTCAGAGCGACTTATTCGCATAACAATGCGTTTCCTCTCCTTTGCATCCCGCAAGAAATCTAAGTGTGCGTTCTAAAGAAACGGAAGTTGCTGTATCTGCATTGCAGCAGATTCATATCAATCAATTCATCACCGTTTTCAGTTACTGAGGTTGTGTTCTTTAATTTGATGGAAAATTTAATGAAAGCATCTTAGCTCAAAAGCTTTCAAGATTTATCTAGTGTAGGAATTAAACCTACACCGCCAATTTGCCGAATGGGTTGAAGCACAAATTAATTAATTCTTACTAAATTGCTACACAAAATTCAGCTCTGCAATGAAACCCTATTGTAAATGAATGGGAATGTTGGTATTACCAACAATACCGAGTCTCAGTTGCGATTCGAATCAGATACTATGTACACTACATGCTATTTGTTATGTAAACAATATTTATTTCTTCGTTAACATGTATTTAAACTGTTTTAAGGAACTTATCTTCAATTATAATGAATTTGTAAATATTCTTTTTACAAATAGTCTTCCATATCCTTAAAAATCTTATTCTTTTTGGCATAGTGTTGCACGCATGCTGTCTTTCCCTTCTTAGTCGTTCCAATCACCACCCTTTTATGTCACAGTTTTGTCACAAGACATATTAGTATGTGATAATTGAGGTGTAAACGTAAACGTGCTTCCCTGGCTACGAACTTTAGAATTGTAATATAATTATATCCGCTCAGTACCTGATATGTATCAAGGTGCTTAATTCTGGCTTAAAGGTTCTAAGGATTGGAAAGCTTAAAAATTATTTCAGTTTTCAATGCAATATTGAAAATTAATTTTCCTACTAAAATCGATAATCTTGTGTTGTAAGACCTTTGCTTGCATTTCACAGAATTTCTCGTAATACTTTACGTTTATATTTTTATCTGCTGCTTATACTCCTACTGCTATTCAAACTATACAATACAGTTCGTTGCAATGCCGTCTTAAAAGGAAACAAAAATCTTCAATTAAATGTTGTGGATTTGTGGCGTTTGGCCAGAGCATCAGCAGAATTGAAACTGCTGCAGTGTGGTTGTTGGCAACTGCTTAAGTAAATGTTGATGCAATATTTTGGTTGTATTAATGAAAATGTTTGTTTGCTGGAATGGAATTAAAAATTCCATTTGTAAGTTTCATGAATAAAAAATATAATGGTCGAAAGCAAACGAATATTCCACTAAAATGCTTCGAATATACTTGACTGGAGTACCGTATTAAAAAGGATTTCTGCGAGAAGTTACGATAAACGATAAAATAATTCTGATCAGGTTAAAACCCTGACTGATGGTTTAGAAGTTTAATTTGGTGGGGAGAAAACGGAAAATGTTTTCACAGACCGAACATGAAAGAGAGAAACACTAAAGTTCCAAATTAATGAAAACGATATAATAAGTAATAAGATAAAGTCGCCGTTGTCTAGTAGATAGTGTGTTGGCTTATTAGACGTGAGGACACGGTTCAAGTCCAGGGTCAGACATCAAAACTAAATATGAAAAATATTTCTTTGGCGTCTTCCTCTCAGCAGATTGATAGCAAAAATTCTGAGAGCAAATAAAATTGCCATTAAAAATTTCTGAGAAATCTGTCATTCGGAGTCGACTTTAAACTGTAGGTCTCGCCACTCATGTATAAAATTAACACACACAACATAAGTGATGTGAGAAATCCTGCCTGAAGGGTTGTTTATGTTATGTATGATACAATAAGTACGTACATAAAGTGATTGACGACCAAATGAATAATTCAGAATGATGCATAATGTAGGATATATATTTTTTAGATTTAAATTAGTTAACCCAAATTTTTTTTTTTTTTTTTTTTTTTTTTGCCGAACGTCCCCGGCCTCACACTAACCCACCCTCACCCGACCGCGGAGGGCTCGTCTCCATTACGTAGGGACACGTACACACTACAGTCCGGACTATAGCGGGTAAGGGAAAAGTAAAGGCAACGACAACATAAATCAGCTACAGAACTTAATCACAAGCTGAATAAAGCAACAATAAACTATAACTACCTAAGACAAGAACTAGAATATATTTTTCTATAATAATTTACAAATTAATGGCAGCATATAAGCTACGTTTAATATTATAAACAGTACAATTAAAATCAATAAAATCATAATACATGTTAAAATCATTACATAATCTACGAAAAGGAAAATTACAACCATAGTTTGTTCTATAAAAATCTAAGGAAAAAGGACGATAGTGCCGTGAAAATCTTGCTGGAATACTGAAATTTAGGTTACAAAGCAAAAACTCGGAATCGATATCACCTTTAACCAGATTATAGACAAAACAAACACCTAACACAGCCCTTCTACGTTCCAAAGTTGAAAGTTTTATCAGACCTAATCTAGCCTCATAAGATAGAAACCCATTGGCATAATCCTATCCTAAGCCACGTAAACAGAGTAATAAAAACTGCTTCTGCACTTTTTATTGATAAAACCACACTATCAATTTTATTACATGATCCTTTACTAGTATAATATAACAGTGAATCCATGTCGTGCTTTTTATTACCATAGGCCAGCCTTGCGCTCTATTTTTACTTCATGTTTCTTTGGGCTTGTCAAGTTCTAGAACCTTACTGTTGATTTGTTATTGTTATGTGGTTTTATTGTTTTCTGTCATACATCATCTCTTCTTCATTTTACTATAATTTCTTTCTGTTGTTTTATTAATGAAGTTATTCCAGCTAAACATGTGATTGATCTACTGCAGCATGTCATATGATGATAGAGTTGACGTCTGCCGCAGTAAATTTCTTTGCGAGCATGTATTGGTTGTGATGATCATCTATTCCTAACACCTAAGAAGTGTTGATGTTGTTATACCCTTTGGATAGAACAGCGGTCTGGGGAATTTCTGGATGAATTATTTGGATGAACATTGAAGCTTCTTAAATTTTAAGATCTGTTCGTCTTAATTAAATCGGTAGATTGCTCAAGGTTTAAAGGCAAGCGCTTTAATCGCGATACCACGCGATCCCGTGGTTCAAACATCAGTTGCTAATTACTGACATAGCTGACTGACTCTAATGATCTTCAACTCAATCATGATAGCAAACTTAAAATAATCTTCCTAAATACAATCTTTAGAAAAGAAGGAAAAAATTAAATGCCCATGTATGACTTCCACTTAACAAGCTTAATCGCTTGTTGAATAGACTCCTTATGAACAAAGTAAGATAGTATGTATACTGAGTATTTTTACGTTTACTTACAACCTATTAACCTACAACGGCTATATTAAATACAATGTGTGCCCTTAACAATTAAGTCCTATCGTAAGCTCTTATTAACTACACTTAAAAACTAAAAATAACTATGCATTGCATACATATGTACATTTTATATATGTATGTGTGTTTGGGTGCATAGTTAATGTATTGAAAAGTTTATGCAGCAGCACATTAACACATACTCAATTCTTCTTCTTCATTTAGTTTAGTAGTTCTTGCATATTCATTAGAATTTTGCACTTAATTATACCCACTCTACGAGAACTTTTTTTAAGCCTTGAGTACATGGCAAATTCAGCAGAAGTTACACACGTTAATTAATGCTGCTTTGTTGTCGATATTATTTGATTATAATTTTCAGAAAGATGAGAACACTCTAAAGTGTTCAATAACTTTTCTCAATTAATGAGTAAAACATAATTATGTATGTGTCACAAAATGCCTAAAGAGGTGTTCGAAGACTGCAGTTGGAATCAAGCAAATGTTAAATTTTAAACACGAACTTTGTCACATTTTATCGAGTCTTCTTCTGCAAATTGAAAAAGAGGGATTTTAGTTTGGAATGCCAATTACTTGGTAGTAATTAGCTACAAAAACGAAGTTGTGGTAGATAGGAACGTAGGTTAAAAGGGTGAAGACCAACCAAGGGTGTCATGTCATACACTCCACTGAGATGACTTATTCCTAGATGAGATGACTTATTCATCCAAAAGATACTGGTCGCCATTTACCGTTACAACGGCTCTTTGGTCATTTCGAAAGATATCATCACCGATGATGTCGCTAGGATGTAAACCACACCAAGCAGTCAATTTTAATGGATATAATGATGAAGTCACCATATAATGATGAAGTCACCATAGTGTGTTTGCTTATTAGACGACAACCCATGGTCCAACCAATGGCTCAGATACCACGATCAAAATGAAATATGAAAAAAAAATATTTATTTCGGCGATTTCATCTTAGTAGTCTTCTGGCAAAAACCGTGAAAGTAAAATAAAATTGCCATGAAAAGTTTTTCAAAAATCTGTCGTTCGGAGTCGACTTTTAGGTTTAGGTCCTGTCACTCATGGATAACACACACACAACAAGATTGGTCTGAGAAGCAGTTTGTAATCCTGACTAAAGTGCTGTAAATACCAATCAAGTAAGTAAGTAAGTAATGGTGATTGCGTATTTACGTAGCCATTTACGTTGAAAAGAACTTCATCACTAAACACAATCTTTTAATAAAATCGCTTATCGTTTGGTTCAGTTCTAACTGGGTCCAAACAGTTAAAATACGATTGTAACGATGGTCATTTGTCTTTAGTTCTTGTAAAAGTTGTATTAAATAGGTACGTAATCCAAAATCTTTGCGTCATATTTTCCGTGTAGTCGAAGACAAAAACAAAGTAAGTTGACTCTAGGCCTATGACGTTGGCCGTAAAACGTTCGAAGTGCTCTATGAACTTTCCGAACTGATTTTTTGTTGTTTTTGTTTTGTATTGTCCTGGCGTATAATGCTTCACGATAACTTGTCAGACTTAACTGAAAAAAAAATGACAACACAGTTTGAATGATAGCGTTAAAATGGATTACAGAGCGATGTTGACAATAAGACAATAACAATGAAAACGTCAGCTACAGAGTTAAAGTTAGTTTTAAACTTGGTATAGAACTCTGGAGAAGTTACGCACATAGAACTTCTTAACTACTCGGATTAGGCGAGCTGGAACATACACTGTATCGTAGTGATTAGCATCTCACATAAGTTTACCCTCTTCTAAAAATTCCAAAACCCAATCTTGACAAATCTTTAAAGATTTTTGAATCATTTAATTTGCATTGTTTTGCGTTTTTGCTGCAGTATTTTTAATTCATTTCCATTCAAAATTTTTGAAACGTAGTATGCGTTTAAACTCTACTCTAATTCCCACTTAAAACCAATTTAACAATTATGAGAGAACGAAAATTAAATATTTTAATTGGATAATTATTTTCTGGATTATTTTCTTCCGAATGCGGATATTATTGTAATACACGCTTCCATAAATAGTACATGTGCATATGATCTCCTTATTTAGGGTATTTCATTAAGCGATTCCTATCTTTAAATTTAAATAAAACAAAGTGTATATGAGATATCATCGATTTTGTCTCTGGGCGGTGCGCATAAGTCATGGTTTTGTTAGCATTGAGGTTCTTAACATATTTTCAAACATCTGTAGGTTGAAAAAACCTAACAAGGTTAAATCGCACGACTTTGTTTGCTAGTTCACATAATCTCCACGTGAGATGACCATTCCCTAAAATCGCTTCTGCAGAATAATCAATGTGGCATGAGCTGGATAACACATATCAAATAGCATCACATATCATTCGTGTCCAGACTGTTCAATTCAAGCCAAAAAAAAAAAAATTAGATAATTATCGACCTACTGTGCTCGCCGTTAATAGTGATGGCATGTCAAACGAAGTATGGATCGTATTGCGCCCCACCAAACATTGACTTTTCAACTACACAATGGACGCTTTTGTATCTTACAAGGATTAATTTCGTAACAACAGATTTGTTTGTTCACGTACACATTCATCCAGAAATGGGTCTCATCGTTGAAGATTATTTTCCTATGAAAATTTGCAACAGTTGGCAGAGCAGAGCCCTTTCAGTATGCACTTTCATTCAGTCCCTGGCTCACATGAATTTTGGTCGTTTGCGGACTCAAGTCACGGCAAAAAATTTGTCAAGTTGTGGTCTGCGAAAGGCCGAGTTATTGCCAGCGACGCATAATCGATAATTCTCTCGCATGCTCGCATGGACAGCCACAATGTTTTCCGCAAATCTAGCGTTTCGTCGAAGTATTGGTGCTGGTCGATCTTTTACTAAAACATTTGACTTAAAATAAATTGAATAAACGACAACTAATTTGACAAATGCAGCTTCAACAAAATGGCCGTTATCAATTGTCAATGTTCGAAAGTCTCGCTTGAAAGACCCGCTGTTTACAAAATAATAATTATATGACAACGTATTAAACCACAAAATTATTAAGCGCGTTGGTTTTTCTGCTCTGCTAATAACCAGTTGTCATGGCAATCTGACAGAACTTACAGTTATAAATCCAAGAGAGTTTTATTTCATTCACGATTTAAAATGAAACAATTTAAAAATAGAAACAATAGCATCTGCTATTTCATATTAAAGATATCAGAATACATATTTTTTTAAATGTACTATTGCAATCAATTATCAGTTTTTGTGTGGTAGTGTTGTTATTGCAAATGTAGTGGCATTTAAATACAAACACATACATGCACTCATATGCATTGTTTTATTCAAATTTTCGGTTCATATTTTATTTTATCGTTGATACTGCAATTGTTACTAAAGACTACGAATATTGTGAACAGGTTGCTGGTTAATACAACACAATACAAAAGAAGATTATTTGGCTTTTCTTTTTCGTTTCTTTTTCCTTTTCTTGTTAAACAATTATTTATTAAAACGTAGTAGATGGAGGTGTGTAAACAATATTGCAATACAATAATTAGAGAATTTAGTTAGAAAAATAAGGTTTCAATTAAAAATCTTGAAGTTGCCGTAGTCTAGTAGGTTGTGTGTTGGCTTATTAGACTTGAGTCCCCAGCTCAGACAAACCTCAGGTCAGACATCATCTCCAACAAAACGAAAAATGAAAAAATATTTCTTCGGCAAGTAAATAACATTTACGTGAAAATGTTTCTCAAAAATCTGTCGTTCGGAATCAACATTAAACTGTAGGTCCCGCCACTCATGGATAAAATCAACAGACGCAGCATGAGTGATGTGAAAAGTTAGATTGTAACCCTGACTAATGGGTTGTAATGACCAATCCAGTACGTAATGTGAAAAGTGAATGTATCTGCTTAAACGTTATTCTCCAGACAGTGTACCTGCTAATCATAGTCTGATTCAATATCTCAAAATGTATAAGTTAACAACGATATTTTAGGTTTTTAGATCACATCAAATACATCAGAATGAAACAGCACTGTTGTAATAAACGCTTTCATTATATGAACTTCTGGAATAATACAATACATTTTGGTTTCTAAACTACAATCTCGTACTCAAATCATCAAATTAACCTCTGGGTCCATTAGATAATTCAACGTTGAGTGGAAGTAGTTCTTCAGAGTCCATCAATTATCTGGTCATAATGGGTTATGATTGTGTCGGTCATCTTGGGGAAAAAATGCCAAATGTCTTGTCCAAACAAACACGGCAAATAATAGATGATAATAATTGATGGAGAATTATCACCAATTCCACGAACAGAATTCTTCATAGAGAGTGTTGTGTCCCATGGCTAAAAATATAATGCACCTGTTGCTTTAAGTTTCTTACAAATATTCGCTTCTACTAATTATTTGTTTCTACTTTAATATGATATACGTTTTCTTTGGTATGTCCGCCCTGGAAGAGAAAAGGATTCTCTTCTCACCTAACATCGTAAATCACAATAATTTTTTTCTTAAAACAGTAGACTCAAGGATGTAGAAGCGTTTAACACAAAAATCCTTCTACTTAAAGCAAATGCTGTCGATAAAAATTCACGAACGTACGAAGATTAAGTGCCTTTCGGAGTTTGTCAAGCTTTGCTAAAATTTTCCTACAAGTTTTAAATAGTGGACAATGGTTTGGTATGTAATTATGATAGTATAAGCAAAGTAATGTATTTAAAAAATTGAATACACGAACTTAAACGACTTCTTTAATGTAATAAATAAAGTGCCTGGATTGAGTTTCAAGTCAAGCATTTGGTCTTGTTACTACACTTAACCAAATGAATTGATAGTTAGTTAACATACTTATGATTCGTTTGTGAATAGAAGCTGTGTTAGAAAAAGAAGAAATATATTAACTTATAAATATAAATACATACACTGACACTAAGCAATCAAAATATTTTTAAAACCACTACAAACTTTCATTGTAAAATTAAAAAAAAAAAATGAAAAAACCAGAATGGCTTGTAAAAATTTCAATTTGAAAATTATAAGCTTTCAGAAAAAAAATTCGAAATAATTTCTATCCTTTTTCATTCTTCTTTCAGGATGAAATTGAATGCCGTTGTGAGGGTGAAGCTTTGACCAGAGTACCACAAACTCTAACGATACCATTGCAACGTTTAACAATTGCTTCGGCTGGT
Source organism: Sarcophaga caerulescens (assembly GCA_927399465.1). NCBI lineage: Eukaryota > Metazoa > Arthropoda > Insecta > Diptera > Sarcophagidae > Sarcophaga > Sarcophaga caerulescens. Next base: position 138,133,969 of record OV656872.1, on the reverse strand, counting down.
TTGCCACGTTTACGTAATACTGGCTTAAAAGTCTACAATGCCTCATTATTGGATATGTAAGTTACTGTACACCCCCACCAAATTCTTCCTCCCACTCCTCCATTCTTTATACACAATTTATTTACTGATGGTTGGTTGTCTATAGAGTTATTTATCCATTTTTTTATTGTTTTATTTATTTATAGAGTATTGACTGACCTTAAATATCTTGAAACTATACAAGATGGGGCATTTGCCAGTTTAAAACTGTTGCGTACTATGTAAGTTTAATGAAAAATAAGAATAAAAAAATATTGTGGCAAATTCACTGCAGCATCATTGCAAATAATAAAACATCATAAACATCATCCTCATAACCAGCATCATCGTTATCATTATAAAAGTCATCATCAGTTGTGGTTGTGCTGTGTGTGTGGAAAATTCTGGTAAACAAAAAATGGAACAAAATAAAGTCCAATAAAGGCTAGTAAAAGGGGGAAGCAAATCACGACATCTTACATTTGTGTGCTGGAGCATGGGATTACCAAGCACTTGGTCTGTTGTCTAATGGCAACAGTTATCCTTTTTGTATAGCTTAGCTGATATGGCCTTTGCGGGTTTTGACAGGCTCAGCTGTTGTTGATGGATAGCGTCGTTGTCCCGTAGGCCGTAGGAAGTTTTTTGTAGATGCTAGGGGACTTAGTTTATTTTCTAACCACTTCTGCAGTGGTTTTAGACATTTTGTCAATGTCCGTGAGTGACCTGACTCAGACCTTATCGATAACGAAGCGATCTCTACTTGACATCCAATCTATTAATACACTTATTAAACTTTGAAGCTGGTTTTCAGCATATTACTACGGCGAAGAGGCGATTCTGGTTAACTAGATCGGTCAAGCAGGTCTTGTCAATTAGCTGAATGACACTGCTTCAAATGGTATCACAACGAGCACATCGTACATCGTATTCTATGGCTATAATAAGGCTTTGTGGTCCAGGTTTTAAGTGAAGATGTCATCACACTCGTCCTCTGCCATTGGTATCACTGATCGATGGTGTTTGAAAATTTCATATTTGACAATGATAGCCTTAAGTGTTCTAAACTGGAGTCCGTTTGGGGCCTATCACCAATTTATTATTTACCACCCCAACACCATTTTGTGAATTCCTATACCATAAAATCATTGATGGCAAATTACGTGCCATACAGTTCATGACATGTACGAGGGCATGCGTATACCACATGGAGGTGATGTGAATAATCATCTTTTAAGTCGAAGGTGTTATCGAATGAAGCCACAAGACACTACGGTCCTGAAAGCTAACGTTGTCAATGCCAACTTTTAAATTCGTTCTGATTTCTTAGCCAGTGTCATGGAAAATCTTTTTGCTGATGAGTTTGACATAGAGAAGTCGTGGCAGACAAATGTCAAGTGAACGATGTTATCTGTAGGTATTTCAAACGTATAAAAAATTTCGATGTTGCCTCACACACACTGCGTTTTATTTAAATTCAAAGTTCTTAATAAAAAACCCTATATAATAATAAGTGGTGTACTATTGACGTGTTGAGTTGGTTTCTTTTTTTTTGTGTAAAAAACGACAGAAGCTGATTACGGTCTTTAAAAAAACGAGAAAAATACCAACGATTTTTTTATTAAAATACTTGCAATTAAGTGTTCATTCATCCTTTTAAAACTAGAAGATTTTTATTACAGGAAAGGCATTAGCAGTACTTATAATTTTTGAGTTACTATATTGTCTTAATTTTTTGGTTTTTGGCAGAAATTTCATTAAAAATTTAATATCTAAACTGCATTTTCATTATTTGTATTGTTGTACGAAGTAAAAGAAAGTTAGCGAGTATTTAAGATTAAACAATTTTTTGGTATTCTTTTCAGCTACATTTCTCATGCTCCCAAACTGACTTATCTATCGAAGGATGTCTTTGAAGGCATTTCAGATACCATTAAAATCATGTGAGTATAATACAATAATATTATTCTTCTTAATTAAGATCACAGATGTAAGCGATCATAGAATATAATTTATTGATGTTGAATATCGTTTGTTATATTTGATATTAATCAGAATCATTCTTGCTTTTAACAATAATTATATTATGTATTGAGTATTATTGAGTATATGAGTAGTATCGAGTTTTTCATTAAAAATTACAAACATATGGGCATTATTGGCTACTTAGATGGAATTGCAGTCGCAACTTTTCCCACCGTTCATGCTATGAATATTGGGTTTTTCGTGGCAATTAAGTATTCCCATAGCTTTAGCCGGGAGACATATTTTTCAATGCAATTTTTATTTATTTTTTGTTCAATATTCCTGAGTTGGAATATAAAATTGAAACTTCCGTCTAATAAGACAACATACTATGCTGATCACAACGGCATACAGCCTAGTTAAATATTAACTTTACTAAGTTTTTTACTTCCATATTCGTGTATTGTTTAATATTTGGCAATTTAAAATTAATCGATTAATCTTTATCGAAAACTTTATTTTATTAATTTAAATTTTTCCTTAAATTACTTGAATAATCCATTGCATTTGACTTTTGAATCAGAATCCTTTCTCTTTTCGAAGGGGAAATTGCATACAACCATACATACATTTTAGCAGGCTTCGATTTTTAATGATATTTTTACTTTATATGCACCAGAGATCAGCAATGAATCATTTGTTTGCTACTCATAAGCACTCATGAAATTTTGAATATAAGTGAGTCAACAATATTAAAATTTAACTACTCTGCTCTGATTCATTCGTACTCAACGAATACTTATACGTTGATTTATTAGTAAAGGTTGCAATGAGTATGCGTACAACGTTGACATCAAACTCATACCATTCGAAATATGTTTGATTCATAAGCCTACTCATTTAGATTCATAACTTTAGAAAAATTCTTATAATACTTATAAATGATTCCAGTGATTCGAAATTATGAGTATGATTCCATTCTACTCATCTTTTTGAATACTCATTGCTGATCTCTGGTATGGACATCTATTCAGTCTTTTATTGTTCATTTGTTGTTTAGGCTTACGCTTAGCCTAAATTAGTGTTTTTAATGACGTATGAGTGTTATGGACTCCAAATATATTCGTCATACGCGTCAGTGTCAATTATTTTATATGAGAAATGAAAATAAGTCGAATATAATACTTAGGGCCATTATCACAACTTGCCGTTAACTAAAGAGAGGATTTTAACGGGCAGATAAATTGTTTTTCATTATTATAAGTGGACAATATGGTAGAAGTAAGCGTTAAGCTAAAGGGAGGGTCATCCTACCGGTAACTTTTAAAGTTAAGTTTATGTTTGAACTTTCAAAATTGTACATTATTTTCAATATGGCAACTTCAAATATAAACAAAATGAGTTAGGGCTTAATAAATAAATAAATAAATAAATAAACAAAATGAGCATACAAAAAAAAAAAAAAAAAAAAACACGAAGCAAGTCGTTGCCACTGTGTTTAAAAAAACAATTTTTTAATTGAGCAGTGGTATCGACATTGCTCCGGCACTGCCATATTTTTGAAAAAATTAACTTTATTTTATCTGTAAGTTGTAATAACGAAAATGAGTTAAGGATAACTTTACAGTTTCCTTTAGCTAAAGGTACCTTTAAATAAATCCAAGTATAACGGCAAGTTTAACGACAGGTTGTAATAATGGCCCTTAGAGATGACTTTTATTACAGATTTTCATATTCAGTTTATCAATTTCTTGGAAAAATATTTTTTAAAGTACGTAGGATTACAAAAAAAAAACAATTTTCTGTTCACTTCATAAATTTTATGACTTTTTTTTTCTAAACAAAACAAATATAGGCTTTTTTATTTTGTATATTATAAATATATTTTGCTAAATATAAACAAAAACCTCCAAATATTCTTTTAATGAATGTTAGTGGTTACAACATTTTTCAAATATTTTCTTTTTATAGCTTGGTATAAAAATCAAGTTATATACATACATACATGGAAACAGTTTAAAAATAATATTGCCACAAATACCTTAAATAGTGTTTACATACATAAATGCTTATCGATAAATTTAATAAAATTCAGCGCATGTATAGGCGTAATACAAAGGACGGTTATGGTTTGAAACTAATGTTAGCATAATGATTTCAATTAAGAAGTGCAAACAGTGACGCCGTAAATCAGTATTTTTAAATTTAATCGTGCAGGCAAATATTATAACTTTAACAGGAATCAAATCATTTGAAAGTGTTATAGAAAACTGCAGTTTTTCTCTCAGATTCCTGTTATTATTGTGTGTAAAGTATTATAACTGGCTCCATTCTAAGCATCATAATGCAGCGATATGTCACACGGCTTTTAAGAGTGAAGAAGGAGTGTTTGTCAGCATTAATATTCTGAAGTTTTCCGTTTTACCACAGCTGATGGAAGCTCTAAAAGGACAAGAGATATATTCCATTAACTTATCACACTGTCTATGTATAAATAAGTAATTATAGTTGCACAAACAAATCCATGTAGTTCGTATTACTTTAAAATTACACACAAAAGCAACTTTTTTTTCACAATAAATTGTATTAAATTACATGCACACGTGCTCAGATATCCGCACAATAATAATGAAATAAATGCATCAGGATATTCTCAATTACACACACAGCTGCAACACTTTGTAAACACATGTTATTATTCTGATTAAGTGTTGTTATTAAAGTGACATCGAGAGTGTGGAATAATAAACAAACATTGACAACACTGCAGAGAATAAGGAAACCATAATATTTGAGTTTGTTATTGAATTTGTTTGAGTTTTAAACAGAATTTAATACCAAACTCAACACACACACAGTGCATTAAAGTTTAAAGATTTGCATTAAAAATCCAATAATTTTAAGAGTATTTAAAACCAAAGTGCATAGAGTAGGACCTTGATTATCCGTGATGGTCGGGACCGGAAGCATTCCGGATAATCGATTTTCCCGGTTAATTGAGTACCAATTTTGGCTAGTTTTTTAATGATATTTTTATTAGTTAATAAATGATTATGTACATATTTATATAAAAACTAAATAATTCAAGGATTTTATATATGTACATACATGTTTCAAAAATAAAAAAAAAATAATTTTGTCAGAAAACAGTGAACAGTATATAAGGATTTCGTATTCTAAAGAGAGAATTCCCCTTTTTCGCTTGTTTGTTCAAAATAATAGAAAAAATTTTTTGCTTATAATCACGGATAATAGAGGTAATCACGGTTAAACGGCGCAGAAAAATTTAAGTCGATCCAAAATAAAACTAAGTCGATGCAAAAAATTTTCTTTTTCCAACCCGGATAATTGATGTTCCCGGAAAATCGAATCACGGATAATCAAGGTCCTACTGTAATAATAATTATTTCAATAAATAAAATACAATTTAGAATCCTTTTTAAGTTGTTTCAACTTTAAACTTTATTTATTTCTTCTTAAATGATGACTTATAAACAATTACCTTAAGCTGCCATTTATTTTCAACAAGAGAAAATCTGTTGAACTTTACTAACCCTCTAATGGTTTGTTTAAATTGCTTAAATTATGAAAGTATAATAAGAATTTATATATTTTTTGTAATATTAGATAATTAGCAATCGATGAACTGTCTAAGAATTTGCTTCTGGAACGCCAACGGTATTCGTCAACAAAGAAATGAGGTATGGAAATAATGGTTTTCATGGAGACTCATTTGACTGTCTTACCTTCTAAGACCCAGACTCAAGATTAGTATTGTATTGTTAGAACAAATTAAATCAGTTGGCCAGGCCCGAGATTAAGATGACCCTTAGTTGAATCACTAGACATGTAAGGAGTAAGAAACAAAACAGGCAGATGAGCTTGCCAGGATGGAAGGTCCGACATTGCTGATGATGCCAGCACCCTTCTGCGGAATGGGAAAAGAATTTGAAAAGGAATACTTGGCGAAAGGGAAAACAGAAGACGGTAAACACTCTTCTCAAGTCAAACGCTTTGTTGATAATTATAGTGGACAGTGATTTGACTATTACATCAGACGATCTAGATCTAGTCTTCTCATTGGATATTGTGGACCAAAAGAATATTTATTTAGAATAGGAATCACTTTAGTTTAATATTCTAAAAACCTAGTCAACCAATCACTAGAACTTATATTTGGAACGATGTAATTTCAATATAAAAATGCAACACCTGAGGCTATAGTGACATGTACAGCTGGGCAACTCGTACATTACAGGGAATATCACGTAGAATGTATGTCTAGAAAGTAGTACAATATACCATCTGATCACGGTACTTAATATTCCTCTACACAACTATCATAAACAGTTGGTGAGCAAGTGCTTTATCAATCTATCTTCTTTACATTGGAATACGCCAGTACTAGTATTAAATATTCCCATCCTTTAAATACAAAATCGGTCATTACAAGCCTTCAGTCAGCATTACGTCCTAGCATTCTCACACCACTTATGTTGTGTGTGTTAAATTTATACATGAGTGGCGAAACTAACAGCTTAAAATCGACTCCGAACGACAGATTTTTGAAATACTTTCATGGCAATTTTATTTACTTTCCGAGTTTTTGCCAGAAATCCGCAGAGAGGAAGTCACCGAAGAAATATTTTTTCATATTTCGTTTTGATGTCTGATCTGGGTTTGAACGGGGCCTCACATCCAATAAGCCAACACATTACCTACTAGACTTCGCGACTATACCATCCTTTAGAGGTGCTTAATCTGGGCTAAGAAAGTGCTCACTTAAGTGTGATTAAACTTTTTCCGACCAGTTTTCGAGCATAGTACTCTTTTCTAAATTCGTAGCAAATGAACTTTTTTGAATGCCTTTCTTACAAAATTTTTACTGGGTTTTCCTAGTAACTTTAAATTTGAAGAGCTAAAATATTGTATATTAATTTTAAAGAATTCACATTATGAAAGTTTGCCTTTGCGAATGACATGAGGTGCTTGCAGGTGCTTCAAAATCGTCCTGCAATTATTAAGGCTCACGGCTTTAATATCTACCGAATGAAAACTTTTATGTAAATATCAAAAAAAAAAAAAAAAAAAAAAATAAAAATCTCAAAATAAATTTAAAATATTTTTGAGCTGTTAACTTTATCTTCAGGGAAAAGTGATTTTTGTTCGATTTTAAATCTCTTACGGGTATTTAGTTTTATTGTTGTGGTGACAGGAAGTTTTAAATGTTCCCCACAGAAAGAAAATATTATGAATAGAAATTAATTTTTTTTTAATATTTTTAAAGCAGAGTTTATAAAGTTCATGAAAGTAATGTAAAATGGATTTTAAGATTTCATTTAAAAGCATTTAAATTTTTAAATGCTGTTCCTCCCTAAAATGTTTGTACTAATAATCTATGAAAGGATTCATCACAATAAGGGTGTGTTAAATTTACCTGAAAATATTTTTTGCTACAAATTTTCATGATTTGAAAGACTGTATTTACGAATTCCTTTCTTTTTGCTTGAGAGTGAATTTTATTGCCCATGTTGCATGCTTAAATCCCAGGCAGAACCTTTACATGTACCCAAGTGTACATGTAAGCTTTCTGTATTTAAAATTGGGTAAACATTGCACTCCAATTGCATAGAATTGTTTTGTCAGAAATGAACAAAAAAAAAAATTGGAAAAAAGAGGAGTGCATAAGCATTTTGTAAGTATAATGCTGCAAATAGAATCTTTGTCGAGATGTTGTTGGATTGCAATCCCAGTGATTTTTCTCAATTTGTAAACTTTGACGGATTGTAATGGCTATTTTTCTATAAACGCCTACAATCCTATTATGAAATCAAAATCATGTGACAAGATTTTCATTATAGCTTTCGAAAACTTCAATCCTCCGTCAAAGAATCTATACATCAAGTCCCTCAATCGCAGAAACAACAAACATCATAGCAAGCAGCGATGCCAGTAAGAGTAGGTCTAATTCATCACTACTATAGGCTCTTCCAAAAGGGATTTTAACAGTTGATAACGGTCATCATGTTGTAGATTCGTCCATTAGTTGCCATGTAAATATATGATAAAATTGTTTTATCAAAATAAGTGTTCTGTTGGGTCAATATACCACCCGCTGGGCCCATTTCATGAGCGGCATAATATTCCTACCGATAGGACGGTTCATAATGTGGTAAATATAGTCGAGTCCACTGATTCAGATCAGCGGTCATTATTAAAGAGAATACTGCATTTGAAAACAGTAAAGCATAAATAAAATGATGAATAAAATAAAATGTTCCTCTAATGTCAGATAAGTCTGACTGACATTACTTGTAATCATTATTGCACACGATTTGAAGTGCGTTCGAAGAAATGTTTTATTTCAGAAATTTTTTTGTTGTATTTGCTTAACTGTTTATCCTATTTAATGTAATAAATTCTTATTGTAATACAAGGAATTTTATTAGCCAATTATTTAAAAGTCATTCATTCCGTTTATTGTTAAGTATGCCTTTAAAAAGTTTATAAAACTAATCAATGACCGTCTATTGTCATGACTGCCACCGTCAATGTTAAAGAAATAAATAAATGTTGAAGCCAATATACATACATACATATACATATGTAGTCATTCATAAACATTATACAAATACAGACATTCACAGCAATCACCTGAAGATATTTAAACAAGAAAAAACTTCTTTTGAACGGTTCTATGAAAATCTGGATGAATAATATATTCTTATAAAAATTGGTTTTCTTATGTATCTAGGTATTTGAATTGCCATACCCCTACTGGTGTATTGGTTATCCAAATTGAAAAATTTGCTTTACTCTTTCCTTTTCAGTAAGTTTGTATGAATTTTTGTATGTATGCATCAGTGTATTGAAGTGCTCATGCATCAGTACACTCTCCTATAAAGCACTTATAGTTCCTCTTGTTGAACTATTGGTTTGTTTGCCTAACGTGTGCATTTTATCCTTCTGTAATATACATATACGTTGTAGTTAAAATCCTTTTAAAAGCTTTTGAAATGCAAAATTTCATTAAAATATCCCAATTAATTAAATGTAATATTTCTGGACTAAACTATTTGCATCCCCTCCATTTCATAATTTGTTTTCTGGTTCTTTTTTTGCTTTATTTCAGTTTCATTAAGAAATTTTTTCCATGTAAGTCAAATAGATGATATATCGACGCCTCCGTTCTATAACATTCTAAGTCGAAAAAGTTTTCATGCTACATAAGACTATATGTGTATTCTAAGTAGATTTTTCCCTACAACTTCGGAACGGATCGGCGGATCTTAACCAAATTTTGACAGTATTTAAGTTAGAGAACGTAGAATTTAAAAATGCAAGAATATTAAAAACGTTCTAAGTACACTTAGAACGTTATAGAATGGAGGCGCCGATATTTCCCATCTGCCTTTGCCAAGCAACAATATGGGCTGTATCCGTGCTCAAGGATTTCTATTCCCCTCCAAGTGGCGTCCGAAGTAAATACTTGTAAGGAAATATTATTGACAACATTATTGCTGCCACTTTACAATTTTTTATCGTTGAATGAATTTCTAAGTAGTATTGATTTTAAGCTAGACTCTAGTTTTCATCTTGTGACCAGTTTTAATACTAAGCTGACATCCAAAATCATTCAATGGATAAAATCTCTTGTAATCGCCCGAATAAATGATTCTTGTGACTCAATATACTGTCTTGCAGTTCTTTCTTCTCTCCAATATTGTGTTAACTTGAGAAGTACAATTGAATTGTTTGGAGATAATCTTATCTCTTAAAAATAGGAAGCGGCTCTTGCGTTAAATGCTTCCAATTTTAAACTAAATCAGAGCAGGGCAAATATGAGAGGTATCATGGTAATTTTTTATGTGTTTGAAAAATCTATTCATTCCATTATTACCTTTTCCGGTTTGCAGTGAACGCTTTTGTGTCTCATGTGGACTATCATCGTCAAAAATTCCATTTAAATTTATTTCTTCTTGCACCCATTTTCCCAGAAAAGGACTTTAGCTCTGAAGATGATTTTTTAATGGAAAAATGGACACAAACAACATGTGATTTCAACAAGATGGCGCTACGTGCCACACAGTTCGTAGCCACACAGATCGTACGATTTCACTCCGTCAGACTTTTTCTTAAGTTGCAGAGGTTTGCGAATAATCGAATTTTAATAGAAATCACGTTTCTCGTAAGATTCCTTTATTTACTTACTGGGTCATTACAAACTTTTGATCAGGATTACAAGCTAGTTTCTCACAACACACATGTTGTGTGTTTTAATTTTATACATGAGTGGTGGATACTATCGTTTGAGGGCGACACTGAACGACATATTTTTGAGAAACTTTTCAGGACAATTTTATTTACTCTCAAAGTTTTTTCCCTAAGATTGCTGAGAGGAAGACGCCGAAGAAATACTTTTTTCGTGTGTATTTCGGTTTGTTTGTTCTACTAGACTACGACCACTATACGACAGATTTCTTTACTACCAGAACTACCAGGAGCTGAGATTTAATTTTTAATCGAAAATAATTAATTTTAGCAATACAGTTTAAAAAAAGTTTTTGAGAGGTTCATCTTGGTTTTTTTTTAATTAAAATTCATTTATCTTGGCTTTTCAGGAACACAGTACGGTATTAAAAATATTTGCTTAAAAAATGTGTCATGAATCCCGTGGTTTTTTCTTAGTATTTTTTTTGATTATAATCTAAACTAAACAGATTCTAAATCATATCTCAAAAACTTACCTACTAAGATCTTTGAATTTTGCCATCTACCTCTGTTTAAACATATATGTATACGAGTATTTGTGTGTTCTCTACCAAAGAATTCTGGGGCTTCCTTGAAAGGTATTCCCAAACAATGCATTCAAGTTGAAAACTCAAGTGGAGTGTAAAAATGAAAGAAAAATAGAGAAATTCTTTTCTTTTATGAAAATATTATTTTTAATACTCGAACATTTAATGGAATGAGAAACGATAAAAGTTTCCAAAGAATTGTTATGAAAACCATAAAACGATTATTTGAAAAAATCAAATAAAATTTCTATTCTCCTTAGAAGTAGTCTTAATTCAGTTGAAGAATTTTTTGTTAGAAAAGTTATGCTTTTGTTGGTTTATTGTAACATTTCATATATAGTTTTTTCTTCTATAAGTCTGATTCATATTTCTTTAACATGTTCTTTATTTTATTTTATTTTCTCTTCATTATTTCATTACAGACGCATCATAAACAGTGGTTTAACCAAAATACCAGATTTGATACACTTACCAACTACAAACATATTGCAAATGATGTGAGTATAAATAAATGATGGGAAAATGTAAAAATATGACAGAAAATTTTCTTCTCCTTTCCTTTGTCTTGAGGCTTTAGTAAAATGATATTCATAAGTTTAATATAAATACCATACTCTTTAAATGTTTTTTTTTATAGTTTAGCTTAATAGGAAGTAAAATATGGTAGAGGAGAATGGTATTTAATGTTACAAATCCTAGGGCCTTAGGGACAAACGTCCTCCATGTGATATATTTTGACCGAAGAATTGTATTTGGACACCTACTTTGTTCATGCCGGTGATTTTGTTTTGGATTTGCAGGTATCCGCTTATTAATGCGAATTCCAGTTGATAGTATTTCTGCTCCTCTTTAGTGGAGATCAGCAATTAATCGTTTTTTCGCTACTCATAAGCACTCATGAAATTTTGAATATAAGTGAGTCAAGATTATTGCAATTTCACTGCTCTGATTCATTAGTACTCACTTACAACAGGTTGCAATGAGTATGCGTACAACGTTGATATCAAACTCATACCATTCGAAATATGTTTGATTCATAAGCCTACTCATTTAGATACATAACTTTAGAAAAATATTTATAATACTTATAAATGATTCGAGTGACTCGAATCATTCATCAAAATTTACAATCCTAGTTATTGTTGCATTTACAAAAAAAGAAAAAAGACACATAAGCAAAAAACAGAGCAGCAATCAAAGCAAACATACGCCCATTTAGTGAGTATTTTAGTGTTCTTACGCGAATCATACTTATTTTGTGCTTCGTAGATATGTTGAGTTGTGGAGAGTCGAAATCAAGAACATCATACGTGTTGTTAAGTATAAAAATGATGAGTACTTCAAAGTTTGAATATAAGTAGAGGTTAGATGATATTAAAATACGTATTAATGCGTATAAGTATCAGAAATTATGATTATGATTCGATTCTACTTATCTTTTTGAATACTCATTGCTGATCTCTGGTGCTGACTACGTCTCATCCTGTTCGACTTGCACCGACTTATGTTATTTGCCACTGGCGGTTATTTGATTTTGTTCCATTAGTTGCAACTTCTGTATATCTCGCAGATCGTTTGTATCAAAATAGCTGTTTATCTCTTAATTTCTCTTAATTTTATGATCGATAAATATAGAAGATATATCGGGGACAAAGGCTCTTAGGGATAATCCATTTTTTAAGGGATCTTGTAGAATCTACACAAGTTGATACGCATTTTTGGAAATGAATCACAAAGTGTGCATCTCTATAACATGCTAGGAGACATCAACTGCTACTAAAAAAATTTCTCATCTCACTTTTGTTTTATTTACCGGTGAATCTTATACATCACCATAAACAGTAGGGCATGCAAAAGCATGTTCTAAATTATTTAAAAAATCTTAAGAATCCTTAAGCAAATATACTAACTTTGTTATAAAGTCTAATTCTTTCTTTTTTAAAATATTCCTTACAGAGATCTCGACAACAATCATATAACTCAAATTGAATCGAAATCGATTAACATAAAGACTGATCAATTGTAAGTATTATGAAATAATTCTTCCAATTATTTAATTTGCTTTATTAAATTTGAATTGAATTTTAATTTATCATCAAACACAATGAGTCATCAAACGTGTTATGTCATCAATGCATTATAGCTTAAGTGTATTATTGCAATGTAAAAGTCATAAAGTTTTTATGACTTTTCCTTTTTATTGTTTTTAATGCATTACTTCTTCTGGTTAATTAATTACATTTTAATTATAATGATTTAAGTACTTTTCATTTTAATTTTATTTTCTTTCATTTTCTTATTTAGAATTTTAGCAAATAATGATATAAGTTACATTGACGATTCCGCCTTCCAAGGTTCTCAAATAGCAAAATTGTGAGTTAAAAATAAAAATTAAATAAAACTTTTATTGTTTTTTTGTTTTTCTTAACTTTTCATTTCTTTTCCTATCTTTAAAGAATTTTAAAAGAAAATCGTAATTTACAACAAGTGCATCCCAAGGCATTTAATGGCATGAGTATGCAAGAACTGTAAGTCTATTATACTATGTATTTCTCTATCACTTTTTTCCTTTTTTTTTGTTTTTGATTTGTTTCTATAAGAAAATAAATGTCAGACAGACAAAAGTCAAAGACACTAAGGAGTTATTGTATAGAAAGTAAGCAAGAAAAGTGTCATTTGTACCATTGAAAAAGAATTTACATTTTGATTTTACCATTTAAATTCAAACTAGGAGTGTAGTATAAAAATTCTTTGCACTGATTTAACTTGATAGCAATCGGTTTAAATATTTATTTAAGATGGTGCCCTTAAAAATTTAGTAAGGGGTGATTTTTTAAGAGCTATAGGAAAAAAAAAACACATAAAATTCAGAAAAATACATGAAATCTTTATTTGAATCGATAGTACGGTCCATATAATTTAATGTTTGAAGATTATTTCATGCAAATGTTGACCGCGACCTCAAATGGTCCATCCGCTTAGTCCAATTTTGGCATACTCTTTCCAACATTTCGGCCGGTATCTCAGGAATAAATGCTTCAATGTTGTCTTCCAATGCGTCAATTGAAGCGGGCTTGTCTGTATAGACATGAGCTTTAACATAGCCCCACAAAAAATAGTCTAAAGGCGTTAAATCGCACGATCTAGGCGGCCAATTGACCGGTCCCGAACGTGAAATAAAATGTTCACCGAACTCGCCTCTCAATAAGTCCATTGTTACGCGTGCTGTGTGGCATGTGGCACCGTCTTGTTGAAGCCACATGTCATGCAAGTCAAGCTCTTGCATTTTGAGCAAAAAAAAGTTGGATATCATCTCACGGTAGCGCTCACCATTCACAGTTACGTTACGATTCGCAGCATCTTTGAAGAAGTACGGTCCAATGATGCCAAATTCAATGATTTGCAAGCGTTGTTCGTTTGTAAGACGACTGATGGTTAAATTATAGACCAAACTGAAGATGTTTGGCAGTGAAACAAAACACGAAACGTGCATGAGCTGTTTAAACCAGTGTTGCCAAAAAGATAATAGCTAAAAAATCACCCTTTATTTTATTTAAAAACGGCTCTTTTATATCGTGCCGTAACACAGCAGTTTTGAAATTCGGCCACCCAAAACATGCATACATACACACGAGTAGTTGATCATTACTACCCTTCAGTCATGATTACGACTTAGCTTCTTACACCACTTATGTTGTGTGTGTTAATTTTATACACAGTAAGTGGTGGGAGCTACAATTTAAAGTCGATTCTGAACGACAGATTTTTTAAGAAACTTTTCATGGCAATTTTATTTATCATATTTCATTTTATTGGAGATGGGGGGTTTGAACGGTGCCTAACGTCTAGTAAGCCAACACACTACCTAATAGACTACGGAATTCCATGTTGCTTTTTCCAATTTGGAAAAGTATTCTTGTAGAGCCGCAAATATCCCCTCTATCGTCCCCTCCTTAGATTTCGCTGATCCCTTCCGTGCCACTTCAACCGCCTTTTCGTTCCGGAGTCCAGTAGACGCGGGTGTTATGTTAACGTATGCGGTGTATAGGGTCCATGCAACGTCTGACGTCCTTTGATTTGACCAGATAGTATCCCAGCACTTTGATTGCTGTATCCCTGTGTCAGTATTTTGTTTTTAATGTTTTGGAAAAGAAGTTAAATTTGACGCAAATAAGATAGAATGCCTAATTGAGTAACTAACTTGCAATAAATCTGCGATCAAATCCTAATAATAATTACATCGTTAATGTGTGGATTGATTTCGTTGTTGGTTTTGAAACACCCATATTTTACCTTATTTTCTTTTTGTATTTCTGATCGTAGTGATCTCTCCAGTACCTCTTTGGTGCGTTTACCTTCGGCGGGTTTGCAGGATATTGAAGTATTGCGTATTGAAAATACGCACACGCTGAAAACAATACCGTCCATTTATTACTTTAAGGTGAGTATCTGAATACAAACAATTTTCATATTAATTGAAAATAATTTATAACTTATAAAATTGAAACTCATTTTCTTCATAATAAAGAATTTACAAAAGGCTTATTTAACGCATTCCTTTCATTGCTGTGCATTTAAATTTCCTTCGCGACATGATCCACGACGACATGCTGAAAGACTCAAAGAAATTGAAAAGTGGCAGCAACAGTGTAATAATAAGAATGATAATAACAACAACAACAACAACGAACATAATGATGCCGACATTAACAGCGAAAACAACAACGACAATGGTAATACAATTGTAGTCTCAATGAAATGTTGAAATATGAAACAATTTTATAAGAAGCTTAAAAACATAAAAAATTTATTAAACAATTGAATCATAATTGATAATGATAATGATGATGATGTTACTGATACATTTAATTTAATATTAAAGCAGGTGATGGTATTTGGTCAACACAAACATCGTCGGATAACAGTGGCAGCAGTAATAAAAGCCCTTTAGAAATAGTTGCGAGCAATGATGCTGCTTATAGTGGTAATAGAGGTTTCGGTGCTTTTATGGGCACTGGCTTTGGACTGATCTATGAGCCACCAGGACATAATCAGCAGCAACCACAGCAGCTAAACTCACATACAACTGGTACGGCGGCTGCGTTGACCGGCACAACGAATACATTATCAAATGCCAATGGTATTCTGTATAGGTGAGTAAATTAAATTTTAGTACGTAACCCACTCCTAATGCGTGATGTGCAAAGGTAAGTGGTTTAATTGTTTGAACTTTAAAATGTTTTTAAATAAAATTATTGACAAAATTTATCATCATTTACCAAGTGTTTTAGTGTGACAGAGAGACAAGCAGTTTAATTTGTATTTACAACGGCCTGCTGACATTATCTGTTAATATTTATGTATATTGCAGGGACCGTAACTGTTGTAACTTTTATCGTAAAAGTCAGAAAATAATAATTATGTTTCGATCTTTATTTATTCGAGCAAAAATAACAGTTATTTTTGACTTTTATTTTTTCGAGCAGAAATAAAAGTTATTTTTGTTTTAATTCATGATGAATTCATAATATTTATTAAAAAATTGTTTAAAACAATTAAAGTAAATTATGTTAAACAATTATTAGAATTAAGTTTTGCTATAAATATTAATAAATATTATGAATTCATCATGAATTAAAACAATAATAACTTTTATTTCCACCCGAAAAAATAAAAGTCAAAAAATAACTTTTATTTCCAGCCGAAAAAATAAAAGTCAAAAAATACCTTTATTTTTGCTCGAAAAAATAAAAGTCAAAAATAACTGTTATTTTTGCTCGAAAAAATAAAAATCAAAAAATAACTATTATTTTTTTTTTCTAAAAAATAAAAACACGTTTTTAAAAAGCATCGCATTTTATAAAAATTTGGTCCAAGACGATCAAAATGGTATACTTGGTTTTGTTCTCCGACATTTCCTTGCGGTTGCTTTTTTTTAATCAAAAATTCAAAAATAGCAGTTATTTTCGGTCCCTGGTATATTGTGATAGGCTCTATAATGAAAGAAAATATTGTCCTTTAGAGGAATATTTTAAATGCTTTATCAAAGTCAAAATTAGTTTGTCATTGCAAAAATTCAAGGTCAAGGGATGTTTTTGTTTCGATGCAATGCATCGCAAGTATGCATTTTCTTCCTACTCTACAGAATGATTCTGACTTTTTTAGCTGCGTAGAAATTACCCTTTCCGCTGATTGATCAGTTTTCTCATTACCGCTGCCGCATAGGATCTGAGTGCGTATTGTATTGTTTTTTCCGGTCCTCCTTATTTCCTGTACAGGTTGATATATGCACATATTTTGATGGTATACATTTTCGCTTGGAACAACTTGAAATTTTCCCCATGTGTTCTAAAGAAGTCACTCTGAGACTGTCCCACTATATGCCTACACAGAATAAATGAGTATGTAGCAGTCAAATTATTCCTTTCACTCTTTTTGTCCAGTCACGTTGCGAAGCATATCCCAAAATCAAAAAGTTTACAGGTACTACCCCTGGCTCAGATATCTCGAACAATAACGAAACATGAGAAACATTCTTTGGCGACTTATTCTCAGCAGTACTCTGTCCTGAGAGTAGTATAAAATTACCATGAAGAGTCTCTCATCTCTATCGTTCCGAGTCGACATTAAAAAGTAGGTCCAACCACTCATGAGAAACTAGGTCGTAAAGACCAATTAAATAAGTAAGTAAGACAAATTAAGCTTAAGAAAAATTGAGAAAGGTACTGTCGGACAGTAGATTTGTTCGTTTTCGATGCCTTTGGATTAATATCACTTTAACTCTATCTATCACTTGTCTGTTGACTTAACCATAGTAAAGACATTAGGCAACAGATTCTCATCGCCAGGGTTATGCGAAAGCAAGTCTATCTCTGTTACTTATCCAACTACAGGAAAGTATTTACGAAACATTTTGTTACATTAATGTGTCAGTTATGTATGGCATATTGTATTTCCAAAAGTATTTGTATTAAGTTTTCAACTTTGTTGCATCGAATAAAAAGCATAGATGTTTAATTGATGTTGATCAATAATAAAAAACATCGAATTATTTCGATAAGTTATCGATATATATCGTATATCACTATGTAGGGCTCTATCAGCAAAAGTTTCGCATCTCTACGTTATCAATACATATTCATAAAGGAAGTTGTGTTCAGGCAACAACAAATGGAAAAAAAAATTAAGCAAAGAATAAAGTAAACCCTTCAACAAATTTTTGACGCATCGTAATACTATTGGGCAATTCACACGACTTTGTATCGTGTATGTTGTATTGAATACACTTGGTTGTTTGTGAACGCTCAATGCTGTGCTGTATTGTGTATTTCATATTCCAAATGTATTTTTTTGACATTCAAACAATTTGATAACACAAACCAACACAACTTTTGAAAAACATATGAAAACATATACACATTTTTTTCATTCACACAATTTGATAGCATGAAACCAATACAACTTTTAAAAACATATGAAAAAAATTTGTATAAGTGTATCGGATTTTTACATGAAAATTATCAACAACAAGCATACACTGCTGTATATTCGACCAACAATACACTCAATACAACGATACAACGGCTTGTGTGAATTGCCCATATGTATTACATACGTACTATAACTCATGAGTGTTATTACATTTGTTAAAATATTCCCCTATTATTTGGCTTCAATCCCCTGTTATTTGCTTTGGTCTTGCATCTGAAAATTTTTTTTCTCTTTCTTCCTACCACAGTGTTTGCCACAGTTACCATTCTGTCACTGTCACTGTCAAAATTCATTGATATTTGATTAGCACAGACAAGTTTGAATAAACATTTCCTTTTTTTTTTGAATCGCTTTTGAAGCCATTTGCCCATCAATATTTGCTTTTAGTTTTATGCTTTTGATTTTTGCAAAAAGTCAAATTGGTTTTATTATGAGAATATTGTACTTTTCTATTTGCAGCCGTTTAATGCGTTCTGACCTTTCAATTAACCAAGAGGATTTGGTAAACGAAAGCAACAGTTGGTCGCAAACAATTGCCGGTGATGTGGAATACTTCGTAGAAGAGGATAATCTGTTGAAAGAAATGTTTGGTAAATTTCATGAACCCATTGATCCAGATGAGGAAAGCCAATTAGATGAGTATTGTGGAAATTTTACATTCAGGTAAGGAAATTGAAAATTTCTAAATTAAGTGATTCTTTACTAAATTAAGTGATTATTTTATAAATCGTTTAACTTTTAAAATAATATATAATCAGAGTTTCTAATTTGTTTTTACTGTGTGAGTGCAATGCTTTTAATTGCTTTTATTGCTGATGCAGAAGCACTTAAACTTGTTGCTCTAATTGGCCAACAATTTTCCATACTTTCACCACCACTTGTGATGGCTAAAAGACTGTAACATCTCCATTCCATTTTTATTATTTAATTACAATAAAAATTCATTAAAACAATGATTGCATTTGTTGCTTAATGAAATCAAATGGCAGAAATTCATTTCAATTAATTGTTTAATGACCGGGATTTCATTAAAACTTTTTAAACTAATTTTATATTATTGCCATCGACTGCAGTGGTTATTATTTGATTTCATTTGCATTTTGATTTCCTGGTTGGAAAAACGGAATATACATTTCAAATAAATATACTTAAAAAGGCGAGAAGTTAAATAAAAATATTCCGTTTTCCATACCATAGAAAAAAAAAACAGAAAAACAGAAGTCTTAATCAATCAATTCAGTGTGGCAGCTTACTTTTCCAATGGACTTTTTAGAATATTTATTTCGCTCATAGCAGCAGTACAATTATGTTCAGCTTTTTAATTTCTGGTGAATAACATTGCGTTTATATTGTATGCTTTCAAATCGTGCTCATGTTAACATCTTCCAAGTCCACCAGCCCTTATTGGAATTCGAATCGACGGACTGTTGTGTTGTGTTGTTCATCGTGCAGCACTGTCAACAAAAGGAAAGCGAACAACACAATAGAAGCATTCATGAAAGGAGTACCAGAAAAAATTAAAAGAAAAGTTTTTAGTATCCATTAAGGAGCCACGGTTCAAAGCCCAGGTCAGACATCAAAACGAAAATATTAAAAAAAATATTTCTTCGGCGACTGCCTCTTGGCAGATTTCTGGCAAAAACTCTGAGAGTAAATTAAATTGCCACGAAAAGTTTCTCAAAAAATCTATCATTCGGAGTCGACTTTAAACTGTAGATCCTGCCATTTATGTATAAAATTAACACACACAACATAAGTGGTGTGAGAAACTAGGTCCATAATCCAGACTGAAGGGTTGTAATTACCAATTAAGTATGTATGTATGTAGTACCTATTACGGACTTAATGTTTTTTTTTTTTATTTATTCGAATTTAAACAATATTTCCTTTAATATAAATCAGTGCTGAAGTGAATCCATCATTATATTTAGTTTTTGTAAACCAAAGTGGTTGCAAAAATCTTTTCATTCCCACTCCTAATTTATAACTCGCATGTTAAACCAGTTATTTATTTAATTCGAATTTAAACAATATTTGCTTTAATATAAATAAGTGTTGAAGTAAATCCATCATTATGTTCAGTTTTTGAAAAGCAAAATGGTTGCAAAAATTTTTTCATTCGCACTCCTTCTTTAACACTTTGCATTTAAAATTATCAGAATATGTTTACAGAGTAAACTAAAAACAAATTCTATTGCTGGATTAGATGCATTTTAAATCAAATTTAAAATTTTAATTCTATTTTCTTGTAAACCATTGGTATTCCTTTAGAAATTGTTGCCTAAGGCGTTTCGAACGTATAAAAAATTTAAAAGGATCAAATAACTTATTTTTAAAAAAAGGAAGAGTTTGAGAAATTAAATACGATAAGTATCAATATTTTTCATTCCTTCCATGTCTTCCTCAATAAATTACAAAATCCTTGAGCAACGATTTCCAAGAAATGCAAGTTATTTCCATTAACAATAAAAACAAAATATTAATCGTTTTACTTTTTTTCTTGTTTGTTTTTTTTTGTTTCCATAGAAAACATAATGTTGAATGCTATCCCATGCCAAACGCTCTCAATCCATGTGAAGATGTAATGGGTTATCAATGGTTACGTACATCTGTTTGGATTGTTGTGGGACTGGCTGTTATTGGCAATGTTGCTGTTCTAATGGTCATACTCTCCATTAAGTAAAGTAACCTTCAAGGATGCTAAATAAACTAAAGGTGTTGATGAATTTTTCTGTTCTATACTGTTTGTCTTTGTAGAACCGAATCATCTTCTGTCCCACGGTTTCTGATGTGCCATTTGGCTTTTGCGGATTTATGTCTGGGCTTGTATCTGCTATTAATAGCATCGATTGATGCTCATTCAATGGGTGAATACTTTAATTATGCATACGATTGGCAATATGGTAAGTAACACAACAGTAGTTCATGTCTACATTTTATAAAATATTGATTACGGGATATTTGACAGAATGAATGAATGTTGATGTAGGATACTTTAACTCATAAATAATTTAATGCTGTCATGTTGTATGCTTGTGTTGATATTTATTTATCATGTTCTCATGTGTTACATTGACCTTTGAGTCTGGTTATCTCGAATGTTTTCTAGGAAATATCTATGATGAGACGTAAGGATTTTCAAAGATAAGAGAAAATGCTTAAATATTTTGCGGTTATTATGTCAATTGGAAACTATTTAAAGACAATTGAACTTCAAATTTGCTTGAAGTTCAAAACTTAATTGCTTGAGACATTTTAATTTAACTCAAAGTTATTGAATAACTCGTAAGCGTAAGAGATTTGTATTGTATTGAATAACAATTATTCAGTGTGAATTGATGGAAGCCTTTAAATCGAATTATATTTTAGAATTTTGATGAGTAAATGCATATTTTTTCGAAATTTCAAAAATAGTTTCTCGTTTATATTGATGTTAAGTCACTTATTTTTAAAAAGCATTTCATTCAGTGACTGAAAAACAAATTAGTACGAAAGTAAATATTTTACTTACTTAATTTGCCATTAACAACATATTTATCGAATTACGGCTGGCCTTAACACATTCTTCCAGAATGTACTTGCGGGCCTTTGGCTGTTAATCACAACAGGGCTTCCATTGGTGCTTCCAATGCAAAGAAGGTCGTCCTGTACGCTGACTTTCGCTAATCCCTAATATTTAAATACGTGTTCATCCTCTTCCGCTGAATGTAAATGCGTTGCACAACGTTCATGTCGTTAAAGAGCTTATACTGCTCATTGTTGAACCGGATGTGGATATTCGTACGTAGGAGCGAACGTAGGATTTTTATCGATTTATCTGAGTCGGTACTTAATAACTTCTATGCTGCTGTGCCATAGAAAAACACGGGGAGGTTGAATATTACTTTCATGGTACGAGATGGGTCTTTGCCACTCAATTATCTATTGGGACCATAGTAGTACCTGTTGGCAACAGTAATCCTTTGCTTGATCTCCAGACTGACTGAAAAGAATAGTTATCGGCCGTAAGCTGGCGTCCAGTAAGCCGCAATAAGCCCCTCATTAATTGCCCGAATCGTCTTCATAGACTCCCGTTCAATAGCGCTAATGGCAGCAATAACATCTCGCTGGATGTTTGTGAACCTTTGGTCTTTATGGCTTATGCTTGTATATCTGTGATCTATGATTATAAATTGCATTTGGCCAATGACATGTATTTTTAACAAGACGACGCTGTGTGTCACACAGTTCATGTCATATTGGATATTATGTACGAGCGATTTGAGGAAATACTCATCTCTCGTGGCAGTGACATCAACAGACCACCGATATCGTAAAATTTGACTCCGTTAGACTTATTCTTGTACTATTTTCTTTAGTTGCAGATGTAAGCAATGCGACATTTAGCACACATCTGCCAACCATTATGGATTTTGAATTTAAATTGAATATTAAACAATTAAGGGAAGCTTAGTTCAGCCAAAACAGCTTCTAATTTAATAAGTTTGGGCTTAAAAATATTTAAGCCAGATGGTTCCAAATATGAATACAGTTTTCCTATATATTTAGGAAAGTTATAAAAAGAGGAAAAATACCCAACTTAACTTAAATTATCTACGTTTCCCATTTTTTTTTTGCTTATTTTGCCTTCATTTAAAGTATAAAAATGTAAAGATTCTCTTGTTCAATATTTATGTCAGCATTTACATGCAGTTTTATGATGCTAGAAAATCCTTTTTAAACCCTTCTTATGTTTACTTATTTTCTTTTTTACAACAGGTGCTGGTTGTAAAGTAGCTGGCTTCCTGACGGTATTTGCCAGCCAT
This sequence comes from Sarcophaga caerulescens, assembly GCA_927399465.1. Classification (NCBI taxonomy): domain Eukaryota; kingdom Metazoa; phylum Arthropoda; class Insecta; order Diptera; family Sarcophagidae; genus Sarcophaga; species Sarcophaga caerulescens. Next base: position 138,110,895 of record OV656872.1, on the reverse strand, counting down.
TTATCGGTGTTTACACTGACTGTTATAACGATTGAACGCTGGCTGGCCATTACTCATGCCATGTACTTAAATCATCGCATTAAATTACGACCAGCTGCGTATATAATGATTGGCGGTTGGATTTATTCGGTTGTTATGTCTTTGTTACCGTTATTTGGTATTAGCAATTATTCATCGACCAGGTAAGGAAGAAGCTGTTACACATCAAAACTTTTCCAAATTACAAAGTATTGTGTTACTTTTAATTGGTGTTATTGTTTTAGTATTTGTTTGCCGATGGAAAATAGAGATCCTTTCGATACCGTATACTTGGTGGCCATAATGGGCCTTAATGGCGCAGCGTTTTTTATTATAGCAATTTGTTATGGCCAAATCTATTTGTCGTTGGGCGAGGAGACACGGCATGCACACAGTCATTCGAGAGGTGAAATGAGTGTGGCCAAGAAAATGGCTTTATTGGTAAGGCATATGATTTCTTTTGAAAGATTTAAGAATTTAAATACAATATGTTTTTGCGAAAGGTTTTTACCAACTTTGCTTGCTGGGCACCCATAGCATTTTTTGCTCTTACCGCTTTGGCTGGCTATCCTTTGATCAATGTTACCAAATCGAAAATCTTATTGGTTTTCTTTTATCCTTTAAACTCATGTGCTGATCCTTACTTGTATGCCATATTAACATCGCAATATAGACAGGATTTGTATACATTGTTGGCCAAGTAAGTTTTTAATTTGAATACATGACTTTGAAAATATTTGTAATTTTCTAATGCTTTTAAACAGATTTGGCATTTGCAAGCAAAAGGCTTTGAAATATAAAAATAGCATTTCATTTCCGGGTACTACAAATTTCACCTGTTCTGTGCAGCGCGGTTCGCTGATACCAAAAACTCAACAAACGATTACACCGCCTGAATCTCAGATTATGCTTAAAAATAAAGAAGATTTTGTATGAAAGTGGTCTCCAACTATGTGAGTTTAAGGCTTTAAGCTAATCAGGCAAGGAGATATAAAAGACAATGCAAGTGATGGTCCAAGTAGCTGAAATCCACGATATTCAATATAAAATTATAATTTTTAATTATAATTTAAAATAAGTAGTATCTTATTTAATAATTAAAAGAAAAACAAATTTAGGCAAGTAATTAAATGTATTATTTTTTAATAAATATGAATAATTTAAATGTTTTTATGTGAAATATTTATACAACTGTTGATAAATTTTATAAAAAGAATCTTAAAAAATAACATATTGCTTAGAAATCTTTTTGTTTTTTTTTTAAATAAATGTATTGTCTAGCTTAAGGAACCTAAGAATATAATTTTAAATTATTAACATCTCTTAAGGCTTTTTTATACACAAATTATTAGCATACTTTTAGGTTCATTCTGTTTTTCAAATAACCAGTATTTTCTAGGTGAAAAGCCATTTAGTTTAGCATAATAAAATAACAAATTTAAAATTTCAACTATTTATAATTCTTATTTATAAGCCTCTTTAAATTTTAAATTATATTTAATATATGATAAGTAAGTGATAAATGTAGAAAAATAAAACTATTTTCATACTAATCAGTGGTTCTACTGTATCAAGCTTTAATAAATGTAACTCTGACAAATGTACTTGATAGACAAAATTTATATATTTTTTATTCTCAAAATTTTATGTATTAAATATAGATGTTAATGAATTACAAAAAAAAAAAGAAAAAACTCTGTAATATGATCAATATAAATAAATATAATTTATGTTTTATAAACACATTACAATCAATATTCATTCAAAAAATAATTTGGGCGTTGGAGATGGCCAATTTGTATTTAGTTTGATAACCAATTATAGTGGTTCACAAGAGCAACGTTGTAAAGTATTTTGTGTTTCGCTGTTTTATCGCTACTTCAACTGAAGGTGCTCGAGAGAAAGAAAGAAATTTTATATTTTTATGCCCTCAGTTGTGTAACATCCGTTATAAGTCGAATAACAAGGGATCGCACAATGTATTGCCTAAAATACAAAGTTTTATAACGGTCATCTGATATTTATCAATTTAATTGGTAACTACATTCTTTAGTCAGGATTACAACCCAACTTCAAACACCACCTATACTGAATTTATATATTTTATCCAAGAGTAACAGGATCTACAGTTTAACGTCGACTCCGCACTACATATTCGAGAAACTGGTCATTCCCTCTCAGAGATTTTTTCAGAAGACTGCTGAGAAAAAGTCCCCGAATGAATTATTTTTTTCATATTTCGTTTTGTTCAGAGCTGGGGTTTGAACCATGTGGGGCCGATTAATTAGGCAACACACTACCAACTAGTCTAAGGCGATTTCAACTTATGGAAGCTACATCTGTCTAATTAGTTATCATTTATTCAGTCTGTTTTGTCAAATCACTATGGGCTGATATAGACAACGGCGTGTCTTCACTGAATAGATTCTAGAGCTTTTGGCAAATTTCCGTCATTTTCATTGAATTTTCTTCTGCGATGAGGCCTATTTGCGATGAAGTGTTACGTGAAAAACAAAATTATCGAATTTGAGACGATAGCAATACCAAAAACGTATCTGTTTTGTGCAGATTTTGTGCTCACCATCGGTCCATATTTCTTTGAGATCGACTTGAGTGTCAACAGCGAGTATTGTACATCTCTGATTACCAACTTCTTTTAACCTGAATGGGAATATCTGATCACCAACGGCATGTGGTTTTAACTCGACAGCGCTACGTACCTCACAGCTTTTGGCACATTGTAATCTGTAAACATTTTAACAATTTTGTACCTTCAAAATAGTACTGGCTTTTTGCCATTTATTTTTCAGACTAAAATTTGTTATTTTAAATTTTATTACCGTTAAAATTTGTGCTTTAGAAAGTTTGTGTGGTTTGTGTCTTTGATAAATTAACAGAATAACAATGTATAACAGTTAATCACATAAACATGGTACTCCTTAGTTTTATTTGAGAGAACAAAATTGTAAAATCAAAACCTGGCAATACTACTATAGTGCAAATCAAGTACCGTTAATTCTATTAATTTTATAAAACCTATAACTGTCGTCACGCACATGTGTATATAGCATTGGTTTTGTAATTAGAAATAGGAATAGAAATTGCAACACATGGAAACTAGTTAAGTCTGAATTCCAAAAGAACTTTATTTCAGTAATGTTGAGATAGTTTCTTAATATTTTTTTTGTCTTTATTGTGCAATATTCTTATTATGCAATACACTTCTGTGTTCCTTTAGTGCATGATTTCAGCACTTATTTCAGCACTTACTTCTACTTACGTGTCCTACGCTTCTTGTCTGGATACATACATGTTGGGTGTGTTAATTTTATTCATGAGTGACGGGATCTACAGTTTAAAATTGACTCCGAACGACAGATTTTTGAAAAACTTTTCATTGTTATTTATTCTCAAAGTCGATGGAATATTTGAACTTTGAACTTAGGGCTCGAAGCTAACACGCCATTACTCTACTTACTAAACTACGGCAACTTCAAAATCAAAACTAAAGCGTTTAAAATTTCATTTATTATCGTCTTATGGTCATAGGTATACCGCTGGTGTTGTTGTGTTTAAGTGAACTCTGATTTCAGCTAAGCAGCCACTCCATCTTAGCTAACCAAATAAAATTATTGCTAAAATAGTTTTAATTTTTTCGCCCACAAATTGATTGTCTGCTGGTTGAATAAGGGAACCTACAGTTTACAGAGTAGAACCTAGAAGAAGTAAGATTTGAAATATTTTTGTACGTTTGAAGTACTTCAAAACATCTTTTATATTGTAGTTTTAAAACTTTTTGGAGTTTCTTCCATCGTAGTCTTTGTTATCAAACTAAGAATACTTTTCAAACAATTAAAACATTTGATGACCTAAAATAATTAAATATACACAATAAATTTGTGTCTTGTATTACAATTCGTTTTGTTTTGTATTCTAAACCTTCTTGTCCATCCATATTTTCCACTCAATCTTGGTAACACTTGAAGAACACTGAAGTAACGTGTCAGTTTGAGTCGTTGGAATATTTCTATGTTGCTTTGTTCTTATTTAATGGAACGGAATCAATTAATAAAGGTTAACAGCAGCCACCTTAATAAGAAGTAAGCAAATTATAAAGAGGCAATATCGACTGTAAGGTGTCCTATATCAAGTCATGTAGGCCGTTTAAAAATTATTTCTTTTATTCTGTTCAATGGTCGTCTTCAGGTTTTATAGACTTTTAAATACCTTGCCTCTATCGTTCCGAAAACAATTTGTTCTTTTCAGTATATTAAGAACAGAATCGAGAAGGCAGAAAATTAATTAAAAAGCATAGAATATCTTTCAAGTATGTACTGTAATTGAAGTGCGATATCAATCAGACTGAATTTAATCGATAGCATGAAGTATATTAGCTTTGAGGACCTTTGTGGTGTGTGGCGTATTCATATACAACTTAGAAAAACCACTTAAGAAAAAAGGGGTCAAATCGATCAGTTGCCAACTGTTTCAGAGCAATCCAGGGAACACATCAGAGATCAGCAATGAATCGTATTTTCGCTACTCATAGGTACTTATGAAATTTTGAGTATGAGTGAGTCAAGAGTATTAAAATTCAACTACTCTGATTCATTCGTACTCGCTACAACATTGATTTATAAGTATAGGTTACAATGAGTATGAGTACAACGTTGACATCAAACTCACAACATTCGATTCATTGTTTGCTTCATACGCCTACTCATTCATAAATTCATAAATTTAGAAAAATACTTATAATACTTACGAATGATTCGAGTCTCTCGAATCATTCATCAAAATTTACAGTAGTAGTTATTGTTGCATTTACAAAAGAAGAGAAAAGAAAAGACAAAGACAGCAAGCAAAGCACACACACAACCTTCTAGCGAGTATTGTGGTGTTCGTACGCGAATCATACTTATTTTGTGCTTCGTTTATAATATACACTGTATATGTTGAATCATGGAGAGTCGAAATCAACAACATCGTGCGTATTGTTAAGTATGAGTACGATGAGTACTTTGAATATGAGTAGTATGAGTATGATATTAAAATAAGTATGAATGCGTATAAGTAGCTGAAATTATAAGTATGACTCGAATCTACTCATCGTTTTGAATACCCGTTGCTGATCTCTGGAACACATGTCGTTATCTATGGTTGTCCATGGTGATATGGCACAATAGACTGACAGATTTAGCTTTGATAGATGCAGCTTTTATATGATGGCTGGAAGTCCCTATTTAATAAAATAAAATAATAAATTTAAAATGTTACAAACCTTCTAACTAAAGCAATTACTGATGTAGAGTATTACAAATATTAGGCGATATGATAACCCATGTTAAAGTCAGGACAATTTCATTAAAACTGTGATAGAAAAACATTTTCCTCGAAAAGACAATGACACCATTTGGTAATAAAAATTGGGAAAACTTTAGCACAGAATAAAAAGGTAAACAATATTGGAATTGAAAGTCAACATATTAATTTCATTTGTTCCAAACACTAAACGAAATATTTGTTCAGAACAGTTTTTCTTTTTGTGGTCGTTAGATGTCCAACACAGATGTGAGTCAGTATTTACTTTTATTAAGAAGAACTCATTATAAGAAGGTGCGAATTTTTAGGTAATTGACCTCAAAATTACTTTCTTTCGGTCAAGCAGAATGAAAAGGATTTCATTAAGGATGGCTTTAGGTTTTAGAAATTAAAAACCCAGAGAAATTAAATGATAAATTATGTACGAATAAAGAACTTGTTTTTTTCTTTAGTACTTTTGTTAAAATTTTTAGAAATTTGTGGCGTGTAAAATGACTATTTATTGTACGGACTGTTTGACAAGTTTGCTTAATTACTTGTCGAATTGATAATGAAGTATATTAAGAAGTTTATGTTTGGGCAGTATTGTCTGACACCCTATACAAACACCCTACTTAAATAGGGTAATTGAAGATTATAGTTTAACAAGTAAAGTTTTGATTAATTGTCATTAAGATCACTTAAATAAATAAAAGAATATTTGTAACTTGAATTGCAGGTACAACCCTGTATGGGAACTGTGAGCAATGCTGAATAATTTATATCAGAATTGACGACAGGAAACACTTTCCTAATCACTTTTCTAACACATGTGTCTGCCATTATTGTATTCTTTCCTAAAGCTAAGAATAAAGATTAAAGGCAACATGTTGTAAGTGGTTGGCCAAACAGCCAAATATTTTAAGTGGTTTGTGGTTTGACTGGCTTGGCTTTAAACCGTGATAGCTTACGTGATTATTCGATTATTATTACGTTACAGATCTAGCTGCTCTATGATTAGAATATTTCTTTTAATTTACCTGGAATTAACAAATGTGTCCTGAGCATGATAGTAAGTGAGGTTACTGGTCCTTACCTAATCTGTGCATATGCAAAAATACTACGTCCTCCATATTATGATTTTTGTAAAAGACATGGTCGGTGAGTAGAGTGGCATTCTCTGTAAGCAGGAATAGTTTCGTCGGTGGTTACACTCTGGACAACTCACCGGACTTGACTTCGAAGAACAAGGTTTTCCTAGAACATCGGAACAGTTTGTGCATGTTAAGGTTTATTCCATTACTTATTACGTACTGGTTCGAGTCTATATCGGAAATAAGTTATAGCTCTTTCCATGTGATATATCTGGGACAGTATCGATAAACACCTTATTCCAAGATTCACTTCCGAACTTTGCCAGCTGATAACAGCCATCTTGTAGAAGCTAAGTACCAGAGATCAGCAATGAATCGTTTTTCCGCTACTCATAAGCACTCATGCAATTTTGAGTATGAGTGAATCAACAGAATTGAAATTCAACTACTCTGATTCATTCGTACTCGCTACAGCATTGATTTATAAGTATAGGTTATAATGAGTATGAGTACAACGTTGACATCAAACTCACAACATTCGAAATGTGTTTGAGTCATACGCCTACTCATTCTGATTCATAAATTTAGAAAAATACTTATAATACTTATAAGTGATTCGAGTGGCTCGAATCATTCATCAAAATTTACAGCCTTTGTTATTGTTGCATATACAAACAAAGAAGAAAGGAAAGACAAAGACAACAAGCAAAGCATACACACAATCTTCTTGTGAGTATAGCAGTGTTCGTACGCGAATCATACTTATTTTGTGCTTCGTGTAAATGTTAAGTAGAGACGAGTCGAAGTCAATAACATCATGCGTATTGTTAAGTATGAGTACGAAGAGTATTTCAAACTTTGAATATGAGTAGAATGAGTATGATATTAAAATAAGTATGAATGCGTATAAGTATCAGAAATAATAAGTATGACTCGAATCTACTCATCGTTTTGAATACTCGTTGCTGATCTCTGCTAAGTACATTAGTTATATTAGTTGTAATTTATTAAATTTTTTGTAATTTATTGAAGTCGCCGTAGTTTAGGTAGTGTGTTGGTGTGTGTTGTTATTAGACGTAAGGCCACGGTTCAAAGTCCAGGTCAGACATCAAAACGGAAATATAAAAAAAATATTTCTTCGGTGACTTTCTATCAGCAGATTTCTAGCAAAAACTCTGAGAGTAAATAAAATTACCATGAAAACTTTCTCAAAAAATCTGTCGTTCGGAGTCGACTATAGGTTCCGCCAATTATGTATAAAATTAACGCACACACATAAGTGGTGTGAGATATGTTTGGTTCGTAATCCTGACTGAGAGTTGTAATGACCAATTATGTATGTAATTTATTCAGCCTGTTTTGCCAAACAACCTTAGGTAATCTTAGACAACGACGTTTTTTCACAGAATGGGCTTTGAAGCAGTTAGCAACTGACACTTATTTTCATTGAAACATCGTCTTTAGCGATGAGATTTGGATGAATGGGCACGTGTTTTTTTTTTTGAATACTTTCAAAATAATTTGTGCTTGTTCCTTTCTCACATAACTATCTTTCTGTTATTCCAACACACTCTACTGCATGAGCAGAAGTCATCTCTTGAGTGTTGGTCTTCAAAAAAAAAAGTAATTAAACTTACATTTTGAAGCAATCAATGGATAGACAATATCCTGCCATTTTGTTTACTTTTAACTATCTTTTGTGTAAATACGTGAAGTCCTGCCATTTTGTTTACTTTTAACTATCTTTTGTGTAAATACGTGAAGTCCTACGAATACAGGGAGAAGCAAGCCATAATGCTGTAAAAACTATGCCAAACAGATGGACTACACATGGCATAGGATAGGATACTTGATATAAACTTTAAAAAATAAACTGCAAACATATAATTGTCGCTTCAATATATACATATTTCGTTAGCAGTTGTATATTTTTTTGTGGTATTCCCCGTATTCGAAAACTGTTCTTAATATATCACCCTAGTGATATACTTCTATAACTTCTGTTGTAATAGAAGATAACTACTTGGTTAAATGAAATATTATGATTCACATTCTGTAAGGGTATTGAAAACGTATGCGTGAGTGTCAGATAGCGTGTAAAAACTTGACCTCTTGGTTAACTGGCTATTATTTCTTTTGGCAATTTTTTTTTTATTTTTTTTTTTTGGTATCAACTAAATATGTTATCAACGCCATAAAAATAATGCGAGAATCAACACTTACACAACACAATGGTAACGGTAACGGTAACGGTAATAATAAATAACTTTAATAAACTTTCTAAAAAAGTTACTAAAGTGGATAAAGCCACATTTTAATATAATGAGACGTGTTAAATTATTGTGTTTAAACGCTTTTGTAGTCAGGAATTGCTGTCGTAGTTGGCATAGAAAATAATAATAAAAATAAATGTTTTCATTTAAATTTCCATAATGTTCATACTGATAGAAACATTCTAGTAGTTGTAGTTACAATTTCCTGGTTGATTTGATCACAATATTAATTGTGTTAATGTCGTGTTGGAGAATCATTATTTGAGTTAGAAATTATGTTGATTAGTGTATGAATTTATGTACATGAATATGTTTTGGAGTCCTATTAAATAACGTTATTTATTATTTATTTTATTTGTTGTCACAGCTTGAATGGTGTGAAATGAATAAACCATTCCGAATAAACCATTCCGAATAAACCATTCCGAATAAACCATTCCGAATAAACCATTCCGAATAAACCACTCACGTACAGGGTCAATGCATCATATGTAAGCAATTTATCATGTTTTTTCTGAATTCAACATTATTTCTCATTAAACGATCAGATATGCAAGTACGTAGACACTGACCACTGACTGTATAAACGGTGCGGGTACAATACTTGTAGTAGGTAGTGTGTTGGGTTGTTAGACGTAAGGCCACGGTTCAAGCCCCACGTTAGACATTTAAACGAAAGTATGACTTCGGCGACTTTCTATCAGCAGATTTTAGGCTAAAACTCTGAGAGTAAATAAAATTGCCATGAAAATATTTTCAAAATTCTGTCGTTCGGAATCGACTTTAAACTGTAGCTTCAGCCACTTATGTGTTGTAATGACCAATTATGTGAAATTATGTATTATGTTCAGTGACAAGAAGTTTCAAATCTATGTTACAGATCTAAACAATACAATTACTTCATAAACTTGCCCTGACAGTATATAGTGTATTAGTGTAATGGCCGGGGGTTTAATTTTCACCAAACATGCTGGTCTGTCAAACAACATTCAGTTATTCAGTGTTGGTTTTTTTTTTTTTTTTTTTGGTGAAACCAGCACTCAGGGGATGGGCACTACTCATGCAGTGCATTGTGCAGGTTTTTAGGAAAATGGGTTATAGGAAGGTGGAAGAGAGGGAGTAGTGTTTGTGGACACCTCAAGATGCGAACGGCAAGGAAACGAGTTGCTGCTAGGTGACTATAAAATGGCCAGTGCTATACCTTCACCATTAGACAGTCTACAGCATTCGTCCCCAAGAAGCCCGCACCCTTCAGTCCCTCAGTTGCTCAGTTCGTAATTATTAAACTGCAATATGCAATCGCACTGTCTTGTTAACGACTGTTCACATCACTCGTTCAAAATGTCCACTGTGGCTGCCGTTCTCTTGAAGCCACATGTCGTTGGTGTCCAGATCATGCAATACAGGTCAAAAGAAGTTGGCAATCTTTGGTCCACAGTGCTTGCGGTTGACAGTGATGGCCTGGCCAATGTCGCTCTCAAAGAAATATTGACCGTTGACGCCGCCAGCCCAAAATCCACACCAAACAGTGATTTAGCTGATGTAGCTTTAAAATTATGGTCGTTATCAGCTCCTAAAATTCCTATATGTTCGAGTACATACAATTCATATTTAACAAATTAAATTTGGCTTTTGACAAGAATATAAATCAAATTAAATTGACTTAATAAATTAATTTTTTCATGTTCATAAATTGTACAACATAATTAGGTCATGCGTTGTTATGAAAATGTAACCGTAGGTATAGGAGAATTCAAATATGAAACAATTTCAACAATTTATTGTGCTATGGAGGTGGTTAATTAATGAATGTTATTCAATACTGCCACTCTGTGTGATTGCCTTTAGCAGGGGTTTAACGTACGTTTGAATGTAGAATTTGCTGTAAATAAAAGTGTTCATAATCAGAAAGTAAATATTGTAAGGATATTCAGCCTGTTAAGCTCATTGTATAATATTCTATGGTATAATGAATTTTTCTGAATAATAAAACAAATTTGAATGGAAATTGTTCTAAAACAGTACATTACGATCCTTATATTTCCATTAAGGGTGGGTAGGATGGGCTAAAATCAAAGCTAACGACAGTACACAGTATTGTGATATCACATGGAGCGATGCCACAGAGCTGACTAGAAAGCCTTGACAACCTTCTTTCAATAATTGTCGGCATATCTCAATAGCTACACATTAAAGTACGACTTCATTAGAATGAAGCTAAAAACTGAAGCTGAAAACTGAGAAATACTTCAACCAATACAAAAATCATTACATGTTAGTGAACTCTTTTGGGCTGCCGATCAAACACACAATGATCCGTGAGAATAGATACAGTCCCTACGATTCAGTTTAAAGTGCCATGAAAGTAAAAAAAAAAAACTGTGTGCGCTCTTAACATGCAATGGTTTTACGAACTGTAGTCGTTGGATTCTAGGGAATAATGTGTTGACTTACTCTGTGAGGGCTCCAGAGTTCAGATTGAACATTTTGAGAAAAGAAATACGAAGAAAATATTTCTGCTTTTAGTAAAAGCTGTAAGAGTAAATTAATTAATCCTCAAATCTGTTCTTAAATTCAAATTTAATGATAGTTTCCGCCATCTACGGGTAAAATTTACACATAAAACATGTCTGGCTTGAGAATCCAGGCCATAATTCTGGCAAAACCATTGTGATGAGTAGTAAATTATGTGTGAGATAAGTGCATGAAACGATTTTATTTCAGGTAGTTTCAAAGGAGTTGAATGGTAAAGTAATCGAAATATTTTGTTTAAAACCAGAGGGTAGGCTCAATTGCCTTATTTGTTTCGGATTTTTAAAAATTTAATTCCGTTCCATATTATCTTATCACGAAATCCCCTGATCTCTTTGATTGTATACTATTAACAGCAAACATTACAAGAAGAAGCGAGGCTAAACCAACGTTCCTCACAATTACACAACACCAAAAACAAATATTCAAATGTGCCAGGCCCGGAGGCGAACGCCGCCTAACCCGTCAGTTTTTGGTTTGGTTTAAATAGGGTGGACTATTTCAGTATGCTTTTTATTATTCCTTCCATGAATTCAGTGCACAACTCATTTCTTTACGTATGTCTAATCATTCTATAATTGTTTTTACAACAAAGAAATTATTTTAAAAGTGGAAATTTATTGTAGCACATCATACAGCCGGACTAAATTGATTAAAACCTTCTAACTAGTTATAAATCACCTGTGTGGAGCAGCATAAATGGTTACGAAATTATTTCCTTTCACTTCCTATACAATCGAATCTACGGTATCGTCTACGTTACAGCAATTTCCTAAAATACGAATCACATACAATTTTATAAGTTTTTTATTACAATGACTTTGCACTTCTGGGTTTTTAGAAGTTTATATTCCGTACTTTGTACTTCAGGGAAAATGCATTTAATGCATTAAATTAAATTAAATGCATAAGTTTATAGCCTCATGTTGTTAGTTTTTATTTTTAATTCCAAGAATTTTATTAAAAAATTCTATGATTTCATGCACGCAGTTTTACATTGCTAATTACACATACTCACCCTGTCGTATACTTGTGGTTGTAGTTAAATATTACTCATACGCTCAAATAAACCATTCGCAATGTACTTTATGTGTAACGCTAAAGTAACTATGAAATGTTTTTAATTAAAAACTGAATTCAAAAATGTTGTATATTTTGTTTGTGTATAGCAGTTTAGTTAAATAATTAGAAATTCATTAATTAAGTTTGTGTTTCTTTTTAAATTCTAAGAATTGCTTTAATTATGGACAGAAGAAGTATTTTTAAAAACAGTTTGAAAGATTGTCTTAATATTGTTGCAAAAACAGCTTTTAAAAAGGATATATTATTAGAATTTGGGTAATAAAATTTGGTCGATTTACTGAGATTTCTTATTTAGTCCCGAGAAAAAGTGTTCGGTCCTGAAACGATTTCTTAATTATGGAACGGATTTTACTTTATGAATATATATATATATATATAAGAGGGGACGATACCAACACGAGGCTTAGTACGAGAATTAGCGACTTGATAAAAGGAATAGCTGACAACTTCCTCCATAACTGCTCCCTTTACACATGCAATAGACTCTACGACGCTCAAAAATAAAAGTGAATAGAGTAATGCAGAGTTTTTAAAGATGGACCGCTTTGTGGTATACGAGTGGTCAAGGATAGATATCGGGACTAGATTTTGAGTTTTTTAATCACAGAGTAAAATATTCCCCAAGGCAGAGATCTCTAAAAAAATTAAATATGAAAAAATATATCCTCGGCGTCTTCCTCTCAGCAAATTTCTGGCAAAAACTCTGGGAGTAAATAAAATTGCCATGAAAAGTTTTTCACAAATCTGTCGTTCGTAGACGTTCCGCTACTCATGTATAAAATTAACACACTCAACATAAGAGGGTGTGAGTAGCTAGGTCGTAATTCTGACTGAATGGTTGCAAGGACCAATTATGTGTATATTTATGTAAAAATATTAAAACAAGTTATTTTTGTTTTATTTACCAAGTGCGCCAAGAAGCGCACAGTTTGGCTATATTTTATTAATTAATTCTTATCCCTAAAATTACCCAGTATTTATACATAAAAAATGCTGATCAAGCATTATGTCTACAGTGGAAGGTATAGCAAGAATTTCAAATAATTATTAAGAATATGAAAATATGAATATGTCCAACACTAGCAGTGTTGACAGTATTGACTATTAAATTGCAAATGCAAGCAAATTGATCGTTGCTTGAATTTACCAAACAGAAGTGCCATCAACAATGTGTATGTGTATGTACATATGTACGTTATATGATAGTTTGTAATAAATACTCAATAAAAGAATTACTTTAAACATGTGTCGGCAATGATGACATCATGAACATGCTACATTTATGTAAAATATTCCATGCCTTAATTCAACTTGGACGGAAAGTACATAGGATAAGTTAGCTCGGGTAGTTGATTCGACTTTATATAAGAAAACAAAGCTACTCTCTGCTATGTGAGAATTCGAGATAGTGAATAGGCAATTGATCTTGCAACGAGGGTAGCCGGAACCTCTCTGTGGAACAGTAAGAATAATTTCGAAAGGTTTACTAAGCAAATGGGAACATAAAAAGTAGAAATTTGTCCTTTTTAGCACCTAGAAGCAGCCTGAAGTTTGATCGCGCAACAGGCTTGTCGTTGACATTGTAGGAATACCTGAAAATCTATATCCACTATTATCGCACCGTCGGATGTGATGCAGCCACCAAGGTAATCAAATTATTTCACATATTCATTTGAGTCGATTTGGTTTAATTTGATTCGATCAGCAAGCAGCAGCATGATTTTAAAATCATTTTTACCAGACTATATAATAAAAGTACATAAAATTCTTATTACTTATCAGAACTACGAGAGTGGGTCAATAAGTCCGTGATTAGACACTTCACAAAAAGGACAATAAAATCTGAACCAGTTGTGTTATCCTGACAGCCATTAATAAAACATTTCTGTATGATTAAAGAAAGAAATGAAAAATTTTTTTATTTCTGGCACAAAAATCGTAATTTCTGAATGAACGAGTGGGTGAACAAACAAAATTAACGAAATTGGGACAATACGAATACGCATAAGATCCAAGAGTGTCCAATGAATTTTGAAAAATTCAGGGTTTGGTGTGGATTTTGGGCTGGCGTCATCATCGATCCATATTTCTTTTACAAAGACATTGATCAGGACATTACTGTCAAAGACGAGCACTATAGGTCGATGATTACCAAATTCTGTTGGCACTTCTGCTTTGAATGGCGCTGTGTGCCACTCATAACACTCGGCATGGTCGTCTTACATGGAGGTAATGTGAACTAGCAATCGAGATTATTTATTTTATTATGTTATTTAAATTTAAAATGTGTTTATAATGTTGTGCCATTTCTTTACAATTATAATTCTCATCCGCCTTAACTTAACATTTGCCTTTTGGCTGTATTTCAAGTATTTTAATGTTTTTTGTGTGCTCCTTATTAAAGTAAGAGACTAAGTTTTGAAAAAAAAAAATTTTCTTTATTGGATCTTGTGTTTCTAGGTCAACAAATGAAATGTTAATTTGAAAGTTGTTGTTGACGTTTCAGTTTTAGTTTTCTTGTTTATGTTTTAACTTTTTGGTTGCATTAGAAAAAATAAACAAAAACATTAAAAACTTTAATTCGAAATTTTCATTATAAATTGTAGGTTTCTGAAGAGTGTTAAAGATGATTTTTAAAGACTAAGGCTGTAATAAGTTTTGGTCAAAATGAAAGCGAAATTTTTAATATTCTTATCGACATAATTAAAATACAAACGAGGAGAATATGAAATAAAACAGTAAAAGTTGTTTAGCATGCAGCAAATGATCTTGGGCTTTATTGCATTAAGGTTGAATTATGGTATACTTACATACATACATAATTGGTCATTACAACCCTTCAGTCAGGATTATTGACCTAGTTTCTCACACCACTTATGTTGTGTGTGTTAATTTTATACATAAGTGGCGGGACTTCAGTTTAAAGTCGTTCCGAACGACAGATTTTTTGAGAAACTTTTCATGGCAATTTTATTTACTCTCAGAGTTTTTGCCAGAAATCTGCTGAGAGGAAATCGCCGAAGAAATACTTTTTGTATTTTGTTTTGATGTCTGGCCTGGGGCTCGAACCCTGGCTTTACGTCTAATAAGATAACACACTACCTACTAGACTACGGCGACTTCGCAAATGGTATACTTACGAAGTATAATGATTAGAAATCCAAATTTGAATAGCAAATCAAATGGAATGAAAAGTGCAATCTGATACTGTATTTGTTTTTCTTAGCCTTGTACTACACTCGCATGTCAGACACAGAAAATTGAAAAGTTAGGAAGGGAAGTGTTATAAATTCAATCAAGAGTTTAGCGATGTTTATTTCATCGTTTGCACTTGAAATGTATGTAGTATGTACTATTTGCGACTGAGTGCATTTATAACTTTACATTAAAAGAGAAAAATAATAAAGTTTTTCATTGCACTCACATTATCACTTGCTTAATGACAGTTTAGTGTTTGTTTAACAAAAGCAAAAATTAAACTTAACTTAAATATATGTGTGTGTGTGTGTATTTAAAAGAGAGCAAAGTGTCATTATGTCATTTGTTAGAACTTTATATCTCGTATATAATAATTTGCAAGTGTTTAAGTGTTGTAACTAACAGTTATGACATAAGATATGTTAACACCATAACAGATTAAAATTTTATTAGGGCAATTAAAAATGTAATGAAAATTATATTGAAATTTTGTGCCACATAAAATACAAAACAAAAAAGAAAAGAAAAGAAATAAGAAAACAAAATAAACATAATAATGAAAGAGAAAAGCTATAAACAGAGAAGACAAATTAAATGAAATTTGAACATTTTAATAAGTGTGAACAATTTAATAAAGTGTTTGGAGAATTGAAATACATACGTACAGGGAATTTTTCTTGAATTTTTTTTTATTACTATTATATAGCGGTGTGAAATTAAAACTTGCACAAAGAGTTGAAGCTATTCTTGAACAATGAGCTGTATGAGTTAAATGCCAGCATTGTTATAATAAAATGCAATGAACAGCAGAGTTACGTTGGATAGTCGTAAAAGAAAGTGTTCAACACTTTGATTGAAAAATCACGTTGAGGTGAATTTTGAGTCTCTTATTGTAAGAAATTGGAGAAAGGGAACTAAGATCCAATCGATTTAAGATGTTTCATTAAAATTTCCTCATTCTAAAGCTTTCTCTTGCTTCATTGTCGGCATTTTTTGAAATTAAACTTTTCTAAAACACCTTTAAAACATTTGTTAACAAAAATGGCGTGAAACGAAATTTTCTAAACTGAATTGAGTTAATTCATATTCAAAAAATTTTTGACAATCTATCATTTTTTTTTTTTTTTTATAAATATTTACTTAATTTGAAGATACATCACCCGTAACCTTAAAAAATTTTGAATTATATATACTCAGTTTATCAAAGGAAAAACCCCTTACCCCTAAAGAAAAACGTTAGTGAATTTACAATTCAAAGGCCCAGTGTATTAAAATGTTATATGTAATAAGTAAAAGATTCTTTAAGGTCAAGCGCTGCATTTAACATATTTAAGAATGGAACGGCTCAAACAAGAATTGAGTAAATTAGCGTTATCAACTCTGGGCAGGAAGAGTGAACTCCAAAGGCGGTTAAGGGAAGAACTTCGAAATCATGGCATTGATGTAGATACTTACGACTTCGAAGACGAAGACGACACGTGGATTCAGTGAGAATTCAGTCAGTCGTGTGTAAAGCCACGTGGGATTCAGTGAGAATTCAGTCAGTCGTGTGTGTAGACGACACGTGGATTCAGTGAGAATTCGGTCAGTCGTGTGTGAAGATACGTGAGTTCAGAAAGAATTCAGTCAGTCTTGTGTGAAGACACGTTGCGTTGCGTGTGAAGAGAATCATGGTTTGAAGTTCTAACGACACAAGAAAGAATAAAAATTAAAGCAAATTGTTATTGTGTAAATCAGGTGGCACACGGAATTGTGCGAACAATAAAGAATTGATTTAAAAATAAACACAAATTTATTTTTATTTTATTTGCAATCTACGAACTCAAATTTTTAACGTTTTTAAAAGGGTATAACATAACGTATTTCACATTAAATATACCCGTTATTTTCGGGTTTTCTCTTGATATTTGCTGCCATTCACTCTTGAATAAGATATCCGTTGACTTTTGATAACAGGTTGATTTAGTGATAACACAAGCGTTTTTCCAAATTGTCCCCCAAAATGGTCTTATAGAATTTCATTGGGGCCAGCAGAATTCTTAGGGTCATTGACCACTTAGAATTATTACTTCGAATTCCAAATTCATTCGCACTTTAATTGAATTTTAGAATGTTTCAGTATCCTGTCTTCTGTCAGATTTACTCGGATGAATGTACTCTAGTTTGGAGAAAAAAAATTAAGAATTCGGTCCCAAGAAACGATTAAGAATGGTGGTGGTAGTACAATGCTGTGGAGTTGTGTTTTGGCACCAGTTTCGAATTTATTAACTGATTATTTATTCATAAAAATTTTAAAATGTACCAGGGGTACCTAGACTTTTGCTGTCCACTGTAGCTTGGTTGGTCGAATTTTTTGTTTCTAAATTTTATAAAATAAAAATAAAATAAATATTAGCATAATTGAAATTTGTTTTTATGTAATTGTATTAGTATTTAATTAAAATTGTTCTTGATTTCCTATTTTTTTAACACATAATCTCACGTTGGAAATCGCATGACTGAAACTGTGTTTGTGTTTTTTTTTTTTTTTTTTGAATTATGCGAGTAATATATTGTCTTCTAAAGTGTTTGTGTATGCATTCTGTCTTTATTTTCACTTTATGAGACTATTGTCATCTAAACACATACGCATAGGAATCAACAGCAACAAAGTGTCCCAAAAGATTTCTGTTATCAGTCACTTTCATAAATTAAAGTATGAAAATGTGTTTGTAAATATACATGCATGGTTGCAGTAGACTGAGTAAGTGTTAGTATTTTCTCTTTGTTTTAACTTCACATTTAGTCTGCTTATATTCGTAATAAAAAAAATAAAAATAAATAAAAACAATTCAACAGTTTTGTTATCTTTAAATACATCAAGTAATTCATCAAGTATACATACATACATACATACATGTACGCATGCATGCATGTGGTACACAGTATGGTGTTTAGTCTGCTAATTCGCTTGTTTTCGTGTTTTTTCGCCTTCGTATGTCTTTGCAGTTGTATTCCTTTTTTTTTTGTCATGGAAAGCTCCAGTTGAAATTGTGTTTAATTTTTCCTTTTTTTTTTGTTGTCATTCTCAATTGTTTTCATTAGAAAATGAATAATGACTCTCCATTATTATTTTTGTTTTCTTTTCACTTTATTTTTCACTTTATTTCGACTTCAATGAGCGTATGTAAATGTTAGTTAATAAGTGTTAGTGTGAGTTAATGAATGACAATGAAAACAATAACAGCAATACAGTGATACTTTTGCCGCATGTAAGAGAAAACAACGAAAAAAAAGTTTTCAATCCTTATGGGATTGAAGTTGACATCTGTTGAAGGTTGTTGTTTTGTTCAAAGAGACGTCTAACGAAAGTTATGCATTTGTATGGCATGGAATTTTTTAATCATATGCAGGACAGTTCAACCATAAACTGGCTGATGCGTAGTTAATTAAAAACAACACCCGGTTTTTATAATTTTTTTTCGTTGTTTTAATTTTTTTTTTTAACTTTTGTTGTATACTTCTCTACAAGTGTGATGGATGTTAACAGATTAGCGTAAATGTTTTCCATAGAAAATTATTGTTAATTTAACTCGATTGTGTTTATTTAAAACAATAATGGTCATACAGAGAAAGAGAGATTGAAGTGAGAGCAAGTAGGAGAGAGAAATGATAATCAGAGAAATAAGTGTTACTTAACTAAACTTAAACTTCTCTTCATTAATTCATAAAACTTAATATAGAGTCTTCCAATAGCGTTTGACGAACTTTGGCATTCGATAATGGGACGATACCAATTCAAGATCATTCAAAGCATATTGCAAAAGTCAGTGTTTGGAGTAGAATTTAAGACAGCGGCGTCATCGGTTTGTATTTCATTAAGAACAACGTTTCCTAGACCATAAAAAGTTATATTCTTGACAGACCTTGGTTCATTTCAAACCATATCTGACGATGAGTTTTGTTTTCTTGCTGTTGTGGTTCCTATTGATATTAGAATACAAGAATTGTTGAACTTCTGTCGAATGTTCAGAAAGTCATAAGGAATCATATAATCAATCCTAAAGTGCCTAAGTCTTCCCATTGTGTTTTACTGCCACCATTTCTGTCCTATATCTTAATAGGAAGTCAGACGGAAGCCATTTAAATAATAGCTTGGTGGAGGTTGAACAGAACGCACTGGGTTTCAGAATAGCTGACTGCTTGTATACTCTGTTTATCATCCGGCAGTAGAATTGCACACCCGGCAAGCACACCATAGGAGAATGTGTGGCACCACTTCCCTGGTTGGTCTGAGACTCCAGGTCATGCTTATGATCCTTTTTCAGCTGAATAGCGCTATTCTCGCTTTCCTAGCCCAATCAATGATTTTGTCCTTTCATAAGTGTTTGGAATCAAGAGTGACTCCCAAATACTTTACCCTCTTGGATAAGGAGTGTTGGATACCATTAAGGTTTACTAAATTAAAAGTATCGCTTAGTAAAACGCATAAATTAGGATTGCGAGGATTGACAATTAAACCACACAGTGAGCACCAGTCTGTTGTAAGCTTTAGAGCCTTCTTATATTTATATCGAAGAGAAAGTGTGGGGTGTGTGCCGATCTTCCGCATAACCTCGGACTTTAAAATCACGTTGATGTAATTCCTTCTAACAGGACCTCTACTACGATATTCCCAAAGCAAGGGTAAGAGAACACCTTCTCTGTTTACTTCCCTTGGTTTTTCAACCTTCAATTCAATACGAATTCACTGTCCAGATAGTAATCAGTGACATCACTGAATAATTTTTGCTAATGTGTATGACATATAAATAACTGAATGAAAACGACGAAGCGCTCCCCCTAAGTAAACATATTTACTTCCGTTCCCATGTGCCATAGTATTCCATGTAATCAGGTCGCGTATGATTGATTTTTTTGTAAATCTTATTAAAATGTTCATACGTAAGGGGTTGTACATGTGCTCTCACATTTCGATGTCTGGTTTTGTGCAAATAAATAATAAAATAGAATGAAATAAACTGAAACTGAAACTGATAACATTTTAAATGTATTTTTAATTGATGACAATTTAGTCTGCACTGCGAAAGAGCTTTAGAACATAAAAATGGCAGCAAATTACGTTTCAATTAATTAATGACTCACAGTCACAATTTTTACAGATTATTTATGTTTTAAATAGAGGACAGCAATAATCTTCGACAAAGGTTTACAGACAAATCTGATAAAAATTTGAAAAATAATCCGAATAATTATCAGGATAACTAAATAAAAGTCTCTCTCATATTTGTGATGAGGGAGTTGTGAAGGGTTATTATGCTATCAACTTTTTGATTATCAATATAAGCGTATAGCACTAATTCTGCAGACAATTTGGCTGGGAATCTATTTCAACGAAACGATAACGAAAAACACACAAAGGTGAAGAGAACATTTTGAAAAAATCAGTACGATAGCCACAGATAAAACTGCTGAATAAAATTAAACTGGAAACAACAGATATATTCTGCTATTTTCGCAGACAGCTATTGGTTAGACAGAAAGATACGTAAATAACAGACTTAATAAAGTAAGAGTTTATCGTGGTAGTCGCATACCCCGATGATATAGATATAATGGGATATACATTGCGTGAGGATATCGGATATCGATAACGAGTCAAAGAAATCCAAAACCGAATATAAACAAACCTAATATTTCCTAGTGGAAATTTGAACACGTTACATCTTCGAAGTGGTAAAGATGTAACATCAGCTTTGAGATCAACTGTTGAAGTTTTCTCACAAACAGTTGATATTTTGGCATAAGCGTTGAGTAAATAAACAAGTTTGCCTCTCTTCAAATAAACTTAAAGCTAGAATTAGTTAAACGTTTACGGAACGTACATATGTTCGTTTTTAGCATGTGAAAAGCAGTGAAAAATAACCAACAAAGGAAGGTTTTAGAAAGCGATACTAGCTTTTACCATCAGATTTGGTATGAAGACGTTTCGTTTTTATGAAATTTCGCATGAGATTGAGGCGTATGGAACTCTAAGTAAGTAATGAAATGCCTTTCTGCAAAATATTTTTGGAACGCCAGCAACATTCATCGATAATCTCTGGCGGTGTTGTCATTTATAGTAGAGTAGAGTTGTGTTTACTACCATTTCGCACTGTATTATGCATTGAAATACACTCTGGCCATTTAAAGATCATAAAAAACATTTTCCATTGATAACATAGAAATCGATTATAACACACAATATGCCAATCATGTATACCGATTTCACCTTCTATTTGATGTCATCCACAGTGCTGTTTGAGATAAGATTTTAGATATTTGTATGGAAATCATACATATTTAGGGATATTTAGTTGTGGCTTTTTATAAAACTGTAAAGAAATAAGATTTTTTATTTTACTGTAATGGTTCTTCCTAAATATTAAAATTTTTTTTATAATAATTGTTTATGTCTCATAGTCCATACTTCCCATCCTTGGCGACATAAACAGGATTGGTTAAACGATGTCAAATTGGCAGCAGAGGGCGCTGCAGGGCAGACTAAAGCTTTTTCATATTTTAATATTATTGTTGTCTTCTGACATTCAATTTTTGTTTTGTTTTGTTAATTTATCATTAGTTTTGTAACATCCCATGGGATGCAACCTAATTTGCTTAGTATTTTGTTTAAAAAATGTTTAATAATTGTGAAATTAAATTAAACTTATAAAAATTTCGTGATAATTGTTTGGATGCTATATTTATGACATATATGATTTGAAATGTGTTAAATTGAAAACATTATAAAGAAAAATCTATTTAAAATAAAAAATAAAAGCCAAAATATATATACAAAAAAGAACTGCAACTGGGTTTGTGCTTATCCATGAGAGAAACCTTAAATGAGTGAATAAAACAAGAGGCTTAAATGAGTGAACTAAAAAGCAAAACCTCGTTTGTGTTTTTAACGAAAAGAAACAGGAAAGTGTTGTTATTTTTTTATAAACTTGGAAAGGATTTTTTTTTATCTTTCGTCCTTATTACATCAGGAATTTTATTAACAGAAGTCGCCACCAACCCTAACAACATCCAACTCAGGTTAATTATTTGAACCCCTTTTTGCGGTGGATACCCTCCTATACAGTCCACGGAGTTAATAATAATCGTTAAACGTTTTACAAAAAATTTTCCTTAAAATTATGTCACATACATGTATCACGATATTATTAACTGATTATACCAATGCGTATGAGCATTACATAGTCACTTGGAAAAATGTCTCACGTTGCTTATACGTCAGGTGTGATGCTGAATAAAATATTATGGCGCTCGCTAAGCGACTTTTGAAAAACTATGACAAAAAAGAAAAAGGAAATCCTTTTCAAAACGCCATATTCTATTCTTTGAAACTTTAGACATGGCAACATACAAAATTCTTTACAAGAAAAAACAGGAAAAAAGCCTCCATAGGCAGAGAACAAAAAAAAAAGTGAATGAAAAGCGAGTAGACCGATATAAAAGTATGCCGCGTGATACTCCTTTTTTTTAATTCACAGAAGAGTTCATAGACAAAGAAGAAATTTATGCATGAGGAGAATTAAGCATTTTAAAAATGGAATGACAAATATGAGCAACTTTTTCTCTTTTGTTGTAAATTCTCTACTCTTTTAGCCGTTTTCTGTTATGCAATTTATTTAGATAAAGGAGTACGTTTTACAATAAAAAAGGTATTAAAACAAAAATTCAAGGATGGACATGCTTTAGCATGCTTTGGAAAATAAATGAAATTCTTCCACTAAAAATTTAAAAGGAATTTTAAAGAAAAAGTTAAGTCGGTATATAACGGATCTATAAAGCTGATAGTTTAGGTTGTAAGATAAGTTAAGTTTGTATTACTATCAGATATGATCATTTACAGCTACTCGTTCAATTTGAGTAATCTCCTTACTCCATGAAACCTATCAAACAAAACTGTTGCTCTGAGGTAACGCCTCAAGACACTACCAGTATAGTTTTATAGTATTGCTGAAGGATAACAAATGCTCGATAGTTGCACTAAAGATTTTGTATAGATTTCCTTGCCTCTTAATGCCATTGCCAGAACAACTAACATAAATACAAAACAATACAATACTTTTCCAGCTAAAAAAAAAATTTTAAATAAATCGTGAATAAATGCTTTAAAACTCTTGGTTTTAATTAAAAACCCCAAATTGTTTAACCGATTCAAAGATTTATATTGTTGTTGTATTTTTTTTTAATTTAGATAAAAAAGTTGTCTCTTAAGCCGACTTTGTAACGAATAACAGAAAGTAAAAACCATAGTTTTAAAAACATAAAAAAAAAACTAACAACAAAAGTTTGTCACAAAACCATGTTGAATTGTAATAAGTTGTTCACAGAGAAAAATCACAAAAACACAAAGATTGCGACAAACTCATAAACGAACATTTTAAATAACTTTTATGTTCAACAACAATAGATACTCATGCATGAGAGGAGTTGGAAAAAGAGTGAGGAAATAAAAAAGCAGCAATTAAGCAAACATACATATGTATTACACATATTAGCTTGTAGATAAATTAATATGTTTATACGTAGGTGTATGTAAAAGAGAATTAAAAACACTTTATAGCGGATATAAACCAAATATACTGCAAACACATTCACAAAAGTAATAAACTCTCTCTTTCCCTTATAGTCACACACACACACACACACACACACACAACACAGTATACTATAGGATGTATAGGTTGTTTTTAACATTTGTGGTATGGGCATGGCATATTTACAGGCGTACTCACTCACAGTTAAACAGGCATATTTAAACAATTAACCAACCAAATGCACACAAGTACACATACAAACACACACACACACAATTTATATTCTCGTAGATGACAAGCAATAATACCGCCACATAATACCAGCCAGAAAACTTGATGAATTTAGTCAAACTTTAGACGTTCACGAGTGTAAACGTGTTGCGTTTTCAATGATCTCTAAACATACGCGGCTATAGATGACAAAAATTGTGTTGAATTTATATGTTTTATTTAAAAATACGTTAAAAACCAGTAATTGAGATTGATGATATGATATTAAAACAACAACAAAATTCGTAAATGATAGCAAAGAAAGAAAAAAATCAATTATTATAGAAAATAATACAAAAAAACAAAAAATATGAGTAAAAACAGCCTTTGCAAATATAAAAATGAGGTTTAAGTCACCCAATGATGGCAGAATTTATTTTTAAATTTTCATTGTTTTTAATGTGGTTTTTGGTGCAACGTAAAGTTTACTGTGTGACTCATGTGAAATACTACGAAAGGAAATAAAGGATAAAGAAAAAAAAAAAGAAACTGTAATAATAATACTAATAATAAAAAACTGTATAGTGTTAAAAACAATTAAGTCATCAAACGCACGCTGCTTAAATGTGAAAACCTTTAAAAAATCCATTAAAATACAGCAAACACAGTAAAATTTTATTACCTGCTGTGAATACTTTAAACGATTGAAATATTCATAAAGAAATGTGAAAATATAAAAAACAATGGTAATGCTAATGGTAAATGATATTTAAAAGCGGATTTTTAAAGTTCAGGTGACAAATTTCCGCAGAATTTCATTTTATCTCTTTTATGCAGCCAAAATTAAAAATCAGCTTTAAATCCATTATTATACATGAAATCGTAATTTTTTTTTTTTGATCAAGTTGGATAGAATAATTCTATTAAGCTTACATTGCATCATTTTGCTATCAAGCAGAATGAAATTTAGCAGAAAAAAAACTGTTATTTAAAATTATTACGGAGCAGATTTTTAACCAAAAATTTACAGAATTATTTGCCATATACGGAATAATTGAAGTCGCCGTGGTCTAGTAGGTAATGTGTTGGCTTATTAGACGAACGGGTCATCAAAACGAAAATATGAAAATATTTCTTCGGCGACTTCCTCTCAGCAGATTTCTGGCAAAAAACTCTGAGAGTAAAAATTGCCATGAAAAGCTTGTCAAAAATCTGTAGTTCGGAGTCGACTTTAAACTGTAGGTCCCGCCACTCATGTATAAAATTAACGCACACAACAGAAGTGGTATGAGACGCTAGGACGTTGTACAATGGGTCAATTCGACTTCTGGGTACTGTACTTGTCACAGTTGACAAGTACACGTCCTCTAACCTAACCTAACCCAACCTAAGGAATAATAAATAAGTTTAACTCGATCTTAAAATAGGTTTATAGTTTCATTAAATTCTTTGGCCAAATTCCAATTTTATGTTAACATCTTCAATTCGTTCTTCGCCTGTCTATTTCAGCCATGGTTTGCTGTCTACATGTATCAACTGGATATCTTATATTTTTTAATTCCCTCACAAATTCGAATCGATGCCAAGCTCATTCGAAAGCTTTGTAAGAGTAAGATCAATTTACAGCCATTTGCACCTTTTTATCGTAGTCGCTATCGGCGTTCCAACGAATGTATTTTACATTTTGAATATAAAATTAAAATTTTCTTATGTAAAAATAAAGTCAACTAGGAAACATTGACAGAGTTTTGTTAAGCAATAATTCGCCTGGGGATATTTGTAAGCGATGCCTCAGGAACTATATTCTGCCTTCAGCATGAATCCCTTAGAATTAATTTCAAAACTAGTGTATGAATTTATGTGTGATCCGTTACCTTATAACTATAGCTACGTTAAAATCTTGTCCAATGAAAGAAGTCTCTGTCTACAATACCTTCTTCCTTCTCAAGTGATCTTCAACCTCTACAGGAGTCTGCGTATCTAATTATTACTCTATAACATACTTAATTGATCATTACAACCCTTTAGTCAGGATTACGGCCTAGCTTCTCACACCACTTAAGTTGCGTGGGTTAATTTTATACATGAGTGGCGTGACCTACAGTTTAAAGTCGACTCCAAACGACAAATATTTGAGAAACTTTTCATGGCAATTTTAAATGCTTTCAGAATTTTTGGCAGATAGATTCACACACCCTATGTAGTGTTTTTATCTAGAAAATATTCAAAACCGCTACTCATGCTTCTGCGCCGTAAACCAACCCGGTTAGAATTAATGTCGTCTTATTAGCATATTAATTATGGTCCAAAGAAGATGACCATTAATTAAAGAACTTTAAAGTATAGTTTGACAACAACTGTGATCTGCTAGTGTTAGATTTTGAAGGAAATTATCCGTTATTATCTGCTATAATTACTGAAACGATCAATTCTGTTATCGTTTGCTGATAGTAAAAAAGTTGTATGACATGACAAAGCATTGCCAGTCACTGATATCTACATCGTATAGCTTGGATATTTCACTGTCTGATCCCCTATTTATTTTATAAAAATTTATCACTAATGAACTGCAGAATTTTCTCACGAATGTATGGTATTGGAAATCATTTTCAATAAAGAATGTTTTACTTTAGGAAATTGCGAAAACTCAATATTTTCCAATATTTTCAATATTTTCGTAATCATGGCATTATTTATTTCTATTTTCTGACACAACTTTTGTTTATTAATTGTTTTACCTGTCCATGTATTGAACTCCATTATAAATATCCCCCTGTTAAGTATTGTTTTATAAAAAAAAATTTTCATTTTCATTTTACCATTCAATCATGCTTATCTGGGAGACAATAATTTGTTTGAATAGCCGTCATCAAAATGCAATTGTGATTGATAAAATTGCAATTGAAATTCATTTATTGAGGGGGGGGGGCTAACACTTATCTGACAAACTAATTTAATAAACCTTTTGCATACACAAGCAAAAGGTTTATTAACTGGGTACGTAACCGTAAGTATGGTTTTTGTAGTAAAAAAAAACAAAAGCATTGTGCCTGCAAAATTAATATTAATTTGGAAATTTATAAACGCTTATCTTTATGACACGCGAAATATATACAAACAGTAGTTTCATTACACAAAAGCAACATTTTCAATTAGTATGAGTGTTAGTGTATGTATGCTTTGTATGGAACTGAAGAGATTTCATTCATAGCTAAAGCATGCAAACAGGCGCGAGTTCTTAGTAAAAATTAAAATTTTATTACGAATTTTTTTAATTTTTATTTTGTAGTTGTTGTTATGTTTTTCATGTACTTGCATAAGTTGTTGTTGTTTGGCAATAAGTGCCTTTGTATAATACGCATTTTACACGCATTTCAAAAAGTTGAAAAATTGAAAAAGTATTGTCTGCGGTTGTTTTTCTCTCTTCACAAGGAGAAGCTTTAACTTGTTAAAGGAAGAGAGAAAGCAAAGTCATAAAAATGTATTCGAATTCCCCTGTTAAGTGTTATAATTTTTAAGTGAATTTTGATTAAAATTCGTATTTAATTTTTGTGAATGTTTTTCTTCGGTTTCGTACTTTCTAAAGGAGCATATTTATTGCTGCCATGGGAATATCAATAATATACATACGTACATATGTTTGGGCTGTATTAAATTATTGATATTTAACATGCTTAAAACTTTTTCTTGGTGTTCTAGAAGTTGCCGTATTTTAGTAGGTAGTGTGTTAGCTTATTAGACGTGAGGTCATGTTAATCGAGTTAAGTCTCCAATTCGTTGCCATCACAGATTTTTGGTTGTCTTTCATGTTGACAATAGCATCTATTCCTACATTGTATGTATGTTTTAGCATATGTTAGTGATATTTGTTGTTCTTGTTTCGTTGATCGTACACCAAGTCCTTTTTTAGTTGGAATCGGCGACGTGAATGACATGTATGCAGTAACTATGGTCCTATATTATTTTCCCTTTTTATTAATGATGTACCATGTGTAATAAAATTCTGTAATATTTTAATGTATGCGGATGACTTGAAAATTTTCCTGAGCTATAATAGTATTCACGAGAGAAAGAAGCTACAACATGATTTGAATATGTTTTATGATTGGTGTAATATTAATCTAATGTATCTTAATTTAAAGAAATGTAAACATATGCGATTCTCGAGAAACTTGATTACAGAAGGTCATTTTTCATTAGGCGGATTTCAGCTGGAAATAGTTATTGAGTTCCTTGACTTAGGAGTTCTCCTCGATAGCAAATTAAACTTTAATAAACATATAACTATAATGATTAATAAAGCCCGTGGGGTGCTTGCTTTCATAAAACGTTGGGCTAAGGAGTTTACTGATCGTAAAATAACTACTCGATTGTATACTGCCTTGGTAAGGCCTATTTTAGAGTATGGATCGGTTATTTGGGATCCCTCTACTTCCTATCAGAAAAACAATATAGAATCTGTTCAAAAGCAGTTTCTTTTATTTTGTTTGGGAAACTCGACGTGGAATCCAAATGTGAACCTACAATCTTATTCTTCACGACTTGCTTTAATTAAACTACCTACGTTGGAAAGTAGACGCTTGGTACTGAATATAAGCTTTCTGATAAATTTATTGAATGGCTCTATTTGTTCGGAATTTCTACTGGGAAATATCTGCTTCAATGTTCCTTCTAGACCAACAAGAAATTTCGTACCCCTTCAACTTAAATATCATCAAACTAATTATGCTAACAATGATCTATTAAGGAGATTATGTAGAAACTTTAATTATTTTTACACTTATATTGATTACTCGTTGAATGTTAATATCATAAAACGTAATATTATACTTTCTTTGAACACTTGAAAATGTATATTCTAATTAATAATTTGTCTGTAAGGATTTTGATCCATAGATGTTTTTTTAAATAAATAAATAAAAAACACAGTTTATTTCTTCATAAATGCTCTCTTATACTTACATATCAAAACAATTTGTATTAAATTGTAAAAATATATTCATTAATTTTGTTTTCAAATAGTTCATATAAGAGTGTAGAATCTATTGCAAAAAACCAATTTACAATTGAAGTTATTTTTCAGAATACTTCAGACATATTCGCCTGGGTTTTATGATTACGATTACTTTATGATTTATTGATTTATTACAATCATAACATTAACGGAAATGAATATTAAAATAATATCATGAAATTAGAAATAAATTTGATTTAAGTGCTACGAATTCAATCCAATGCATTACGCTAACCAACTCAGGTACTAAAGTTGTGAATAGAGGGAAATTTTTGTCATAAATTATTGGATTGATATTAATTGCCACTCAAGCTGTAAGAGCGCTGATAATCATTGCAATTGCAATTAATAAATGTTCATTAAAATGGGTTCAATGTATGATATGAGGGGGGAAATACATATGTAATAAATTAGAAATAAATATAAATTATTTAATTTTAAAAGTTTTCAATTTCATTCACTGAACTTATTGAAATTATTGAACATTTGCAATAAATACCATGTATTAAGTATAACATATCTCAAGAGCTTACTTTTTAAAGTTTTAACTTTATTTACGCATATAAAAAATATTTTTTAACTTAATTCTAAAGATTGTTACTTTCGTACACAAATTTACACATTTATTACATAAAAATTTCTGTTCAGTGTTAATGACATAAATACGGACAATCCATATTAAAAATATAAATAATAATCCAGCTTCATTTTCAATATAGTTTTACATGTAATTAAATAATTTGTTTATAATTTAATTACAAAATGTAATATGAATTTATTTTTAAGCACCCTTAATCTTTTAAGTCTTTTTTAATATAGTTTCCGTTTTCCAAATGACAATTTAATTGATTTTAAATGATTTAATGTTTCCTTTCAATATTATCAGCAGTGGCAGCAAGTTGCAAACAAAAATTCCCAAAAACTTTTAATTCATTTGGACACAATTATGTATGTCCGTATGTCTATTTCAATTAACACAACATTTGCATGTGCGCCACACAGTTTTCCAACAAAATCTATGAAATAATGAATTCTGAGAGAAACAAGAAATGAATAAAAAAAACAAAAATTAATAAAATTGTTTATTTGTTTAAAATTCTCAAAACATTTGTTAAAATTGGCTTTTTTTTTCTTTAATAAAAATTAAAAATAATTTAATTGGCGTAGAAAAAATAAGAAAATTAAGACGAATTGTAGCATGAAAATGGTATTGAAATTAAATCTATTGATTCTAAACAAATTTTTGGGTAAAAAGCACAAAAACAACAACATTAACAAAAGCATACTATTTCATTATTTTTATTCAAAATGTTTGGTTGTGGTTTTTGTTTTATGGATTGTCAAACAGGTACAAATTATTGGAGAAAATCTTAAGGACTCATGAGATTTTGAGATAAGTGAGTCAACAATATTGAAATTTAACTATGTACTCTGATTCATTCGTATTCATTACAACGTTGATTTATAAGTACAGGTTGCAATGAGTATGTGTACAATGTTGAAATCAAACTCATACCATTCTAAATATAAATACATAAGACTATTCATTTAGATTCATAACTTTAGAAAAATTCTTATAATACTTATAAATGATTCCAGTGATTCGAATCATTCATCAAAATTTACAGTCTTATACGGTGTTTCGTAAATCGCAATAAACGCCATTATTGAGCTCAATATTTCATACATATAAAGTTTCAATTAATAATTGCGCAATAAATACTCATAATTGTTATAATATTAAGTAAAACTTAAAATGCAGCACTGTCATGAGTGTGTTTAGTGAGCATATTACAATTAACAAATTAACTTTCTGTTGATATTTGACAATTAAAATGTCAACAAGGACAAACAAACACTAATAAACTAACAAACGACACTAATTTTCGCGACCAAAATAAAAACAATGTTGTTGTTTACCAGCTGTCAAATAAATACTGTGTAACCTGAATTGTGTATATTATTATGCCTGAAATATTGTACTCATTTAACCGAATAGTGACTCAATAAAAGTGCATATCTGAACATAGTATTAGTTATTTACAAAAAAGACACATAAGCAAAAAAGACAGAGCAGTAAGCAGAGCAAACACACAACCTTGTAGTAAGTATTTTAGTATTCGTACGCGATTCATACTTATTTTGTGATTCGTGTATATGTTAAGTTATGAAGAGTCGAAATCAATAACATCATACGTGTTGTTAAGTATGAATATGATGAGTACTTCAAACTTTGAATATGAGTAGAGGTTCCATGATATTAAAATAAGTATGAATGCGTATAAGTATCAGAAATTATGAATATGATTCGATTCTACTCATCTTTTTGAATACTCATTGCTGATCTCTGCATTGCATTACAATAAACTTTTGGGATTAGTCATGTAGCTTTTTTGCAAATCGGAAATAGCAATTGATAGTACTAAAGCAGACTTTCAATCTAAAGTACTGCTATGGTGACTTTGACACAGAAATTTAAATATCATCTAGTTTCGCTTTTGTCATGTTCTTATAAAATTTTTGATGGGATTTTGATAAATTGTCAGACTTGCATACATAGATGTTATTGGCTTATATGAATCTAAATATGATTTCTGATAGATTTTACAAAGATTGTGTTCGCAAAAATTAATGTCGTAGAGTAGTTTAAATCGTTTTGTAAATGCCTGTACCCACCGACATTATTGGCCATTACAATCCTTTGGTTGGGGTTATGTTGGGATTAGGATTTTCCCAAGATGTGCGAGATAATTTTATACGTGAATGGTAACAGATACAGTTTAACATTTTGAGGTGTCACCGAATCTTCTATGTCATCCTAATTAAAGTTCATCGGATGCTTATTACAACAAAAGCCTTTTTTCTAAGCATAAATATCTTTATTTGTTATAAAACTCATGTTTCTTAAGCATTAAACTTAGCTGAAGGTGTGTTTCCGAGATATATCGCCAATTTTTCAATTCACTAAAACCCAGTTTCCTCATTTCCGATAACTCCTTGATAACTAGATACCCATATAATGTATACCGAGCCTTGGCTGGAGAAATTGTTAATCGTCGAATTGTAATTTGACCAGCATTGGTGACATTTAAATCTATTTGTATTCTGCTTGCAAAAATTTGCTCTGGCTCAGATCATACACTCTCTGAGAAATCCGTACCTCTACTGAGAAATTCGATTTATTTTCCGGTAGCCAGGTTATAATTTGCTTACCGGCTCTTTTGTAAAAAGCACCAATCCCACCCTAACTCCGTGTTGAGTGACTTTCGGATAGCATCAAGTCCCATAGGAATCAGTATCAAGGTTCCGTTCGACCAAGAAAGACGATCTGGTATCAGAGTAATGCAATTAGTAGCGATTTACATGTTAGACAACTTATCATATAATTCATATAAGCGGGTATCCATTCTTATTATATGTGCGTTTTTATCGGTGGTTAGTCCTTGGCGATAATACGCCGTGGGTTTTGTATTGAATCGCACCAGTGTCGTGTATTAATCGGTTTGTTAAAAATATTTTTTTTAACGTCCTCCTGGTTGCTGAAAAACATAAAATAACTAAAAGGGGAGGAGATTGTAATCGAATATAAAATATCACCAAGTATATATTTTAAATATTTTTCAATAATTAATCTCAACAAACATTTCAAAAAGCATTTGTCAAAGCCTTTTGGATAAACCGTTCTTTAACAATTTTTTTTCAGTGTATTCTTACATACAATTTATGTATGGATGTATTCTACTGCTGTTTGCTATTGTTTTTCGTGTAAATTTGATTGTAAAATATTAATAAATTATTAATTGAAAATAATTTATTTATGAAATAAATTTTTAAAAATCATTTACAAACAACAGCACGTTTTTATTTTTATTTTTCACACATACAATCCAAAGTGGAATGATGAATAGAAATGAGATAAATTGCTAGACAGACAAGAAGTTTCCTTTTCATACAGTATGTTGGATCGAAGAGCACGGGAAAAACACAATCTTCTTGATGTCAAAATATGGATACAAATATTTAAGATATTATCGTTGAATATACAAGATGTGAGCGTGTCTTTTTTTTTCTAATTTCTTTTGCTATTTTAAGGTTTACCTCACGTTAAATGTTGTAAACAAATAAATTTTCATGTTATAAAAAATACAATACATTCGTATATACTCGTACATTTGAATTGAATCAAATAAAAGAAAATTTAAATAAAATTGGGAAAAAAAAGAATAAAAAAATAAAAAAAAATTTGTTTTTTTTTTGAAGTGATGCACAGGCATCATCAACACAAACCTGCTCATCATTTAAACTTTTGTTATGGTTATAGAAATCGACGATTCGTTCGATAAATTTATTTTGTTGTGCATTTGATTTTTAATCGAGTTGAACACATTTGAAATTTGAAAATTAATGAAAAAGAAAACTAAAATCAGAAATTCATGAAATTAGTTCAAAGTGAAATAGAATTAAATTCTAAAGAAATAAAGTTATGGGACTTGGTTTAAGCTATCGTTTAAGCTTCGATTGATCGCTAAAAATAAAGATAGAAGTCGCCGTAGTCTAGTAGATAGTATATTGGCTTATTATTCGTAAAGTCAGACGAAGAAAAATATTTCTTCGGCGACTTTCTCTCATCAGATTTCTGGCAAAAATTCTGAGAGTAAATAAAATTGCCATGAAGAACTTCTCAAAAATTTGTCGTTCGGAGTCGACTTTAAACTGTAAGTCCCGCCACTCATGTATAAAATTAACGCACACAACATAAGTGGTGTGAGAAACTAGGCCATCATCCTAACTGAAGTGTTGTAGTGACCAATTATGTATGTATGCTTAAGATTTCTTTAAGAGGGCCTAAATAATTTACTTTTGGTAGCCTATAATTTCCCATAAAACCCAATATCGGAATTTCCTAACTTTAATAGTTAATAGCGGCCATCTTGTTGAAGTTGCATCTGTCCAATTGTAGTTGTCATATATTCAGTCTGTTTTGTCAATTCCCCATGAACGGATATAGCGTTTAACAATACGGCTTGAGTGCCTTACAGGAGTCATATAGATATCTCAAGCTAAGGGGATGTCAATGATGCCTGGATCAGATGTTCTGCTATAATTCTCAAATGATCCATGAAGTTGAAAAAGGTGCGAGTGCTACGAACTCTCAAAATGCTGGTTAGAGTATACTGTGATATTCACATATAAACCTGAAGAGTTCTGATATTAAACTTTTGTATAGCCTGTCTGCCTAATGCAGACAGCGGCGTAATGATGAGGTTTTCCCCGAAAGTCTCTTGATTTATGGGATATTCCTTACGAATCTCACCTCTTCGATTATAGATTCTATGGATTCCATGACATAGTGACGTAGTTGAATTAACCAGAGCTGATAAATTCCCCACATTATGAGATTATGGAAATCTGCCTACAACAGCTGGAGAGCTAAGTTGTCGACTGATTATACAAAATACTGCTATCTGTGCTCAAGTGCTTACTGCTGCCGCTGTTGAATAAACAGAGGAATAGGAGAAATCCATTAAAAATCTGGGAGGACTTCTGAGACACTGGACACACGGTTTGTTTGTCTACAATGTGAAATCATCAGTCGAAACTAATAGCCGAATTAACGATTCAAAAACGTTAAAGAATGCTGATTGCCTCTGGAGAACATAGCAAGATTTATAACGGGATTTTGAAGGCAGGATATACTAATGTATTGTTAACTTCTTCATACCAAAGACTGCTTGACCCCTGTAGTTTTTATCAGGCGGATGTCATGATCATTTTCAAAGCGGCGCAATATTTGTTAGGCTACCGGTATTTTCCCAAGAAAATCTCTTCATTTAGTCGGATAGCAATGCTAGAATTAAGTCCACCCAAACAACTGCCACTGTAATCGATTTTTCAATTGCCACGTAAATAGGGAAACACAATAATGTATTGTACAACTAATGGCACACCCTGTTAAAATAATTTTTTTTCTTCGATTCCATTTTATGTTGTCTTTATTAAACGAAATGTCAGATTGAAATAACTTTAGTCTTACTTAATGAAAAAACTAAAATTTAATAAAAACTGAATAAATTCCAGTCTCCTTGTGTAAAAATATTTAAATTGAAATTCAAATTCAAATTCCCTTGAATTTTAGCATTTTTCCAATCTTCCCCAACATGAAATTTCGATTTAAAATTTTTCAATAAAATCCTTTACGTTGAAATTGTAACATTTGAATTACTAGTAAAAATATTTGTAGTTGATTATGGACGACTATTTAATACCCGTACATCATTGCCTGGGAATACACGCCCAAAAGCAGCAAATACTTTGCAATGTGTCCTACAGAAGGTGGAAGATCGCGGTTGTAGAAGACATAACTGATACTCAGTAATTATTAGCAGAACTTGTCTAGGCAAAAATGGTTTTCATAAAATTGTTAAAACCCTGAAAAACGCCAGCCAATAATTGTCAGATATATGACATGATGAAATAAGTATAATATTTATTATAACGGGACTTTGTCGGATACTAGTGAGGTCTCCAGAGTATTCATACCAAAATAATACAAAACAAAAGGCCATGGAAAGGTCAAACAGCGCTACATCGTAGGGCATAACGTGATTGAAATATTTATTGTATTTGGAGCAA
The DNA here is from genome assembly GCA_927399465.1 of Sarcophaga caerulescens. NCBI lineage: Eukaryota > Metazoa > Arthropoda > Insecta > Diptera > Sarcophagidae > Sarcophaga > Sarcophaga caerulescens. The sequence goes on along the minus strand of OV656872.1, from coordinate 138,074,969 downwards.
TAAATGAATGCCTTCTTCTCTTGTTTCATGTAAATGTTGTCTGCAGCATTTCGAACGGTAGCATAGACAGTCAGGTTTCCTGAATAGCAGTGTTCTCTGTTAGAGTCCAACTAAGGCATTGTGTGCTGTACTCAATTGCCTGCCTTTCGATCTTCTAAGGAAGCAGAGAGCGGAGCTTGTGGGAGTAAAGAGTTGTGCAGGAGAATTAAGTGCACTTCCGTCACAAATCAGACTGAAATACATACATAATTGGTCATTACAAGCCTTCAGTCAGGATTTCGACACCACTTATGTTGTGTGCGATAATTTTATATATGAGTGGCGGGACCTACAGTTAAAAGTCGACTCCGAATGACAGATTTTTAAGAAGCTCCTCAAGGCAATTTTATTTACTTTCAGAGTTTTTGCCAGAAATCTGCTGAGAACAAGTCGCCGAAGAAATATTTTTTTTCATATTTGGTCTTTTTTTTTTTCAGGGGATGACCCCTACTCATGCAGTGCATTGTGCAGGTTTTTTAGGAAAGGTGGAAAGGGGGAAGATGCGAACGGCAAGAAAACGAGTTGCTGCTAGGTGACTATAAAATGCCCAGTGCTATACCTTCACCATTAGACAGTCTACAGGCAATCGTCCCCAAGAAGCCCGCAGTTTCTCACACCACTTATGTTGTGTGTGTTAATTTTATACATAATTGGCGGGACCTACAATTTAAAGTCGACTCCGAACGACAGATTTTTTGAGAAACTGAGAAGAAATCGCCGAAAAAATACTTTTTGTTTTTTTATTTTTATTTTTTTATTTTTTGATGTCTGGCCTGGGTCTCGAACCCTGGCTTTTACGTCTAATAAGCCAGCACACTACCTACTAGACCACGGCGACCCCGTGACCTGGGATACGAACCCGGGCTTTATGTCTAATAAGCCAACACAATACCAACTAGACTACGGCGACTGAAATACAGGGAAATCATAAAAACTTTCCAGTCGACTACATAGATTTTTATAATTTTCTCGATAGTAGATTCGATTTTAAGATTTAAGTTAGGGATGTCCGCCCAAAGATTTCCGGGTGGGCTAATAGTTTCAAAATTCTGGTCAGAGTATACTGTGATATACACATATGAACCAGAAGAGTTCTGATATTAAACTTTCGTATAGCTTGTCTGCTTAATGTAGTGTTTTCCGATTGAAAGCGGTGCAATGATTAAGTTTTCCCTGAAAGTCGCTTGATTTATGGGATATTCCTTAAGAATCTCACCTCGTCAGTGAATGCAAAGTATTTTTAAGGGAAATTTCGAATCAGTATTAGGTAGATTCTATGAATTCCATGACATAGTGATGTAGTTGAATTGACCAGAGCAGATAAATTCCCCACAAGTTGCGGCATTCTATAGGGCATATATGGTCTGATTGCCCTAAATAAACTATCTAACGTAGTATTATGGATGTCACAGGCTTAGACTTGGCAATAAACTTTAAATTCCTTTAAATGATTTCTGCCGGATTTATGGATATGAGGAGGATGTCTTTTGCCGAGTTTTATTTTGGAGTAACACACAGTGGCTATGTGATCTCTGGTTTGGATATTGATTTTGGGGTATCACAACTAACCTCCTGGATTTAGCCTTCAAGGCGAATTAATCACCTAACCTAACCAAACTTTAAATGACCTATAAATGGCTATCATTCGACATCCAAAGTGGTACTCAACCAATCACTTAGATTAAAGATGTTACAAATAAAAGCACAATCCACTTACACTATCAAATCGGTATGCCATGAGGGCAGAAAAAGGAAGAAGAAATGAATCAATAGACTTTTCTATGTCGTGCCGTTACATTTTTTCTTTTTATTTATTCAAATAATATTGACAGAACTTTCAATTGATACAACGAAAAAATGCCTAAAAAGACATTCAACTTTTGGGAATGTTTTCATGAAATCATTGGCTGTTATGTTTACTTTTCTAAAGTTTAACAGTGGGCTTATTTTTGTTTGTGTTACGTTGTTGGTGGTGTTGTTGTTGTTGTTGTTATTGTAAAGAGCTCAAATAAACACAGCTTGTTGAACATTTTTGCAACTTCGGTTTTGTTTACATACTCTTTATGAATGAAACAGTAATGACAACAGAAAATCCATATAATTTATTGTTGTTGTTGTTGATGTTCATGTGATGTTGCTGCTTCTTTTATCTATTATGGCGTAATAAAAAGAAAAGAAAAAAATAAATAATTACAACAACAACAATTTATTTATTATATTCGCTTTAAAGGCAGGCGCGTGCTCATATTACATTTCCGTTTTGACGAACAACTCAAAGAGGACGCAGAGAGATGATTTTATTAACTGTTGCTGTTGTAATCAAGATGATGAACACACTTTCCCGTGAAGAATTATGGCGATGGTTGATTTAAAAGCAGCGCTGCTGTTGCTACTGCTGCTGCTGATGATGATGATGAATTTGAAGAGAGTTTTTTTTTTGCTTTTGTTTTTGTGTTGTTTTTATTTTATTTTCTTGTTGATTTATTTGCTCTTGTTCACAATTAGAATAATAATAATGAACTCAGCTCATTATTGATAATAATGTTAAATAATGATGATGGTGATGATGATGATAATGTTTGCTTTTGCAATTTTTATTTATTTACAATATTTTTGTTAAACAAGTACTTGTGTGGGTGCGTTTGCTTGTATGAGTGTAAATGTTAATTTATTCTTTAGCATTTTCCTTAGGCAAGTGGGAGAGCGTTAGCACGAGAGTCAGTTTTCTTCACTGTTAGAAAAGCGGTTTTTTATGATGAGTTTTTTTTTCAATGTCTTCAGTCGAACATGAACTTGCAAACTGTGCGTTACAATATTCTTTAGCATGTTATAAGCAAAAATATAGAGCGCGCGAAATTTCAAATGAAAACGTTAAAATTAAAAAAAAAAATTCTTCATAACTCGGACAATCAACTATTGATACAAGCAACATTTGTTGGTTTTGTTTTTAGAAAGTGTGAATAATTTTTCATTAAAAAAATCACAAAATAAGGTGAAAAACGTGCAAAAGTAAATAAACAATTAAAATGATATGAAAAAAGAAAGAAAAAGAAATAAAATATTGTGAAAAAAAATACAATATGAATTATTTTATTTGAAAATAAAAAAAAAGAAATAAAATTGTTTTGTGTAAACAAATAAAAGTGTATAAATAAAAGAAAAAAAAAAAAAAAAAAAAAATAAAAAAAAAATAGAAATAGAAATAAAAATTTTCAATTCTAAAAAGGTGAAGGAAATATTTATTGTTAAGAAAAGAAAAAAATAAAAAAGAAAATTATTTAAAGGAGTTGCAAATTTAAGAAATAAAAATAAAAATCCTTTTTCTTGCTATAAACTAACTATTCTCCGGTGTGCTTCAGTGTGACACACCATACGTAAATCTTGTGCAATTTATGAAATAAAATAGTCTTTAAGAAAAAAAGGTTTTACTACAATATGTTCAAGTTCTAACGGCTCAGAGAATATAAAACTTAATTATCACTGAATGAAACCAACGAAATGTCATTTATAAAATATTTAGTTGCATATCGATTTGTATACGATCTATAGCTCAATTTAATTTTCGGAAAAGTTCATCATCGAACGTTTCTGTTCACAATATTGAGTTTGCAATTATCCATACGCTCTCAATCGAGTTTACATCGGAAGATTCAGGACGCCACGATATAACATTGATTTGAAAACTTAACATTGAAAAATTAACATTCTGGACCTGTAGGTCTAATAGATTGTCGTTCACCTCTACTGTAAGTGCACTGTTTTTGCCATAAAATGACGGAAGATTTTTGTGTCTCACTTTTTGCCATTCTTAACTGAGCTGTCTAATATAAAGAGTGCTGCAATAGTAAGGTTTACTTTGAACTTATGTTGGTCTCTTCTAAGGAGTTTGACTGATGACTGGTTTGTATATAAATTGTGGTGTCACAATGGGCCTAATGCTGACCTAAGTGGAACATCTCTCTCCCCAACCCTCAATATAGCCTTTGATCATTTATTAGCAGTGGTGAACTGGTTTGCTATAGAGGCTCAATAAGTAAGTAATGCCTGGTAAATCTCAGCAGGACTTGTGCAAGATATTGCAGATGAGAGGGTAGGGTCTGATGTAATATCAAACCCAAAACTCCGGTGGCAGGTCACACAGTAGACTATGGCGTTATATAGCGATAAATGGCGTTGTTGCAATAAATAATAATAAATAATAAATAATAATTTGTCGTTCGGAGTCGACTTTAAACTGTAGGTCCCGCCACTCATGTATAAAATTAACACACACAACATGAGTAGTGTGAGAAGCTAGGACTGAGGGGTGCGGGCTTCTTGGGGACGATTGCTGTAGACTGTCTAAAGGTGAAGGTATAGCACTGGCCTTTTTATAGTCACCTAGCAGCAACTCGTTTCCTTGCCGTTCGCATCTTGAGATGTCCACAAACACTACTCCCTCTTTTCCATCTTCCTATAACCCATTTTCCTAAAAACTGCACAATGCACTGCATGAGTAGGGGCCATCCCCTGAGTGCTGGTTTCACCAAAAAAAAAAAAAAAAAAAATAATGTAACATAATGCGGGCTAATGAAGGCATTCTGTGTTTGGGAGGAAATCAAACACAAAGTTTTCATTACCATTTCAATAACATTTTGATTTTTTGTTAGCTTTTAAAAAATTATATTTTTTATATGAACGACATGTTCAAAGAATTGTAAAACAAAGAAATACTTTTACAAGTTTTTGTCAGACAAATTTTATAAAAACTTTTTTTTTTGTAAACTTTTTTGTTACGTTTCATATTTCATACTTTTGCGGCTAGTAGCATATAATTTTTATAAAATTCCTGCCATTCAATAGGACCACTTGAAAGAATTTTATATGCTTAATAGAATATATACGAAAAAAAAAATGTTGTATTCCTAGGAAAATGTTTTCCCTTTCGAAATAAAAAATACTTTTTGAACTAAAATGCTTTAAAAGACATTTTTTGTTGAATTTATAAAAAATTTAAGCCTTATTGCCTTAACTCTGGTATGCCACTTAAGAGCTATTGAAAATGCCTGTTATACGGTATTCAGCTTGTGTGTGTTTACCAAAAGAAAATATGATCTTCAGTATAAAATTTAATCCAATAACCAGCTAGCAGTAGTCAGCAACAAGTGTTTCTATTTGTTTATAAACATTGTATCATCTATTATACTCTGCTTTTGCATACATGGCCAAAGAGCACACATTGCTGTCGCTGATGCAATTATTGTAACAGTAAAATTTTACATTACATTTTACATTATGATTCTCTAATTTTGTCTGTAAAGATGAACAACATGCATCATTTTCGTGTTGTTATAACACTCTGAGAACTGTTTGTCTTTGGCATATAGTGCAAGAGAGAGAAATTGTTTGTTTTTGCTTATTATTATTACTATTCTTGTTGATGTTGCTGTTTGTTGTTACTGTGTATTATTGTTTACTTTGTATGTTGTTTTTGTAAAAGTATTTATTTGTTTGTTTGGTGTTACAAAAAAAAAAAAATATTGTGAACAAATAAACAAACAATAGAAAAACAACATTAACATGAAACTGTAAGTGTATGTGTTGGTAGCTGCATTGATTTATTTTGATGCCTATACTACACAGAAAAAGAATAGTTTTATTTTTCAAAGACCCTGTAGGAATGTTAAAAAATTAAAATCAAATCTCAAAAGTCTTGCTATTAAAAAAAAATTATGAAAAGTAAACAATTTAAAAACACATAAAATGTATTTATATTTCAAATATTCCTACATATAAGGTAATTAAGCAATTGTATTTATTAATAATGAAAATGAAAATAAAAACATTAATTTAAAATCATAAATCAAACCCTTTAATTTTGTACAATACAAAAATATATTTCTTTTTATTTTCCATGTTATAGGATTTCCTTAATAATTCATTATTTTCCTTTTGTTTCCTAAATTACGAAAACCATAAATTTTGTTTAAAATTTCCATTAACATGCCCTACCAGCCCTTACAAAAATGTTCTTCAATTAATTTCTACAATTCTCTATAGAATTTAGTAGCAGTGTGTTGATTGTATGTCAACAAAACATCACCACTTACATATAATTAAACAATAATAAAGCAATAAATAAAAAAAACAATAAATTATTTTATTTCCAATGAATTTTGTGTAAAAATAAAATGATTTTTTTTCAGCTTTTCTGCTGAAAGTGCTAACAAGCCCATTTTAATAATTTAATGTATGACACTAACACCAAACACCAAACGCTAGTACTACAAACTTTTTCTAGTTCCAACTGGCAATTCTCTTTACATTTTTAGAAAGCTTTATCAATTACGATTTAATTAAAAACTAAACATTTATAAATTGAAAAAAAAAAAAAAAAAACAACAAAATTAGAAGACAAACGTACAAACAGTATCATTACGGTGACCAACCGTCCACTATTGTAGTGGACAGTCCGCTATTTTAACGTCCTGTCCACTATTTTTTTTGCGTCCACTATTTGTCCACTATTTTACCATACGTAACTTATAAAAAGTATTTATTTTCAAAATGTCCGCTTTTGTCCACTTTTTTCACTAATTCGGTAAAAACGATAGAGTACTTTCTTAAACAAGCAAAATGCCCAACAATATTGTTTAATTCTTTTAATGATCCTTTTGCTATGTCTTGGTTATTACTTATACACAGTCAAGCTAGTGTCTCCCATAGATTTATACTGCGTTTAGAAAGTCTACGTATTTATTAACGAAATTTGTAAAAAATTATACAAATGCTGAACAAATAGAAATATGGAAACAATCAGCATTAAATCCTGATAAAAGTGGGTTGAAATAATAAAATTTTTTGAAACGAAAAATATTCTTTACAAAATCATCCTGAAAGTAGTAGATTTTTCATTTGCTTTGCCAGCGTCTAACGCAACAGAAAGAGTTTTTTCTATATCTAACAATATTTGGTCTTCCGAAAAATCCCAATTGGGACTACAAACTTTAGAATCTCTCATCCATAAACTGCAATTTTGAAATGGACTGTTCGGAATTTGAAACATTTTTATCTAACAGGCTTAATACTTTAAAAAAAAAATACATTCTGTAGAGAAATACCAGAATTAAATTTATACACGTAAGTATATCCAAATGTATGTATATGTATAAATTTAAGTTTGTGTATATTATTTGTACCTATTTATGTCTGTATTTTAAGTCTTTATATAAAATATTAATTGTAATAAATTAATTTGTTGGTTTTTCAATTTTATATATTTGTCCGCTTTTTTCTCTTGGAAATAATGGTCACCCTAAGTATCATACTCTAGAAAGAGTTGTCAAAAGCATAAACAGTGCGCACAAAAAAATTTTGTCTTACACTTTTCCTTATTAAACCTAAACTTGTTCGTAAAATTATTTTAATATTTATTTTAATTAAAAATAATATATTAAAAATATTAAATCTTTAATAGATTTTGCATTTCATTTTCAATTCAGTTTTTATATTCGAACTTTAATTGCGTTACCTGTTAAAATTTTGCTGTCATTTCTCCACTCCCTATTAAATTCTTTCTCGTTTATGACTAATTCCTTTGGAATATGTGTTTACTAATGCCTATTATAGGGTCTTCCTTAAAGCGTATCTTATCTTTATTGTTATTTTTTTAAGTCAGCTTATGACCAACGTTTACTATTCCTTTGAAAGACCTATTAGTGAACATGACAGTTCAAATGTCAATCACGTGTTCACCATACTCATTCTCCACGAAACTGTTTAAATTTGTCTTTGAGGATCGTTGTGGTTTGAGGCTTATTCGCATAAACCCCACAAGAAAAATTCAAACGGGATCAAATCACACGATCTTGATGACCAGTTCATATAACCGTGACCTGAGATGACTCGCTCGTGCAGCACATCCAATGTGGCATGAGCTGTGCGATACGTAAAGCCAATAGAAGTTACTCTTGGATCTTATGTAGCAGGCATTTTCACAAAGGTCTCATCGCAGAAGGCTCACGAACTGCGGCAATATTTTCGGCAGATCTTGGGTCTCGTCGTCGATGCACTGGTGCTGGCTGATCGTTCACTGAATCGGTGGACAAGAATTTATCACTACATTGCGATTATGGCGTTTGAAAAATGGATGAAGCGCAGATTGGATTACTTGCGCATGCTGTTGAATGCTATACCCGTCCATGGTGGTTTGACAAAACAGACTGAATAAATGATAACTAATTTGACAGATACAGTTTCAACAAAATGAAAGTCGTCAACTGTAAAAGTTCGGGATCGTCGGTATTATGAAGTTATGAAACGCGTTTGATCAATCTCTTCATCATTTGGGTATAGCTGCCTGCTTTGCGAGATTTTTTTCACTATTTATTATGTGATAGATCCATAGTCGTTTACTGTTGTTTCCTTCAATGTTGCTTTGCCCAGGAACACATACATATGAGGATAGACGTCTAATGTCTCTATATTTCCTCCATGTACATCTGGTATTCGGGGATAATTTTAGATGTGGTTCACACACTCTCCTTCGATCTAATGGCAGCTTTACTGACATAACCAAACGATATATTCTGACCAAACGATATATTGTAATGCAGGGTACAATTTATGATTCAAATGTTCTGGAAATATTCCAGTTTCGATTTACGTCATGAAATTCGCTGTGATAAAATGATTTATTCGGTATCTTTGCTGTAAAATCATATTGAAAGCAAGTTTAGGTATCGTGTTGTTAATAGTTATATTCAGATCAAACATGTCAAAGAGTTTGGCATGATCCCAGCTTCCATACTTTAATGCTCTTGATGCACTGAGCCCCATTACATTTTGTCGGTAGACAATTAAGGTTGAGAGACAATGATACCTTTGATGATGTAATTCTGAGAGTGGCTGATATTATGATCGACACCACCCCAAATAGCAGTCACATCGAACAGAGTTGGTTTGATTACATAGACGTAAACCCATTATACATTGCCAGGTTTATATGCCAGTTCAGACCTATTACAGCATTAAAAACCACTTGTTGTCTTAGTAACTATGTATGGTTAATTCATGTTTCAGATCAGTTGATAGGGATACAACACTTTCTTTGTTACCATTACTTAAATGCTGCAATAAGTTTGAATAGCAATCACCAGTCATTGTTTTTTCTACCTAAAAGTAATGAATAAAAATTATCCCACGCTTATAAAAACAGAAAACACCATGACCTTGCAGGCGAATTCAATCCAGTGCTATCAACGTCGTATTTATTTTTTTTTTTAATCGTCTTGTATGCCATTTTTGGCAATCGTTGGACACTGCATTCTAAATGGGCCATGTATTATAAAAAATCTCCATAAACACTATATTGAAACAAAATTTAATGAATGCAGTTTAATAATCCATAAAATTTATTTTCTGTTTCTTTGCCAAAAGAATTTCAACCGTAGCCTATTAGTTACTGAAAACATATCAAAACAATTTTAATGGGCATTTGGAATAAGCAAAACTGACCCTACTTAAGCAAACAGAATGTTTTAAGTAAATCGAATGATTTGTTGAAGACAAGGAAAATATAAAAAGGAAAAAAAATAAGTTTAAAAGTGCGTTAAAATATATGAGAAGTCAACACATTGCGATGACAAGGTAGCTTAGTGAGGAGCACTAATCTGTGATTATACGGGTTGTGGGCTCTTGTTTCTAGGCTCATGTTAAAAATAAAGCAGTTGCAAGGGGCTATTGTATTGTAAAGGTACTGCGACCAGATGATCTAGCTTTCATTCTGTATATAGTTTCCCTCATAATATTGTTCGGTGGCAGTAGGGACAATCACCTGATGCATCTAAGTGTTACTTTCTCAAATATTGTAACGTCGTATAGGGTTAAAGAATGTATTCAGGCTATACATATTACACTTCAGACGATTCATGTTCTGAATAAATGTTCTTTTCGTCTACAGTGCCTTTTCACAAAGTCAGTCACCATCGTCAGGCAACTTCTTATATTCTCTTGTATAACTTAAATATCCAAAGTTCTCGATACATTCCAAAAGTGTTTAATTTTGAGGTGAATTCACCATGTCCAGTTCCAGATACATTCTGATGATACATTCCCCTTATCACAAACTCTACATGTTAGGCTTAAAGCGATTCTTATTCTGAATAAATGTTCCTTTAGTCTACAGTGTCTTTTTAGAATTTCGGTTGCTGTACTCAGGCTCTTTCTGTGTAGTCTGATGCTTAACTTAAACCTCTTGTTACTGTATTTACCTAACAAAAGTTTTGGATTCATTTAAACCCTTAAAACTTATTTTCGCAATCCACAGAAAGTTTTAGCTCACTCCTTTACAAGCTCATCTGCCAGTTCACTGTTGTGAATTCCTTCATTACCTGGGAGCTAGTGGGCCTATTTTCTCTGTTTGTCTGATTCAGCTTCCCCATGCAGTCACATATGAGCTGAGAAGTGTTGGTAAAAGAAAAGACAAATTTTGATTCACGATTACAATCTGTTGTCTAGTAGGTAGTATCAAAGAAAATAAAGTATAAAGAATGTGCATTTCAACATATTTTGGAATATTTTTCAAAAATACTTCATGACGCGGGGGGAAAGATAGAAGGGAAGGAAAGAGAAACGAAGGGCGTAACAATGCGTTGCTCTCATCGTGCGTTTTTGTTGTTTGACCACTTTTTTTATTAAATTTTCAGAAATCACTTATTCTGGTCAGTGTTGCCACGAAAAAAAATATTGTAACCAACATTTGTGAAAAAAATTACCAAATAAGAAAAAATATAACCAAAATTAAATTCACAGTTTTTTTTATTTTATTTTTTCAAGTATAAATTATAATTAATACAACATAGTAAGAAACGAAACGAAAAATAACAAAACTAAAATTTTAGTCTTACAAATTAATTGATTTCTACAAACAAAAGCTCTTTTTATAAGAAAAATAAATAATCAAATCCGGAAATTTTGGTTAAAAATAGCTAAACGGCAACACTGGTTGTGATTAGTAAGCAAGAGAGAGAAAATAAGTTGAGAGAATTTATTTATTTACAGCCATAGAAAACTGTCAATAATATACGATACTTTGATTTTCATTTCATCAACATACATATGTAAAGCTATCTATCTTAATAATTTTAGATAAATAAAGATAAAATAAAAAATCCATTTTTTTTATTAAAAGAACATAAAGCTATCCACCTTTGGCTTAAAAATTATACCTAGTTTTTTTTAGATAAACAAAAATAAAAAAACCCATTTTTTAATAGAAGAAAAAATAAAAAAATTAAATACGGCCAGCTAATGACATAGAACATTTTTAACATAAAATATTTTTTGAGTGTTATTCTAAAATAAAATGATAACGCATCCACTACACACGTGTTCTTGTCGCAGTCTGATCGACAACTAAATCAAATAACACAAGAATGCGTGTGAGTTCTTTCTGCACAATTGTGCGGGTCGTAATGTTAAACATATTTTGGTGAGAGCGGGTCGTAATGTTACAACTCGCCATAAGAAATTTTACTTCTACATGATGCGCATTCTTTATATCCATATTCTTTGGTAGTATGTTGTCTTATTAGATGAGAATCCGAGAAGCCGCTGAGGCATTTCGATCAAAACGAAATAAGAAAAAATTTTGTCTTTTGGCGACTTCCTCTCAGCAAACGTTTTGCAAAAACTGTAAAAGTAAAATAAAATAGTCAAGAAAAGTTTCTCAAATCAATTGTTCGGAATCAAGGCTAAACTGTAAATCACGCCACTTAAGGTTAATATTATTACACACAGCATTGGTGGTGTGAGAAACTAGGTTGCTATCCTAACTAAAGTGTGCTACCCTTTACAGGCCTTATTAATTAAGTAAGTATAGGGATTCCCTAAATATTATACACCATTTTGAATATACATAAGATTAACTGATTGTAGGGTGCTCTTTTTTTTTATCGAAATTTTATTGCAATGAGAAGCACATGTTATTTCCAAAATTAAATGTTTTTTTTCGGAAAAATATTTCAAAGCTTTTTTGTTAAATTAATTATTTCTGTGTGTTTGAAAAAAATGTTTCTCTATTCACAGCATTTGTAATATTTAAAGAATTTTTATGGTTTAGAAAATACAAATAATTGGCAACGAAAAAAAAATTAATTTTTTACAAACGGAAAACAAATAATAAAAAATAAGAGAAGAAAAATATTCAAAATTATTTATAAGACATTAAATAATTTATTTGTAATTTAATTACGATAAATATGTATATCATCATAAATGTTTCATTTAATTAATTAAAATTATTGTTGAAAAGAAAATTAATTTAAAATTTAAAAAAAAATATTATTTTGGAAAATATTTTAATTTTTTTTTTGTCATAATTTTTTCAATAGCACCACTTGAGTCTACTGAGACTGGGTCAAGGTCGCTTTTAATGATCTTTTTGCAGAAACTTGAATACTTGAAAACAAAACTGACCATCAGCAGTACATGTGCAACAATAAAGGTCAGTCTTGTTTTCCAGTTTGCTAGAATTGTATGAATACTTAGAATAGAATTTCAAAGATTTGATTTGTCTCTCCCCTTTTGATACGATTAAATTCCAAACAGAAAAATAAAACGCTTTTTCATTGAGATTCGAAATGCTTTTTAATAAAAAAAAAATTGTTTTCAATAAAAACAAACAAAAGAATTAAAAAAAATAGCATTTGTTGCTATAACTATGCGGACTTTGTATATTTAAATGAATTTTTTTTCTTTTTTTTTTAATTGGCGAAAATATTGATTTCAATTAGTAATGCGCAAACTATACAAACTATAGAGTAGAATTGAAAAAAAAAAAACAAACAAATCTGCTGTAGCTGTAATGGATTCAAGTCAAAACAACAAACTCGTTGTTATATGATACTTAAAAATCAGGTCATCAATTTGCTTTCATTTCTCTTTCGATCCTTTAAGGAAGATGAAGCAATCACAAACCATACACATTTTTATTGTCATATGTTTGAAGCGTAATTTGTCTTTTAAGAATTTTACGTGAAATCAAATCAGACTCCAATTGATTCTGTTTTCCAAAAAAATTTTTATCCAAAGAATCTCTTGTTCCATACAGTCTCATTGCCGTGTTCGCATCAACTTTTTTCACCAACATGTCTGTTTAGTTCTAAGTGCAACTGTTACCTTGATGATCACCTCCCCGTGTTTGATAGCCTCTGCTTATAGTAAGACATTTCTACATCTTTCACCACCAAAACTTTTTTGAATATTGAAAATAAAAAAGAATCTGAGAGAAATAAACCTACTTACCTTAGCCTTTAGTCAAAATTACAACCTAGCTTCTCTAACTATCCAAGCGAGGCCTACAGTTTAAAATCGATTCCGAATGACAGACTATTGAGAACCTTTTCATGTGCAATTTTAATTTACTCTCAGAGTTTTTGCCAGAAAACTGCTGAGAGGAAGTCGCCGAAGAAATATTTTTTAATATGTCGACGTTTAATGTGTCTTCAAAAATCTTCTACTGAAATAGGTGTTTGGTAAAGCAGGTGAAACTTTATGTCATTAATTTTGACCATCACAGTAGCGGTTGTGTCAACGGGCATATTGTACTTTTGGCTGAAAGTTTAATTTTTCCTTAATTACATCACTTAAATTTAATGCGAGTTTTGATTTTGTTTTTCTTTACGAAGACAAAATCAAAGATCAAATTCAAAAGAAAACTCATTGGATGCGGCATTTAGATGAGCGTATAAGAAAGAAAGGTAAAGATTTTTATTCCTGTAAATCTATGTTCATTCAAAAATAAAAACTGAAACCAGAAATTGTGCTGTAGATGAATATCCTGGTTGTTTCATAATTTCTTAATTTCAAATGGCATTCCCTCAGGAATTGTAGCAATAAGTCTTATAGCGCCTTTGAGGCAATCTGAATTTTTCTATGTACATTAAAACACTATTTCAATAAGGAATGAAAGAAGAGAAAGAGGTATGATTTCTTTAAGTTCTAGTACGGCACGATCTTTACAGACTGATGTGAGATGGTATCCAATGTGAGGGCTAATGTCTTCTCTAAATCTGCCAACTTTGCAGTATCGTTAGAATTATCGTAGACCTCTAGGAAGGATTTTTGGGTTTGAAGACATTATGCTAAGGAATCGGAGGTTTCGCTGATTGAATTACCTTCCTTAACGTCCATCCGAAGACACAGGAACATCATTGAAAATGAAAGAACTGATAAATTTGGTTGGAGATAGACTATGTCACTCCTTACTAGGACATTTGCTATCTTATATCAGGGGGAAATTTGTATATTTTCACTTGAAACGACTTACATTTCCTTCTGTATTATTTTATAGGCCTTTTTGATTGCTTACGACACAGATTGGACACGGAAATGTCTGAATATTTCTAGCCACTTTGTTTTTGAACTTCTAGGCTGGCCATTAGACAATCGATACGTTTACGAAAAATACAGATTCACACTTTAACCAGCCAACGCCAAACTATTAAGGTTGTTTGGAATGCCTCTCTTAAAAGCCTTCGTTGTTCAAGCCCTCATGCCATTTAATTTGTAAGCAACTCAGTGTGAGTGTAATAACTTTGCTGACTGCTCTTTTTTTTCAGGAGTGTAGTGGTATACTCATGACACATTCATTTTCTAATGCATAAATTCAATAAAATATGCCAAACGCTTAGTTGAAACAAATTCAGTAGCCTATATCCAAGACAGTATTCATCTCAACTTTTAAAGTTATTATAGACCTCCTTTGAAATGTCTATCATATCTACTAGGAAATGTAAAACACAAAACAAAGTAATTATTTTGAAATTACTTGCACTATCTATATATCAGTTCGTCTAATTTGGGCACCCCTCTCATAATTTTCATTTCGTTCATATTGTCTGTTGCCATATTTTCATTATCATCATAACTGGTAAAATATAATCCTGCGACAACAGGAGCGTCATGAAACGAAAGTAATTAATTTTACATTTTATTGTCTGTCATTTTTCTAAAGCTGCTGTTTTTTTTCTTTTTGACGTTCATTGCAATAAAAAAAAAGATATTGTGATGACCATTAAATTCATAGCAGGTGCCAGTATTGTTCTTCTTCTTAAGCAATAAAAACTTTAATTTTATTAACAACATCAACTTATAAAATATATTAAAAGGAGAGACTTTAGATATATTTTACAAGAAATTACATAAAGTATGTAAGTATGTAGTAAATACAATGAAGTTAAAGAATTTGATGAAATTAAAGTGTTGATTGCTACACATTTTGATACTAGAAAACGTCTCTCATCAGAAGCCTGCTTTTGTCAGTTTATTTGTTGTGTTCTCTATATATCGGGTCCGCCTTCTAACGTTTTTTTTTTTTCAACTAGTGCTTATTTCGTGAATGTCTGATTTGACAGATAATTAGTTTTATCCTTCCGCTGAACGAATATTGACCATCCAATGCGTTTTCGCTTCGCTAAGTGGGCCTGCGATCGACTTACAGAAGATGCCGATTTTGGCAAAAAAAATCATCTTTTCAGATGAAGCTCATTTTGATCTTGGCGGGTATGTAAACAAGCAAAATTGTCGCATTTGGGGCACAGAAAACCCGCATGCATACATTGAAAAGCCGACGCACCCAAAACGAGTCACTGTTTGGTGCGGATTTTGGTCCAGAGGCATAATTGGGCCATTTTTCTTCGAAAATGAGCAAGGAGTGGCCGTTACAGTCAATGGCGATCGTTATCGGGTCATGTTGAATGAATTTTTGTTCACAAAAATTGAAGAGGAGGATATTGGCAACATTTGGTTTCAACAGGACGGCGCTACGTGCCACACAGCCGAAGCTACACTCGACGTTTTGCGCCCTGTTTTTGAAGATCGCATTATCAGCCGCAGAGCTGATGTCGTTTGGCCACCTCGGAGCTGGGATTTGACACCGTTGGACTATTATTTGTGGGGTGCCGTCAAAGATAAGTGTTACGCCGACAAGCCAGAGACAATTGACACTTTAAAGGACAATATTCGTGAAGCCCTTGGTGAAATACAGCTGCACACAATCGATAATGTGCTTAAAAATTGGACCGATCGTGTAGGCTACTGCAAGGCCAGCCGAGGCAGCCATTTGCATGAAATTATTTTCCATTATTAACCGGAAGGTTTGTACTTTCAAATAAAAAAAGAAATTTGAGAAAATATTCAGTAGTTTTTTTTTAAAGCGTTTTTAAAAAAAAAGCTATTTGGCGGACCCTTTATTGTTTTTCCTTTTTGGCGCCTTCCTTATAATTGCTATTTATGTACATGATGACGACATCTGTAAATAAGGGGGAAAAATTCTTATCAAAAAAAAAAAAAAAAAATACAAAAATAAGTTTCTTTTATTGTTTAGTAATGGCTTCCAACTAATTAAGTAAGGGGGACTTAACAATTTTTCTATTTTCTCCAAAAATTCTCGGAAGTAACGCATGTATTAAAACCAAATAAAAACATTATTAATGGTCAAATCGTATTATAAGATAACCTATAACACGATATAAACCTTTAAGTAGAATTAGTTTGAAACTGAGGAAAATACTCTCAGAATTGCCAATACTTAAGAGGGTATGAAAATATCATGTTTTTATCTATTTATGTAGACTGGCTTTAAACAGATGGCATTAGTTAACTATGATGTTACATATTTGTTCCAAAAGCTACCTGTTTAGAGCTGAATGTGAGAATTTTTAATTTTAAAACGCCAGTTGGGCAACTTCGGATACGGGTAAAAGAGGGCGCAGAAAAATCTAGCCAAATCCGGATAAAGGGCGCACGGAAAGTTTACTTAAGCTCCAAAGTTGTTATTGAAATCATTACTCATCAATGCATTATGCTGAGCATATGCCCAGCGCTATGTCAGAGAAGAGAAGGACACCTTGGTATCAAAAAATAATGCCAATCCATCAGAAGTTCCAAGGGTTCCAGAGAGGGAAATGTTAAGCTATAAGAGTACATTTGGCCTTATGTGGTCTGAGTGAATCTATTTGGGTAGACAACCTTCTCTACATACCTACTTAACTAAGTTATTTTTTTAAGATCATTTTAATAGTCAGTTTAAGCTAAAAATTCTAAGGTGTCTACACAACACTCAAAACTTTCTTAGAATGCTTGAAGTAACTGGAGGCCCTAATGGGAATACTAATGTTAAAAACATAGTTGCCACCTTTACGAAAGCTGGTAAAGCAATTAATTCCAACGAATTGAAATCAAAAGGGAATAAATCGTATCACAAGGTATTTGACGAAGGGCAGGTGGAAAAATACAGCCCAAACAGGAATTGATTTGATCAAAATTTATCAAGATTCCATCTGGGGAACATTATTACAAGCATAACGAGAAAATGGAATCTGCGCATAAAGCCCAAAAGGGCTTTGAACGTCACAAAGCACAGATACTACAAAGCATCCTCTGTATTATTGCCTCTGTTATCAAGATTTATGGACACTCAGAATTTTTGGACTGAACTTGTTTTGATAGTGATAATTTGAATAAAATCCAACAAGCCGAGAACTCCAGACATTGGCATAATAAGTATAAGATACTATGACTGCGCTTAATATAGAAACTTCTGAGAAAGACTTCAAAACTTTGTAAGCTGGTAACGGGCATTTTGTTGAAGCTACATCTTTTAAATTAGTTACCATATATTCAAAGTATATTGTATAATCACCATGGACGACCCCAGATAAACGCTAGATGTTTGCTAAATGGGTTCTGACAACTCAATCTAATTTTCATTGAAAAATCAACCTCAGCGCTATGTTCCGTTTAAGGATGAATAGGTACGCGAACAATAAGAATTGTCTGATGCATCCCGAAAAAGTCAGTGCTTAGTATGGATTTTGGGCTGGCATCTTTGAAGATGACGTTGACCAGGCTATCACTGTCAACGGCGAGCACTATTTGTTTGAGAAAGACGTTGGCCAGACCATCACTGCCAATAACGATCACTATAGGCCGCCGTAGTCTAGTAGGAAGTGTATTGGCTTATTAGACTGAAGGCCCGAGTTCAAACCCCAGGTCAGACATCAAAAACGAAAATATGAAATCATTTCTTCGGCGACTTCCTCTCAGAAGATTTCTGGCAAAAACTCTGAGAGTAAATAAAATTGCCATGAAAAGCTTCTCAAAAATCACATGTGAGAAGCTAGGTCGTAATCCTGACTGAAGGGTTGTAATGATCAATTATGTATGAATAGGTCGATGATTACCAACTTCTTTTGGCCTAAATTGGATGGTATAGAGACCAATAATGTACGGCTTCAGCAAGCTCATGCCGACGGTTAAATTTAGCCTGGTTTGTGGGCCAAAGTCATGAAAAATTGTACATTTCAGATACCCAGAGAGGTAATATCATATGTATGGCATCAATGGGTCTTTCAAGCGTATAAAAAATTTCGTATAAAAAATTCTTTACCTTGCACTCTAATATACTGCTCTGTCCTATACTCCTCCCACACAATTTTTATTCTACATCTGAGTGACAACTGAACGGAATTAAAACATCTTAAGCTACTTGTGTTATTTTATAAATCTCTGTTTGACAGATTTTGAAAATCTTTGCCAAAATTAATGACATTCGGCTTTGAGTTTCCAATGAAAAACATATCAACTGTCGATATACTTTAAAACTTAAAGTCTTAGGATGTCAAAAAGTTTAAATTTTATGCGTATTTTGCCATGTTGTCAGTATTTTTGTTGTATTAATCAACTTCGTTAGTATATATGTATGTATTGGTATATTCTTATAGGCATTCTTCTATAAAAATTTAATTTTAATTTTGTTTTTGTTTGCCATTGTTTAACAATTTGTATTTTGTGATTTATTTTCAAGATTGCCTCAAGTTCTTGAAATTCCTTTCATGTAATAGAGAAATAGGAAAATACTACTCCTTCTGGTTAATTTAATAAAGATACTTTATGTTGTAGCTATGGTATGTATATGAGGACACGTCCTGTTGACATGTAAACAGAATTATTTGTTTATTTGGATGCATGAGTTTTTATTTTAAATTGAGTTTCTAATACAAGAGAATCCATTTCATTAAGAAAAGCAAATATAAGGTAATTGATACAGTCCGTCACGTTCTACTAGGACTAACAAAATTTGTTTCTATTTTTCTCTCATTTTCATTCGTATAACGGTTTGTGCAACAGGGATTTTCGAAATATGACAGATAATAACGGCCATATTGTTGAGGCTACATCTGTCAAATTAGTTGTCATTTATTCAGTCTGTTTTGCCAAACCATCACGTGCAAACAAATCCGTGTAAATAATAAAATTGTTTTATCAAAATGGATGCACTGTTCAGTTAAAGTACAGCTCGCTTCGCTATCGCTAGAATCGTGCTATTGAGAAAACTATTCGTAATGTAGTGAATAAATTTAAATTCACTGTTTTAGTAAACGATTGGACATCGTAGTTATGTCGACAAAACGCCTGCTGAAAAAATCGTCTTTGTCCGTTAGAGTCTATCGCTCACGAAAATTGGTTTTTCGCAGTCCCAAAAATTTGGCAAATTTAGAGTTGTGACTTGAGCCTGAACCCGTACAAAATTTAACTGATCCAAGGAAGTGAAGGTATACAGACTGATATGCTTTCTCTAAAAGGCTCACCACATTTTTCATCGAAAAATGATCTTCAACGACGAGGCGCATTTCTTGTTGAGTGGATACTTGAACTAACTAAATTGTTGATTTTGAGACATTACCAAGAGATCCAGGATCCTTTAACGCATCACGAAAAAGTCACTGCTTGGTTTGGATTTTGTGCTCTATCCATGTTTCTTTGAGATGAATTAGATGGTTTGGACTTCAACGACAGGATGTCACTTCAGAATATTCAGCATAAGGGGCATGGTTCTCATTTGGAGGAGGAGATGTAAACTGGTAACCGATATTGTGCGATTTGACTTCGTTGCACTCTTTCCTGTGGTGGTTTCTTAAGCCACAGGTGTATGCGAATAAGTCACAAGGCACAGCGGTCCTCAAAGCCTGACTTATGATTATTAGATATTTAGGATAGCCTCTACCCAGAGAATCCGTGTTCCATACACATAATGCCATCAATAAGCCTCTCGAAGATAACTCATACACACTTTTTTATTTAAATTTAATTACAGCAAATGTTTAATGAAAGACCCGATACAAAACAATAATTTATTGTTCTAAATAATTTAAATGTAAAAACTGATATTATAATCGCTTTTAATACAAAATTTGTTATACAGAATTCTAGTTTAATATTATTTAATTTGTGACTGTAATAAGACAGAAATATTAGCAACTTGTTAACCGATTACCTATTTTTCTGTCAACTACTAGAGATAACTTCATTTGTGTTTTATTTGACATTGCTTTTGCCAAAAAACTTTAAAATTTTATATTGATTTTGAAAGCGTTATGCTTTACAAATTGATATAATTGCTTAGATCGCCTTCATTGGTAGTTTTGCTATCATCGTCTTCAATCAATCAGTTGCTACCCTGTCGGTTTGCTAGGCTCGGTTTGATAATGGCTGAATGGATACATGACGACTTGATGGCCTTCAACGTAGTTTGCTGAAATAATCTCTTCTAGATGGAGCTGTGAAGAGTATTGTTGCCGTGTTACTCAAATCTTCAGAGTTTTCTTTTTACCTCATGGTTTACTGTTCTATTTTCTTAAGTCTAAATACGACAAAATCTTTCAATTTCTTGACAAAGTATTATGGGTGAATAAATGATTTTAAAATTTAGAATATTTTTGCAATAGAATGTCTAATCATTAACTACATCAACTACTTATTTAAGAAGACTCCCTAATATTTTCAATTAGCAAAACACCATCTACTTACTAAAAATTTATTGTCAAACCACAAGATATTTTTATTGCAATTAATAGGACGTAAACTTTAATTATTTCTTATAAGTAAACATATTTGTTTGAAACCAACCAATATTTCCTTGAAAATAAAATATTTTCTCTCTAATGAACGACATCAAATGAAATCAAAAAGAATTTTTAATGATTTCTCTTTTTTCTTTCCATTTCTTTTGGGCCCAATAACCACGTGATGAAATTTTACAATCAAAAGTCAATTATGTCAAGTATTTTTATATTTCCAATAAAAATGAAAAATAATAACAGCAACAACAAATATAATACATATTTACCACACATAAAGAAAATATCAAAATACCCACAGTAACAAAAGGAAAGCCAGGCATACGAAATTGTAAAAGGAAAACAAACAAAAATTATTTGAGGGAAAACCCCGATTATATTATACCCTATACAGCAGTTATCAATATTGCGAACGGCGAAGACTATAGGTCGATGAATAGCAACAAATTAGATGACCTGGACACAAACGACATACGGTTTTAAGAGGACGGATCTACGTTTAACGTGTAGCTCATGTCACATTGATAATGCTTTCTACACTAGTGATTTTACGGTTTGAATTTCAATTGAACTATCCACTGAGATGTTGTGTTTTGAGGCCGGTAGAATTTTTCTAAAGGGGTTCTCTTTAATCGTAGGGTTGTGCTGATTTTAGGATTTTAGCCTGAGCTAAGCTTCAGAGTGACAACCTGTGGCACGCTGGCAGCAAGCAGCGGAAAAGACTTACAATAGCACCACCAATCTCTTGACAAATAATAAAGGTTAGGACTACAACCTAGTTTCGCACACTACCCATGTTTTATGAATTAATTTTATAACCGAGTGTAATGAACAACAGAGTAGTCAGGAGACTGATGAGTTCAAGATGTCTTAGGGCCATTATTACAACTTGCCGTTAACTAAAGGGAGGATTTTAAAGGGCAGATAAATTGTTTTTCATTTTTATAAGTAGACAATATGATAGAAGTGAGCATTAAGCTTAAGGGAGGATCATCCTACCTTTTACTTTTAAAGTTAAGTTTATGTTTGAACTTGCCATATTATATATTATTTTCAATATGGCAATTTCATACCGTTGCCACTGCGTATAAAAAAAACTTGTTTAATTGAGCAGTGTTATCGACAATACTCCGGCACTGCCATATTTTTGAAAAAGATAAATTTATTTTAAATGTAAATTGTAATAACGAAAATAAGTTAAAGGTAACTTTACAGTTCCCTTTAGCTAAAGGTACCTTTAACTAAACTCAAGTTTATCGGCAAGTTGTAATAATGGCCTTTATTCAAATTAATTTGATTGACATGAATTTTTATCTTTTTTTTTAAACTAAAATCCTTTTGATTCAGAATTAATCGTGCTTAGATTCCAGCTGCGGTATTTTAAAATGCAACAAAACTCCCCTCAAACATAATTTATATCTACTATCGTTTGTTCCGTAGGGTATACGTAACTTTTAATTGAAAACAATATTAACAGCATCAGCAGTAACATTAAACGAAATGTAAATAAAAAATTTTCGGGTCACGGTTTCAGTTCACAGATAGAATTCCTTTCAAACAATACTTAATTTATTTAATTTTATTTTAATTTGTTTCTACATATCGAGGCACCACTGTATCATTATTTTTTACATAAAAATATGCAATAAAAATAGATTCAATAATTATTTTAAATGCAGTAAAAACACTACGATACAACAAAAGCAAAAGTTTCAAATTTTTATTCAGTCACTCACTCACTCTGGTGACTACAAAAACTGTTCATTGATAATATTTTTATGAATACATTGTTGTAGTTGCCAGGATAATAACTGCGTTGTCGGTGATACAAAAACACATTAAATCGTACAATAAATATAAAATACAAACAATGATGACCGTATTTATATTTACTGATACGTAAACCATGACTTGGTCTGTAATAATGATGTGAAACAAATAAATATTGTACAGAGCACCAAACAGTGAGTGAAAAATGTGATGAAGCACACTCACGCTCTACTGACATGAACCAGAATAAATATTTACCAAAATTATCGATAGTTTGTAAATTTTTAAGTCAATTTGACTCGAACTACCTAGTGACAGAGGGGTTATCTTGTTATCAAGCAAAACTCTTTTTAAGCTCCTTATTGAATAAAACTCTTCGCTGTTTTTTTAGGTTTAAAAAGAGCTGTGTACGGATATTTTACACAAAAGTTTCCTGTTTAAGCTCATATACATATAAACAAACAATGATCATAAAATATCTTTGGAGGGTCGTCAGAAAAATAACTCAATATGATGAACAATAAAAATGTATTTCTAATCCCTAAATATTCCACAAACTTTTTATGCGCATTTTTAATTTATCACTTTTAGTAAAGAATTTTGTGCCGCACTGTAACTGCAAAATCTGCAGACGCATATTATTTCCATCAAACAGCTTCAATAGCGAGTACCTCAAAACGGATGTTGTGGTGAATTTTTGCCACCAAATTAAAGAAATAAAACCGTTATTATAACCAAGAAAAATACAAAAACAACAATAACAAAGCTGACTATTTAAATGCTAAAAAAACAACAATAACAACAACAAAACATAACAAAAAAGAAAAAACCAAAAATAATGAAAAATAAATCAATAAATCAACAGATCATTGTGTAGTATGCGTTCGAAAATGAAAATGTTACACTTTGTGGTGATGAAAAGCCAAACAATGAAATAACCACAGCAACAGCAACAGCAACAATACAAACACAAAATATACCCTCAGAAAAAAAAACAACAAAATTTAAAGAGAAATGACAATACAACAACAAAAACCACAATTATTGTCAATGTTGTATGAGACAATAAAAGCAACAACAACGGCAGCTGTAACAACATCCATGCAAACAACCAAAGCAACATTAATAAATACCAACTATACGGATGAACATTTAACAACAGCAACAAAAACAACATCATCATTATCAACATCAACATTATCATTGCCGACAACAACAGCAACTACAACCGTAACCAGAACAATATATGAGTTATTGCATATGAGTAAAAAAACTTCAACAGCAATAAACACTCGACTGCCAAAAACAACATTCCTTTTTACCACACCCGCCTCAACATTTGCTTCGTACAATAGCCAGCCTCCTGTAAATCGAGAAAATCTTCCTTCATTACCATCATCTTCAGCCACTTTTGTTGTAGATTTGGTAGAGTCCTTGATTTCAAATGAAAACCGTAATACCAATAGCGGGGTGACCAACGCAACCGAAACGTCTATTTTGTTACCGGCTCTGCCTGTAAATGGCAATTTCACATGGGATGCGACAACAACCGCCACAACAATAACAATAGCGACACGAGCCACCAGTAATGTGGCCACACTGCCACCTTTCATAGACTCGTATCTGGTGGATATGGCCTGGTCAAAGGCCTTAGTGGTGGCAATATTTCTCCTACTCATACTGGTCACCGTAGTCGGTAATACTCTAGTGATTTTAGCCGTACTGACAACACGTCGTCTGCGCACCGTCACCAACTGTTTCGTTCTCAACCTGGCCATAACGGATTGGCTAGTGGGCACGTGTGTTATGCCGCCAGCTGTAATCCATTATATTGCAGAAGGTAAGTGTATATGACTGTGTGTATGAATATTGTGATGAAGCCTTTAAACTGCGAAGACAGCAAAAACAATTTTGAAACATTTTCGTTTTTCGTATTTCATAAGGTCGTCATACTTTCAGTTCAATTTAATGGCC
Source organism: Sarcophaga caerulescens (assembly GCA_927399465.1). Classification (NCBI taxonomy): domain Eukaryota; kingdom Metazoa; phylum Arthropoda; class Insecta; order Diptera; family Sarcophagidae; genus Sarcophaga; species Sarcophaga caerulescens. The sequence goes on along the minus strand of OV656872.1, from coordinate 138,050,286 downwards.
GCTAAAAATAAATTAAGATTTTTTCTTGAGTTTTTAAGCGAAAATTAAAGGCAAATCTTTTTTAAAATCAAAAAAAGACTTGAATTTAGGTTTCCTTAATTTTTTAGAAAATTTCTGTTTAATTTAAACATAAACATACTCTCTGTACAGCATTATTGTGAGAGTGCTAAAATCGTTCTACAGAAGGAACTACTCGTAACGTGCTGGATACAATTTGAGTACATTGAATTAGTAAACGATCGACCAAGGTAAGACCCAAGAACGTCTAATGCACAAGTCACAGTGTGGTGTGGATTTCCAGTGTGGTGGTCTCTTACATCCATATTTCTTTTAGAACGACGTTGGCGAGGCCATCACTGTCAACAACGAGCTCTATAGGTCAATAATTATCAACTTATTTTGACCTGAATTCGACAATTGGAACACTAACGACATGTGGTCTCAATAAGAAGACGATACGCGCCACACAACTCATGCAACATAAGATATTCTGCATGAGAGATTTGTGGTCATGGTCATCTCACGTGGAGATAATGTTAATTGACTATCGAGATCGTGAGATTTGATCCCTTTAGACTTTTTCTTCTGGGGTTTTCTAAATTTAAATTCAGTTTCATAGTTATTGCTTGAGTTTTAGAATGTTGCATCCACTTTTTAGTTTCTTCCTCTGTGGATGCAAGTTGCCTTTCTTGCAAACTCGCATTGGTTCGTTTAACTTTGGGCTTTTGTTTTGATAGTTAACTTGAGTTGCACAATCGTGATACTTTCTCTGCGTCATCCACCAATAATTCTACGTACGAGTATTTACCACTTCTCACTACTCACTTCACCTTTTCTGGCATTCTTTCATTCTCCAATATTTCGTACGCGATAAAAGCAGCACACAAAAAATCTGACCCATTTAAAGCATAGAAAAAAGTGTTTGGAGTAGGCTGATATGTTGAGCTTCCAATAGATTATATTTTTATCTGTTATTATTATTTAAGAGATAAATAATAATGAAAGTGAGTATTTGAGTTTCCATTTACGTTAAACAGATAAAACGTCACATTCTGTTTTATTTTGTCTGAAATGTTTTTCAATTACGCAAAACGTATCAGTAGTACTGGCATAATGTCATGGAATTATTTTGCTTAACGTTTAATATCCTTATTTTGATATTACAGCTCATAAGAGGCCATAATTAGACGAGAGTAGAAAGAGAAGTAGATCAATAAAAGGTGTGTAGTAAAAATTTGATCAGATTTTGTAGCAGCGATAAACAATGGTAAATAGAAATTTATATGTGTTTCTAAACCAGAAATGTTATAAATATACGAGGAGTGTACAAAAAGATTGAATGACACTCACTCATTCACTCTCTGCAGTTTTACTGTTCTAAAAGATCTATTCACTTCGAAAGAATGAAATTGTGATAGAGAGAGAGAGAGAGAGAGATCGGCAAAATGAGATTAGAAAAATTGCTCTTTATACGCAATTCTTTATAATGGTCACAGGCGAAATTCGAAATATTTTACACTTCTCAACCAGATTTACTTGGAGTGCTGAGACGGTAACCAGAATAACAGTAATTTGATTATCCCCATGGAGTTAGATGACAAAGTAAAATCCTTAACTGTATTGTAGCTAAAGGAAATTTTAACACGTTATGTCGCTTGGTTTGTGTTTAACAGCTTTTAATAGCAGAGTACCATGTGATTTACGAAGGAAAAAACTTAATTTCGCGAGTATTGAACGTTCTGGACTCCCAATTGAGGTCTCTATACCCATGATAATGGAAACAGTTAACAATATGATGTTGACCGATTATGGAGATATTGGATATGAGCAAGCCTACTACAAGATTGGCGCGGATTTGGCTTACAATGTGACAAATTCCCAAAGTGTCTGAAATTGCTCAACCGCAATGTGGATGGGATTTGGTGCCGTTTCTAGACCGTGGACCACCAAACGGCATTAAAGAATTTATATTTCTGTGAGTCAATTGGCATGAGAGAAAGCCAAGGTGGCTTTGTCATCCAATAATTTCCATACTAAGCGCCTTTAAAAGGGTAAAACGAATCAATAGGGAATATGTGCCACTTTAGAGGGTCAATAGAGGAGATGGTGCGGTGTAGTGGTTAAATTTCTCGACAACACAGCCGAGTAATCTTCATTCAAACTTTGGAAAATGCGATAAAGTTTTCATTAGGGTTTACCAACGTAATAAATTATGTGGCTTGAATTCCTTCAGATAATATATCTAAAAGCCCCCAGACCATAGCTCCCACCTGAGAATAACACTAACTATGGCAATTGGAAGATCCGGCAGTTTCACTTCCTAAGAACGATGTAAGTTAAGAGGTTTGTCCACCACTACATTAGTACACTAGACGACGTATTTTTAGACAATACTAGACGGGGTTTGCCATCATCCTAGGAACTGCTACAGAAGAGCAATCATCTGCATAGCTGAAAAATTAAATTAAAGTAAAGCAAAGAAAATAATTAGAAGGTGGAGAGATGATTTGTCTCAGTCCTGTGTTCATTTAAGAAACGAATTTATGACGATTTAAAAAAATATGATTTAATTTGGCTGCGGGAAAAAATTCTTTTACCCAAGTGTGTGTTCATGGCATTTATTCATAAATTGGGCTCCGTATCGGAGTTCGGAGTTAGCTTCAAGTGACTATTTCATGTTTTCAAACATAACCAAATGGTTTACCGAAATTAGATTTCGCCCCCATGACGATGAATGAAAATGAATGAAATCTTCGAAAAATAAAACTTAAAAATTGAAGGATTTTTTGATCTGCGAAGTCATTATTTCATATTGCCATTCTATGTGGGATGAGTATATCTGATGTAGCAAAGAAGATTACTTTCATGGCTAGCATTTGAATGCAATGTTCTTCTGATTATTTCTTTGTTTACCTTTTTCAATTTTACAGACATAATTGGTCATTACAATCCCTCAGTCAGGATTACGTCCTAGCTTCTCACACCCCCTTTATGTTGTGTGCCTTAATTTTATACACGAGTGGCGGGTCCTACAGTTTAAAGTCGACTCCGAACGACATATTTTTGAGAAACTTTTCACCGCAATTTTATTTACTCTCAGAGTTTATGCCAGAAATCTGCTGAGAGGAAATTGCCGAAGAATTATTTTTTCAAATTTCGTTTGGATGTCTGACCTGGGGTTTGAACCGTGGCCTTACGTCTAATAAGCCAACGCACTACTTAGTAGACTACGGCGACTACTGCAATTTTGCATAATTTATTAAAATCTTTCCTGTTACCCTCGTATGTATGCCTCCTGTAGTAGTTGATCTTTTTTGCTTAACGAATACGTAGGGAATACCCTCTGGCCTATATATGTACACTCTCACACCCACTGTGTTTTTATTTGCTGTTACTGGCTATTATTGGCCATAATAATGGTCAAATACCATAATATTGTTGTTGTGTTATAAAACAATTGTTTTGATTATTGTATATTGGCCCATAAGCTTTATTTCTTATTTGCCATGAAAATATATTTTCAAGCCAATAATAAAAATATTTAAAAAGGTATTTTGCCAATATATGAGAATATACGATGTGTTTATATTCTATTATTAAATAAATATTGTATACAATATGTTTATTAGTATAATATTTATGATAACGAACAGTGGGTAAAAAAAGTTAAGATACAATTGCGTAAATTACAAACGATTATTTTTTCTTTTTTTTTTTGTGAAAGCAATTGAACTTTAGCAGTTTAGATTGTAAGCGATAGAAATATGAATGCTTGTATGTTAACTTTTGTTGCTAACTGTGATATTTGTTTTAGAAAGCATTTCCTATAAACAAATTTTGTAAAAGCAAATATTGCAACAGCAATTTTTACCTCATAAAATTGTTAAATTAAATTAAAAATTCTTTTTCATATTTTTCATTACTTTGTAAAGTCTTTTAAAAGAAGCAGGCCAAAGAAGTGATGACATGAATTTCTGGCATTGTTTGATTGTTTGTTTTTTCTTTGCAGGAGTATGGCGTTTTGGTTGGATTTTATGTGATATCTGGATATCTTTAGATGTTTTATTATGTACAGCTTCCATTTTAAGTTTATGTGCCATTAGTTTAGACAGGTGAGTGAGTACATTAATATTTTAAAAACAAAAAAAAAATAGATGAAAATCTATTCCATGCATCTATGCTTTTCAAATTATAAACAAATAAATGAGCTCTACTAAAGGACAACAGTTTGTTCAATGACAATGACTAATTTAAAAAAAAAATTATGGTCAAATATTTAACAATTGCAACTTAATGGCTTTATTTCATGGCCAATTTGTTTACTTATTTAAGTTCAAATAGACCCTTTTATGGCACCATTTTCTAGTACGCTACACAATCTCACTTCATTAAAGTAGGTCAAATGAAAATATTGACTACAGTATAGTTTTAAGTTAAGAATGAGTTGTTATTAATGATAAAACAAATTGCAGATTTCTATGCATAGTGTGCCTTCATCGAACTGGCCTCAGCAACATTGGATTTCTAAAATTCATAAAACTTTGCGAATTTGGCTGACATCAAATACGTTATTTTTTTTAATAATTTATTAGCATTGGTTACCAATTTTTAGGTTTCCTTTATGATCCATTTATTGCATTTCGAAACAAGACAGCTCTTTCCACTGCGATGTCAATCGCTGGCCTTATATTTTGTGGACGTTGTCGACTTTCTGCAGTGGAAGACTCGACAAGTCTTGTTCATCCAGCGTATATGCGTGTAATAGCCTACTAAACAGTTGATGATCAAACGCTTCTGTTTCTCATAATAGAATCTGCAGTTAGTAGTATCAGAATTACAATTAAGTAACTATAAATACAGACTTAGCATCCCACAGCACTTACCAAGTGTGTGTTAATTTTATACACGAGTGTCGAGACCTACAGTTTAAAATCGATTTCGAACGACAGATTTTTTGTGAAACGTTTTCATGGCAATTTTATTAACTCTTAGAGTTTGTGCCAGAAATCCGCTGAGAAGCAGTCGCCGAAGAAATATTTTTTCATATTTCATTTTAATGGAGGTGATGTCTGATCTGAGGTTTGTTTGCCTTACGTTTAATAACAACCTACTACACTACAGCGATTACAACCAAATATTTTTAAGTGAAGGTATCCTTAGGGTTTTACTGTCCGGTTTCAGTGGAAAAGCGATTCTAGTAGCGTTGAAACTCATAAGAAACTCTTAAGATGACTAAGATGCCCTCATCAAATCGCTCTTGTAAAATATGCGTTCTATTGGAACCACATGTCGTTGGCGTCCAAATTATCCAATTTTGCCCAAAAGGAGTTGAATATCGATAACCTAAACTGCTCGCCGTTAAATGTGCCAGATATCAGTTCCTAATTGATTTTACAATCGAATTATAAGTTCTTGGCTAGTGAAGTAAAATTGAAATTAAATATAGTAGCGTACTAAGTCACCTTATACCTGTTATATTGTGCCACTTGGCAGACAACAATTATGAGACTTCTTTTTATTACCATGTTATTGTCATATTTGTTTTGTTACCTTTTATTTTTAAATGTTTCTTCATATTTTCTGTTCTATGTCTGAATTTTTTTTATTTCTAGATATTTAGCCGTAACGCAGCCATTAACGTATTCCAAAAATAGACGAACAAAACGTTTGGCCTTCTTTATGATATTCATTGTGTGGGTGACGGCTTTGTCCATTACATGTCCACCGTATTTGGGTTGGTAAGTCAATAACATTATAAGGAAAACATTATGAAAAACAGAAAACAAAAGAAAATGTTTTATTACTTATTTGTATTTGTATTAGGACATGGAAGACAATAATAATGTATAGAAATGTAAATACCAACTGACAACATATAGTGGGTGACGGAAGAACAAATTTTATTTTTAATGTTTTAAAATTAAATAAAATTTCTCAACCTTATAAAATTCATACTATGTACCGAAGTATGACTATATCAGGCGCATACACCTCACGAGGAAACAGAACAGACATAAGTGTAAAAAAGGACAAGCGAGTCAGCAGGAAATGAGTATAGTATTTACGGAATGATACCGTATAATAACCAATTGCGAGTACCATCAGATCGCCGGCTTAAGACGTTTGTTTCATTGAATGCGTGTCTGATAATTTTTATTGATTTTATTCAGAAAGAAAAAAAACAACAGTATTTATTACACATTTAACAAAAGAGGGAGTGTTGTTTCGTCGGATCAGCCAACAGGGACTTCCGAAAATTGTCAGTTGATAACGATCATCTTGTTGAAGCTACATCTGTCAAATTAGTTATCGTATACTTAGTCTTTTTATAGCGTTCAACAATACAAGCCAATAATAAAATTATTTTATTAAAATGAGTGTTCTGTTCCGGCAACATACAGCTCGCTTCTTCCATTTTACGATTGCCATAATCGTCCTACCGAGAGATCTACTCGCAATGTGGTGCAGAAATTCTTGTCAGCTTTACAGTAAACTATCGACTAACAGCCATACATCGACGAAACGCAAAAAATTACCGCTATCCGTGATAGTATACAAAAAATTCTGAAGCTGACGGTCTTAATTCGCTCATTAGAAATAGGTCTTTTGTAGACAAACAATTGATAAGGTCTTAACTTAAGTCCACATACGTACAAATTGAACTAACTTAGGTACTGAAAGTTAGAAGTCGCCGTAGTCTAGTAGGTAGTGTGTTGGCTTATTAGACTGAAGGCCCGAGTTCGAATCCCAGGTCAGATATCAAAACGAAAATATGAAAATATTTCTTGGGCGGCTTCCTCTCAGCAGATTTCTGGTAAAAACTCTGAGAGTAAATAAAATTGCCATGAAAAGCTTCTCAAAAATCTGTCGTTCGGAGTCGACTTTAAACTTGTAGGTTCCGCCACTCTTGTATAAAATTAACGCACACAACATAAGTGGTGTGAGAAGCTAGGTCGTAATCCTGACTGAAGGGTTGTAATGACCAATTATGTATGTAGGTACTGAAGGTAAACGACCATAGACAATGACGTGTGATTACTAAATGGTCTCTATCATCTTCAGTGACTATGCCCGTTTTTGGATGTCTGGACATGTGATACATAATTAGGGCGAAACTAATTTACAATCCAATTCTAAAGCTTCCAATCTACCCCGGAATAATTTTGTTTTTTTAAGAAATTTGGGCTGGCGATGTTATCGGCCAATATTTCTTTGAGAATGACGTTAACCAGGAAATCACTGTAAACGGTGATAACTGTAGGCTTATGAATACTAACTTCTTTTGATCTGAATTGAATGATTTGGACGCCAACGGCGTATGGTTTCAACGGAATGGCGCTAGGTGTCCCATCACCCATGCAACATTGAATATTTTTCACGAGCGGTTTAAGCGATTTTGTCATCTTACGTGGAGATAATGACTTTTTCTTAAGTCGAAGATGTATGCGAATAGGCCATAAAGCATAACCATTGTGTTCCTCCCAAAACTTTCAATTGTTTTCCGTTTTTTGCTTTTTACTAAAATAGTTGAAGTTTAAACTATAATTTGTCTGGTAAGTTATGAAGGACACTGTATATAATTGGAAAAACCATATCAAATTGGAAGGATATTATGTTAAGAAATAAAGGAAATGCTTTCAAAATTTGTTTCAAACAATACAGAGCATCAGTGCATTGGTTTGTATAATACCAGTGTATCTGCTCTGGTAAGGAATACATGTTAAATTTTTTCGTAATTCAATAAAAGAAAAACTTTTAAAATAATTAAAAAAAAAAAAACCATAAATCAATAAAAAGTTCATAAATATTGCAAAATGTCCTTATGTGCCACACCATTATTTGTAAATGAAAAAGAAAGACAAAAAAGAAGAGAAAACAAGTTTAAAAATAAAAAAAAACAACAGAAATGCCTCTGCTTTCTTCTATAACAAATGTTGCCACAAAATACTTTGACAATATTTATTAAAAAAAAAAAAATAAACAAACACATGCAGTTTTTCTGCCATACACATTTATCACCAAAGAAAACTCCATAAATTGCCACACACACACACACAGACAAATTCCTACTACAGTTCATGCAACTACTGACTGTTAAAGGTATACAACGTGCAACTGTACCTGCTAAATGATTTTAAGGTTTTCCTTTTTTTCCAAGTGAAAATAATAACTTTTACACACATGCTCATCGATGTCTTTCTCGCACACGTGTTATGGTGGCAACCTCAGAAACTCAGTGCCAAACATGTTGCACAATAAATAAATCAAAACCGAAGTTACAAGGATTCTGTTATACTTTCTGTATGTACATACATATGTGTAGCAGCATAAAAAATTACTGAATTTAGTAACATTTAACTGATAGAGAGAGTATTATTCTTGGAAAAAAACAGTGAGAAGATTTATATTCAGGGTGGCAAATAAAACGTAAGTGAAAATGATGGAAAATTATTCTACGGCGGAACATTGTGTGGAATTAATTTTTTTGCTTTCTGTCGTAACGTTCACAACAATTTTAATTCTAGAAAACTTTTTATAAAAACATTTAAAGGATACCGTGTAGAAGAAAAAATGTATTTTTAAAATATTTTATTTTTAAGCTTACTTTTAAGGGACTTATGTCATCAATAACTTTTCAATAAGGCGGCAATTAGCTGGCAAGAGAGTGATATTCTCTCCTATACTGTTAATCAAGGCCTTTTTAATCTTTAGATGGCCTGTCATGCAGAGAGCCCCTTGCCTAACGATTTAATTTCGAAGAAATATGCGTGTGCAGGCTATTTAATAAATTAAATGCAACTTTGTGCGTGTCTTATCAGAAAATAAATCAAGTGTTGGAAATAAAATAAATAAATAAAGTAATTTACTACTACCAGTACTGCAAGTTCAATCGATTGCCATATGGCCCATTGTTTTACCCAGCATGAGGTAAGCCCCCTTGTCATGATCCGTTAGTGTTGAGCTTGAACCACCCCGATCTAGAGATGAAACCCGGACGTTCCCTTTGCGGTATGTTCGCCACCATACCCAGATCTTCAGAAGCGCATAAAAGGCGTTGTTCGGATAACATTTCCTCCACATAATGGAAGCTTCTGGCAGTAATCCTGGTGGGGCAGACCGCGCTTGTCCAGGAAACTGCAAATAGCACAGTGTTCCTTTAGAATTCCCTTTTAAATGCAAACCGTTTCTTGTCGAACTCAAGTAGTTCCCTGGTTCTCCCGCTGTCCATTTTACTAATAATTGCAATTATTTATTTTATACTACTTTTGAATCATTTAAATATGCGGCGGGCATAACCCGTCAATGTCGGAGTTGGCATAGAAAATGTTTGCGGGCGACACTCTTCTCTACCACTTAAGGGGATAGCATATAGTGGCTGTAAAGAATTTCCTGGGAAAATAACACAATACTCTCTCAGTTCTTTGCAGGAGCTGTGTCAATTAAGAATTCATATCAACGGTGAAATGAGATGGGACAAACGCCTATAACCTCAACTGTTCCCTAACATGCTGAATGAAATCATGTGCTAAGTATTTTCATATATTCAAGTAATTTTGCATCATGACACCTGTTAATTTTATACATGAGTGGCGGAACAACAGTTTAAAGTCGACTCAGAAGCTCCGAAGAATTGAAGGCCTTAGTTTTAGGAAAAACGAATTATTGCAAACATAGATACGAACGAATTAAGTGTTTCCCTCTTATAAACACAACAATAAAAACTAAATGACCCTGTAGTTGTCCTTGTAGGAATAAAACATTTTCTTTTTCATTTCGTTTTAATATTTTCCCGTTAATTTTTTTATTTATTTTCATTTTCATTCTATTTTTTTAAATTTATCTTCTGCAGGTATGAACTTGGACGCCGTGAAGAAGGATACACTGTATGTCGCTATAATCAAAATAAGGGTTACGTTGTATTCTCGGCAATGGGTTCATTTTTTATACCGCTGGCTGTGATGCTTTATGTTTATTTGAAAATTGGTTACGTTTTGACATCCCGTCGCCAAAGAATAGTACGCGATGCGGTAAGTATGTCACCGCTATTGTCATCATCATTGTCGTGTTGATTGCGTTTATTTTAGTCACGACTATTATGAGTAATGTTGGTTACAACTTGGCAGTAGTGTTGCAATTTATGTGGCTGGTACAATATTTGTTGGTGATTTGTGGTTTCTCTTGGTGGTTTTCTGTGCAAACTTATCGGACAATATGCTGTACATAAAACAGTATATGGAAGTGTGTGTTTGGATTATTTTAAAGAGTTTTTTTTTATGTTTCTTTATTTACTTTTTTAACAGGGGGAGAAATGAGTTGTTTTTCACATATTTTTTAAAGGATTCTTTTTTTAAATATGTTTTACAGTTATTTAACCATAAACAGGTATTAATATCCGTGAATGTATGTATTGAATAACACTTGGGTTAATAAATATAAAATAAAATAAAATAAAATAAAATAAAATAAAAGAAAATACAGAACACATGGATTGAAATGTAAAGTATCATATGAACATTATTAAATATACGAGGGGTTTCAATTTAATAACGTTACTTTAAATGAATTTAATACAAATTCGTTGAATATCCTTCTAACAAGTCAGCAATATGGGAAATCATTCCCGGTAGGAAATGTTGGCAACCCAAATTTAATTAAGGCCATTAAATTATTATTGCCAATATAATAATATTTGTGTTCGTTTTTTAATAAATACGCCACTGAGTTGTATTTTATTTTTTCCTATAGCTGATGACAGCAACGGGAGATTTTTAATGGTTTCAGTTTGCAAAATTAAAAAAAAAAAAACATTCGCAAAAATGTTTTAAATGTTTATGTTTTGGGGCGATACATTACAGGCCGTCATTTACTCTTTTAATAATAATTTTAAATGTTACTAAGGCAGCTGTTGTAATTGTGGAATTGGCTTATTGGCCTCTGCACTAGATAAAAAAATTGAGACCTACCGCTTAAAGTCGACTCTGAACGATAGATTTCAGAAACATTTCATGGCAATTTTATTTACTTTCAAAGTTTTTGCCAGAAATCTACTGAATCTACTTTTTGTTCGAGTTATCTAAGCTAGGGAGTTTGAAGTGCGGGCTTTCGTCTAATAAGACAACACATTACCTACTAGACTACAACAACAATCGATCTTTGTTCCTCCTCCTTGCGGCACATACAATCTTATGATATTAATTTTATTATTATAGCGACAGATAGAGTATTATTATAGGGTACCCCGGTGTCAACTATGCCAATTTCCTGCCCAGCTGCTGGTATCTATGAGTTTTTTCATTCTCATTGTCACAGAATCTACATGGTAGGCTCGAGACAATGCCCATTCTAAATGAATGCACTCTGAAGTCTACAGTGTCCTGTCAAAGGACAATTTATCAATGTCAGCATATTTCGTGATAGTCTGATGCATGACGTCGATCTTCTCGTATTGAATTTACCAACAAAAGTATCGATTGCCCTAAAACCCATTTGATTTGAGAAAAGGTTTGTTTCTCTAAACCTTCCCTTTCGTTGAGCATTCCTTTCCAACATCCACCACCACTCCATAGACGTGTTCTCTCTCCATCAACAGCGAGTAAACTCTCCTTTTCGCAAGCTCATCTACTTGCTCTCTACAGGGAACTCTCACATGCACTGTGACCCGGCAAAGCGTCAATTTATTTTGCCTCCCTAGCCGATTTAGCTTCTTTAGACAGTCTTAAACTGTCTTCGATTTTACATCGTAAGAAACGATTTCTTGAAAGGTGGCTGACTGTCAGACAATATTGTCATGTCCTGTCTTTTGTACCTTCTGTCCAAGATGAATTAAGCACATATTTCGAAGGCATTCACCCTACGCTTGGGTAAAAACTGCGAGTTTTTCCGTAGATTCCGAATATTTCATCCTGGGACTAAAAACTTCCTCTACTGTTCCAAGGTCTGTTCGTGAGCCAGCTGTATGCTACAAAAAAATTTCTCTTTCAGATTGCATGTGCAGGAAACCAACAGAGCTTCTAGAGCCGCATCATTGCAATATTCTATGAAATTTGTTAAGAAAATTATTCAAATTCACTATTTAATATCCTGTTATTTTTCCCTCTTTTTAGAATTCAGAACGTACAGCCGATCATGAAATCGATTGCGACAATTTTCTATCCGAGTCGGAACATTTCCATTTTGGCCCACAAAAGTTTCCATCATTCAAATCACGCTGGACTATCGATAGCAGTGCCAGTGCTGCCAATAGTAAAACAAACAGTTTAAAGTGCAATAAATGTAACAAAAACTACATTGACCAAAATAGTCTGAAACATCAAGCGTCATTTTATGAACTGGTAGAAATATCACGTTTGTCTGTACAAACAACTGTCTTGCCACCTGTGGCAACGTGTACATCAATTAATTGTCGTTATGGTGATGGTACCTGTACAGCTGCAACAGCCGCAACTACTAATGTTACGTTCGCAATAGGAGATGGTTTGGGTCAAAGAGTATCGACATTACATTGTGCGGATAGTCATGCTTCGTTTTCAGAATCCTGTTTGGCACAGGCATTAACTCAAATTGGTAAATATACAGCAAATGGCCAACAACAGCAGCAGCAACAGCAAAATGGTCATCATCTTCATACACAGGGGCTACAGCAGCATCATCAACATCAACATCACCATCACCATCATCATCATCATCATCATCGCATACCCATGCGAGTATCGACAACAAAACGTGACACCAAAACAGCTAAAACATTGACAATGGTTATGGGTGGTTTCATTGCCTGTTGGCTGCCTTTTTTCGTTTATTATATACTGATACCCTTTTTGCCGCCTGCTGCTGTATTGGAGGGACTCATAACATTTTTGACATGGGTCGGTTGGGTGAATTGTGCCATCAATCCATTTATCTATGCATTCTACAATCCAGATTTTCGTACAGCATTCTGGAGGTTGACATGTAAACGAATTTGCAAGCAAAAGTCACCAGCAAATCACATGACCGTCTTTAGAGGATAAAAAACTTTTACCATGCAAAGCTCTCTCTCTCTCTCTGTCTCTCTGTTTCCGACTTAGACGTTGTCAATTTGGTTTTTGGTATGTTGGCTTTTGCCTGAACACAAAAAAAAACCAAAAAAAAAAATGAGTAAAAAGAGTAAAAAGAGGAAGAGTTAAACTGTATGAAATGACATAGAAATAAGAAATAGTTTTAACGGAACCCCCAAAACCATTGTTCAGCGAACATGCAGCAACAGATGTTTACATAGGCGGCGTATGCGGCTCACAGTGGTTTATTTAAGTTACGAAAGAAGTGAAACTTTAAAGCCACAAGCATTTTGATCTCTTTTAAATAATTTTAAAGAATTCACAGTATTATGAAATAAAATTTTGTTGAATGTATTAAATGTTACAAGAAATATAAATTGTTACTATTCTATGTATTACCATAGTATTGTATGTTAATCTTAATCTTTTTTAATATGATTGTGAATTCAATGGCGAATTATTTTATTTTATTTTATTATTTAAATAATCCGTATACTGTAACATTAAGTGTTTAATTTATTTATAAAATTACTTTTTTTTTCTTTTATTAAATTTTTATAAAAAACAAATAATCAGTATAAAGAAAATTTTCGTTTTTAACAAGTCATTAGATATACGAATACATCTGCAAGTATTTCTTACTTTTAAAAGTTTTGTATGTTAAAGAATAATAAAATAAGTGATTAATTTTTAATTTATTGTGAAATTTCTGATTTCTTTAACTCTTTCTTTTGATTTTTTGAAATATTTTATTATAGTTTTTGCATTGCATTACAGGTAAGCAATAAATATGAAAGCAATCATTAGTCAAACTCTTCTACTATATATGATACTGTAGACTCTGAAAAATATGCTCATACTATGTACTTGGATATTGGATCCACTTGATAAATTTCGATGCGAACGTCCCTGGCCTCACACTAACCCACCCTCACACGACCGCGGAGAGCTCGTCCCCATTACGTAGGGACACGTACACGCTACAGTCCGGACTGTAGCGGGTAAGGGGAAAGTAATGGCAACTAGAACATAAAACAGCTATAGAACTTAATCACAAGCTGAATAAAGTAACAATAAACCGGAATTACATAAGACAAGAACGAAAAACATTTTTATATAATAATTTACAAATTAATGCCAGCATAAAAGCTACGCTTAATATTACAAACAAAATCATAATATAAGTTAAAATTATTACATAATCTACGAAAAGGAAAATTACATCCATAGTTCGTTCTATAAAAATCTAAAGAAAGGGGACGATAGTGCCGTGAAAATCTTGCTGGAATACTGAAATTCAGGTTACAAAGCAACAAACTCAGAATCGATATCACCTTTAACTAGATTAAAAACAAAGCAAACCCCTAAAACAGCCCTTCTTCTAAAATAGCCCTTCTAATAAAAAGTCGAATGTGGACCCAAGGATCCGTAGAAGTGTGGTAACGAAATAAGAAAGATGTGCCTCCCACATCTGAGATAGGACATGAGTATTTGAATACCCAATCGTGCTTGTTTTTGGCGTAAAGCCATCAAAACACTTGTGTAGAACTTTTGGATTTTCTAAGTGAAAATGTAATAACTTTGGGTAATTTCTATACTTGCTATTTGGAAAGTTCTGCACAGGACACAAGTAAAGTCTAAATGGGGGATGCTTTAAAATTTCCCATCCAAACTTCTGCCGGCACATCAAAAATTAGTGTTGTTTGCCGCTGTCATAATGAAAAAAAACTTATTTACTTACTTGCTTAAATTAATCATTACAAGCCTTAAGAGAAGATTACAACCCAGCAATGTCGTGTGTGTTAATTTTATTTTGAGAAACTTTTCATTGCAACTTTTATCATTTCCAGTATTGCCAGAATGCTACGGAGAGGAAGTTGGTGAAGGAAATAATTTTTATATTTCGTTTTTGTTTGAGATGTCTGAGCTGGGGGTTGAACCATAGGCTTTATGAAACATAACACAACATCTTCGATATCAAATAATAATAGCTCACCTCAACTTTCACAGTCCCGCACGAACCATATGTGGACAGACATTGTCAAATGAAATGAACAGAAATCCTTTTCTTCTCAACCTCCCTTGTACCGATCAGCAGGTAAGCGAAGGCACTCCAGGCATGTCAGTCCATTATGCAATGACCTGTAAAAAAAGATACAGTGACAGTGAATGACTCTACGTTCCCGCTTAATGTTTGAGTCCATAAGCGTCAAAAAATGAAAAAAAAAATTTTTTTACAGACCAGGACTTTTCAGCAGCTAGTAATACTTTACTTAATAAGCAGCGTAATGGTGATAGAAAGTATTATACTAACCAGTTTCAACCCGAAGGTGTTGCTACTGAAAAAACGTAGCGTTTGTCTGTCAGAGAATATTGTCAAATAATAGCGAAAGTTTTCCGTACAGAAATTTTCTCGACAAATTAATCGAGATGGCATCGATATATCAATTGTACTGTATTTACTCATTTAACATCAATCAATAGCTGCGTTGAATACTCTCTTTCCGGAAATTCTGTTGCGGCTCTACCTTAAAGGAGGGTGTGAATGACATGCAGCTTGGTAGCTGTTTATATTACTAAGTTTCACATACTTTCAGCAGTTTTAGGGAATCATAGTAGAATTTTAAATTACTCATAACTCCTATGTCAATATGTTTTATGGGGTTTTGAAATCTCCCTTCTGGCACATACACTTCATAACTAATATTTTTTATTTTTTTTTTATTTTTATGAAACCAGCACTCAGGGGATGGCCCCTACTCATGCAGTGCATTGTGCAGGTTTTTTAGGAAAGGGGGAAGATGCGAACGACAAGGAAACGAGTTGCTGCTAGGTGACTATAAAATGGCCAGTGCTATAACTTCACCATTAGACAGTCTACAGGCAATCGTCCCCAAGAAGCCCGCAGTTTCTCACACCACTTATGTTGTGTGTGTTAATTTTATACATAATTGGCGGGACCTACATTCGACTCTGAATGACAGATTTTTTGAGAAACTGAGAAGAAATCGCCGAAAAAATACTTTTTGTATTTTTTTTTTTTTAGTTTTTGATGTCTGGCCTGAAAGAAATTTAAAGCACTGGGCAGTTTGTGGAAATAAGTTTTGTTTAAAGCAATTCTTCTACGATATAAACAAGTAATTCCTTTAATCTCGCCCTAAATTTTGTTCTTTTCAAACTACTGTTTGTAAAATTTTTTTAATTCAATTTCAATTTACAATATGCCGTACACAATGCAGTTCCTGTTGCCACAAAAAATCTTTCACCAATCCCGACGATTCCACTTGGAGATGCTATTGTTTTCAACCATCATGGCATAATCAAATTTAAAGCTCTTGAACTAAGAGCCCTATCCACATGCGGCAATCATCAGCCCTAGACAGAAATTGCCTTTCTTGCATGCCACAATAAATTGCATAAAAGTTGAAAATTGAATATTAAATGCGACAATTTGTGTACGGGATAAAAGAATTAAACAGACAATGTCACATCACGCTAGAATTTAAAATACATTCACCCAGTTTTCGTTGTGTACTTACAAAACAAAAAAAAAAAAAAAACGAAAAAAAAAGAAAAAATAAATACTTTTGCATTGAAAAAAAAAATCTATAGACGTGCCTTACCGACCCAAATCAATCTGAAACGCAGATACAACGCAAATGCAAAAGAACTAAAGAAAAATTTAAACAAAAAATACAGGAAAGAAGGAAAAATACAGACGAAGGACGTAGCACCGACTGGAAGAGGAAACTTTTTAAAGATGCAATGAACCAGAATGTTTGTATTTTCTACATCCTGTAAATAAAAATAATTTTATTTTTATTGATTCTTCTTTTTATTTGATTTATTTCTATAACTTTAATGACTTCTTTCCTGTCGTTTTGTTTTGTTTTCTTTCTTTTTCTGAATTTTTATTTTACGCAAGAGTAATTTTCTATATTATTTCTCTTACAAACAACACCCCCCCCCCATGGTATAAACGTTTACATAATTTCCGTTTCATGTTGATTTGTTATTGTGAGATTTGTTAATATGTCACAAAAATATACAGAAATTCAAAGCAATTGCATGTGTAAGGAAGTTAATTACAAAGGATTTCCAAAGGAAAAAAAGGTAAAATACTACAAAACGGTAGGACAAAAGATATAAATGAGGCTTTATTGATATGTGTTCAATGGCTAATTAAATGCAGCGAGCGTCTAAGCTTCTTGGCGCAAAAGAATTAAATTTTAATAGGATTTCTTTAAGATTTTTAATGTGTTGTTTAACTATCCCACATTGCTTCCGGCTAAAATTTACAGTAAAAGATGCCATTAAGCTATCTTCTCAATAGTTAAATCGATCCATTTTTCCAAAAAGTGAATTTCAATGCAAAAAATTGAAATAAAATATTGCCGAAGGCAAAATACTTTTGCTGTTTAACTCTAAGTCTAGCTCATACCAGTTCTGCAATTCTGCAGTAATGTTAGAGCATTACAGTTATTTCATTTAGATGCCGTACATATCATAGGGTTTTTATTATCATAATTGCCTTGGCGTAGAGGTGTCATAGTGCTATATTCCACTGGCAAACTTTCAGTTGATAAACGGTGTCAACAAGGACAATTTCAAATGCAAGTTCGGTTAATAATTAATAATCTCAGTTTATTCTAGATTTATTATAGTCCACTGTACAGTACAGCTCAAATCTCCTTCTATTGTATTTATCCAAGATAAACTTAAAACGCCTCTTTTTATCTTTACTTTCCACAGAAATGTTTTGGTCTCATAAGCAGCAGTGAAGTTTCCCTCCCTTCAAGCTCATCTGTCTTTTGGACACTGCCTATCTATTTTAGTTTTCACAGACAGTCCCTCTTTTAAAGGAGTATGTAGGCTCTAGGTTATTCTATTCACTTTTTGACCAAGTCCCATTGCGAATCATTTTCTAAAATCATAGGGTACAGAACACGGAAAAGTTAGGGATGGATTCACTTAGTCACAAAATCCACTGACGAATCATTCGTCTTCCATTATCCTAATCATAGTCTCCAAAGATCTGACCTGCACTACAGCGGACTTCAGTCCAACAGAGCTGTTATGGTACAGATTTTTAATAAAACACGTTAGTGTACCTTGTTCAGCAGCTTTTGAGCTATTTTCAGATTTATTCTCTCTGCTCTTTTGTTGTGAACATCATAGTATACATCCAGTGTTTAAGTTTTGGGTTACATCCCACGGATTTTCCTGCAGTCATTATCGTTTGCCTGCCTGTTCCTGAAAACCTTCTGCTGCTACCTTCTTAATATATTACGCTATTGTCAAAGAGTGATGACTTCTAGAGCCGCCTGTATGAAGGACAAAGTTGTGCTTTTGTTGTTCATCATATTTTAAGTTTTGGGTTACATCCCACGGATTTTCCTGCAGTCATTATCGTTTGCCTGCCTGTTCCTGAAAACCTTCTGCTGCTACCTTCTTAATATATTACGCTATTGTCAAAGAGTGATGACTTCTAGAGCCGCCTGTATGAAGGACAAAGTTGTGCTTTTGTTGTTCATCATATTTTGTATTATTAAGAGAATATTCCAAGTACAATCCTTCCGGAAGTCGCCCTAGTCTAGTAGGTAGTGTGTTGGCTTATTATACGTAAAGCCAGGGTTCGAGCCCCAGGCCAGACATCAAAACAAAATACAAAAAGTATTTCTTCGGCGATTTCCTCTCAGCAGATTTATGGCAAAAACTCTGAGAGTAAATAAAATTGCCATGAAAAGTTTCTCAAAAAATCTGTCGTTCGGAGTCGACTTTCAACTGTAGGTCCCGCAACTCATGTATAAAATCAACACACACAACATGGGTAGTGTCAGAAGCTAGGACTGAAGGATGCGGGCTTCTTGGGGACGATTGCTGTAGACTGTCTAATGGTGAAGGTATAGCACTGGCCATTTTATAGTCACCTAGCAGCAACTCGTTTCCTTGCCGTTCGCATCCACAAAACACTACTCCCTCTCTTCCACCTTCCCACCCATTTTCCTAAAACTTGCACAATGCACTGCATGAGTAGGGGCCATACCCTGAGTGCTGGTTTCACAAAAAAAAAAAAAAATAATACTCAGTGAATACCTTTGTAGTTAATTTTCTTATGATATTTTTTTTATTTTACTTTGCAAACCAATACAACTAACTTTGCTACCTAAAACTAAGGTAAGCAAATGATAAAACAACAGAAGTAAAAAGTTCAACTAAAAACAAAAAGTTAAATTAAAATAATATCGTTCAACAGGAAGCCAATTTATTTAAAATAAAGTCTGGAAAAGTATTTTCTTTTCTTTGCAACATTTAAAGCAACTATTGTTACATTTATTACTTTATGTCTGGACTGATATTGTCTGCAGGCCAGGAGCATAGGAAGCCAGCACGGTTGAATAGTATGAAATCAAAAATCTCAAGATGAAAGAAAAAGAAACTGAATATAATGTAATAAAACGTAACTGCCAGTACGTTTAAAAGAATATCTTGTTAAAGTTTTCCAAAGAAACATGATGACTTACATTTTCATACTGCCTGGTTCATTTTAATGTTAACAAGTAAAGTTAAGTTGAAATACATTTTTTTATGCTAATTTATCACAGATTTTTTATTGTAATTTGTTTTTAGCAAATTAGTTTTATTATTGCAGTTTAAAGCAATTAAAATTATTGAATTGTTCTTAAATATCAATTTCTCATGGTAATTTATTTCAATTAATATTAATTATACGCACCAAAGCACAATTCACACATTGAGTTCATTTGTTTTAAATAAATCGTAAAACATTCTATGCAAATTCAATGAGTTTGCAACAATTTAAATTTATGAATTTATTGAGAAAAAAAAAAAGAATAATAAACATAATTGACTTTAATTAAATAGATTTATTATATAAAATTTATTATAATAATACAAATAAAAATAATTATTATCCATAAAAAGTATTCGGAAAGGCTTGTAAGCATATTTAACAGGTTTTAGTTTGCCCCGAGCATACAATTATTATTATTATTTATTAAATCATAAAATTTAAGGAAACATTTTTTAAAAAACTATTCCGATTAAATTTAAAAGAATATTAATATTTGTATTTGCACATTATTCTCTAGAGTAAAATATTTCAAAAGTTGAAATGATACTGAAGCCATTATTCCATCCGTAATTTATGGTATCTTATGAAATTAAGAACAAAAATATCAGAACTCTACTAAAAACTGCATACAACATAAAGGGTCATTACAACTCTTCACTCAGGATTACAACCTAACTTCTAACACCACTTATGTTGTGTGTATTAATTTTATACATGAGTGCCGGGATCTACAGTTTAAAGTCTCTCTTAACTTTCAGCCCAGTATAATTTCTGCTAGATGAGAGAAATATTTGTAATTTTATCGTAGATTGAGACGCAAAGGTTTTATGAAAAGATCTTACAGGGCTCACACGATTTAAAAGCAATCACCGAATGTTGCGAAATGCGTTAAAAAACATAATTCAATTGATATTCTGCATATTTTTCAAGTGTCGAAAATATCATAAAATTCCATTGTTTCTTAAAAATTTGTGGCCCCGCTTCAGATTCGGAATCTTACGTGATCTTCGTTGACAGTCAGGCTGCCCTGAGGGCCATTGCGTCGGTATGGTGCAAATCACGGATCGTTCGCGAGTGTAAGGAGCCGTCGAGGACCTTTGGACCGGACCGTATCCGTCTGTGCTGGGCTCCGTGTCATAGCGGAATACAGGACAATGAGACGGCGGGTGCTCTCGCTAGGTTAGGTTCGCTTTCTGAGGGCGATTTAATAGTTGGTCCTGACCCCCCAATCTGTCACCCAACGGCGTTGGGAGAACGTATCGGGTTGTCATGTTTCTAAATGTTTATGGCCTGCTATAGAGAGTGCAGTGCTGGTCTTGGATAAGGCCAGTTTAAGGTTAGTTATAGGTTTTATCACGGGGCACTGCGAGCTTAGGTCGCTGTTCCAGATCCCAGCCGGACTATTGCAGGGTATGTTGCGATGAGTAGGAGTTGGAGACTGTCGAGCACCTCCTCTGTAACTGCCCAGCCCTTGAGGTAGAGGACCCTTGGCAGGTGTTTCTTTGAGGGTTTGAATTCTGTGTCGAGAGCCGACATCAAGGCTCTCCAAAAAAAAAAAAATTCTTTTTATTTTGCATATTTCCAAACTTCTAACTCAGTCTAGAGTTAACAACAACAAAATATTCATTTCATATTCGAAAACTTTTCTATTCAACCTTTTCATAACTTTAAATGGCATTCTGTGATTTGTATATGTCGGTGTACATAGGGCAACAAAATAATTGTTTTGTTCCTTCAGGTTAAAATCAGACACACTCCATTACATTCAGATTGCTAACAAAAGAAAGCTATGAATTGGATGATTATCCAAGCCAATTATGACCCAACTAAGCCACTAAAGTGATAAATCTCGGCTACACAATTTTCCACAAACAAGTTGCAAAAAAGTTATGAAGAACGAAAAAAACACAAAGAACAAAGAAAAAGCATAAGGAAGGTATAACAGATTTATAAATGAAAAAAGTTTTCATTATTTCAATTAACAGTTACTCTCTAATATTATTACTTTAAGGATTTTGTTTCTATCCAGTTTACACTCACTTTTCTCCTGTCCTTATGTGCGCACAGTGTTGAAAAAAATAATAGGTACGATGAGTTTTTAGCTAAACGGTATCTATTGAAGTCGCCGTAGTCTAGGAGGTAGTGTGTTGACTTATTAGACTGAAGGCCCGAGTTCAAACCCCAGGTCGACTTTAAACTGTAGGTCCTGCCACTCATGTATAAAATTAACGCACACAACATAAGTGATTTGAGAAGCTAGGTAGGTGAAGGGTTGTAATGACCAATTATGTATGTATGTATCTATTCTGATTTCAATATAAAAGGTTATTGTTAGTCGTCGGTCAAAGTGAACTTGATCTCCGTGTTGTTAACATTTTTTTTTCTGATTGCGTATTACCCAAATGCACGAAATAAACTTAGTAATCTTACTGCAGGACAAACTTTTACTAATAGCAGGTACCTTGTTTAACATTGATCACAACGTAGGGACTGTTTCAAGTCAAGATTTTCAATGATCACTTAGGCTAAGTAAAAATGAAACGCTGTGGATTCGCTAAAACTATCACTTACGTTTCTTGGGCTGGCATCTTATCTCTTTCATGTGCTTCATAAAATGTTTGCCTTTATGCTAGATGTTATAATAAAATACATCCGAATACTCAGTGTAGTTCCATTATGACAAGAAATTACTATGAACAGTGACTCTCCTTCGTCCTTCCTTTTGTCAATATGGAGTTTGTTTGAAAATATACGTAACGCAGTTCGAGTGTTTTTTTTGGGAAAAACGTAAGAAAAATGTAATTAACAATAAAAAAAATATCGGGTCCGCCATCTAACGTTTTTTTTTCAACTAGTGCTTATTTCGTGAATGATAACACTTAGCTCATGTCTGATTTGACAGAGAATTAGTTTTATCCTTCCGCTGAACGAATATGGTTGTGTATACGCTTGAACAACGCTGGGAAATATTGCGACATTACTTTGAAAATCATGGTAATGCTGCAGAATGTGTGCGAAAATTGCGCACGGATTTTGGAAGAAGAGAAGCACCGTCAGCTCCGTCAGCTCCGTATGTTCGTTATCTTTTGAAAAAAGTGAAAGAAACTGGCATCCTCATCGATAAACCAAAGCGTGAAAAGCCAAAAACAGTGCGTACACCCGAGAATATTGCTGCTGTGGCAGAAAGTGTGCGTAAAGCGCCATCAACATCAATTCAACAATTGAACATTTCGGAGACATCATTGAGACGAATTTTGCATAAAGGCCTTGGTATGACGCCATACAAAGTCTAATTGGTTCAGGGGTTGAAGCCAATTGACCATCCAATGCGTTTTCGCTTCGCTAAGTGGGCCTGCGATCGACTTACAGAAAATGCCGATTTTGGCAAAAAAATCATCTTTTCAGATGAAGCTCATTTTGATCTTGGCGGGTATGTAAACACGGCAAATTGTCGCATTTGGGGCACAGAAAACCCGCACGCGTACATTGAAAAGCCGACGCACCCAAAACGATTCACTGTTTGGTGTGGATTTTGGTCCAGAGGTATAATTGGGCCATTTTTCTTCGAAAATGAGCAAGGAGTGGCCGTTACAGTCAATGGCGATCGTTATCGGGCCATGTTGAACAAATTTTTGTTCACAAAAATTGAAGAGGAGGATATTGGCAACATTTGGTTTCAACAGGACGGCGCTACGTGCTACACAGCCGAAGCTACTCTCGATGTTTTTCGCCCTGTTTTTGAAGATCGCATTATCAGCCGCAGAGCTGATGTCGTTTGGCCACCTCGGAGCTGCGATTTCACACCTATTATTTGTGGGGTGCCGTCAAAGATAAGTGTTACGCCGACAAGCCAGAGACAATTGACGCTTTAAAAGACAATATTCGTGAAGCCATTGGTGAAATAAAGCTGCACACAATCGATAATGTGCTTAAAAATTGGACCGATCGTGTAGGCTACTGCATTGCCAGCCGAGGCAGCCATTTGAATGAAATTATTTTCCATTATTAACCGGAAGGATTGTACTTTAAAATAAAAAAAGAAATTTAAGAAAATATTCAGTAGTTTTTTTTTAAAGCGTTTAAAAAAAAAAAGCTCTTTGGCGGACCCTTTAGAACTATGGGAAAGGGTTGCCCTACCGTCTGTGTAAATTATTTGGGTTGTTACATCAGATATTGTGGGGAACTTCACTAAATGAGTATTATTCATTCTCGAGAGAAGAAGAGTTGTTAATCGTATTCTTTCTGGAGCAACTCTTGTAAAATTTTATTGATTTTCTTTCAAAATTCGAACTTGCATTACATGAGTTTGTAGTCTAGCACTTTAAACAACTTTAATCCGAATTAATTTTCATTATTTTAATGTTCTTGGCTCTATACTCATGTATTCCTATTATTATGTTCAACACTGTATTGTGTAGTGCTGTGTTATGCCCTTTTTGTTACGTACTTATTTTGATTTGTTGCTGTTGCTTGATGACGATACTGATGATGATGGTTTTTTTTTTTGTTAGTTGGTCATATTCCTTAAGGCGTTTACGGTATTTAGTTATTTGCTACATTCCACTTTCGTGCACACTGAAAGCAGAACACTCCACAAACTCTTACCACACCAGAAGTACAAACAATGCTTACAGTTCTTTATTATATTGTAGAGAAGAACAAAGTACAGTTCAGAAAAAAACTTTCTATTTCTAGAATTTCCCTGTATTATTCTGTATTTTATAAAAAATGTTGTGTTATAATCCCAAAACCATAATTTTAATTGTAACAGTAGAAGACCAGTGAATGAATTAAACAGTAAAATGGGAAAATCACTTTTAAGTCCTTTTCTTTACTTTTGAGAATTTTTCTTGTTGTTATTTAATATTTTAATGTTTTTGCTTCAATTCATACAAAATCTCAGTAAATTCTGAAACTACAATAAAACATTGAAATACAAAAAGAAATTATTTTTGTACCAGCAGCAGTAGCTGCCACTGTTACATCAGGGTAATTAATAATCTCTCATATATTTGTAATAGAATTCATATTATTAACATTGTACTCGAATAGTTGTTTATGAAACTCGTAATTTACGAGGAGTATATCAAACATGATTTTGTATTATTTGTTAATAAAAGAGAAAAACTTACTTCATTAGACCTTAAGTTCACCTCTAACAAATGGAAGGAATTAAGTTTCCTTGTGAAAACTGTAATATTTCTAGTTTGAATCAGAATTTATTATTTCTTTGGATTACAGCATGCTTGCTGATTGATATTTCAATTAATTTTGTGCTAAAATAATGACTGCTGTACATGCAAAAAACCGCAGGCATGATATGTGCTCATAGTCCAATCGTCATATACAGGTTGTATAGGGCCCTGGTAGGGCAAACTTTTCTCTATGGATATACGGTGTGCGCCATTGCCGCCTGATAGATATAGTACGATGGCAGTCAGCTGCCCTGGTCACCAGTGCTCTCTCTTCCACACCAACTAAGGCACCAATAAATTGACTCTCCTCTGATCTTCAGTTAAAGCAAAGGATTAAGTTGGTGGCAGTACGATGGCAGTGCAATTAAATCCTGACCCAGACTGGACTATGGTCATGCTGCTATTCTGGGAAGACACAGACATGTCAAGATAGATTATATGATGCCTTTAAACTTTCTGAGTAGAATAGTTTCTTTTAGAATTGTAATTAGGACATTCTGGTTTAAAGACTTAAAGGTTACTAGTCAAATACTAGAGGTTTATAATGATGATGTTGCCTGACCACTGCAGTGTTTTCCAGGCAGAGGTCATGGCCATTTTGAAAGCTGCTAAATGCTCGTTGGGTGGTGGGATTTTCTCAGAAAATCTCTTGATTTACTCCGACTGCGATCAAGTACATAAGGAACATATTTTAAACATCTTTCCCACATGGAAATTTCGAATCATTTTAAGGTAATTCTTATATGTGTTCCGGGACATTAACAAATCACAGGAAATTGCATTGCTGATGAGCAGGTATGGAGCTCGTAATCTACGACATGTTACAGGACATAAGTATTCCGATTGTCGCAGTTAAATTGGATATTATTTACTCGTTTTAAAGAGAAGCTAAATATCGTTGGCTGCAGGACAGTAAGACTTAGCATTCCGGCAAATAACTTCTGCAAGTCTGATGTGGAGGAAGAGATTGTTTTTTACCTCATGTGTCAGTAGCCTGCTCTTATCATGCAAGCTGTTGGAGGTTTTTAACTCCTCACATTCTGACATGCTTGATCGATCTCTATTATATAGAGATAGCAAGATTTAATTGGCTTCGAGTAAATTTTTTCTAGGGACTGTTTGATCACCGGATTGAATACGCTGGTCTTTACCTTTCAGACGGGTACGCCACCTTACCTAACCATCTTTGTCTACGTGAGGTAGGTTAGTTCGTAACAAACAGGAGTAAAGTAAAAACGCCACTTCAAACTTAATAGTGGTCCTACATAGTTACCCGTACAGCAATGAGAGATCAGTATAGTTTAACTCACACACAAATCTTATACTCAGATGTACATAATTGAAATCAGTGGCAATATTATCGAGTGTTATTAAGATGTCTCTTGATTTCGATTGAATTTTCAATGGTAGAAACAAATTTGCCGAAATGGAATTTCTGAAACTTCTTTTTTATTTATTATTTTATTTTTATTATTATTTTATATATTTTTATTTATTTATTTTATTGAAACAATTTTGCATGACATTCTCTTGAACTCAATGAGAATTATTTTCTATTTATAAGTCATGTCACGATGAATACATATTTAAAAATTTCCATTCAAAGTTCTATTTTAAGGCTTTAATCGGTTGTTAAGAATTCATAAGTTTTTAAAGAAAGAGAATTAAAATGATTTCAATCTACAGCAGCAGAAAATAATAAGAAAAAGAAAAGAAAAATAAGCAGAAGAAAATACGCTTTGCAGTGACTATAGTAGTAAGGAAGATTAAATGAAACGGATATAAGAAGGATTAAAAAGATGACATTGCAAAATGTTCCTTCCGGTCGGGCTGTATAATTTTTATATTTAATAATTACTTTTAAGAGATTGTTATGAAATTTTTTGTAATTAAAAAGGATTTCTAAAGGATGAAAAATAAAAAAATATAAAAATGCCTAAAAAAGATTCTTTGCAAAGGTTGAAACCTCTTTAGCTTTTGCCTTTAGGCAATAAATCAGGAATTAGGGTATTAAAGGTAGATGCCTCTAAATATGGCTTTTTAGAAAACTTACTGTTATGTCTGCTTAACATACACAAATCTTATACAGCAACCAACTTATGCTATACGGGGACATTGAATATCATTTTTAAATTCAAATATTACACACCATAAAATTGCCTTATAATGGAAGGTTTATTTTGTATTGAAGGACAACATCAGATCCCATCTTCAATGTTGTTACAAAATATACCACAATTCCTGGTTTTTATACGAAAAAAAAAGTTTCTTAAACAATCAATAACACCAACCTATTGTACGATAACAAGAAATCCTTTTTGGGGTAAATTTTTTTTATATTCTACAAAAATTTGTGCACTTTTATCACTTCCGTTATGTTAAGCATATTGTTTCCATATGTTTGGTTCCTAGAATTTTTTTAAAGCCTTAAAAATTTTAAATTCTAAAAAAGGATGTATTTTTTTGTAACAACAAAGCATTTAAAGTGAATAAAAATTCCGTTAATGGAATAAAATGACAAACAACAGGATAGAAAAAGCGCACTAATATTCTTCTGCTTATGCTTTAATGTTACGCTTTGTGGTTAACACTGGGACAGTAGTTTGTGGTTTGTAGTCCTCTAGAACTTTTATTGCTCTTTTGTAGTTTAAAACTAGGAAAGGTAGTACAAACCTCAGATCCAGATTTGCTTGAGCCATATGATCACGAGTCTACTACTACCCAAAGTGGTTAGTGTGATTACGAACGAATCTGAGAAGAGTTAATCTCCAATACTTAGACTTTTGTTATGAGCATGACATACGCCAAACATCTGAATACCTACCAGTAGCTGAGAATTTTCTAGGATAATGTTAATGAAGATTCACGTAAAAATGTTTCTTGGATTCGTATTTGATTAATTTATACAACTGTAAGCAAAAAATATGACATATTGTGTGATGTAGAATCCAATAATATGTTGCAAATTTATTAAATTGATTGCAAAAGTCTTACTCAGACCATATGTGGCAAATAGAATAAAATTTCTTAAATCTTGTGTTACGTTTAAAAATCTCGTCTTTAATAAAAGTTGACATGTTGCACAGAATAAGACCAAAACTTTTCTATTTAAACTCTTGCCATTAAAAAAAAAAAACAGCTTTTCTGCTTAAATTTTTTTTACCACTTCTTTAAAGTTTTATTTGTAAAAGAACAACAACAAATAATGTCAGCAACACCATTCAAAACGTGTATACCACCGAAAGGATAAATATTTTCTTCGCAAAACCAATTGAATACATAAACTTTTTTAAAAGTTTTAAAGCTCGTGTATGTTCAACAATTTTTTCAAATATGATTTAAACTTTTTATTGAAATTGATTTGCATTCAACATATGAATTTGCGAGAATTTTTTACAGTGATATTTTTTATATTCATGTCAGAATTTTAAATTCAATAGCTATTGGCTTAAAATTGATGTTCGGATTGGATAGACTGTTGCTCTTGAGTGTTACACAATTTGTGATTGGAATTGTGGTAGGGAAAAAAGGTTTTTCCTTCCGTTAAATCTGAAATTAGTTTGCGGAAAATGGTTGAGATCTGGTAAATCTCGACCAATCCCGATCAAATTGACTTCCTATAATTTACATTCGCAGTAACTCTTCAACATGTATACCGTGGGAAGCACAAGAGGTTAATATCTTTAATATTCTATAAAATCTATGTATTTCGTTGGATAGACCTATTCATGCCATTATGTATTCCATACATAATGGCACACAGCGATGGCCTGATTCACATTTACCATGTGAATATTTCGAGATTTATTTGACACTCTAGAAAATTTCTATTTGTTCACCTACCTAATCATTCAAAAAAATCCTCATCGGTCAATATAACCAATATCTTTCGGCCTGAATAGCAACGTCATGTGTTGGCAACAGGACTGCGCTATGTGCCACACCCGTGATTAGATATTGTGAATGAGGGCATTGTCATCTCAGATGGAGGCAATGTGAACTGGTCACGAATATTAATTTTGGGTGTTTGTAACATTCTGATTCGATCTAGTTATAACCCGTTGTTACAGTTTCATTGGTATATGTATCCCTGAGGTAATTTGTCTTTTCTTCTAACTACTCATATATCGGGTCCGCCATCTAACGTTTTTTTTTGTTCAACTAGTGCTTATTTCGTGAATGGTAACACTTAGCTCATGTCTGATTTGACAGATAATTAGTTTTATCCTTCCGCTGAACGAATATGGTTGTTATACGCTTGAACAATGCTGGGAAATATTGCGACATTACTTTGAAAATCATAGTAATGTTGCAGAATGTGTGCGAAAATTGCGTACGGATTTGTGAAGAAGAGAAGCACCGTCAGCTCCGTATGTTCGTTATCTTGTGAAAAACGTGAAAGAAACTGGAATCCTCAAACAGCCAAAAACAGTGCGTACACCCGAGAATATTGCTGCTGTGGCAGAAAGTGTGCGTGAAGCGCCATCAACATCAATTCACCGTCGTTATCAACAATTGAATATTTCGGAGACATCATTGAGACGAATTTTGCATAAAGACCTTGGTATGACGCCATACAAAGTCCAATTGGTTCAGGAGTTGAAGCCAATTGACCATCCAATGCGTTTTCGCTTCGCTAAGTGGGCTTGCGATCGACTTACAGAAGATGCCGATTTTGGCAAAAAAAATTATCTTATCAGATGAAGCTCAGTTTGATCTTGGCGGGTATGTAAACAAGCAAAATTGTCGCATTTGTGACTTTATTCCAGAGGCATAATTGGCCATTTTTCTTCGAAAATGAGCAAGGAGTGGCCGTTACAGTCAATGGCGATCGTTATCGGGCCATGTTGAACGAATTTTTGTTCACAAAAATTGAAGAGGAGGATATTGGCAACATTTGGTTTTAATAGGACGGCGCTACGTGCCACAAAGCCAAAGTTACACTCGATATTTTGCGCCCTGTTTTTGAAGATCGCATTATCAGCCGCAGAGCTGATCCACCTCGGAGCTGCGATTTAACACCGTTGGACTATTATTTGTGGGGTGCCGTCAAAGATAAGTGTTACGCCGACAAGCCAGAGACAATTGACGCTTTAAAGGACAATATTCGTGAAGCCATTGGTGAAATACAGCTGCACACAATCGAAAATGTGCTTGAAAATTGGACCGATGGTGTAGGCTACTGCAGGGCCAGCCGAGGCAGCCATTTGAATGCAATTATTTTCCATTATTAACCAGAAGGATTGTACTTTCAAATAAGAAAAGAAATTTGAGAAAATATTCAGTAGTTTTTTTTAAAGCATTTGAAAAAAAAAAAATTATTTGGCGGACCATACGCAAACGGGTTCCACATCTTAATGATTGTGACACTTCTCACAGCAAAACATTTCTACGTCTTTTTTGGCAATAATTCTGAAATTTTAGATTTTCGAATTATTTTCCTACAAGTCAGCAAGGAAGCAATTAGCAAGGGATATCAATCAATATTCCATATCCGTCTGTTAAAATTTCTGAAGCTCTGTCTGTATAGTAATCTGTTTTTAAATGCGTTTGCTAAAAATTCTTGCAAGGCTAATGAATTACAGCATCGCTATGTTTTGTAAAAATTCTCTATTTGTGAATTAAAAGTGTTTTCCGTTTATCGCTTTAAATTGAAAAGAAATTTTAATTGCCTTGGGCAATATTCCACAAACTCTGCCACTTACGTTATGCAATGTTAACACTCAAAAGAAATAAACAGTGAAGAATTTGAATTCATATTTCTTTTTAAATACTTTTGCTTTTTTTATTTTTTATTTCATTTAATAATATTTCTATTGATTATGTTAAAAAGTTTAATTAAATTATTTAAACATTTTCTTTTTATTGTAATGCAATATTCGGCTTTTATAATTGTTTTCAAAGAAATATTTCGAATAATTTTATTACAAAGCAACAGTTTTTTTTTTAAATAAATTTTTATATTTTTTATTTCTTTTTAGATTAGAATTCTTTATACAGAATATGTATTTAAGCTGGAAATTGTTTAAGTATTTTAGAAAAATATTTACAAAAATTATTTACTTTTTGTTTTTACTTTTAAATTTCACTTTTAACGTTTTGTTTTTATTATAACGAGAATTCAGAAGAATTATAATTTAGAAATTATATTTTTTAACTAGAAATTCTGTTTGAAGGAATTAGAAAAAAAAGATTGAATTAAAAGTCAAAACAAATACTTTGTTTTCTTTGGTTGTACTTTGTTTATAACGCTTGCTTTACTTTTAATACCCATATATTCCGAGGACGTTTGTGTGCATAGGGACAGAGGGAGAGAAAGAGAAAGATAGAAAGATAGAGAAAAGAATAGAAAATTACCGATCCCTAGAAGTTTAGTTTAAATCCTCGGGACCGCTTAACCAAGAGCTTGCTTATTAATGACAATGATATGTTCAACTCTATTGGTTTACAAGACTTCACTGTTCCAATGCTACTAAATTGGATTGTGGTCTAGTAAAATAAAGGTAATGGTTTCCAAAAAGTTATATGTCTATCACACATCCATATGTGAAACGTTCTCTGGATAGAAATCCTTCACGCCAATTAAAACATGAACAGATTCCATGACTCTCTCTCCAGCCTCATAATCAGTTTCTCTAATTCCAAAATAATGCACGGAACGATGGTGGGAAACACTGTTTCATCAATTGTCTTTGGTAAGGATAGTTTAAATTGGTAGCCGCATTGAAGTATTTAGCCTACTTGGGTTCTAGAGGAGTCCGTTGTAATACATACCCATAGTACATATGACATCGTAACTTCTGGCTGACATCTCTCAACCAATCCGATTTTTTATTACCATTGGCTTGAGATTTGGGTTCCCAACTGTCGAAGAATAATAGAGAAGGCATTCTACAATAAAGGGGAGTTGTCTAGACTAGTAGGTAGAGTGTTGACTTATTATTAGATGTGAGGCCACGGTTCAGATCCCACGCTGGACATCTTCAACAAAACGAAATATGAAAAAAATATTTCTTCGGTGACTTCCTCTCAGCAGATTTCTATTAAAAACTCGGACAGAATAAAATTGCCATGAATATTTTCTCATGTCGTTCGGAGTCGACTTTAATCTGTAGGTATCGTCACTCATGTATAAAATAACACTTTCAACATAAATGATGGGAGAAGCTAGGTTGTAATGCTGACTGAAGAGTTGCTGACTGAGAGTCCACGTCCTCTGCATAAGCGACAATCAAGCAAAAAGTTCTTTCGTGTCTTTTAATAAAAGGTTAAGGTTCTACAGGCTCGGATCGCTATTTCAAAACACTTGAGTAGCATAAAATAGTTTCGATACCCGATGATCGCGCTATCAATAACCAGTTACCCCATGGCCTCTAGTCATCGTCTGTATGAGTAGGCAGTAAGAAATATTGTGATACCATGGCATATAATCGTATTGTGTTGTACACAGCTTTGAATTCTATTTTAATAAATAAACGAAACCTTTCGTAACCCCCTTGTAAATTAATTCTGCTGTAAGTAGAACTTATTATCTAACCTTGTATTAGTTGGTCACTTAAAACCTGAGAGCAAATGCGTTGAGTGTATGGTAAGAGTTTCAGAGTTTCATACTTTTTTGTGACTTTGATTAATAAATACGATTTAAGAAGGAATTCACACATGCATTAACGCCATGTAAATTTACCTTAAGACATACAAAATGGTGTAAAGTTTGTATGAATGTTTTTACGTGACTGTATACATAGAAATTTATGAATATGGAGGAGATAAGTTCTTATTTATAAATATAATATCGTGAATTTATTGCTACCGTTTCCTATTCATTTGTTTTTATACATACTATTAGAAGTTCTTGGCTAAGTTGTTGCAATTGTTAACACGTTGACGTATTGCTTCAGGTAAGTCATAAATATTCAACAAAAAGACAAAATCTGATACAGTATCTGTACAGTAAACACTTGCAGAATGAAAATATTCAATTGCCAGTTAAGGTTCAATATAAAACAACTTCTGTTGTGTCCTTTTAAGGACTTTACTGTTGCCGGTTACACTTGGTTAAGTGTATAAAATCTTGTGCGTGTGTTTCTGACTTTTTCTTCAAAAGAGCTGAGTATGTTGAGATTCTTGTAGAACTTGAGTGTTAGGGACACAAGCATTTTAGTTGTCCTTGAAGTGCTGATAAAATATTGCAATTTTCTTTTATTCATCTTATTTTGTGTTCCAAGTCGTACAAGTTTGTAAATAAATTGTGCAGATTAAATGCTTAACCGAATAAGAGTTGCAAAATGTTCATCAGAAAGTTTTAATACAGATAAATTGGGTTTTGCTTTCACTAGTCAAAATGGAAACATAAACAAAACATCTTTAATTAATGTGATTATTTTTACCAATTTCATTAGTCTGAAACGTACTCAAGGCCATTCCAATTGAGGATAATCATTACTTTTTATTGATATTAGTTTTGTAATATTGTTTCAAAATGACCAAGAAAATTTCAATCACACTTAATTCAAAAACGTGTACGTATTTGAATACAATTAAGATGCTCGAAATTCAATCTGAAATATTTGAACAACATTTAGAGCTGTAGAGGATTTACTTTTTTTTAAACAAGTAACAATCAGGCCTCAAGACATAAACCTACTTACCACAATTA
Organism: Sarcophaga caerulescens; assembly: GCA_927399465.1. Taxonomy (NCBI): domain Eukaryota; kingdom Metazoa; phylum Arthropoda; class Insecta; order Diptera; family Sarcophagidae; genus Sarcophaga; species Sarcophaga caerulescens. The sequence continues at coordinate 138,016,803 of OV656872.1, read as the reverse complement.
AGCGCTTCTGGCTTATTTCTAGTGGAGGTGTCCCACCTACCTTTTGGTCGGTCTTAAGCTAGCCCATGTATAGTATTGTTACGTTTTTACCTTTTAAAAACGTTAAAAATATGAGCTCGTAGATTGCAAATAAAATAAAAATAAATCTGTGTTTAATTTTAATTCAATTCTTTATTCTCTGCACAACTTTCGTGCCACTGTTCGAACTTATTCTACGCATACAATGATAATTTCCACAATATGTGCTTGTTCTTGATATTTCTCTGCTTATAACCTTTTCTTTATAAGCAACAACAACACTTGTTAGTTATTCTTCTTTGCTCACAACCTTTTTTGTAAGCACCACACTAACAACTGTTTTCTTCACGCAACTTGTCTGCACACAAGTCTGACTGGATTATAACTCGATCTCTTAACTTCACACACCACTGGTTGAATTCTCACTTAATTCAACGCGACGTCGTCACACGACTAACTTCACTCGTACTCCGAGAATAACGTGTCTTCATACACGACTGACTGAATTCTAACTGAATCATCGTTGCTCGCTTTATCTTGCCTTTTATATCACTCGATCAACAGTGTGATGAATGCCCTTGAAGGATGATGACGACCTTCGGGAACAATCCAAAAATGTAAACAACTCGTTTCCATTTTTGTTGTTCGTTTATCTTATTTACTTTCGTCCAGGCAGAGTTGTTGTTGTTTTGCTTCTTTGTCTTTCTGCTATATTTCTTTTATACGCAGTCGTTGTTGCTATATTTGTTTATTCATCGATTTTGTAAACAAACACTGTTGTTTTTGTTGTATATGCTTACTCATTCGTTGATCACGTGAACAACTGCATTGTTTTGTTTTTGGAGCTTTTGTTTTTATGCGTGATCAACTCCATTGTGTTGTTTTTGGAGCTTTTGCTTATTATTTTAACAACACCATTTCCATTTTCGTAACAGTATAATAAATGAATGTTAGTACCGGTTATCTCGGATATTAAGAGTGTAAGTGTTGGTTCTATTCACTTGATAACTACGTTCGAAAGGATTTTTCTGTGCAGCAAGTCTGGAATTTCTCTATAAGAATCGCAGCTTTCGTTGATTCAATGACTTCGGTGAAGGTAAAGAATTTATTCGTTCCATTTGTCGATGAACACCTTGGATATAAATCGAAAACCAGAAAATAATGGACTGATCTTCGAGTCTAATAAACATCAGGAGAGATTGCAGATTAAGCTTGAATGTGTCCAGAAAAAGTGCATTTAAGGGAAAACTCAGCGCTGAATATAACTTACTTACTCACTTAATTGGTATGTTCAGTCAGGATTACAACATAACTTCTTACCCATATCGTGTATGTTAATTTCATCCATGAGAGGCGGGACGTACATACAGTTTAAGTTCAACTCCGAATGACAGATTTTTGAGAAGTTCTTCATGGCAATTTTATTGCTGCTGCGTGAATGTCGCCGAAAGAAATATTTTTTTAACATTTCATTTTGTTAGAGAAGTCTGAGCTGGTATTTGAACCAAGGTCACGTGTCTTATAAGTCAATGCACTACCTACTAGGCAACGGCGATATATACGGAATATAAAGGAAGTGGATTTGGCAATAGATGCTGAGAAGACTGCGGCGCACAATATATCTATTGATCACACCACCTATTTGATGGACTACAAGAGGAAGAGTTGTCATAAATATTCCTAAAAAAACTTAACCCGACACAATGTGAAAATTGACATGGAGCTACTTTTATTAACACCGCAAATAAACTAATTCATCCAATAATCTATTCATCATATTGGACGTGACGCTACGGAATAACAAACTAGGTTTCCCCAACACAGGCTAAGTGTAACTTCCATAAATTGGGGTCGAATAATTAGTAACCAAATCGTTGAGTAGCATTCGCCTATATATCTTTCCTTTACAAATTGTGAAAAAGAGTCTAAGCCTTGCAGGGTTTGAACTCGGAATATTGCCGATGTGAGGCATCGTACATGTGAGCCAGAGAACGTATCCTACACAGCGATACAGCCAAAAGCTGAATCTCTATTAAAGCCAGTGTTATTTAAGACTATGCACTCTTGTTGTACGTGGTTCTCTGCTATCTATTTCAACATACCTAGTCTATACCACGAGTAATAGTCTAGGAATTTACTAGAAGCCTGAGTGATTGGCGATTTTATATACAATATCTCCTTCCTTCTAGTAGGTAAAGTGTTGGCTTATTAAGGCCACGGTTCAAACCCCAGGTCAGACATCAAAACTAAAATATAAGAAAAAAATATTTCTTCGGTGACTTCCATATAATTGCCATGAAAAGTTTCTCAAAAAAATCTGTCATTCGGAATCGACTTTACACTGTAGGTCCCACCACTTATGTAAAAAACATTAGTTGGGTAAGAAACTAGGTCCATTATCCTGACTGAAGAGTTGTAGTGAACAATTAGGTATGTTTATACGTTCGAGGAGTTTATAAATTCGCAGTCAGCGGCTCTTATATGAACGTAGTATTCCATTATAAATATAATCTATAGGGCACTAACATCTATAGGGCACTAAGAAATGTGATTTTATGGATTTGTTGGAAAAATATCTGATGGATAAAGTTCAGGGGGTGGAGTCTAGATTTTACAGCCGACAATTCATAACCCAAATGATGTTACTTCTAATTAGTGTTGATTATTGCATAAAATTTAAACTGAATACTCTATTATTGGCTTTTTTTCCTTCGTGGCGTATTAATTCAACTGAAACGCCTTTGCCTTGTTGCGATAGTTTGCTTTAAAAAAGTTGATTTTTATGGATTGCTTCAATAAAACAATTTGATGCCCTATTAAATCAAAAGACTTTAATAGAATTCGTTATACATATAAATTTAAAATTTAATTTACATTTTCAAAGGAATGTGACTTTTTAAGGTGACTTAATGCTTTATGGCATGATTATATTTGCTGTTTATATGGGAATTTTTTTTCTCTTCTATAGCAGAATTAATTAATTAAATTTGTAAAGAAACTCATTTGAATTTATAAGAAACATTTTTCCGAATTATTAATTCCCATATCAAAGTGTTTGGTTAATTGGATTTTCATTTGGTTTCTTAAGTTCCCGTTTCTCTACGTTTAATACACAAATGCCGTTTTGAAAGTAACTTTTATGGAAAATTTTCATTTAATTTTTAAAAAGAACCAATTTAAGGCTAATAGAAACGTTACATAAATTAACAATAGACTCTTTAGAATAACATACAAATAAAAAATTAAAAATGCATAAAAATTATTTGAAGGAAATATCGTTAAAAGTTATCATTTATTTAAATTATTTTTTATCTTTTTCACTTTTTTTTCACTTTTTTTCTTCTTTCAATTTTTCTCTTTTCCTTGTGTTAATTTTTTTATTTTTTATTTTATTTTTTTTTTCTTTATTTTAATTTATATTTTATGGAATTGAAAATTAAAATTTAAAATCTTAACGTCTAGTGTCTTAATTGTATTGTTGTTCTATGCTATACGTTGTTTTTGTCTTAACGGTATTCATCATTAACTATCGTCTTATGGACATGGTATTCGTAGGGAATTGCGGTTTCGTTGAGGAGGAAAAGAAACGTTTGCAGGTTAAACGCCAAAATGCTGCACGAAAATCCACACTGTAGAATGCATAAATGAAAGGATTTATGGCACTGTTGAACCAACCCAACCAGGTTAGTACCTTGGCCAGAGTACTGCTAACCTGATCCTCATCGAGGAACGGTGTAATCAAATAGTTGATGAAAAATGGCAACCAACAGGCTATAAAGCCACCCACAACTATGCTTAAAGTTTGCGTAGTTTTCGTTTCCTTTTTCAGCGATGAAATGCGATTTGATAAGGATTTGCTGGTATAGTGATGATGATGATGTGAACGTAGTTGTGGTGTAGTGGGATGGCGTAATATGGAGCTACCACTACCCGTTACCAATGCATCGGGTGTGCTAAGCGTGTTATTTACGTTGGTGGTGGCGGTGGTAATGGTAGTCGTGGACGTAGATGTACTTAAATAATGCTGATGTCTAATGCTGTGCGTACGCATATGCTTATTTGGATGGGCATGTTGTTGATACGGATGATGATGATGATGTGGATGATGATGTGTAGAAGTCTGTTGCTGTGCTGGACTGAGCGGTGTAAAAGTCCATGGATTCTCCAAAGCTATACCAGCTGTGGCTGTATTTGTACCAGTAGCTATGCAAGTTGAACTTGTCATTGTGGTTATGGCGGATGAGGCAGTGGGTGTTCTTTTCAATGAGGCTGGTCTTTTCAATTCATAGCAGCCATTATTACCGGTCGGTGAGTTGAGCTGCTGTTGCGGCATAACCAACAATGAATGGCATTGTGCTGTATTGCCGGCAATTTCCGTGTCGGGAGCCATAATTTCTTGTAAATCCTTGGCCAATGTTTGATTTGACAATGTTCTGGCGGCCTGTTGTTTCTTATGGCCCGAACTTAAATCAAATTCCGATAAATCTTGATCCAATTCATTGTCTATATCGGCAGCCGTATAACGTTTGAATTTCTACGTAAAGTAATGAAAAAAATCAAAAGGAAATTAAAAGTCATTCAAAATGAATATTTTCTTTCACTTGATCGTATAATTTGTAAGTTTCTTGCACTCACCTTATTATGGACACTGATATCAGTCATATTATCATGCCTATTGGCTATAACACAAGAAATCCTGGCATAGACATAAATCATAACCGCCATTGGTATAAAGAATGAGCCCATTGCTGAAAATATCACATAACCTTCGTTTTGATTGTAACGGCATTCATTTAAATCACGACGTCCCGGCTCATACCTAAAACAAAGGAAAAGTAAAGTCAAAAAAGAAAACGAATTAGGTTTAAAGCCATAAAACGATGAACAAAAGCCTTAAATTCTAAATATAATCACTGACGTTTAATCAAAAGGAATCCATTTCCTTAAACCAACTAGTATTTCTTAGAATATCACAAAATTTTTCTATTGCATTCAGCTACCAAAAGAGAACATAAAACAACACAATCAGAATATTAAAATATTCTGTTGAAGAAAGATACACAGAGACAGACAGAAAAGTTTAACCAACAGTCGTAATAAATTGAGTTTTTCCACAGGCAAAGTGGCATGAAAAAAGTCAGCAACTGATTTTGTAAAATCAAATTTTAAATTTGACATTTTTTGTTGTACAACCAGCATTTGACAAGGACTTATTGAATGTACAATTTATGCAAATCAAATTTTGTTTAAAAAATATCTATAAGATATGAACACGGGGTATGGTTCTCTTAAATATTTATTTATTTTATCGTTCACTGTCAGTTTGACAACCGACTGCTGTTCATCACTTTAGCTGTCAAGTTTAATAAGGATTAGATTTCTTAATCATTTTCATGTTGTAATAAAATTGTAAATTGTTTACTAGGAAATGACAAAGCTTTGTGAAATATTTTAATAAAAATTAAATAAATTGCATGGACTTTTAAAATATTTTCTGAAAATCATAAATTTTATTGATTGCACCTTATGATATAGACTTTTGACATCATTTGATATTTTAAGATGTGAAACTAGTGAACAACATTTTTATATACGTTTTTCTAATGTAGCTACCGTTGGTGCTTTAGATTAGTCAACAGCCGGTATATAATTCACTGGCTATGTAAGCGTTATATACATATCTTCGGCGAATACCGTTTTTAAAAAAATCTATCATAATTTTTAAAAAATCTATCATTTGAAGTCAACTTTAAACTGTAGTCCTCGCCACTTATGGATAAAATTAACACACACAACATGGCTAATGTGAGAAGTTAAGTTGTTATCCTGACTAAAGTGCTGTAATGTACAATTAAATAAGTTTAAGTATGCGAGTTGGGCCTCGTCTTAACCATACGTGTCCAGTAATGTCTAGCAAAATTACATGTACTCTCTTGCTGCCAAATAGATTAAATCTCCATGTAAAACGTGTGCATAATATTCAATTTAACTAAGGCAACTGGAACACTTATGCTCTTTTACATGGCGGAGCTTCATATTGCCCAGCTAAGCAATTTCCATCGATATTTCTGTATCCCGGAAGCAATATAAGAGTTACCATTAAAGGATCCGAAATTTCCTTAAGAAATTATCGGCATACATGAACAAGGAAGCACCTTGAAATACTTCGATTGAGTCTTAATCACTGCCCCGTTGTCCGAGTAAATATAGACGAATAATTCCACCAACCAACAAACATTGTGTCGCTTTTGTTATCTACTTATCTAAGGCAGTTTAATACCAGTACACTTAATAAATATACCACAGCCTATCCTGATGTATATCCTTAAGCCATTCGGTATAAATTGGTAAACTTCGTACCTTTAGACCAGAAGTCACAAGTAGGAATTCTAAAGTTAAATGACGTTTTGAAAAAAATATAATATAATCCACCAGGATTGAAATACTCCCTTGAGCTGTCGATTTGGATTCCACAAAAAGACTGACAACAAAACTAATAGATTGGCTATTACTTATGCAGTGTTACCCATAGTTTTAGAAAATAGATTTGAAAAAAGATTTGTTTCCTTTGAGAACTTCAATTTTAAATATCAGCTCTGACAACTTGAAAGAACGATGTATGAAAAATATATTTCCTTTACCGACCTCTAATTAGTCAACTTTTTTTTTGGCAAAAACTGTGGCAATAACCAATGCCCCTGATGGATAAATTTAACATATGGAACAGGAATGATATGAGAAGCTCAGCCGTAATATCTGACTGACTGAAAGGGTTGTAATGGCCAATAATAAATGTAAGTGTAGATTTTAATATGTTTCTATATATGGATAGTGCGGCTCCAATATTACTTTAATTGATCCCTATAAAGGAAATAAAAAGAGTCATTAAAGGCAGTCACAAACAAACGATTTTTGCTAGACTACTAGATATATATATTCTTAACGATTTCTTTATTTTGTTTAGCTAAACTTGTTTTCAAATTTCATTATTCCCTATTATTTTACATCCCAGCTAAGCTTAGTCTTGTGGAATATTTTTCATTTTTCATTTTTCTTTTCTTTTATATTTCTCTGCCGTTTTGTTTCATTTTGTGTAAATAATTATTTAGGTTCTGTTTACAGTTAGGTTTTGGACTAAAACCTTAATACTTACCAACCCAATATTGGTGGACAAGTTATAGCCAAGGCTAACGCCCAAACGATGAGTATCATAATGAGAGCCAAACGTTTCGAGCGTCGTTTACGTGAATACGTTAAAGGTTGTGTAACAGCCAAATATCTGTCAAACATACATCCAAGACAACAAGATTGGGCCCAAAAAGAAGAAGAAAAAAGAAATGCATAATTTGATTAGCCAAAAAAAAAAGTTTTATAATTAAAAAAGTACAACGTAAAGAAAAGAGAGAGAGAGAGAGAGAGAGAGAAAAAAAAGTACTGTTTTCAAGAATATTGTAATAAAACAAACACAAAACAGAAACCAAAATGAAAATGAAAATTGAAACAGAAATCCTTGTTAGAGTATCGAAAAACAAAAAAAAAAAAAAACAAAAAACGGTGAAGTTACCTGTCCACACTTATGGCACATAAGCTTAATATAGAAGCGGTACATAGAAGTACATCCAAGGAAATCCAAATATCACAAAGCACCCAACCAAGTTGCCAAGAACCTAAGAAAACAAAATAAATTCAAAAAAAGCAAATAATTTTTTTTTTTAAAAAGGGGATATTTTTTTCTTTCTGTTTGTTGAGCAAATTTAATAAAAAGAAAGGAAAAAAACATACACACTAACACTGAAAAATTTAATTTAAAAATGTATGAACGACAAATTGGGGTCTTAAAAATAAAGGAAACCTGAAAGCATCTAGTGGTTCATAAATTGAAATTCTTTATTAAAAAAAAAAGGGATGGAATGGGAGAAATGGAAGAAATTTATTTCAAAAATAATATCAAAGCTCAGCTATCAGCTTAATACACAACTGTATAGCCCGGAGATACAGTTGTATATTAAGCTGTAAAAGACTTAATAAGAAATATTCGTGCTACCCGAATAAGCCTTATCAGAACGTTAGTCATTTATGCCACTCTACTGATGATGATATCGCATACCATATAGAAAAAAATTACAAGATTCTCATTAAATATAGAAACTTTTTTCAAAGGATTCCATGATTTGACAGATGAGAATAGATAACATACATATCTGTTTCAACATCTTTGTCTAGTAAGATTAGCAAGTCATTGCGAATCTTAATCTTAACTTTATCTCCTCAACTTTCAAAATAATAAGCACTTCCGTCCGTTGTACGCTTAATATAATCGTTTTCATTGTAATTTTATTCATCCCGATATGTGTTTCGAAGCAAATGAAAATTAACTCCTTGGTATGGTTTACACATTGGTCCTCATTTCAAAGCTAAACAGCTAAACATCCAACATTTATTCAGCATCCAAATATTATTCAGCAAAATATCAAGGAAATTTGTTTCAATCAAGACGAATCAATTTGCCACAAAGTGGTAATGTTTAACAGCCTCCACGTTCATAAAATTAATCGTTTGGTATAGATTACACGCTGGCGTCAGTTGCCTTTACGGTAACGTACGCTATGTTGACTGATTTAACCATCAGCTACATTTGGTTTCAAGAAGACAGCGCTCTGGCTTATTTACTTAATTGCTAATTACACTTACGCGTTAGTCAGGTTTACAATCAATCTTCTTACACAACCCATGTTGGTTTTACCCTTGAGTAGTGAGCCCTACATTTTAATGTCGACTTCGAGCGACAGATTTTTGAAAATTTTAATGGCAACTTTATTGTAACGGGTTATCCATTTCGTGGTTTCAAAAGTAAACGCAAATAAAACACATATAAAATATTTTTTTCATGATATTTCTTTTTTATTGTAAAGTTTGAACGTTGACATTATGCGTGAAACACTACATCATTTAAATGACCTCCACGCGAAGTGTTGCAAGCATTGATTCTTTTGAGTTAATTTTCGACCACTTTTTGACACATATTGGGCAGTATCTCAGCCATGACTTGACGAATGTTGGTTTTTAAGTGCTCAAGAATTGAAGGTTTATCTGCATAAACACGGTCTTTCGCGTAGCCCCACAAAAAAAGTCTAATGGTGTCAAATCGCATGATCTTGGTGGCCAGTTGATATCGCCACGACGAGAAATTACGCGGCCAGGAAATGTCTCTTGCAATAAAGCCATATTCGCTCGAGTTGTGTGGCATGTGGCACCGTCTTGTTGAAACCACATATTCTCCAAGTCGTATTCTTCAATAGCAGGCAAAAAAAAGTCGGTTATCATATGACCATAACGCTCCGAATTGACGGTGACAGTCGTTCCATCGTCGTTTTCGAAGAAGTAAGGTCCAATCACACCTTCGGACCAAAGAGCGCACCAAACAGTGACTTTTTCTGGATGTAATGGCCTCTCTTCAATTACTTGAGGATTCTCAAAACCCCAAATACGACAATTTTGTTTATTAGCATACCCACCGAGTGTGAAATGTGCTTCATCGTTGAAGAAAATTTTGTTCGAAAAATTGCCGATACGCACGATACGTTTCTGTGGCAGAATCACCATTTTTGTAGTAGGTTTTGATAATTTGTATGCGTTGTGTGATAGTTAAGCGATCCATTTTCGTCAATGTCAGACTTTCAACTGAAAAGAAAAAAATTGGTTTCACAACTTAGTTTGACAGATGTCCAATTCCAGTCCCATACTTTTGAAACCACGAAATGGATAGCCCTTTCAACGTTTTTGATAGAGTCGCCGAAAAAATAATTTTTCATATTTCGTTTTGTTTGAAGTGTCTGGACCAAGTGTTGAACCTATGGACTCTTGCCTAATATGCCGATTTACTACCTACTAGACTACGGCGTTTTCAGTGCTCTTAACAATTGATTTTTTTGCAAAATGAATTTAATTACAAGTTTCTTTCCAAAAGGTATTCTTGTTCATTGGTCATTGGCCTTTCCAAAAGCAGCCCTGCTCACTGGCAGTCCTTGAGCATTTGATGCCTCTGAATTTATTTTTATGGGGCTGTATTAAATCATTGGTTTATGCCGACAAACCAGTACCTATTGAAGCATTGGAAGCCGATATGCAAGCTACCAAACCTTCAGATTTATTTGGACGATATAACCTCGTAGAGAAGGCAAGACCAAATTGAAAACCAAATTTAAGGAATACATATCATGAAATTATCTACACGACTGTAATAAAAAAATTTCTTCCTACAATATATTTGTTATTAATTTTTGAAGTTCTTAAAAGAATACCCTTTACAAGAAAAAAAATTAGGCTCACTGTTAGTGCCAAAATAAGAACCAAAAACAGTTTGGAATTGAATTGTGTTGTTTAACATTTTTAAAAAACTTTTAAGTTAAACAAAAATATTGCCTCCAGGAGTATCTCTTTTTTGGGACAAGATTAAAGTCAAAACATAACTACTTATACCCAGTGGAGTTTCCCTTTTTTTTTTTGTTAAATAAACAAGTTTGAATCACACTTATTTTCTTTCGGGCTGGGGTCCACAATATTTTTTAATTAATTTTTCCTTAATATAGATACTAAAGGGTCCGCCAAATAACTTTTTTTTTTGAAAATGCTTTAAAAAAAAACTACTGAATATTTTCTCAAATTTCTGTTTTTATTTGAAAGTACAATCCTTCCGGTTAATAATGGAAAAAAATTTCATTCAAATAGCTGCCTCGGCTGGCCATTCAGTAGCCTACACGATCGGTCCAATTTTTAAGCACATTATCGATTGTGTGCAGCTGTATTTCACCAATGGCATCACGAATATTGTCCTTTAAAGCGTCAATTGTCTCTGGCTTGTCGGCGTAACACTTATCTTTGACGGCACCCCACAAATAAGAGTCCAATGGTGTCAAATCGCAGCTCCGAGGTGGCCAAACGACATCAGCTCTGCGGCTGATAATGCGATATCCAAAAACAGGGCGCAAAACATTGAGTGTAGCTTCGGCTGTGTGGCACGTAGCGCCGTCCTGTTGAAACCAAATGTTGCCAATATCCTCCTCTTCAATTTTTGTGAACAAAAATTCGTTCAACATGGTCCGATAACGATCGTCATTGACTGTAACGGCCACTCCTTGCTCATTTTCGAAGAAAAATGGCCCAATTATGCCTCTGGACCAAAATCCGCACCAAACAGTGACTCGTTTTGGGTGCGTCGGCTTTTCAATGTATGCGTGCGGGTTTTCTGTGCCCCAAATGCGACAATTTTGCTTGTTTACATACCCGCCAAAATCCGTACGCAATTTTCGCACACATTCTGCAAAATTACTATGTTTTTCAAAGTAATGTCGCAATATTTCCCAGCGTTGTTCAAGCGTATACACAACCATATTCGTTCAGCGGAAGGATAAAACTAATTATCTCTCAAATCAGACATGAGCTAAGTGTTACCATTCGCGAAATAAGCACTAGTTGAAAAAAAAAAAAAAAACGTTAGATGGCGGACCCGATATATTAGCAAATATATTTTCTTTTTAAAAGATTTAAATTGGAATTTTTAAAAACTGTGCAAAGATTTCTTATAAAACACTGTCGATAGGTTTGTAATCCACATCAAATGGTCGCCTGTTATCATGAAATAGATTACATGGTACATGGTGTAGATTACATACGTACAAACTTGAAACACATGATACCGACCGTCAGAATATTATGTTAAGATGAGGTATCTGTACCTAGGTGGCTGGGTTTTTATTCCCTTGATATCCACCTGATTAATTTTAGAACCTGTTATAATGAAACTTCCTTCAAACTTCCATTTTGTCCAATATTTGTTTGAAAGGAAGTTTTTTTTTCCTTTAAAATACAATTAAAAACGATTCCATTAAGATGTGAATTTCACATGTTTTTGATGTGCCTTTAATTTTTTCATCTTTTGTTTTTAATAATTCTTATATTTGAACGTTTAATTTCCTCCTACTATTGCAAATCAAATTCGGCTTTGCGCCTTAGGCTTCTTTAATCAATGGTTTCTAAAGAACGAATTGTAAGGAAAAAATGTTTCCACATTATTTAAAGAATTTTCTGTTCCTCAGTTTCTTTTTCTATTGCTTTTGCTTTTGTTACAGAAAAAAATGTATACCACGGTTCTGTATGTGCTACAGGTTGAGAAGAATACCTCCGTAAATTCTTTGTGGTGTCTTAATGTTGGTATTTTTTTGTTTCATAATTTTTAATGTTTCATGTTCATAAGTGTGTGCCAAAGGATATAAAAGAATAAAGAAATAATCTTTTGGGTTAGAGGTCTTATTTTAATTTCTTTGGAGGTTAAATAATTTAATTTATTCCTTTTAAGTCCAACATATATGTGGTTAAGGTTATACTGGCTGACCTCTTCTTCTCATCTTGTTCTTGTTGTAAAAGAAATTAAAATTTTATATGCGTGTTAACCATAAAGAAAACGATTATTTTTCTAATATATGTGTGCAGAATGTAAAGCCATAATACATATGAAGAGAATAAAAACCAAAAAAAAAAAAACATCACAAATACAGGGTGAGGCAAAAGTCGCGAAGGGATTTGAAAAATTAATAACTTTTCTAATTTAATTTTTTTTTATTTTTCTTTTTAGGACTTGTAAAATAAATCTGGGAGATTAATTAGGGAAGGTTACAACGTTATCCAGCGAACCAAAATCATAGAACTTTATTTTGAACATCATCGATCAATAATTCAAACTCAACTCAACTCAAACTCGTCATTTTAATGTGTGGAATTCACCATCCGAATCAATTAGTGACACGTTTTCAGGAACAAGGCTCAGTAAGGGATCTTCCACGAAGCGGAAGACCACATTCTGTAATTAGTGAAGCAAATATTCAACGCGTTCTGGAGAGTGTTGAGGAGACTCCTGAAACATCAACTCGAAGGCGCTCTGCTGAGCTACAAATGTCTCGGCGGTCTTTACGCAGAATATTAAAGGGAAATTTACATCTTTTCCCATACAAGCTGCAGTTAGTGCAAGAACTAAAGCCACGAGATTCCCAAGAACGATTAAACGATTAAACCCCTTCGTGACTTTTGGCCCACCCTGTACAAGCAACAAACATTTTTTTCTATTAACTTTTAAAAAATATTCAAAGCATTACAGCTCTTGCACTGTAATAAGATCGAGTATCGCCCATTGTGATACCAAAATTATTATTCTCTCTTAGGCCAGATCTGATGATAAAGGCGCTTGGACTTCCAACATTATGTCTTCTACAACATAACGATGCACATGAACCAAATAGGTGAGGAATAATATCGTCATTCCTGTACGGGTTCATAATTCATACTGAAATTTTTAAATGCGAAATATTCTTCCGAAAGTGCAATAATTGTGCCACATTCTGGTGCCACAGTTTCGTGTATTCTTCTGTTCACATGACAAGTATGTTGAAAAACTCGAGGCAGCTGAAAGCTTTCCTAAAGGTCTTTATGTGAGAACTGAAATGTCTGACAGAATGTAAAGAAATGCTAATATTTTTAGCCATCATCGCAGCCTTATCAAGTTCCACATTTCTATGAAATAAACAAGACAATGTAGAGGAGACTGTATACTCGTATATAAATTCTGAAGCTCTCTGGCTGCGAAAATTTTAATTTGTTTCTGTTTTAATCATTGTCAATTGTAATTACAACAAAATTGCTTAACAGCTTACAATGCAGACAAAACGAATTGACGTTAAACTAATTGAATATTCACTCTGACAACAACATAAAACATAATTACACTCTCCAAATTTCAAATTTCGTTTACAAAGTGTTTTGTTTACTTTCATTTTTCTCTTTTCTACTCCTACACCTTCTTGTATAGTTAAGAGAGTAAGAAAATTGTTTTTCATACATTTTTTATATGCTTTTACGACTTAATTGTCGAATGGCATCAAAAAATCTTTTGCCTTAAGGAGTAATACCAGCAACAATCGAACAGCACATCACGTACAAATTGGTGTCCTTAAATGGCACGCAAACTGTAAATGCCACACCGTGAGGCTTAAGTAAATTTTCGTTTTGTTGTTTTAGAAAAACGTTTTACGGCTAACATTGGATTTCATTGTCATCTGGATTCAGATTTGCATTGAATTGATTAATTAATTCTCCTCCTCTTGGATAAATTAATTTATTCAATTTATTCTAATGAATTCTAATATTATAATGCAATAATCAAGGCTTATTGGTCTTATAAACTCGATTGTAATGATTTAATCAGTAGCTATTGTACTGGCGTTCCATTGTCAATTATGCCATTAACAATATGGTGAATAACTTTGCGCTTCAGGAGTTTTTTTTTAGCTGCATGAGAACTATTGATGTCTATAAGTCCAGCTTAAACGCTGAGAACGTCAAATAACGTCAACGTGTCTGTTCATGTAATGATGGATCTTTAATGCCAGAAAATTCGCTGCTTTGTTCATTAATCGGCCTAGTGTGAAAGCAATTCTTGTAAAAATCGTTCTCAGAATTCCCATGTACAGAGTTATCTGAGCTAGCTGGCGGACTAGCAATAGACACTAAACATATTTCCTATATGAAACCTGAATTCTATACAAATTTCCATAATTTCTTTCATTATCCTTCCTAAAACATTGGGATCTCAAACTTATGAAGGCTTGGCAATAACATAAAAAATATTCCATCGTTTCAACGCACACCCTGTATTCACTATTATCAACCATGTCCATGCGTGATAGAAAAAAATGGCTCTTCAGAATCACTCCAGAATATCTTTGTAATATTTCCTGTTGTCTCATTGCTCCCCAATAGTAAATGTACCTTTCGACCCACTTTCGTTGCCTGGTTTTCAATACACTGAAAAAGTTCTCCAGGTCTATTTCCTGTAATCCTCTGGCTAGATTATTCGTCTCGCCATTTTCTATTACTTCTTGATGGATAACTAAACCATATAATGCCTAGTATGCCATCCTTGCAGAATTTGTTAATCACCACTTTACAGCACAGAATTCTTTTTAGTCTTGTATCTCTGGATGCTTGCTATACATACATAATTCTGACCAATTATGTTGTGTGTGCTAATATTATACATGAATAGCGGGACGTAGAGTTTGAAGTCGAAGAAATATTTCATATTTCGTTTTGTTTGGAGATCTCTGACCTGGCGTTTGAATCGTTTACATACATAATTGGCCATTACAATCCTTTAGTCAGGATTACGACCTAGTTTCTCACACCACTTATGTTGTGTGCGTTAATTTTATACATGAGTGGCTGGACCTACAGTTTAATGTCGATTCCGAACGACAGGTTTGAATCGTTTCCTCACGTTTAATAAGTCAACACACTACCTACTAGACTGGATGCTATTGCCATAATTATGATTTGACTATCAGTGACCATATTTAAATCCATTTCTGTAAAGTTTTCCAAAATTGCACAAATTTTGCTCTTAACATGGTTCACAATGAACCATAGAATGGCCAATTCCGTCCATGAACGGAATTTAAATAAAAAAAGAACATTTTCGTCATAAATTCCTATTATTAATCCACAACCGCACAACCATAACCAGACATCAGAATGAATAAGCACAACAACACGGGTGTAATAAATTGCTTTTAAATTGTGAACTTTAGAATTCGATAAAAGCAACAACAAAAATAAATCAATAAATAAATAAATAAAAAAAATGGCATATAAAGTAAATAAAAGTGATATTCAAATATTTACGGAGATTAAATCAATGCTTGAATGCGAACAAATGGTGTCACTCACCTATTAAATGTACGGCAACTGCTGGTGGCATGACAAATATCCCCACTAGTAAATCGGCCACTGCCAGGCTCATTACAAAACAATTTGTAACCGTTTTCAGACGGCGTGTGGTTATAACAGCCAATATGACCAGAGTATTGCCAATAATGGTAATCACAATGAAAGTGCAAAAGACAGCGATTAAACAGATGCCCTGCCATGAGAGAACGAGATCATAAAAATGTGACCAGTCATCGGATGACGTTAGCGAAACATTAACGCCCACTTCGCTGAAAGCTGACGACGGCGATGAAACATTTGCGGTTGATGAAGATGAGGCGGGTGATGATGATGAGCCATTAGCGTATGGTAGGCCCATCAACGAGGTGGTGGAATCATTATAAGCAAATATTGATGACGATGATGTTGCTGCTGCAGCTGAGTATGCCACTGAGGAGAAGGATGAGGTGGAGGAAACAGAACTGGCCAAAATGAAAGTGTTGTTAAAAATATTTTCATCGTAGGCAGCCAGTGATGAGGCATGTGAACTTTCATAAACAAACTTGACGCGCTCTTGTGTTAAAGTGGCAGTTTCGGCTGCTGCCACAGCTATTGTGGAGGCTGCTGCAGTTATGGCATGTGCAACATATGAGTACATGTAGAAAGTTTTTTTTAATCTTTTCTTATACAGTTTACAATAACAAACACTACGTTTGAAACTGTCACTAGAGCTGTAACAGCAATCGTTCTTATGTTGTGCTTTATAATGGCAACAGTTGCTGCTGTATAGTCTGCAATTCTTAAAGTCACTTCGACCACAGCATACAGAAGATGCCTTTAGTAGTTCACTGTATTTGTCGGTATTTGCTTTGGTATTCAACTGGGTGTAGTAATCATCAGATTCATCCATAATGTTTGGGGATGCATAGTTTGTTGTTATTTTTTCAATGAAATTCTCTTTTGTTTTAAGCCTTTTGAGCCACTTGTTGTATGAAATTTTTCGTTTTTAAAGGAATTTTCTCCTTCGATATTTATAGGTTTGTATTAAAACGTCTGTTGTATCATTGACTTTCATTGGCTACGTTTAATTTTCGGTTCTTTATTGACGTATTAAAGAAAAGTAATACCTTTTTATGGCTTACACTTTACTTGTGTATGGCTCAGATACATCTGTTTTGTGCGCTTCCGTTTCCTTTTTATATTTCAAAAGTTTATTGTCCTGTAAAATATAGGAAACGAAATATAAAACCAGTGTTAAAGGGAAATTGAAAAATTCACTGCTAACTTAATGTTAATTCTTTGATATAAAATAAAGGCGTTAATTTTTAATCAAGTGATTTAAAATAAAATCACGTACTTATTTCCATGAAATAGCCAAGCAGATGGAAAGGTATGTTTTAAAATTTTCTTAATTTGGACCGAATTTAATGGAAAAATAATATTTTGTTATCCTTGAACGTGAAATCAAAATTGAGAAGTAAATTGAATATGATCAGTATACGCTTCATTGCACAAGAATTATAATTCGGAATTCTTTAAAATGAACAATTCCACAGGGCCACAATAAATTTATGATTTCGGTTCGGATTTCCCTTTTGTTTTACGGTCAGCTTGAATAATAAATAAATAGTAAGTCTGAATAATTCTAAAACATAAGCCAAATGTTTGTTTCGGATTACCTAAACACAGAACCTTAAAAGTATTTATTCCAAAAAAATGTTTCTTGAAAATTAGTTTACATTTTAAGTCACTTTAAACAAACAGTTGTTTTGGTTTTATTTTCCTTAGACAAATAAATACATATTAAATGCCAACAATTACTAGATTTAATCATTACTACGCTTGGGAGCATGTGGCTTTCACAGCATCTCCATCTAACACGATTTGCTGCTTTCGTATCTTTTCGTATATTTTCTTGTAAGATTACAAGACTAGCTGTCATTTATCTTGTGACCAAATCACCATGGATGGCTATTTCTGGACGAATAGGTGCGTGAACAGACAAAACTGTTCAATTTGGAACGATACTACACCATAGAGATGCAGATATAGGTTATTTGGCTCTCCAACCCTTGTTAGCTTGACGGAGCTATCGTCCATTGACGTCAAGGACATAACCTCGTTCATAAAACTTTCTGGCTGGTTTTCCAGCGTGGGGTAGTCGTGCTTTAAATGTGCAGCCCTTGCGCTGACCGATTTCCCCCTCATTGGCTCGGAGGAACTTGGTCAGTACAGGGACTGCGTTCGCCTGTGGTGCCACAACGGGCAGCTATGCGTGCTCAAGTGAGATTTTGGCATAAAGCTACCACATTAACCTAACCTAACCTAACACCATATGACATCCAAGAGTGTCGAATGTTTTCCGTGAAACTCACTATTTGGTATGAAGTTTGGGCAGAAGAAGTCATCGGTTCACATTCCTTTGAGAACGATCTTGGTCAGGCCATCACTGTCAACGGCGAGCACTATAGGCCTAGGATAACCAACTTCTTTTGGGCTGTATTTGATGATTTAGACACCCATGACCTGACCACATATTTCATGCTACATTGGATATACGGCACGAACGATGTTAGTGCACGGTCATCCAGTCTGACCGTCGAGATCATGCAATTTTACCTCCCAACAGGATGTATTATTTCTCGATCCCGAATCTAAACATAGAGATAGATGCTTAGAAGAACCAAATTCCAAAGGATGTCTTGGGCATCCGGGGCACAAAAGGTTTTTCAAGCGGAGTGGATGATCCGAGTTAAATATTTTCCTTAATAGTCAAACGTCAATTGGGGTAATGTTATTCTGTGCTACGGTATCAAGGAATATAAAATGTAAAGATATGATACGATACGCATTATATGGGTGCTTATTCATAAGGGACTGTTCAGAAAAATTGTTCAGTCCCCGATTACATTTAAACTGATTTAAATTCTTATAATTTTTATGCCAATTTCATCTAATACTTCATTTAAGACTTTAATGTTCTCAATTCTAATTGATGTAAGTCATCAGAAAGCGATTAGATTTTTATTGTAAATTTTAATCTGTCCATTATAAAATTTTTATATTAAATGATCAGAAAAAAAAGAAATTAATCATAAAAATTTCTTTATTTGCCACAGCATATGTTTTCCATTACTTTAAAGCAATAGAAAGTATAGAATAAAATAAAACTATTGTACCATAAATTCGGCCAAGATCATGTAAAATTAAATTTGTGTGAAATAAAACACATGCCAAGATCTTTAAAGAGCATTTAAGGCGGAAAATGTTGCATATACAGTGTGTCAGTAGCACACCAATTCTTAAAACAATCCAAACACCATAAAATTTTAGCATTTTTATGATTCAGTTTTGTTTTGATTATCCAGCCGCATAATTTCATAGTTTGGTTTTATTTTTTTTTTTGGAATAACGAAAAATGAAGAAAAAAAGAATAATTTTGGAGAGTAAATGAAAGGCAATCTGTAATTAAATTTATACAATTAATTTGTTGCAAAACAAATGTATCTGTCTTGTTTTGTTGCTAAAGCAGTTAATGCTAACAGTGTAATGCTTTAATTTACTATATAATTTTATTTTGAAAGAAAGAAACAAAATAGCAATTCGAAAAGAAAATGTTTTCATACGAAAATGTTTTTCTGTATAAAAGTGAGAAAGTTGTGTTAGTATGAGATGACTACATGATACTCCATAATACGAAATATTTTTAAAAGGAACACTTACTTACCGTTCATTATAATCTTTTAATCATGATTACAACCTCTCCAACATGAGTGGTGGGACCTACCAGATGAAATTTTTCATGGCAATTTTATTTAATCTCAGAGTTCTTTCCAGAAGAATGCTGAGAGGAAGTCTCCAAAAGAAATAGTTTTTTTTTATACATCGTTTGTTTAAGATGTCTGAGCTGAGGTTTTAACTACGGACTTCTCTTAATAAGCCAACATACTAGCTAATAAATATCGTCACTTCACACACACACATTGGCTTAAAAAACAAAAATATTGTTTACCTATCTCTTCCTCTCACTATTACTTAGGATACCACTTGGCTTATAGACGCCAAGGTCCTATAACCTTATCCAATGACAGCAAATGGATTAATTTGTGTAGAACCGGCAAGTGGTAAAATCTAGTTCTGCCTGCAAAAACCTTCCCGCGTGGCACTCCAAATGCTTTCTTTGAAATACCTTCCGGTCAAGTTTTTTGTTACTAGTCAGCGATAAATTATTCATAAACTCCCAACAGATAATAGATCTTATCTTGTACAAGTCGAAAACTGTTATAACCGTTATAGCTAGTAATTAAGACATTCAAAGGTATTGGCAAGCGAATCTAAAAACATTTTGAAACGTAATAGAAAAAGTGGAAAAGAAATATTGCGTCTGACGAGTACGCTACATCTTGAACGTGAGATGTAAAAATTAAGGACGAGATAGTCTACCATTATTATCGCTAGGTCTTTGAAAATCTATTTGATTTTCCATAATAACAGAGAGATTGTTGATGGACATTTTTAGAGATTATGTGGCATTCCTTTTATACTTTTTTGTGGACAAAGAAAATTTAAAAAAAAAACACTTTAGTTAGGGAGAGCAGAAACGATAGTAAAAGGTGCCATAAAGCAAAAAATTTCTTTAAATTTGTTTAACACTCTTCGAAATATGTACACTTTCTCGACTAAAAGTACTTCGATGCTTACGAACGGTGTCAGGATAATTAATATTTTTTGTAATAATATTTTGTAATAATATTTTTTTGTTAAGCGCTGTGTATTTATAAATCAGATTAAACATATGAGAAAGCTGCCAAATTTAAGCACAAACAAAAAATTAAACTAAATTCAAAAAATTCACACTTGCTAAGATACCCTTAACAAAACGCAAGGTTCCATACATGAAGATTTACAGTAATTAACAAACTACCCACTACACTACCAGTGAGCTTAAAACCAGCGGTATAATAACCATCATACATAGTATGTAAGCGTTTAATAAGTTTTGTGCCACTTAAAAGAATATTAAAAAAAAAACGTTATGCAAGTTAAGAGAATTGAAAAAAATGTTCATTTAAAACTTATGCCATCATAATATTGTTTACCTTTGCAGATGCTTCTAAAATGTTTTACAACATTGCAACTACTTTATAAAAACGCTGGTAAAATGATACAAAGGATGACAAAAAACAAAGAAACCAAGAACAAAAAGAAAGTTAACAATCCTATTATAAGATTTCGACTGAAAAGAAAAAAAAAATATAATACTGAATTAAAATTCTTGTTCTCCTTTATTACTGTTGGACATAAACGAAAACTAGCAAAGTAGACTACAGTATATTTTCGTATTCATTCTTTTCACTTCCCTTGAACAAACAAAATATTTTTAAAAAGGTACTCGTAATACGGTTTTTTAAAATAAAATTTCAATTTACGACATATTTTTTTGATTTGCATTTAAAAGTCTGTATAAACAAATAAAATAAGAAAAAACAAATTGATGCCAAAAATATGAACCTCTCTCTGTATAATATTGTTACGTTTTTACCTTTTAAAAACGTTAAAAATATGAGTTCGTAGATTGCAAATAAAATAAAAATAAATATGTGTTTATTTTTGAATCAATTCTTTATTATCTGCACAACTTTTGTGCCACTGTTCGAACTTATTCCACGTATACAATGATAACTTTCACAATATGTGCTTTTTTTTGTTATATTTCTCTGCTTACAACCTTCTTGTAAGCAACAACACTTATTAGTTATTCCTCTTTGCTCACAACCTTTTTTTTTTGTAAGCACAACCCTAACAACTGTGTTCTCAAACGCAACTTGTCTGCACACAAGTCTGACCGAATTAACGCTCGATAGATTTAATTCTCACACCGACGTGACGTCGTCTTACACGATTAAATTCAAACTCGAACTCCGAGAATCACGTGTCTTCATACACGGCTGACTGAATTCTAACTGAATCCTCGTTGCTCGCTTTATCTTGCCTTTTATATCACTGGATCAACAGTGTGGTGAATGCCCTTGAAGGATGATGACGACCTTCAGGAACAATCCAAAAATGTAAACAACTTGTTTCCATTTTTGTTGTTCGTGTATCTTGTTTACTTTCGTCCAGGCAGAGTTGTTGTTGTTTTGTTTGTTTGTCTTTCTGCTATATTTTTTTATACACGGGCGTTGTTGCTATATTTTTGTTTATTAATCGATCTTGTAAACAAGCCTGTTGTTTTTGTTGCTATATGTTTACTAATTCGTTGATCACGTGAACAACTGCATTGTTTTGTTTTTGGAGCTTTTGTTTATCATTTTATGTCTGATCAAGTCCATTGTGTTGTTTTTGGAGCTTTTGCTTATTATTTTAACAACACCATTTCCATTTTCGTAACAATATTAAAACAGACGACTATTAAAATGAGTCAATCGTTTATGTATTTTTGAGAAAAGGCAGAAAAAATAGACAGGATATCCACAATGAGACTGTGAATTGGGTTATGAATTGTTCAAGTATTACCACCTTCCATGTTTAGAAGTTGGTTTGCTGTTAATATTTCGTAACTTTTTTTCGAAAAACTAATGGCACACCAGAGAGAAGCCGCCGTATTCTAGTAGGTAGTGTGTTGGCTTATTAGACGTAAAGTCCGGGTTCGTATCCCAGGTCAGTCATCAAAACGAAATATGAAAAACAAATATTTCCTCGGCGATTTTCTCTCAGTAGATTTCTAGCAAAAACTCTGAGAGTAATTAAACCTGCCATGAAAAAGTTTCTCAAAAATCTGTCGTTCGGACTCGACGTTAAACTGTAGGTCCCGCCACTCACGTATAAAATTAACGCACACAACATGAGTGGTGTGTGAAGCTAGGCCGTAATCCTGACTGAAGGGTTGTAATGGCCAATTATGTATGTGTGTTGTGCCATTACATTACAATGTTGCGTGTGTCATGAGTCTCCTGTACCTACAGTTGAAAGTTGATTCCGAATGACAAATTTTTTGAGAAGCTTTTCATGGCAGTTTTATTTACTCTCAGAATTTTTGCCAGAAGATTGTTGGAGAGGAAAGTGACGTCGTTTTGATCGTAACGCCTGAGCTAGAGGTTGGCGTCTAATAAGCTACTTGACTGCTAATACCTATTATGTCCTCATAAAATTGTCATATTGTTAAATATACTCAATGGTATAGCAACGGGTCTTGTTATCAGACCTAAGGGAGCTAAGTAGGCTTATGTGGCAGTCAATTTAGTCTAACTTGAATAAGAAGCAACCAAACAAACCAATTTTTTATAATTTTGTAGTCTTTCTTCTTCTTTTTTTTTTTTTTTGGTAAGGTTTTTGCATTTAAATCAATATGTATTCTGATTTTTCTTTTAAAAAATAGATCCTTAGCTATTAAATACCAATATTTGCTTACATACGGAAATGGAGCAAAGAATATGTGAGAATTGAAGCCACAAAACAAACAGGATTTTCGTAAATAATTTATTGGCAGTTAATAGCCTCCGTACATATTGCCATTTGAGTTGACCTTTTGTTTGTATTTGCTTTTCTTTTTTCTCATTGTCGAAGTAAAAACAATATTAAAAGTATTACTCCACTGGGAATTATTTGTTGTCGAACTGTTGGGGTCACTGGAAATAGTGCATCGAATAAACACTTTTTTTTCTGTTTTCAAAGGATGCTTTGTTTATTGTGAATTATTTGACTGGTTCGCTTGCTAGCTTCATAGTAAAATTTTTCCCATTTATTTAAACATGAAGAAAATAAAATAAAAGCAAAACACAATAACAAAGTGGAAAATATTCATATACAATCCTACAAGCACAATGTATTGCGCACAGACAAGGTCAATTTTGTTTTTGAGGATAAAAAATTATTAAAAAGAGCTTTGAGTAGATGTCGAGAAAAACCAACAAGAGTTTTTACATTTAAATTGTTTGGGTAAGACCAAAAGGTTTTATTTTTTACTGTTTGCTTTTGGCAATAATTTATAGGATATTATGATTTTTAAAGCCTACGCTGTCATAGATTTAGGGAAATATAAAAAAATACTCTAAACCGGACAATACACTCATCACCTCTTGCGTTCGAAAATGTATTCATTGCATCTGTCCGCTGAAGACTAGTAATTAAATAATAGATCGCAGTTCTAATAGTAGTTGTAGGAAGTTTTGAAAATTCGACTCGCTTATTACAAGACTCCCGCTTTAGACTGTTTTATGTACAGTTTGCAGATATTGACTTTGATCGTTGCTACATCATTAAGGCACTACGTCCTCGTTGGCCTACACTAGTAGGTATTTAAAGGCGACATTTACTCACTTTTATCATTGTTTGTTTTTAATGTTGGTGCCTGCCCCAGACACAAACCTTCACATACATACTAAGCTTGCCCACGCATATCTACTAAGCTTATCTTGGACTGTTAATTCATATGCCATTCAGGCCGCCCATGGCGTCTATGTATGAAATCTTATACAAAAAAAAAAATTATTATACAATATACATACATATATACAGATGGCACATATTGTAATAATTTACAATAAGAATGTTATAAACACACAGCAAACAAGAAATAATATTTAAGTTCAAGGTAAGTGGCAAAAGTTTTTCAGTTGTTTTTGCTTTTCAAGTTCACAAAGTTTTATTTTAGATATGATTCAAAGAAAAGCAATTTTTGGAAATTTTCATAACGTTCATGCGTATAAAAAAGGTTTCAAATGGTTCGCCTATAAAAAAGTTTGCCAATAAGTCGCCGTAGTCTAGTAGATAGTAGCGTTGGCTTATTAGACATGAGGACACGGTACAAATCCCAAGTCAGACATCTCCAACAAAACGAAATATGTTGAAAATATTTCTTTGGCGAACTTCCTCTCAGCAGATTTCTGGCAAAAAATTTCAGAGTAAATAAAATTGCCATGAAAAGTTTCAAAAAAAATCTGTCATTTAGAGTCGACTTTAAACTTTAGGTGCTGCTACTCATGTATAAAATTAACACACCCAACATAAGTACCGTGAGAATCTGTTTAAAACTGTTTTCGCCGTCTTGTATTACTAGATTGTTAATCAGTTTTAAACCCCCAATATTAAAATGATCGTAATTTGTTGTACTAGGCAGGAATAATTTCAGGGTACAATTGATGAACAAGTTTAAAATTTATTTTTCATACGGACGTTGTGTTCATTAATTTCTTTAAGGGTGTGTTCACTGCCACATGCAAACTCTAAAACAAAAAAATAATTATAAAAAACATGTTTATTTGCAACATTATTAGCGGGCATTACATTTAATGTTAAAGTTTCACAGGAATACACCCACGACGAAATTAAAACAGTGGATGGATGTAAATATTGATTTTATGTCGTAACAAAATGAAGGACATTTTGAATTTTAATTTTAAGTTTAAATTAATAAATTGAAATATAATTTTCAGAGCATTTGACAACGCCCATAACCTTTAGTCAGAGTTATGAATTAGCTTTTGATACTGCCCAGTGTGGGTTAATTTTATCCAATGAGTGGGTGGGACCTACAGTTTAACGTCCACTATGAATGACGGATTTGAGATTCTTTTTCTTGTCAATTATATTCTCCCAGAGAGTTTGGCAGAAAACTTCTGAGAAAGAAAGAAATTATTTTCTTTTAATTTTTTATTTTCATTCAAGATGTTAGAGCTAAGGTATGAACTCACCAGCTCTCTTCTAGCACCACTACCCACACCAGTTTTCCCTAGCTTTCCTCCTATTAAATCATACTCAATCCAAGGTATTCATAACTATAGACATGTTTCACACTTGAAGAAAATAAACAGTGTTGTATTGTGGTGGTAATTATAGTCGTCAAACTACTGTGCAAGGTATTGGTAAAAAATTAAAAGAAATTGCAAGCTTAACATATGTGGTTAGGATTGTGCGTCACTGCAGTGTACATACTGTCGAAAATATTGCTTCTGTAAGAGAAAGTGTGGAGAAATTAACGGAAGTTTTCGATTCCAGAGCATTTCAGAGCAGCTAATTATGGTGTATTTCGCATTTGAATTTGCCCCTCTTTTCAAATTGAAAGGCCTTTAAAGTTCTCCCTCTATGACGTAAATATGTTAATTGCATTCTAGAGCAACGGATTTTCAATTCAGATTTTTTTAAACAAATTTTTGTTCAGCGATGAATCTCATTTCTCTCTCTATGTTTATGTTAACAAGCTCAATGGTTACATATGGAGCTCGGGAAATCCTATGCAAACCGATCAAAACAATTGAGTTAGTGGTAAAAATTAAATCTTTAGTTTGAAATAAAAACTTGCTTTACACACATCAATCCTTTTGTTATTATGGGATAAGATTATGTATAGGATTTATTATGAAATTATAGGAACTTCATACATATTTACAGAAAATCCAAATCCTTTAAAATATACTTCTACGACTAATTACAAAAATTCGAATATTGATAACAACTTACACGTATCACAGATAGAAATAAAAATTATGATTTGATGCAACATAATTAGAAAACCGTGACGTCCAGTAAAATTCATCTGGCTCTGGCGTCCTAAGTAATAGTGGATGAGAGGACGATATAGGTAAACAATATTTTTGTTCATGTATATGTGAATTCGCTGTTGTCCAGTAAACAGTGTGTTGGCTTATTAGGAGAGATATCTCGAACAAAAATAAATAAAAAAAATTAGTTTTCGATAACTTTCGATCAGCATTCTCCTATAAAAAACCCTGAGAGTAAATAAAATTTCCATGAAAAGTTTCTTTTGGCAGGTCCTGCCACTAATGAATGAACACACTCAACATGGGTATGTATGATGGTTCTTGTTTATTTATTGTGATTAATTAAAGCGAATAAAAATTTAATAATTTTAATTTAAAAAAACCGATAAGAACACATCAATAAAATTGACCGATCGCTTGTTAAATATTTATTTATTTGGCACGTGAGTGTAGAATTGTTATTTAAATATAACTTATGATGGCATTCAAATAAGTAAACAGAAATAGATTACGGCTTAAATTTATTTAAATAACGTCATTAGAATATTAAATTAATAAGATATGAGGAGATGATTCAATTGTAAAGAATGTATTATCAAGGGTTATTTGTATATGCATACATATGTATGTGTATGTGTACAACAATAGGAAGCCAAAGTTTTCATTATTTGCAGAAGTTGGTAATTAAAAATATTTTTTTTTAACTTTCCCTAATGACTCTGTACACTTTTTAGCAGAGTCGAATGACCGCATAGAAAAGAAGCTTTCCAATAGGGAATATTCCGCAATTTTGGCAGTTGATTACGGCAAAATTGTTGAAGCAACATCTTTCAAATTAGTTGTCATTTGTTCAGTCTATTCTGTCAAATCATCATGGACAGACATAAAATTCTACATGCAAATAATAAAATTGTTTTATCAAAATTAGTGTTATGATGGATCAACGCACCGCGTTAGTTTAGGTCGGAGTGGTAGCTCTGATATCACAAAGCTCACTAGAGCACGCATAGCGGCACATTGTGATGACACGGGTGAAACGCAGTCCTTGTACTGACCAAGTTCCACCAAAATCAGGGAAGAGGAAGAAGTTGGTCAGCGCAAGGGCTGCTCCGCGTACTTTGCCGACTTTACAATCGGCATACTCGTCCTATTGAGAGAACTATTCGTAATTCAGTGAATAAATTTGTTTCCTTTGGTTTAATAAACGATCAACCTACAACCATACGTTGAGGAAGCGAAAGATCGCTGTTCCTTTACTTTTATTTGCAAGAAGTCTTCATATGTAGTTAAAACCGGTTGCAGATGGTGGTAAAAAACGACATTATAGTCCAAAACAAAATCCTTAGTTACAGAGTAACAGTAATTCTATGTTCTTTACCTAACTGCCTATAATGGCGTTGAAAAACTGTAATGAAAGTTAATCTCCCTTACAAAAATACAATTATTTCTGCATTGTGACATTCTGCATTGCGCCACCCCAAGTAGTTATTTAACGTAAGCCAAACATTTTTTTTTGAATTTTTTAATTAAATTTTTTAAATATTTTTTGTGTATCATTGTAAAATATTGCAGAAAATTTGTCAACACAATAGTTTTTCATTAAAAAAATGTATTTTCTTACAATTTTAAACACAATGGCCTCATGTAGCACCAACAATTGGAAAAATTTTGAAATTTTTTTCTGTTATTGAAAATAATATTTCGTTGCATATTTTTTACCATACAGCCCCTTCAAATAAACTGAAAAGCAACTATGTGGATACAGACAAAAAAATAATTTCGTTTAGCATTGTTTCAACATGTTTTCATAGTTCAAATATACAAATTTCACTGAGTGTTATTTGAGTAAGACATTGATAGTGTTTACAATAGCAGCAGAGATTAAGAGAGCTCGTAGTCAAACTCATATATTTGATACCCTAAAACTAAATACTTTGGTACTAACGTGGAGTATGTTCGCAGAAATGTGGGTAATTAATTTAGCCTTTGCAGTTTAACTATGTCGGACTAGATTTTGGATCTTTACTCAATTCGAAAACAAGCTCTGTCTCGTAGAGGTCAGTAGGAATTTCACTGTCAGATCAAACTTGAGTTATGAACCATATTTGTATTTAAGTGGTGTTTAAGTGGTGGCTTTGCTACTGCAATCGTTATATTTGAGAGCTTAGTCAGGGATGTCAGAAAGTGAGGCAAGAGCAGGACACTGACACATGAGGTGCAAGAAAGTCTCCTCTTCCTCCTCAGGCCTACAGCTCCTGTAGAACTTGTTTGCCGGTATTCAAACTCTTTCGATTTGCCTACCAAAGAACAGTGGCCCATAAAAGAATCGTCATTGTGCGATGAATGGTCTTGTGATTTAAGTACAAAAGTACATGTCTAGCACAGCTTCTTGCTGCCAATGAGATTTAAATTCTCTGCAAAACGAATCGAATTCATATTCATATTGTGTGCCCTGTACCAGTTGTGGCTAATTTATAAGCAATATAATTGCCTACTATATCCCTGCGTCCCAGAACCCTTTTAAGGGTAACCTTTGAATGTTGCAAAATTTCCCTTAAACACCTTCGGGATCGTTATAAATAAGTTTGTTAGCAGTCTTTACGAGTAAATTAAAATAATCTCGTCCAACCAACAAGCATTGTAACGCTTTCATAGTGTCCATAATTTCCGCCTACAATATGCTGTAGTGGTGGGATAGCCTACAAAAAAGTTTAATATTAGAACCCTTAATGACTATATCGCAACGGAGGGACTTTTCTTTTCTCATGCCGAACGATTTTCCTTGCTATAGGCAACGATTAGCGACCGGTCAGATAATATCCGGTGTCGATTCAAGCTTGATGTTGATGTTTGATATAATAATACTCCAGATAGTATTGCATATGTTGAGGTATGAAGTTGTCGCAGAAAGTGAACCTCTTCATGATAACATGGTGAGAAAAATATAGAAACTTACTTTTATTACTCACTGTATATTTATTTGGCATTAATGCACTCCTTAAATGCGCACTCATATGTAAAACACATTGTCATGCAAATAATTCATTGTTTAATTCAATTTCAATTTCATTTAAATTCACTTAACTAGAAGACAGTAAAAGCCTGATTTAAAGGATCATAATTGTCTATGAGAATAATTAAAATACCAACAGTACTTAAGAAACAGGCGTTACTGTACATATTCTGTAGCAGGTTATTTCATTCTTGAGTATCCTCTAACAATAAATAGAATTAATTTCAATTTAAATTGAAGAACTTTCGTTCCCCTGAATGTATAGCCTACGCATTAAAGTTGGGGGGAATTAAGTAACTGCAGGAACATTAAATAATTTCTCAGGAGAATTTTCATTATTGCGTGTCAATTGTAACACTTATATGGGAATTCAAATAATTAGCGATATTTACGTCTGTCTAGCTGTCACTTTTATTTTTAACAAATTGGTATCGGAAGTCATTTAAATTAATTGAAAGAAACTTTAATGAATCTGAAATAATTACAGAATTTAAGGAAAGCAATGTGTGGAAATAAGGACACAGAACTTTCGGAGAAGGAATTACAACCTTATAATTGATGAAATATTTTGGCATTCAGTCAGTCAGTTTAATTACATTTGAATTTATTTTTTCTATTTACGTTCCTTTAAGGGTTACTAGTTGTTTATGTGCTTAATAAATCAAATAATTTATTTGCTCGTTCACAACAAAGACTACCTGTAGTTTAGAATACTTTACAAAATAACTTTTTATCACTCTTGAATAAAACTGTGGCCAATAAATTTATCAACTGCTTATTAGTTCTTGTGTGTGTCAATTAAAACTGTCAAAGTCTTAAATGATTAGAAAAATGTTTAGTATTTTATTAAGGGGATTTTTTCAAAAGTTTCGTCTTTCATTAATAATGGGTGCTCATGGCTTGTTTTTCAAATTTCCTTGAGAAGATATTGTAAAAGTTAAAAGATAAAAAAAAAATAATGAAAACATAAACATTTTCAATTCTTTAAATTATTTATTCTCATTCAATTCTAATTCAATTCGTTTACTGTTTAACACGCCTATTCATTAACATTTCTTTCTTTACCGATGGTTCTCATCTAAAGGGTTATCCATTTCGTGGTTTCAAAAGTATGGGACTGGAATTCGACATCTGTCAAACTAAGTTGTGAAACCAATTTTTTTCTTTTCAGTTGAAAGAATGACATTGACGAAAATGGATCGCTTAACTATCACACAACGCATAAAAATTATCAAAACCTACTACAAAAATGGTGATTCGGCCACAGCCACGTATCATGCGTATCTGCAATTTTTCGAACAAAATTTTCTTCAGCGATGAAGCACATTTCACACTCGGTGGGTATGTTAATAAACAAAATTGTCATATTTGGGGTTCTGTGAATCCTCAAGTAATTGAAGAGAGGCCATTACATCCAGAAAAAGTCACTGTTTGGTGCGCTCTTTGTTCCAAAGGTGTGATTGGACCTTACTTCTTCGAAAACGACGATGGAACGATTGTCACCGTCAATTCGGAGCGTTATGGTCATATGATAGCCGACTTTTTTTGCCTGCTATTGAAGAATACGACTTGGAGAATATGTGGTTTCAACAAGACGGTGCCACATGCCACACAACTCGAGCGAATATGGCTTTATTGCAAGAGACATTTCCTGGCCACGTAGTTTCTCGTCGTGGCGATATCAACTGGCCACCAAGATCATGCGATTTGACACCATTAGACTTTTTTTTGTGGGGCTACGCGAAAGACCGTGTTTATGCAGATAAACCTTCAACTCTTGAGCACTTAAAAACCAACATTCGTCAAGTTATGGCTGAGATACCGCCCAATATGTGTCAAGAAGTGGTCGAAAATTACCTCAAAAGAATCAATGCTTGCAACACTTCGCGTGGAGGAACATAATGACACATAATGTCAACGTTCAAACTTTACAATAAAAATGAAATATCATGAAAAAAATATTTTATATGTGTTTTATTTACATTTACTTTTGAAACCACGAAATGGATAACCCGTATTATAGTGGACCCATAAAATGATTTGAGGCTAGCTTTGATCAAAAAATTTTACATTGAAGCAAACACTTGTCTAAAAATATTACAGAGCCTATGTCTTTGATTTTTTTACGAATTGCTTCACATATTTCAAATATTTCAAGTATTATTACCGTTTCCTTTTGACTTTGTGAGTATCATATGGCCATTAAAAATTCTCTTCATTTTTATCTATCAAGTGATAACATATAGAGTTTGAAACCAACTCTAATTATGTGTTAAAGCCTTTTACTTAAACTTACTTAATAGGCCACTACAATCCTTTAGCAAGGATTACAACCAAGCTTCTCACATTACTCATAGTGTGTTAATGTTTTACATATACATATATGATTGGCTGAACATATTGTTTAACGGCTAATGAAAGCAGACATAATCCAGCGCCGAAGAAAGTTTATGAATGGCAAAGACATTTGATAACATATGTTACACATAAGAAGTTGGAACAAGCTTAAAATGAAATTTTGTCAGACGACTTTTCTTGTGTTCTTTTACACAACCACTATTTTACAGGCTACACAAGACATGTAACTGTTTAGTTATGTAAAAGTTGACAGTGTTTCAGTGTTAAAAACAAAACATGTTGTGTAAGAAGAGTACATTAAATGGGAATTTTGGGTAAGTTATTGTTTGTTAGTTTGGCTGATTAGTAATTTTTACAGTTTAAATTTTATTATGTTCACTGAATTCCGATTATTTCAGTTTTTATTTCTTGAATTGCTATTCTAGATAATTTGGTCGAAATACATTATTTATACTGATTGTATCTGTTCCGTAATTTTGTATTAAATTATTAACCATCAAAACATAATATAATTAAATAAATAATACTGTCAAAAATTTTATGCTTCTTTTTCATTTTTATTGACATTTACAAATGACTTCAAAAAAAAAAAAGTTTAATTTTCTTTAGATTTTATGATAATAAAAATATTACCATAAACACAAGTTAACCATTGATTCACATGCACATGGAACTCAATAGACAATTAATATTTGTATTGAACAACGTACTACCGTAAATACTTAAGGTTTTCACACTTTTTTCAATTAATTCTGTCAAATATTTTCAACTCTTTACCAAGAAAGTTTAATTGGAAAACAAACGAGACAGCAGGCTTTTAGCATAATTGTTTTCTTAAAAGGTAAGGTAAGGTTTTTTTTCTTAAAAGGTAAATTTTTTTTGTTAGATTTGATGACAGTATGGTGGTATTTGTTGATAATGATCGTATAAGAAGTTCCCATATTAACTAACGTCAAATTCCATTCAAATCCAAATAAGAAACGTAGACGAATCAAACTGCGATAAACCACATTGTTATCTACTAAAACGAATAAGTAATGCACCGATAACTATAAACAATATGTTTTATACACTCTCTCGATTTATATCTTTAAATTAGAAAAAAAAAGTGTTAAAGATATCGTCAACAATTTTTTTATACGATTGTAAGACATAACGATGTCATTATGTATAGAATATAACATAGTTCAAATGGTAGCAACGATATCTCTAGATGGAGCGCATAAATCAGGCTTCATGACTTTTTCAGGCCCTTTTTGACCAAAGGCTTGGGTTATATTGACTTTGAGGACCACAGTGATTTGTAGCTGCTTCGCACATACCAATGCGTTCAGTTCCTGGATCAGTTGAATTTTATGCGGGAGAAAGTACAAGTCAGAACCGTGAGAGTCTCGGATCTTCCTAGACACTCTCACGGATAGCAGCAATAAATTTTTTCGATCCTACGTTTCGTCAACGTAAGAGTAACACCAATCGTGAGAAATGGTGACAAGTATAATCTATATTCCAGTAGTACTTTGTCCGAGGTTATATAAAGTATACAGATAATCTTCAAATAGTTCATGCGCATAGAGTCTACATTACTACCCGAATGACTCCATGTATGTCATCTGTCAACTATAAGTGGTACATATATTAGAGGGTCGAAGCTATTGATGTTATGGGCATAGAAATTGTTCGATGGAACTGCCATCTTTTCGAAATGTCGAAGAAAGCATTCACGTGTCTTGGTTTCTTAAGACGGTACTAAAGGTATTTTATTCGATCTAGTCTCGTTGCCTTTAAATCCACTGGTTATACATGACGTCTGTCATGCAGAGCACATGAGTTCGTAATCACACAATACCTTACAGAGATGACTCTTTCTGCTGCACTCTCCGCATAGGAAACGCTCTTCTTACAAAATTGTTTTTCCTTCACGTACAACATACGAGTAAATATTTTAAAATCTAACGTCCATAAATATTTCTATCTCTTTTCTCTCTTAAAAAACTGAATAGGTGCTCAACTCCGAGTTTTGGTGGCATAAAAGACAACAAAACTGATTAAGTAAATACTTAAATACTTATCAACAAAATATTTTGGATAGCAAGAAATAGAAAAACATTAAAATGAACAATGGAAAAGAGGGGTGAAACCATAAAGAAATTTGGGTTCCCTTTTTTTTTATCGAGTTTTGAGCAAATTTTTTTCAGAGTTTTTGTTTAATTTTTTAAATTCCAACTGATAACACTCATTGATACATAAATTAATCAAATAAATAATAAATATTGTATAGAAATGTATTGTATGAGTAATAATTCTATTTCTTTTGTGTTCGATTATAGTTTGCTTATAAGAAAATTTTTGCAGAAATATAAAATTAGAAATACTTATAAAACACTTTAAAATTAAGTGGCTTAATTAGCTTTTATAACAATTGATTGTTTAAAAATAGAAATTTTGTTTTTTAGTACGCTGTTGAACACATTTCAAGGCCATTTTTTATGAATATTAAAGGTCGTTATAATAATTTTATTAAATTTTTTGTTAATTATAAAACAAGCGATATGAAACAACTTATGTACCTTGTAAATTTCATTCTTTCTTATATATTTTAACACTTATAAATTTTATTATTTTTTAAAATTTTTCTTTCTTTTTTAATTGAAATATATTACGCACGTGTTTCCATGAAATCATAATTTCGTTGGCATTGGCATAATCTGAGTTTGTTTTATTTGTTTTGGAAAATATGTTTTGTTTTGTTTACTTGTAAAGAAAATAGAAAATTTAATCATTTCTGGTTAATACGCCAAAACGTATTGGAAAAACATATTATTTGGAAATTTCATTGTGTCTATTTAAATTCCTTGGGAATATTAGCAACTGACTAGTCGTCTTATATTAAGACTGATTGTTGAAACAATGAATGATGGATGGACAGGTTAACAAATTGATTCTGCTTATTTGAATTAGTTGTTTTTTTTTTTTTGGTTTTTGAGAACTAACAGTGACCTTTAACATTTTTCTATGAACTCGAATATCTATGTATTTTCATAAATATCGGGTCCTTCATTAAGTGCTTTCTGTCTTTAAATTTCGCCCTTTTGTTGCAAAATTAGAAAATTTCTTATTCCTCTCAAAATCTTTTAGAGACGATTTCGTGTAGAATATAATACCATTCTAAATATCCGCCGCGGCATCTATGAGTGGAGCAATTACTAAATATCAAATTTTCCATAACTTTAGCGCATAAATTAGGCTAATTTTAAGCCATAACATGAGTTTTCCTGGCTTTGAGTACCCAAGATGTTTCTTACATTATTACTACAAAAAAGTCGCAACTCGCACGGTTTCGATGTTCAGTTCACATGTTCTTCGCTTGAGATGACAATGCCTTCATATCGCTCTTGTATGTGGCATCTTCTGTTCGGCAGGTAGAGCTATGCTCTTAAAACTGCATGTCGATGGTGTCCAGATCATCCAATTCAGGCCAAAAGAAGTTGGTAATCATCGATCTATAGTGCTCGCCGATGGCAGTTATAGACTGGCCAACATTGTTCTCGAAGATATATGTACTCACCGATAACGCCGCCACCTTAAAATCCCTGCCAAACAGTGACTTTTTCGAGGCACATTGAATGCTCTTTGGAACTCTTGAGGATTGCTATTGGATATTATGTCGATTGTTATCGTACGAAATTCGAAAATTTTATTTGTCATGCAGAAATGGATCTCATCACTGCTCCATTGTCCATTGAGCGTACACGCTACGTTTCCCTTCAACTCTTTTGCCAGTTGACCTTTGTACGGGTTCTGGTCCAAGTCATGTCTTAAAATACATTAAGTTATGGCCTGTAAAAGGTGATTTGGCAAAACAGACTAAGTAAATTGATAAAAGATGTCCGTTATCAAATGTCAAAGTCCGTTT
Organism: Sarcophaga caerulescens; assembly: GCA_927399465.1. NCBI lineage: Eukaryota > Metazoa > Arthropoda > Insecta > Diptera > Sarcophagidae > Sarcophaga > Sarcophaga caerulescens. Next base: position 137,981,249 of record OV656872.1, on the reverse strand, counting down.
AGTAGGTCATAAAAGTTCTTGAATTTATTTCTAAAAGCTTCGAATTGAGCAACTATTTTCCTAAAGTAAAGTTAACCTTCTTGCCACTGGTTGAAGTTAGAGTTAAGCTTCTTTGCCATTATTTCTAGCAAGCTCATTGGCTTTATGATATTGGCTTTTGTCTAACATTCAGCAATTGACGAAATTGTGTTTTATCTTCACTTTCTTTGTTTAATATTGTTCACATATGAATTTGAACCTCTTACTATCGATTAACCCTTATAGTACGAAGCTCGTTTTTTGACATAAAGTACGGAGTGGGGTCACTAAAGTCCCCCAAAGAAAAATGGGCTTTTGTTGTTTATATGTTAGCATAAAAGAACTAAAAATATTATTTTGAAAGTAAAAAATTATTATTTTATTTGTTTTCATTTAATAAGTACTCCAAGGAATTCCAATTCACATTCAGTTACCAGTTTCCATATTTTTTTTTTTGCCTGAGAGGCAATATATATAATGTTTTTCATTATACTTTTCAAACATTCTTTTGGCTTCTTCGTTAGTATGAAGACAGATTTTCTTTTTGATAGTCGGTGTTATAAGATGGTTGAATATTTCATCAATTTCGCTAGCGTCACTCATGTAAAAAGTTACTCCTGTGGTAAAATTCACAATATTGCATGCTAACCTACGCGTTGATGGAAATGGCTTCAAAGTCCAAACTCTGCCAGACTTAGCAGTGCAATATTCCGCATTCAAATGAAAAGCATCATCATTTTCAATTTCATCAATATCCGGAAGAATATCTTCTGCTTGTTCTTCTTCTTCTTCAATCTCGTCTTCTGTTTCACTATCTTCACTTACATAATTACTACCTATATAATTAGAATTGTCACTATCCCAATCTAATCCTATATCATTAGGATCCTATTCAATGTCATATTTATAGTCTTCTATCTGTCGCTGGGATAGGTTTTTTTTGTAGTTTTCCATTTTTGGTCCTAAAAAAGCAACGAAAATTTGTAACGTAAAGTACGACGTGGGGTAACTTGGGTACCCCGAACGAAAAACTTACCTTCCAATTACAAACAGGTTGATATTTTAATGACACTTATAAGTTTTTATATAGTATTCAAAATAAAATTAGACTACCTAAAGGGAAAAAGACAGTAAAAAATTATTTGCGAAGTTATTCAAGGAAAACTATGATTGGGGGACCTAAGTTACCCTACTCCGTACTCTAAGGGTTAAGATTTTAATCAAATGTGATAAAAAAAATTGTTTAATTGTTATTACGACATATAACAGTAAATATTATTGAGTTTTGATTTCGTCATTTTCTAATTTAGCCTTGGTTTACTGGCCCATTAAACGGTAATTAAACGATTATTTAAATAAAATGATTAAAAAAATAAAAAAAAAACACAATTTAAAGACCTAACACTTTTGACTAAACGCCTACAAATTTGAATTAAAAACAGATATTTTGTTGTTTATAAGCTATTATTAGATTTTTGCTACAATGTTGCTTATAAGAATCAAAAAAAAAAAAAAAAAAGAATTAAATATCTATGTACAGCCATTAAAATGTTCATTGTGTCATTTGCATTTATGGTAGCTCATTCAAATGTTATACAATATGAAGAATATTAAAATTTATTTTATATTTTAGTCTTACTAAGAGTGTTACAGTCTTATGCAAAAAAACTTACAACAGGCTTACAAACCGTTGTTAAGCAAAATTCGATAAAAGTGTATGCAAAAACGATAATTAGCTTAACACACGTGTAGTAAACCATTGTTAAATCTATGAAATTTAACAATGGTTCAACCGTACTTTAAACCTACAGTAAAGTCATATTTCATAATTTTATTAGAATTTTTGACATTTTGTGAAAAATATTCTAATTTTTTAAAAATAAATTTAAAAAAAATTTAAAAACACAAAAAACAATTTTCAAATATTTTCCTTTTATTTTCATGTTTTTGCTCCATATTTTTTCTAATTATTCTTTTCAAACTATTCTTTTTCACCAAAATAAAAATTTTGTTTACAAATTAGTTTAGTGATGTCTAAATTATCAAAACAAATTTTAAGAAACCGGTACTCGAATACTTTCTTTAATCAAAATATAATATTTTAATTACATTGGTTGTTTTATTTTATTTGTACATTGTTGTTATTAAAAAAAACAAATAATAAATAAAAAAACAATTAATTATTAACAATTAACAATTAATAAAAACAATTAAATGTATAAAATTATAAAAAAACAATATTAGACACGAATACCAAATGAACTAATAATCGTTCATACACCACATTAAGGAAAAATTGACAGAATAAAATAATGGTATTGCCAGCATCAAATAAAAAAAGCCTTAAAATGGATATTAGTTAAAACACTGTTTTTGCATATACTTTTTTAATAATGGATTATTAAGCTAAAAATCGTTGTTAACTAATGTTCACATCAAAGTCATAATAAGGTTTTTTTTTGCATAAGACTGTTAATCTCTTCAATATTTCTTTTTTTATATTATTATTTCTTTAGAATATCCACTTTATGACTGAATGTTTAACTAAGTAGGCAATAAAAAATCTAGACAGATATTTTGCCATTAATTGTCATTTAAAAGCATAATAAAAATTTTTAATACACATGACAATATAAGCAACAACTATTAACAAGAATAATAAACATTAAAATACGATCATTTAATGCGAATAAGAAAATCTTAATCTACACACAATATTTGTGTTGCGATTTACATCAGCTGCTTTAATGAATTCAACGAAATTGTGAAAATCTTTTTAGCTGCCTCCCCCGTAGCAGCATACATTTTTTAAGAACACTAATCGGTAAAGTTCGAATATGCTATACCGTATTCAAGGAAAATAGATAAGAATAACTTTGTGCTGGCAAACACTAATAATAACACATTATCGTATGTGCTCCAATTTGTGCCACGACTTCGAAATGTCAGAGTTTTTATATCTCTACGGTATAAAACAGTCTGAATTTGACCGAAGGCGTGGTTTATGTTGGGTTTGAGTATCCCTGTGGCATTTTCAAATCGCACGATCTCGTTAAACAATGCACATCACCTCCACGTATGACGATCGCAATGAGACTTAGGGCCATTATTACAACTTACCGTTGAACTTGGGTTTAGTTAAAGGTATCTTTAGCTAAAGGGAAATGTAAAGTTACCTTTAATACCTTACCTTTACAGATAAAATAAATTTAACTCTTTCAAAAACATGGCAGTGTCGGAGCAATGTCGATAACACTGCTCAATTAAACAAGTTTTTTTTAAACGCAGTGTCAACGACTCATTTTGCTCATTTTGCTTATATTTGAAGTTGCCATATTGGAAATAGTATATAATATGGCAAGTTCAAACATAGACTTAACTTTAAAAGTTACCGGTCACTTATAATAACTCACTTATAATAATGAAAAACAATTTATCTGTCCGTCAAAATCCTCCCTTTAGTTAACGGCAAGTTGTAATAATGGCCCTTAGTAATGAAAGTAAATGGTGTAACCTAGAGGCTACCTGCTCTTTTAAAGGTGGAAATATTAGGACTGAAGCGAAAGGTGCTGATCCCAAAACGAAGACACTCTTTGCCTACCAAATGTGGATTAAAATCAATCAAAACTTTTGTTGGGCATTTACAATAGGAGGGGATTTAAGTCATGTATCAGACTATCCAACCGAAGTTTTGAGAGTGCACTGCTCTTCGGAAGGAGAATCTTCAAACTGGAACTTGTGCGGCGTTTATACATCTCGGAATAAAATACCTGTGCCCAGCATGTTAGGCGCTGGGCAAAAAAAGTATCACAATATTGGCAATAGGTTGAGAATAGACGTTATGGGAGCATCCTTTATACATGGAGAACAGTACAATATATCCTAACGCATAGTAATATTTATGGAAAGATTTTCCCAATCATCATATGACACAGGAATTGAAGTATTTGTCTGCTTTAAGTTATTATTCCTCTCAATATGCTTTACCTTACATGTATCTGACATACGAGATAAATCTGGCATCACACAATGTTATGGAATCCAAAAAATTTTGAAATAATAAGTTGGAAAAAGGAAAAATATTTTGATAAAAATATGTTGAAATTTCATTTATTTTTTATTAAAAAATAAATTCAGGCACTTTAATTATTTAAATTGTCATAAAAATTTTCTCTAATAAAATACAAACAATACAACGTTTTTGCCATTCGATGCAGTATAGCGTAGAGTACTCATAGCATTATGAAACAGAAATAAATGTTGTCTTAACCATGCCAATAAGTGAAGTAGCTAATATGCGTACCTAAATACGTTAACGAGCAATAATAGAAGAAAAGAAAAAAAGAAAAGCGATTATACCAGACATAAAAATGTCTAGAAACGTTATACCACTTCTGAAAATCTGTGGTATCTTAAAGAATATTTCTAAAAAAAAAATTAAATATTTTCACACTTTAGCTAAACAACAAAAAAAAGAACAGAAAAAAAAAATAATTTAACACATTGTGTTTTGACTCAAATTTGTAATAAAAATGCAAATTACGGTTTAAATAGCTCTACTTTGTAGAGGTAGACGAAACATTTTTTGATGTTTATTGTTACTTTTCAGTCTGTGCCACTGTTGTGGTATTTATTCATTTATGAATTATTTATGCGATACTTATAGGCACGAGGAAAATCAATGCATCGGATCTTCCAACAGGCAATTCTGAAATTTGTCAATTGATAACCGGCATCTTTTTGAAGCCGGTCATCAATCAAATTATTTGTCAATTATTCGTTCTGTTTTGCCAAATCCCCATTCAACAGGCCGTGCAGATAATGAAATTATTTTATTAAAATTATCGCCATCATAGTCCTACCGAAAAGGCTTCAGGTTCAGTAAACGATCAACTAACAACCGTGTGTTGACTAAGTTTTGCCCAAAACAGCATCACAGTCCGTGAGAGTATGTAGCCGGCAGTCACACAAGAACTCGTCCTTTCGCAGACCACTACTTGGCGAATTTTGCATAGTGAACTGGGCCTGCATTCGTATAAAATTCGTATAAAATGACCCAGAAACTGAAGAGAAACGACGTGTGTTTGCTAAGTGGAGTCTGGAGCAGTTGGCAGCCGATGCTACTTTCATTGAATTGCATGGATTATGTTAGATAGATCGTAATCCTGACTAAAGGGTTGTAATGACCAATTATGTATGTTATGTATGTATGTTAGTTTTGTGTGGCTGGTGGCTTATTCGCATACGACTGAGAATTAAGAAAAACCCCTGAAAACCATCTTACGGAGTTCAAGTGCACGATCTCAATGGCCAGTTCACATCACATCCAAGTGAGATGGCCACACCGTGAAATCGCTCGAGCAAAATATCTAATGTGGCATGAGCTGGGTTCATGTATTCTCGTCCTGCTGAAGCCACATATCATTGATGTCTAGATCATGCAGTCCATGCCAAAAGAAATTGGCAAATGGTATTGTGCTCGTCGTTGACAGTTCTGGCCTGGCCTACGTCTTTCTCAAAGTAATATGAAGCTATGACGCCACCAGTATAAAATCCACACCAACAGTAATGTTTTCTGGATGCATTGGATGCCGTTGGATCTCATGTGGACTGGTATCGTTCCATCTTCTACAATTTTATTTCTTCACTTATCCATTCATCCACAAATGGGGCCAATTGCTGAGGATGATTTATCGATCAAAATTTGGGGTCAGACACAATACTCGCATTGATAAAAAGTTTTACTACTTGCATGTATAATTGAATGATATATTTGTCCAAGTTAATTTGATAAAACAAATTGAATAAATGACAACTAATTTGACAAATGTGGCTTCAAAAAAATGGCCGTTATCAGATGTCAATTTTTGGAATTCGCTATTGGAGAACCTGATAGTTGAATAGCTGCATAAGAATTGTTTTAAATAATTCTATTGAAATTTCAAAACTCATATTAAAAGTACTTCTGTTGTGCTAACAGATATAATTTAATTATGAAACCCATTGACGTACATAGATTCATTTCATATCATATCAAATGTAAATTTACTTCAAGTACTTTCAAATCCAATTTCAAATGCTATTCTTCTAACTCAACTATCATTTAAGTTTCCTTAAGTATGGTATTTCTTATCTTTTAACACTATGGTATACGATTTATTTCTTCCCCCCATTAAAAAATAAAAAAAAGTGTGAAAATACCATTTGACTAGACGCGATGGCAGTATCTCTCCACTTTACTCTTTAACTGAGGTTATTTTGCGATAAAAGACTGTTTTGGTTTTTTGTGTGTTGTTGTTGTTGTTCTTTTATTCCATAGATAACAAAAGTTTATTCGCTTTTATTTTATTTATTTATTTGTTCTCTTCGTGTTGTTGTTTCATTTAATTTAATTCATTGTTTGAATGCGTTTAAATGTAAACAAATAAATAAAAAAAAACCAAATAATAATCGAAAAGAAAAACATTTAAATGACAGGCGCTTAGGTGAATAGTGACCTATGTCAGTATATGGTTTGTAATTGAGTTGAATTTTATTTTATCAATCTATAGTGTTTTTATTTATAGGACTCAAAGACATCTGTTAGTAAAATTGTTTTTAGAAATTCAGAATTTCAGAAATTTATATATTTTTTACAATACAATTACAAATTATAACTAATTCTTATGAGATGAGTAACTTAGACCTTATGCTCGGCCTAGTTTAACATACCAGAGTTCCTGGTGGAAATCGAACCCGCGACTCTAAGGCTAAGTAGTCTAGCACACTACCCAATATACTACAAGGACACATAAAATCAGTCATAAAAGAATTTATTTTGTAGATATCGAAGAATTTTTGTTCGATAGAATCGCATACATCACCAAAAGCAAAAAGGCGATTGTAATGATAACATTTATTTTTTAAATATGATTTCTGACATATGTATGTATGTCCACCTCTGTTATGACGTCTACAGTCCAATTTCTGAAAACCGTTTCTAATGAATTTGTATCTGAATCTGACGCCGTATGACGTCAATGGTGACTTCTTCAATTATTGCCATCAAACGCCTCACGATTTTCAGACTTGTGATTATAAGCCCTAAGAAAAAATTGGCCTGAATTCTTAAATCGCATAATAGGGAGGCAAGTTAACATGGCCACTAGATAGAAAGGAGTCACAAAATTAGTTTTGGAATAAATCGGTTACTAAGCGTGCAAGTTGCGTCATCTTGCTGGAACCAAATCTCTTTGACATTTGGCTGATTCTTTTTGGCAAATAACCAATTTCAGCCTGCATAGCTCGATATTGCTTCCTATTTACTGTAACGGCAGCTCCTTGTTCGTACTGAAACAAATACGAACTCACGATGCCGCCAGCGTGTAAATCTTATCAAACAGTAAATTTTAATGGATGTTGTGGTGATTTGTTACGGACTCAGGATTGTCTTCACTTTAAATACAGAATTTTTCTTTATTGATGAAGCCATTCAACCAGATATGATAAAAATAATCATCCTTGTTCACTTTTAAATGAGTCTAATCATCAAAGATGCAATGCAAGCGATAGTCGTTTGGATTCCATTGTATTTCATAGGCACGTAAGCCAAGATCCTTATGTAAATTATCCACGTTTTCAAAGGACAAAAGTCGATCGATAGTTTAACGTAATCTACGGGAGTTTGGGCATCAGCGCATTTTTTTGTATTGTTGATGCTTTTAAATCGAAATGAGTAACATTAGTACTCCGACTGTCAATAATTACATGAATGGCACATTACACTGACCGTAAAATGTTCAAAGTCATATATTAGGTATCAAATGCTTTAAGCAATATGCCAGTTAAAACTGATCTATGGGAAGTACTTTCTAATATTTGCTGTGGAACGTACATTTGATTTCATCTAACATAATTTGGAAATAACAATACCTTTCACAGATGTTAAGTTTAAGGCATTTTGCGGCAGCCGGCGCAAATTATGACGAACTATATTAAGTTCGAGTTTCCGTAACTACTTGTTATATTTCCAGAGTAACTAAGATCGTGTACTCGGCGAAGTATTTGAGGAGAATGAAACACACAATTCCGTACTGACAGTATTATACGAGGGCACATTTGGTGTACATCGATTAAAATACAATTTGTATTTTTTATTTATATAAAAAAAAACAACAGCGATAACCTATTGGCAATAATTTTTGCATATGACATCTGACAACTATTTTTCCATGACTTTTATCTTTAGCGATATCGTTTTGGAGGTAGGTAGGTAGGCATTGTCTAAACAAATGTCAATAGCTTCTAATTTTGTATTCAATGTTACCATTTTACTGAAGTAATGTTCCAATATTATGTGATTGATTTATGATTTAAATTATCATTAAAAAAATGGAAATCATTTTTACCTTTATTGCTAGTTATCGCCCACTATTCTGTGGTATAAATATCCTAGAAAGAAAAATAAAAACAAAATTATGTTATTAACATATAGTTTTTATTTCAGATATTAAAAGCTATTACTCGCAACAAACAGTAACTTTCTAGGAATGTATTGGATATGTAGTCACCATAGTCCAGTAGGTAGTGTGTTGGCTTATTAGACGTATGGCAACGGTTAAACCTCAGTTCGGAAATATAAAAAAATATTTCTGTGGTGATGATTTAGCAAAACCAACAGAGTGAATTCCAAGTATGGCAATTTGACAGTTGGTCGTCAACAACTGATAAAGTTCGAAAGCCAATGTTGGAATTTAAATGAGTTTCTTAACCTCTTCAGGGACGATTTTTTTATGGTGACAAAAAAATGATTAAATTTTGTTTTCTTTTTAAATTAATTAACTTTATTTTAATAGGAATTCAAAAAGCAAAAAAAAATGAAAATTCACAAAAAGGGATAACGTCCACATTTGTGGCCACTGAGCGTTAATGGTAATATATGTGTGAAATGCTTTCATACATTCCGGGCATATCAGGCATATATATTCTTAACATTTCTCACAAATGTAGAGAGTTCGTCTTACACAATTTTTATCGTGACATCTGGGGGGATTTTTCAGTTCCTTGTATTTAGGATAATGACTTATACCGTCCAGTCTGATTCCAGGGTTAACTTTAGTCCAGCTGTTAGATTTTTTAGGTAGTGATGGTAAAACTTATTATATTAAATATATCTGATATTATTTTTTTTCAAATATTAACGATTTCTTGATATAATCCAATAAAACAGATTGTCAAAGAATTATTTCACATTTTTTTTAAGTATCAAACTATGCATCGGAAATAATATCATCAGTGCAGACAAACGGTAAAATGTTTACTTCTCTTGTTAGAAGATATGGTAGTCAATAAGTTATTATCAAATTTTTGTTGTTTTTATTATTATTACAATTATAATTAAAAAAATAATCAAACGTCCACATATGTGGACAAGGGCGTGAAGAGGTTAAGCCCGCTGCAACTCGTTTAATAAATTGGTGTATAATTGTACTTTACGCCCTTTTGTTTTTGAAATGTTTTTACTCTCAATTTGGTAACATTTATATATTTCCATAAAAAACAACACAGTGATGTATTTGATATCATAGTATTTAGGATACACATATATTTACCTGATTTACATTCCATGATTTATCACATACTAAAAAATAAAGCAATAATATAACCGCATTATTTTGGTTTCTTTTGTAGGAGAAAAACATTATAAAAAGTAAGTAATAAATGTGGTCAGCTGTAGGGAGTTACAAATAACGCCCATATACAGTGGACACTCGGTTAACGAACGCCCCGCATAACGAACATTTCGTAAAACGAACACTTTTTTATGAAAAAAAAAGTTTCGCTTAACGAACGAAGTTTCGCATAACGACAAAAAAGGGTAGAACCTTAATTGCATGTAAAATTTCTTTCAGTTTATAGCAACGAAACAGGGGAAGTCCCGAATATACATTATTGTGTTGTCTGTGTTCATCTTTTGTTTCAAGTGCATAATTGCATCAGTTGTGTTCGTATAATTTAAAAGGTGTGTTATGTGATAATGCTGTGTCTCATTTTCAATAAATTTTGAAGCGACGTCAGAAACAAACGACACTAGACAGTTTTTCGATCTGGAACGGATTAGTTTATTTTACATGTATTTATATGGAAATAGTCGTTTAGCTTAACGAACTTTTTGCATAACGAACGAGGTGCTGAAACGAATTAAGTTCGTTAACCGAGGGTCCACTGTAAACTAAATAATGAATTTGAAGTTATTGAAATTGTAGTGGCATTCAATTAAACATTGCAAATCCTTGGAATGAAACATTAAGCCAACAAACTTTTTTGAAATCCAAGTTGATTATTTAAAAAAATGTATACATCAAAAAAAAAAAAAAAAAAATGTTTTCAACAAAGCTAAACTTTGGTAATGAAACTCAAAAGCAAAATTTCTTTTAATTCTTAAACCTTATCTTTTTAAACTTTATAATCCTCTTGATATGAGACGATTACGTTGACAACGAATATGACATTAAGGTTGTCACACTTGAGTGAATGCGTGTCTGTCTCTATATTTTTATTATTTTTTCTGGTATCTGTTGCTTTACAGACATCATTAAACGAGGTCTTAAACAAAATGTTTCCTTAAATTGAAATAAATTTTCTTTTTTAAAACCTTTAATTATTTTTTTTTTCATTTTAGCAACAATATGTCATGTTTTCATCTGGAATTTTTTTTAGAATTTTTATAGGCCATAATTAAAAAGGAATCGTTAACATTTTGTTCGTATAGCTTTATGACATTTTAATTAATTTAATTAAGCGAAATTTAATTAAATTAAATTGTAGAATGAGGGAATCTCTGTCTGTCACTTGGATTATATTAAATTTTTATGATTTGTTTTTATAACGAATACAGTGTCCTCTTTTGTACAGTAAAGTAAAGCAGCAGAACAAATATCCCAACCAAATAGCACAAGTTAAGCATCTGTTTCGTTTGTATTATTTTATTCAAAGTATACTTTGTATCTTCTAAACTGGATTTATAAGCAGTGTTCGTTAATAGTTGGAAGTAAGTGTAAATCTGCTTTTTCCTTGTTTCTCTCATACTGTATTTTCGAAGTTCGTGTGCATATTACCTGGCCTAATGCCTACAGTAGCAATACTATCTGCCTTAATGCCTGCAATAGCAATACACGCGATACTTTGTTAAAAATATTCATCTTGTCCAAGTTTCAAAAGAGCCCAGTCTGCAAAAATGCGATGTGATAGTCATTTGGCTTTTATTTTTAAATGAATTTTTCTCGTAGGCAAAGAATAAAGGCCAACAAAGATGGCGTATCGAAATTTATTATGTTATTTTATGCTAACATTTTGCTCTCTCCTGTATGTAAACTAGCTTAATTAAGAGCGGATTTGTTTACATATCACGTGCTCAAGTTTCAAAATCAATATTTAACGTTAATAAATGACACAAGTTATATGGCAGATGAACATACATTATCGAAAGTACTCGTATGTATATGTTGATGCCTGTTAATATCCGTATAAACATAAATACAGATGTAAACATTCATTTGTTGCCATGTATTTAAAGTTTCAGTGTCTATTAGGAGACTTATGATACTCTTTTGGCACATATCATAACTGTTTTGCTTTAAATGAATGGAATTTTTCAAGTGTTTTGCAGTAAAACGTGTACATAATGTGTGGTTCTTCCTAACAGTCATTTTAGAATTTTGATAGTTGATGACGGCCATCTTATTGAAGCAACATCTTTCAAAATTTGTTGTCATTACCGAGGACGAATAAAGCATTCAACAACAAATGCAAATTTTGTTTATCATAAATTGGGTTCTGTTGAGGAGACGTAACGAGTGTTTTTCAGCCAAAAATCATTTTCAACAATAAAAGCTATTTCTATATGAATGGATACGAAAACAAACAATATTTGCGGAATGTGATCGATACCAATCCACATAAGATACAAGAGCTTCTAATGCATCCTGGTAGGGCCATACTTTTTTGAGAATGATGTGGACTTGGGCATCACTGTTTATAACGAGCACATTGATTACAAACATTGTTTGGTTTGAATTGAATGGTTGGGACACTAGGGCATGTAGTTTAAACAAGATGACGCTATGCGCCATATAGCTCATGACAAATTGGATATTCTGTACAAGGGATGGGAGGATTTAAAGCCGTTAGATTTTTTTAAGGTTTTTCCTAGCTGCAGGAGTCTGCCAAAATTCAGCAAACGAACCATGGCAGATGTTATAGTCGAACGAATAAAACATTTCGTTGATATATCACACACACACTTTCTTTTATAATAATAAATGACCCAATACAAGATATGAAAGTATGTAAGTACTTACTCCTGACTACTGTATACAATTTTATTGTATTTCAACAAAAAAATTTAGCACAAAAACAACCACTCATAAACACATACACTTATATCGATAACACCACTTAAAGCCATCTAATACGGACGGAAACATATTCAAATTCTCAATGACATACTCATCGCTACTCAACTGTCAATATTCAGATTTTCATGTCAAAACAATGATGATGTTAAAGAATATGTTGCGTTTTTATTTTTGTATTGTATTCGTAATCTTTATTGAATACTTGATGATAAGTTAAGAAGCACGAGAAGAGCACTAAGCCTCAATAGGCAATAGATTTAATGAAAGAAGTTTAAGAAAATATAAACATGGAACAGTAATATTTTAGTTAAACTTTAAGCAATAAAAGGAAGTAAGTACAGACGAATTCAAAGTAAATTTACATACATAATTGGTCATAACAACCCTTCAGTCAGGATTATTGACCTAGTTTCTCACACCACTTATGTTGTGTGTGTTAATTTTATACATAAGTGGCGGGACCTACAGTTCAGAGTCGACTCCGAACGACAGATTTTTTGAGAAACTTTTCATGGCAATTTTATTTACTCTCAGAGTTTTTGCCAGAAATCTGCTGAGAGGAAATCGCCGAAGAAATACTTTTTGTATTTTGTTTTGATGTCTGGCCTGGGGCTCGAACCCTGGCTTTACGTCTAATAAGCCAACACACTATCTACTAGACTACGGCGACTACAAAGTAAATTTATTGCAATTTATTTGCGAACTTCACTTGAAGAAACAAGTTGAAAATTCTTCATTGGAGTGTATTTACTTCCTTTTCGAAGCAACAATTTTCGAAATTTTGTAAGAATTTTTTTTTAATCTTCCTTCTCGGAAAAAGGAATCAACTTTATAAAAGAAATAACATTTTATTGCAAGAAATTGCTTAAACTTTTATGTTCTAACATTTGCTAAATATTTGTTCTCTACTTTGGCTGGTCATAAATAAAAATGTATGGCGCGAATGTAGGGAAATTATGCCTTTATATCCAGGGAGTATATACACAGCAACCCAACTAACTAAATATAGAAGAAAATCAATAAAATTGTCAATAAATATGTAACATTTTAATGTCAAGCCATAAAAATACAAGCAACAGTTTTTATTACTTTAAATAGGAAATAATTTAAACGACGCGTTCATTTTTTACAAAGGGAAAGGGGAAGTATGCATTATTAATTACACATGCAGTAAATAGATGTATGAGAGGTTTATTTATTAGTGCTGCTAAGCCGCTTGTTTTCGTTTACATAAGAAGATATATAAAGGTTCAAGGTATCGGTTTTCCTTTTAAAACTTTATTAAATGAATTTGAAATGCATATGGGCAGTTGCTTTGTCCTTGACTACAAAACAAAATGGCAACCAAACATTATTTATAAAAAATGATATTTGTAAGGAAATCATTAAATAATCCATTACAGTTCAATTTACCGCTGACCCTGACAAAGCTAACTTTAGTCAACATAAACTCTTAATGGATTTCGATCTTTAAGACTCAATTCAGTAATATGCTCAAAGAAGAACGGGTTTAATATCTGCTAGTTTGGATGCGAATTCATCGACATTTTAAAACAATTATTCTTCAAATGTCAGACTTAAAAATGTAACAATACCATGTATGTCCTATGAGAACAAAATTCATTTTATTATTCCACTGAGGTTAAATCACATGATACACATACATAATTGGTCATTACAACCCTTCAGTCAGAATTACGACCTAGCTTCTCACACCACTTATGTTGTGTGCGTTAATTTTATATATGAGTGGCGGGAGATTGAGTTTAAAGTCGACTCCGAAAGACATACTTTTGAGAAACTTTTCATGGCAATTTGATTTGCTCTCCGAAGTCGCCGAAGAAATATTTTCATATTTTCGTTTTGATGTCTGACCTGGGGTTTGAACCGTGGCTTTACGTCTAATCAGCCAACGCACTACAGAATATTCAATGTGCTATGAGCTGTGTAACACGTAGCGTCGTCCACATCATCCAATTCGATACATTGTGCTCATCGTTAACAGCGATGTCTGTCGCCATCCTAAAATTCACACCAAACAATGACTTGGCACTTTTGTTTATTTACGTACCCATCCATTCAGAAATGGGCCTCATCGTTGAATATAAATTTTTGTTGAAAATAAGGTTCAATTGTCAACTGTTCCAAAGTCCATTCATTGAAATCACGTCGTTGTCTATAGTCATCCATGGTGATTTGGCTGAATGAATGACAAATAATTTGACAGCTGTTGCCCTGACAAGATAGCCGTTACTTACTGCTATACACTGTAAAGCGAATCTACAGTCCAATATTTTTAACTTGTGCCGTAACGAAACCATTAATTAGTTTTTCAGAAACACAGATTTTTTATTTATAAGTTCGTTTCAAAAAATATATTAAAAATTCTTATTAGTTCTTAAAGAAATAACAGCAAACCATAAATAAATATTTTATTTTTTCATAAATGGAACAATTTGTTTGTTTCAACATTAATACACTAGATTTGTAGAAAATTCCAGTGAAATTTTTTATTTCAACCAAATAAAATGAAATTTATTTTTATCATTTGCTTGCTATTCACACAGTAACCTCTTTTATTAATTAAAAAATAGTTTTTGTATTTCACAGGTTCACACCATAATGAAGCCATATGGCCACAGGCCTTCGAATGAATAATTGGTTGAACAAAGTCTTAAAGACATTGGTAGTAGTGGGAATAGAAATTCTATAAAAATTTAAAATATTTTCTAAATTTCTTTCTTTTTTCGTTTTCATATTTAATGGCCACAATTTGATTACTTCAAATATGCAAAGTGTTTACGTTTTTAGACCAAAAAAAACACTCTGATTTCACAGCAGCCAATCAATTTTGGCTTTCTGTTATTCATATTTTGTATTGTTGCCAATAAAATGTTTATGGGATTATTATTTTATTGCATTTGATAAAAACAAAAGAACGAAACATAAACATTAATTTTATCTGGACAAAAACAAAACAAAAAAAAATTTGTTTTTGACATGCCAGATAAGTTTTTCGGTAAATAAATTTCCGGTCAATATTTCTATGGCAGAAATAAAGTACGAAAACACGTAATAAAAACAAAATGTTTTAAAAAAACGGGAAATACTCAGGCCAATTGAAATACAACAATTAAGATTCAATGAGAACTAAATTGCATTAACGTAAGTGGCATTAACACTGCACTTGTTTTAAGAGGTTCTGTGATTTTGTAATTGTAATGCCAGGGATAAAAATTAATTTCAAATTGTTCTCGATGAACAGCTAAACAGATAAAAGAATTGTTTTAAGAAAGTTCCTAACTATTTGAAATACATGGCTTTAATTGGGGATAATTTCCTCAGAGACAGGATATGATCGCATAATATTACCGGTAATATTACTTACTTAATTAGTTATTACAACCCTTTAGAGTTAGGATTGAAAACTAGCTTCTGACACCAAATCATGCTGTGAACGAACGATTAGAACGACAAATTTATTTTGAGAAACTTTTCATGGCAATTTTATTTACTCTCAGAGATTTTGCCAGAAATCTGCTGAGAGGAAGTTCCTGAAGAAAAATTTTTTCATATTTTCGTTTTGATGTCTGACCTGTTGTTTGAACCCAGGCTTTACGTCTAATAAGTCAACACATTACCTACTAAACTACAACTACTTCAGCTTTTATCTGACATCACGATAGTTTTCGGAAGGTGTGCATTTTATCTAAATGAGCTTCAGCTAGATATGTTCTGTTAACACTCTCAGGATGTACAAGAATCGTTTGTGAGGTAACCACAATGGACTTTGATCACGTTTAATGCAAACTTTGGACCTGCATGTGTGCAGAACGGACCATATCTGCATGGTCCTTCTATAATTATTATTACATCCTTCCTTTGCTTAAACTTTAATTTGAAATGATTTATTTGCTAATCTCACATACAATTCAACTGATTTTTACGATGTACCAGCCTTTGCATTTGCGACGTCTTTGTTGTTACCTTCAAAGCCACCATTTTTTAAAGAACCCATATGGGGGTAACCATAGAATGTCTGCTCCCAAGATACTCAGTTTTCTTAGACAATCTTAAGTGTTGTGTACAGAATCTCTCACTGGTTTATAGTGCGTAAATGTACGTGTTACATGTATACCATCGGGCTAGCAACTCTGATGTTGAATAAGGAGCAATAGAGAGCAAATAACTTTAAAGTTTGAAAAGCAACGTAAATGAAAAATTGTTCAATTAACATTGCCTAACAACAGTTCTCTACCTTTTTCCATTCATTTTCCACTTTTAAAAATTGGTAACAATTTAATACGAAAACAATTTTTGGCTTTATTGCCATTTGCGGCATGTCACATATGCTGCCAAAGCCAGGTGTTAACGACAATTTTTTAAAATATATTTTAAAATTTTTTGTAGATACATACATACGAGTACATACGTTTGTGTCAGCCATTTAGTATTAAATTGTGAGGAAAAATGAACAGAAAAAGTTAAACAACATTGAATTGAAGTGGCAAAATGAACGTCAGGGATTTTGGCTGCACATAATAGAACCGAAGCGAAACTAAGCAATGAACTTAAATGCATTCTATTGCATCAATAAAACTTGTGTTACAAATTGAACAATAAATGGCAGGTTCCCAATGCACCAGCATAAAATACAGTGGGCCGGTAGTAGTTAACAAATTGTGCATTTTAACCAAAAGTACGTATTACAAGTAATAAATAATTTATCGTAAGCCCTCTGTATTTTGTTTATTTGTTGTTAATGGCTTGTTTGCCTTATACTCAGATGAATTACTTTCCTATTTCCAATTCGCTGCAACTGATATGTCTTCTGTTACAACCATTCAATTTACATTCAATTCATTTTATTGCATTCAATTCAATATGTATTCTCCTGGCTTTTCAGCATTCAGTCATCGGTTTCTTGTTTATTAATGGATGCGAGAGAATATTGTATTTTCTCTGCCACACAATCCTGCCACAATGTCTAAAACTGAATTCTAATTTACATTTATATTCCCATATTAACGCAATTCCTTGTTAGTTTTACAATTCTAAAACATTTATTAACACTTAAATGAAAATATTTAAATGCTTTTGCATACATAACTAACAACTCTGTAAATGTTTAAATCCTTTTCCTTAACAAGATAAATGTGGCATAATTTAATTGCATCATAAATATTTTCAATAACTACCATTCATGATAATAATTTAATTTTATTTTCTTGTAAAATTTAAAATTAAATCAGTCATGCTTACCACAAGAATAGAGAAGGTATCGATAAACTTTTCACTTGTGTACACCGTACACTTTTGGTGTTATAAGACAAGTCTCATTTAAACCACTTTTCAGTTGACGATGTAACTGAATAATAAGCGATATCGTCTTATGATCCCTATGTCCACGTTTCAGTCCAGGCTGTTTGCATTGCTTTATTAACTGATATAAGCAACTGGTCGACTTCGACAGACATAGGATCATAGACATTCCTGAATAGATTCAGGAAAAGCTGGTTAGTGTCTTTAGTTTTTCTGGATGAATGTTTGTTTGAAAAGACAAAATTGTTTAATTTGGGACTTTACCAAAACACATGAGATCCAAGAGTGTCCAATGCATCTCGAAAAAGTCTCTGTTTGAAGTGGATTTTGCCTGGCGGGGCCATCGGTTCATCGTTCATGACAACGATAATGCCCATCACTGTCAACGGCGAAGACTATAGGCTGATGAAAACGTACCTCGTTTGCCCAGAAATTGATACCCTCGACGCCAACTAACTGCACATTGGCGTGTTAAAAGCGGCGCAAAAAAGGACCTCTATGTATAAATGGCAGTCACGATGGGAGAACAGTTTAAAGTGAAGATTTACATTTCGCCTTGTCCCCAATATAACCCCTTGTATGGAAACGAACATTACGATCTGAACCTCTAGGTGACCCAGTCCCTAACTGGTCATAGACGCTTCAGGAAGTAGCAGCACAGATTTGGACAAGATACCCCCCTTTATGCCGCAACTGTGTAGATTTGGATGGCCCGGAGAAACGAGTTCTCTTCTATGGAGCCAAAACAACCAGAGAATGGCTGAGGTTATGCTGGATATCCGAAGGTTGGAGGTACGAAGGCAAAATTTGATTTAATGTGAGAAAGTTTTAATGTTAAACAGCCCTCCGCGAAGTAATACCTTACGGCAGTTAAGGATAAATAGGGATATAGGGGATGGATTTAGTATATAGGCAACAGCGATGGTGAATCGTGCACACTTTTTATTGGAACAAAAGTGTCTTTCGAAGATTCCCACCTCCGGCTCAAGCAAATGAAAAAAAAAAACAGTTGCACAGCGCTTAATGAAGACTCCATATTTCTTTTTCATCTGTGCGCATAGTTCACTAGGAGATCATTTATCTCTAAACAGAGCTTCTTTATATCCTTAAGGCTTACAGATTTTATTGTCTTGTCCTTTTGTTGGTTTCCCAGACGGAGGTTGATGACTGGTATTTTACCCAACTGTGATCCAATCTTGTAATCTGCTAAAGTGGAGAGATAACTAATAATAATGGAAATTGATAGCCAAAGCTTTGATTATGAGGTTGGACGTTGGAGTAGTTTTTGCGAATATTGTATCTTTTAGAATTTTTGGAATGCCTACTGTTGAGCACTGGCACTGGCCAGTATAGCATATATGACTCGGTCTTGTAAACACAAGCGATTACATACAGTAATGTTACCACCACCATTTAAACTAAAATCACTATTAATAAAGAAGGGCATCAATTATGTCATATAATATGAAAGTAATTCCTTTTCAACAGTTTTACTAAATTGCCAGAAATCTTGTTTATTTCGCAATTAAGTTTTCCATTTAGATTCATGTTCTGTAAGTATTACAAATATTTATAAACTTACTTACTATAAATATGCTTGTATGAGTAATTCTGCGTTAAATTGCATAGAAAATGCACAGATGTTGCACGTTTTATTTGTTGAGCAAAAATAATATTTTGTGCACAAAACTTGAATAAAATGTGAAATTATGTGTGCACCCTTAAATACTTTAATGAAAATAAAAGTTTTGCACATGCAATTAAACATGCGGCATAAATAGTTTAATTATCATATCAAGTTGAATAAATTTAAAATTAAAATAAACTTTATGTTAACGATTAAAATTTTACTCATGTAACTCAAATATATTATTTTCAAAACTACTCCTCACACTTTTACTATACGATCAAATTCTATTCTGATTCGGCTACATTTCATTTTTTTTATACTTACTTAATTGGATTGGTCATTACAAGCCCTTAGTAGGGATTACATTATAGGTTCTCAATCACCACACATGTTGCCTCAGTTAATTTTATCCATGAGTGGTGAAACGTACAGTTTAACTTCGATTCCGAGCGACAGATTTTTTGCAAATTTTTACCAAAAATCTGCTGACAGGAAGTTCCCGAAGAAATATTTGTTTATATTTCGTTTTGTTGGAGATATGTGATCTGGGATTTGAACCGTGGCCTCACTTCTAATAAGACAACTACCAAACTACCTACTAGAATATGGCTATTTATTCGTTTGAAAGGCATATTGATGCCATGTTGTATGGAATATAATATCGTATAAATACCTGCCATGGTTTGTTTGCCGGATTTACCATGACTTTGATGCATAAATCGCACTGAATTTGAGACATAGTATGGGTTATGTTGTCGTCGTAGTCTAGTAGGTAGTGTGTTGGCTTATTAGACGTAAGGCCCGGGTTCAAACACCACGTCAGACATCAAAACGAAAATATGAAAAAATATTTCTTCAGCGACTTCCTCTCAGCAGATTTCCGGCAAAAACTCGGAGAGTAAATGAAACTGCCATGAAAAGTTTCTCAAAAATCAGTCGTTTGGTATCGACTTTAAACTGTAAGTCACGCCGCTCATGTATAAAATTAACACACACGACATGAGTGGTGTGAGAAACTAGGTCGTAATCCTGACTGAAGGGTTGTAATGACCAATTATGTATGTATGTACATATGTGTTATGTTGTATTGGAGAACCACTATGGTTTATGTATTATTCACATATTACTGCGATATAAAAGAACGGGGTCAAACGGGGTCAAATGGCATAATCGCGTTCAACAGTTCAAATCTTCTCCATTTACTCAAATCGCTCGTGCAGAATATCCATTGTGGCATGAGTTGTGTGGCATGTAGCGCAGTCCTGTTGAAACCAAATGTGCATTGATGTCCAGATAATATAATTCAGGGCAAAAGAAAGTTGTAATCATCGATCTTGCCATTGAAATATGGACCGATGACGCCTTGATCTCTAAATTCCCATCAAAGAAAGACTTTTCAGGAATCATTGACTGTTCTTTGATCTCATTTGGATTAGTATAGTCATAAATTCAACAATTTTGTTTTATCACATAATTAGTTATCTAGAAATGTGACTCGTGGCTTAAGATGATTTTTTGATCAAAATAAATGAGAACTAATTTGACAGATGGAAGTCGCCGTAGTCTAGTAGGTAGTGTGTTGGCTTATTAGACTGAAGGCCCGAGTTCAAACCCCAGGTCAGACCTTAAAACGAAAATATGAAAATATTTCTTCGGCGACTTCCTTTAAGCAGATTTCTGGCAAAAACTCTGAGAGCAAATAAAATTACCATGAAAAGTTTCTCAAAAATCTGTCTTTCGGAGTCGACTTTTAAACTGTAGGTCCCGCCACTCATGTATAAAATTAACGGACACAACAAAAGTGGTGTGAGAAGCTTGGTCATAATCCTGACTGAATGGTTGTAATGACCAATTATGTATGTATGTATGTAATTTGACGGATACAACTTCAACAGGATGGCCATTATAAATTGCCCAAGTTTGGAAATCCCTATTGGAAGATCCTATAATGAAATTGATATTTAAAATATCACTATTTGCCAATAATTGCAAATATTTTATTTTCTCTCTCTTTTTCTTTAAATACTCAAGTTTGTTGATTAAATGCCTCTCTCATCATATTGCTTTTCAATTACTGCCCTTGTGGTTTTCAGCCTTGAAAGGTGTCGTAATACCATAAACAATTTACTCACACGTACACTTATAGATAAGTATGTATAAGCTTGCTAATCAAATGGTTAACTCTACACACCCTCTCATAAGCTTTTGCAAATGGTTTAAGTGTCTGTCCGTTAAAGTTGACAACCAAGGCGAACGTAGGTCATTGACATGACTTGGTCACTTGGCGACTTGAAGGTTCTACAAGGATGTATTCTGTCATAAAATTTCGATTAACTGTGTATCTTTTTAGTTTAAACATAATTAATTAGATTAATTATATTTTTTTATTTCTACACTTAATTTGAACTTACCATAGAAACAGGTTAAACGAAAAAACGAAAAGAAAAAATGGCTCCCTTGTTAAAGTGAAATAAAATAATAATTAAGGGAATAACGTGAATTTCATTATTTTTGTAATTAACTTTACGTAATTGGCTTAGAATATGTGCAGAAGAACTTTACTGATTCTGTAGGGATACTGTTGAGCACAATAATTTGTCATTTTGCATTTCCATAGAAGTCTCATGAGCCATGTTATTAAATTACGATGTCGAAATTAACACATTTTCGGTCAATGTTAGTACATCAAAGATGATTGAATGTGCTGTATTGCTCGTTGGATAAGCAAATAGGAAACACAGAATTATTTTTGAAAGCCTTAATTCATTATTCAGTATTCATTAGGCTGATTCGAATTGTAATCATGACACCATATTATGGGAAAGAGGGAGTAGTGTGTATAGACATATATGTTATAAGTAACAGGAACGACCTCTGCAGAATGAGAGTTCCACATACGGATAGTTTATCTAAACAACGGACTCTGTCTGCAATGCAGTGTGCGATCCACTGGCCAAATGCAGCTGCAGAAAAATCCATTGTAGCAGCGATAAAACTGTGAAACCCAAACCACATTGCCAAGTTGCTCCAATTAACCCTATTTTTACTGACATAAAAATGAGACAAATCACTCACTTCACCCACGTTGTGTGTGTTAATTTTATCCATAAGTGGCGCGACTTACAGTTCTTATGGCAATTTTATTTACTCTCAGTATTTTTGTGAAAAGTCTGTTGAGAGGAAGTCGACGAAAAGCCCCTTATCTCTCGAGAACACCTCCCATTATAGTACCGATAGAACAATGAAACACACGCCACATTGCGACGATGCTCCAACGAATCAATAGAGTTGGATACCCTACTGTCATTAATAAGCGTCTTCGCCCTCTCCTGTACGCGGTCGAGAAGCTTCAAAATAGACTTTGAAGCACCGGCCCATACATGAGAGTTGTACTCCATCCTAGGTCGGATAAAGGTCCTGTAAATAGTAAGAAGGTCGGATGGAGTGAAGTATTTTCTGCACGGTTTCAAAAAACCAAGGCACTTGAATGCTTCCTTCGACACTCGAAAAATGTGATCGTTCCAACGAGCATCACAACTAATTCTCATGTCCAGAACATCAAGAGCATCCGACTCCTCAATATTTACATTACCCATAGATACAGATGACAGAACACCAGCACCAGCATCACGACGGTGTGTCAAAAAACAAAAATTGTCAAAAAACAAAAATTGTCAAAAAAAAAACTACCTACTCTTTGGAGTAGCTATCCGACCTACAGTCATCTGATCTCTATAATAAGTTCGTATGCCGTTATGTAGACGGAGTGAATATCAAGGCCCAGATTTT
Organism: Sarcophaga caerulescens; assembly: GCA_927399465.1. Lineage (NCBI taxonomy): Eukaryota > Metazoa > Arthropoda > Insecta > Diptera > Sarcophagidae > Sarcophaga > Sarcophaga caerulescens. Next base: position 137,958,095 of record OV656872.1, on the reverse strand, counting down.
TTAGGAACCTTTGAAATTTCTGTTGCTAAAAAGGTTCAAGAAATACTCTGTTTTATATGTTTCTTATTTTAACATCAAATTACATTGAAATTTACACCGGTTGCTAGTAAGTCAGCTTTCAAAAAGCAACCTTAATAACGCCAATAGGTCAGAATCTAGTATCGTGGTTTTAAATTTTAATTTGCATCTCGTTTTTAAATGCATATCTCCTAATTGAATGTATGTATGTGTATATGGGAGCGTATCTTTATATTTTTAAAATTTGTTGGTTTAAGGTTTTAACGCTTTATTTATTTCATTTTAGTTTACTTTATGTCTGCTATTATTTGTTGAAGTTTATTTCACATTTTATTTGTTAAAAAATAAAAATTAAAGAAGAAGTAAAGATTTTCGAAGAAATAATTAAGCGGCTGCCAGATAAGGTAAGACAGGCAGTAATTGTTCTTTAATTCTTTATTTAGAAAGAACTTAAAATTTAAGATTCCAAATTTAAATATTAAAAAAAATTTATTTGGGAACTGAAATGTTCAACAACCAACAGAGAGTTTAATGTCATTTAAAGAACTTCTTAATATACAACTTCATGAGCTTTATTTATTTTAATAAATTTTCAATGATTATCTTATTGTTTTCATCAAAGCTGATTTTGTATACAAAAAAAAAAAAAAAAAAAAAAAAAAAAAAAAAAAAAAAAAAAAAAAAATGCATCTGCTTTATATTACAGTTTCATGCATTTTTTTGGTTTCCAAATACTCTCAGTTTATGACCTCTGCAATAAACCAAGTCTCATAGTCATATAGTAGAACGGGGAGAACGCTATATTTGAACACATTCAGCTTTAGTTGGTTTACATTTGTTAAATATACCATTAGCGTTTTTAAACACTCTATTAACATTCTATACTTTCTCCTACTCTCCGCAATAATGCTTCCTCGAAATTGGAATTTTTAGATGCGTTATCTCTGTGTATAAAGAATGTACACCACTCCATTCGACCTGGTATTCACATCTCTATAAACTTAGCTATCTTATACTGAAGGATAAATTCGAGTCCACTGAATAAGTAAACAATCGATCAACATCTGTACGTCTACGAAATGCAAGACCTGCCTATAAAATGTGGCTGTCCGTAAGATTTATAAAAGTAATCGAGGCAGATGATTTCGCAAATTATGACTTCTCGAATTTAGCCTCGTGAAGTGGATCTGTACAATATTCAAATGACCCAGGAACTGAATGTAAACGATATCAGATAACGACACGTGTTCGCTGAATGGGTACTGGAACACAAAATCACCAAATTACCACAGACAGACGACCACGGAAAAAAACGGAACGGACCACAGATTCTGGAGCAGTTGGCAACTGTCCTTAATTTTCATCGAAAAATCAACTTCAGCGATGAGGTCAATTTCTGGATAAATGATATTCTGAACGACGTTACCAACCCCCATGAGATGCAAGAGCATCCAACGCATTCTGAAGAAGTTATTGTTTGTTAAAGATTTTCGGACGGTAGCGTCATCGGTCCGTATTTTTGCGACAGCAATGAACTGGCTGCCCGAAAACTTGTGATTTGAGCTCGTTAGATTTTGTATAAAAAGTTTTCCTTAAGTCAAAAGCGTTTGTGAATAAGCCACAACGATCCTCAAAGTCTGAAGGCCAGAATGAATATTAAGAATATTAAGGATTGTGCCAATCCTTGGACGTGCCGTCCAAGGTAGGTATTTTTAATTGTCTGGTTAAAAGCACAATTTGTAGATTCCATGGGTTGATGCCTGAAACGATGATGAAGGCGATGAAATTTAAAGCCTGATTGCATCTCAGAGGCTTATACCACAGTCGTCTAATTATTCTAAAAATTATTACCTTCGTTTATAATGATAGAATTAGCCGAACGTTCACGTAACTTAACGGAACAAATGGTCGTCCTAGCATATAAAAATCAATGAGAACGTATGTATGTTCCTTCACATTGCGTGAACGTTCGGCTAATTCTTCATTAATTATCAATTAATTTTATTTATAATGAATTTACAAAAATGTATACCTCCTTTTAGATTTCAAATACAAAGAAATATAAAAGAGAAGAACTCATTAACAAATACTTAACACTCCAGAGAGTAAATTATTACATACACTTAACCAAACACACGCACATTTTTTCTCTCATTACAAACGTATATTCTTACACTTTATATGTGCTGCAAAAGAGTCCTTCACAAATGCATACAATGCGTACAAAATTACAAATTGTTATACGAGTATGTATGTATGTTGCTTTTACTTGTTTGTTGTTGTCTGTGGTATATACTTTATGTTTCTTTTTTATTTCCTTTTCTCTTTTGCGAAATGAGGAAAAATTAATTGCTAGCAGCGCTTAGTTGACTAAATGATAGAATGAAGTGAGACTGATAAGATTTATTTTTTATTTACACTCCCAATTGTAAAAGGTGGTCATAAGAGAGAACAATCTCTTTTTTTAATTTCTTTCTCAATTTGAACATTGTTGGCAGATATTTGTTTTTGCTAATGCACCTATGCAAACAATTATATTACAGTGTTTAAAATTGCAGCTGTCGTCTCAAATATTCCATCACTTTTGTATCCACTTCTAATATCTCACTTTATATTTCTTTCGAAAGTTCCTCATACCTTTTTCTGTATGTCTTTTACTCTTATCAATTTCAATTTATCTTCATTATTATCTTCTAACACTTCAAACAGTTGTTGCAACTAATATTGTTGTTTCCTTTGTTATTTTATTGGATTATGATATTTTAATGAATGATTTTATAAAATTTTGTTCAATTAACAAACCTTGGGATATAATCACTTAAACACTAATATGTATACATACACATACACTTTGAATATGCTTTTCACTTCAATTAAGGCTATCTTTGTCAACAGTAAGCACTATAGGCTGATGATTACCAGTTCCTTTTGACCTGCATTGCGTGATGTGGATGCAAACGATATATGGTTTTGCCAGGACCTTTGAAACATAGCTCATGCAATATTGGATATTCTGCACAAGCGATTAGAAAACGTGATCATCTAACGTGTAGGCAATGTGTACTGGTCACCAAGATCGTGTTATTTCAATCGGTTTCAAACTTTTTCTTGTGAGTTGTCCTTAAGTCACTGGCATATGCGAACACGCCTCAAATAACAGTGGTTCTCAAAGCCAACATATCTCATGTTATCGGCCAATGCAATCTGATTTATATGACAGAAATGAACATTTTGAATGCGCTTCACCCAGAGAATGCGTGGCGAACATTTGAAGGATATTATATTTCACACATAATGACATCAATAGGCCTTTCAAAAGACATAAGAAAAGAAAAATCGATGATTTTCCACACACACTTTCTTTTATTTAAACTTAAAGATAGGAAGCGCTTGAAGAGTCCACCTACATACATACATAATTGGTTATTACAACCCTTCAGTCAAGTTTACGACGTAGCTTCTCAAACCACTTATGTTGTGTGTGTTAATTTTATACATGAGTGGCGGGACCTACAGTTTAAAGTCGACTCCGAACTACAGATTTTTGAGAAACTTTTCATGGCAATTTTATTTACTGTGAGAGTTTTTGCCAGAAATATGCTGAGAGGAAGTCGCCGAAGAAATATATTTTCATATTTTCGTATTGATGTTTGACCTGCGATTTGAACGTCTAATACGCCAACACATTACCTACTAGACGGCTACTAGACTTCTGGCTTCTCTTCAGTAGCCGAATATGAGAGTCCATGTGTTTTATTAAAAAAATTTTCAAATTTTTTCTTAAAATTGTTTTTTTTTTAATTTGTAACAACAAATTTTGTGATTTTTTTATTAAATTTTCTGACTATTTTTAATATCTCCTTTCAATTGGCATCGCTACCACATGGTTTAATATTTACAACGAAGTTACAATTTAAGCCATCCAATATTGGTTTCATTTACACAGGAAGCAATACTAAAACTATTACATCACAATTATTTGTGTCCTTTGCCACACAAAGTGGCTGTTGTAAATGCCAAACAGTCGCCATAGATGCTGCCACTATTGTAACAGCAACTGCAATATTTTTTATCTTTTTATTGTTTCTGTGTATAATTACAAAAATCAACAAAGAATAGTAGTTAAGAACACAAAACAACACCAAATGTCAATATCATTTACTACGTTGACAAATGAGAAACTAAATTCATACTAATGAAGTCACTAGCTGGTGTATTTTGTTTTCATCATTAATTACCAGCGAAGACGTAGGGTCTGCTATAGTAAGTTTTTTCTTTTTTTTTTTTCTTTTTTGTGGAGAATATATTAGATTTTCGACACACACCCACCTTTAGTAATCATGTTTTGAATTAAATGTGGTCAGCAAGTGTGATAACAAATGCCACTCCAAAGAGAAAAACAAAATCACTTTGAATTCATAACACTTTCTATTCTTATTAGACGACCTATGGGTGCATTCTTGAAATTCATTCAATTACATTCTCACGTACTCTTTATAAATATTTCATAGAATATTAACACTTCAACATATTCACAGTGATATTTGCAATATTTTTAATTAATTTTTTTTTAATTTCTTAAGTAACTGTCATTAACTTTTTTTTTTTTATTTGTTGCTGACAACGACAACTTCATTGGAATTCAGACAGAAATTTTGCACAATTTTAATGTCATGAGATTTTTTTCTTTATATTTTCTTTATTAATTGGAATTTTATTTTTTTTTAATTTTTAATACAATATTTTTTTTTATTTTACTTAAACAACTTAAAATATGTTTTTTTTAATACTAATAAACTATTTAAATTGATTTTAAAACATACACCATAACATTTGTAATTATATTGAAATCTAACGATATTTTTTTTTATTATTTTTGTTTTCTTTTTATTTTTATTACACTTTTTAAAACAATGCCTTTTTTATTATTTTTTACTTTGTATTTGTTTTCTTAATAAGCGTTTAATTTTATTTATAAACAATTTAAATATTAAATTGATTTTCTTTCTCATTTATTGGCCGCAATTATACTTTTCCGTTCACACAACCGTTCTATTGCAGTGCTCGTTAGCAACTGTTTTATGCTGCATAAAACGTTCAAGACATTTTTTGTGCTTATTATAAGCCACCCTGTATTATCGTACAGATAAGACTTTGATAAATGGTAGCAGTGGAAATAGGGAGAAAATAAATTCACCACACATTCTGTCTGAATGAATTCGAAGACAAATGATATGTGGACTGTACTTAGAAAATGGGGAAAATGGAAAAGATTTGTTTCTGTTAAAATAACTGCTAAACTGTAAAAAATACTGCTAGCGATGGTATTGATTTGTCCTTAGAAACTTAATTTAACTCAAATGAAGAATTTTTTTTTTTCGAATTTCTTTATATTTTAGTTTTTGATTTATTCTTGCACTAAAGTTCCATAAATTTACTACCACAAAAGGGAAGTTTATAAACGTTTATACCATGTCGTTTGAATTAGATTTTCTATTTAATAAATTTTAAACATTTTATTATCCCACAAGCTTTCCCCAGGCAACCAAATTAGTAAATGTATTTGAACTCTTTTTGTATATTAACTTTATTAGAGGTACCGTAATCCTCAAAATGAGGTGAATAGTTTGAAGGTAGTCTTATTTCTTTGTTATCAGCTGCTGAAATCATTAAAAAATAGCACCAAGATATCAAGCCAAATTTTGCATATTTGAAAGAATATCATGGTTTTTTATGAAGTCGCTGTATCCTAGTAGGTAGTGTGTTGACTTGTTAGACGTAAGGCCGCGGCTCAAATCAGACTTAAAAACGAAAATATGAAAAAATATTTCTTCAGCCGATTTCTGGCAAAAACTCTGAGAGTAAATAAAATTGCGATGAAAAGTTTCTTAAAAATCTTTCCTTCGGCGTAGGTCCCGTCACTAACGTACAAAATTAACGCACACAACGTGAGTGGTGTGAAAAGCTAGGCCGTAATCCTGACTGAAGGGTTGTAATGGCCAATTATGTATGTATGTATGTATGCTTTGTGGCTTATTCACATGCACCAGTGAAAAGAAAAGATAACCCTTCACGAAAAAGTCTAACGATTAATATTACCACCCACTGACTGTAATAACATGGTCAACGTCGTTTCGTCAAATATTGTTCCAGTGGAACGTACAAATTTGTGCGTATTGAGTTCATAGATTTTTATATTGAATATTTTTTATTTGTTTTTATTGTTATGGAACTGTCATATACTAAAGAACAATAGCTGAAATCATTGAAAAATTTCCTTTATTATTTATTAATAAAAATATTTTTACATATGCACAGTTTTGCTAGCCAGTGTACTATCAACTAGTTGCTAAAAGAAATTTTTTTTTTTGGCTATTTTTTCAATTGTTATAACAACATCCCTACAACATTGTTTACCTCAACGAAAATTAGTTTTTTAACAACTTGATCTGCTTTCACTGTTTAATCCAAAATATATGGAACTCATTTATTAACTATGTGTGGCTCATAAAGATAAAATTGTTTGCACGTACATGCGCAGTCTATTTAAAATCCATTATCAATAGCGAATTTATTTAAAAATTTAATTTTATTTTCGCTTCAATTAAAAAAAATCGTTTTTTTTTCACTTTTATTAACAATTGAAAGTAAATCAAATGCATTGCATTTGATTTGTATGAATAATTAATACGTGATTTGTTAAATTGTTTACTAATAAATAATTATAATTGCAGTGACTATAATAGAATAGTTAAATTAATTCAGTTTTTGTTTTTGTTATAATTAATATTGACAATCGATTCAAAACAATTTTGTTCTATAAAAAGCAAAAACCGGTTTGACAAGTAATAAATGTAACTGCATAAGCAAAATTGAAGATTTTAATTTCAACATTTAATTTAAAGTCTATTTTATGGAGAAATCTAATTACTGGTAATTATAGATACAAATTTCATGTTCTATGTTATTCACAGTAAAATGATTAATTTTTTATCTTATGTAGAAATATACACACTCTCTCTCTCTCTCTTTCTCTCTCTTATTCATTTATTTTATATCTGATTAATAAAATTTCTCACTTCAAAGTGCTACATTACGTGCATTGTTATGCTTCTGTAAAAGTCATCTGACAAAGCGTTTGTTAAAATTGAAATCACAGGCCCACTCAGTAATGCTGTCCATTTGACCATGAATAGCACAACACACGGACAACACTTGTAATGTATAAAATTTTATTAATAAATTCTACTTAGCAAATACGCTATTTAAACTGTTGTGACTAAATTTCGCAGGAGATTCACTTTATTTGACATTACTGCACTAATGCGTATTTGAAGAGTATTGTATAGGCCACTTCCACTGAAGCTTGCGGTGTATCAAGTCACTGTTGTCAACAATTGCATTTTTGTTAGTCGACCACTTGGAAGATTTTTCGTAAGAACTTCTGTACAACCAAATACAGTTGTTGTCCTGTAAGTGGATCTAAGAAAAATTGGATGAAGATCGATATTCCTAACGATAAATAACGTTAAGTTACAATTGCTGTTGTTATGGGTATGTCAAGAATGGGAACTGTTGAATTTCGTGTGCAGAATATCAGATGCAGCTTAAGAAACCTGGAAAGTATACCAATTGGTGGTGGCCGGTGGGATCATTTGACCATACTTGACTGCATTAAAATCAATGTAGCAGGCTGATGAGTATTGATTTATCCTCTCAAAGTAAAAGAATTCGACTTGGGTAAATTGTTGTTTCAATTTGGAAATCAAACAGGTTCTATAATAAATCGATCCCAAAAACCATCGCTATAAGTTAAGATGTTGACCGGTTTGTCGCTAAACCTTCCAATCGGGCAGTTACATGTGAAAAAAACACAATCAGTCCTTTTCGCATTCATATTAATCCATCACAGTCTAACAATACCGCACGTGCCCTAACAGTAGTGCAGCGTCTCTGATCGACACGATTTAACAGAGACAACCAAAATACTTATGTTCGTTAACAGTTTAGGAAGCATGATTTCTAATGTTCTAGGATCCATATAGGAGTTGCCTTTGAATTTGAGGTTTCTTTGAATAATTCTAGGTGTTCTCAAAAAAAAGGCCTTTGTTTTTCGTGAGAAAGAAAAAATCATGCTGAAATTCGATTTTTCAATAGCTTTTATCGATCACCAACTGCTGAAATTTATTACGAAAATGAAATTTTTTTTTATGAAATGATTTTCTTTTATTTGATAACAATCTGTTTAAGCAATGGAACAATTTTTTTCTGATTTAAAAACAAGAAATGAACAAACATAATATACGCCAGAAGTGTTTTAAGATCTCTAGCCACTAATATCATTTCAGTACTCAAATTGTGTGCCATAAAAATCTTATAATGTGTCCACAAATAATTTTCTTTTTAATTTTTTCAAACCAGATGTTGACTATTTGTGCGTAGTTTTTATGAAAATGTTCGCTCCACTATTTGGGCCACAAAAAAATAACTTATAAATGCAAATTTGTAGCTTAAAGTCGACCAAATACAGAAAGCAAAAGAAATAATAAAAAAAAAACTAGAACTACATTAAAACATTCCAGTACATTTGTTTGCATATTTTAAAAAAAAATCATACCTTTATCCTCTTTCACAGAGTTTATGAAGAGTTCCATGAAATGTGTCCAGAGTCCCATTTGCAAAGCAAACAAAAATACTTTAAAAGAAACTTTCAAAATGAACAAATATTTTCTATTGCTCCAACAGCAACAGCAGCAGTAACAACACCAGTGTCAACAACAGGATCATCATTGCTTTATAAACAATACTGTCATGAGACACATTTTAGTTGCAACGAGTTTCTACACATTGTCTACATGGCTTACGAAGTATGACAAGTACATGGTGTTCAGCAAATAATTTCAAGATATTTCAAAACAGATAGAAACTATGAAATGAAATGTTGTGAGAAATGGCTTTTCAACTTGCAATACTGGAAATTTGTCTATACAATGTGTTATAGGGTACTCTATAGTTGGAGAAACTCTGACTTTCTTAGTTGTTTAATTTTTATTCATGTTGTTTAAATATAAACAAAGAAGAAATCTATTTATATACTCTTGCAACTTTATACACGAGTGTTTTAGCGCGTGCAACAAATAAAACAGCATTTACACTAACACACACATATTTTATTGTGGCTCGAAGTGCTTTTCAAAAATATTTGCAGAAAGGACTATGAGGCGACTATCTATGGTTGTTTTTGGAGAATATTTGCATATTCCTCGTTGTATTTTATTAAAAGGAACCATAATAATAACAATAATTTAAAGTGCAACAACAACAATGATGATGTTAAATGCATACTTTTGGTAAAATTATGTAAAGCAGACACTTTTAATCGAAATATTCTTCTGTGTTTAACTTAACTGTATTTAATAGATATGATATTAGAGTAGTGGTAGAAAAAGTGTTAAAGTGGACGTCCCTTTAAAATTCAAAATATTATTAATGTCGGTGGTCTACTGCAGTACATTTGCAAATTTATAAATATTCAACCATTAAAATTGACATGCATTGGATCTTGTAACTTATCTTTGTAGAACATTTTTAATAGAAATGTATGAAGTGATCCTTAAAAAGTTGAACAGAACACTTCAGATTTTATATCGGAACTTCCTTCTAATCGTTCAGTAAATTATCGATCCAACGCAAGATTATCGTCGAAAATATCACCACTGTCCGAACATGTGTGCAAGTAATTCCAATTTCCCGTCACTCATAAGTAGTCGATCTTTCGCAGACCAAAAATTAGCGAATTTTGCGTCGTAATTTGGGGCTGCTATCGTACAAGATTTATAAATATTTTCTCCGGCGACTTCCTCTCTGTGAGTAAATAAAATTGCCATTAAAAGCTTCTCAAAAATCTGTCGTTCGGAGTCGACTTTAAACTGTAGGTCCCGCCCCTTAAGTATAAAATTAACGCACACAACATAATTGGTGTGAGAAGCTAGGTCGTAATCCTGACTGAAGGGTTGTAATGATCAATTATGTATGTTATGTATGTATCGTACAAAATTTAACTTATCCAGGAACTGTAGGACAACGACGTTTGATCGCAGTTAACACAGACCCTAATTTTCATCAAAAAAATCATTTTCAACGACTGGGCGCATTTTTGAATATATCTATTCGTTAGTAATTAAAATTGTCGAATTTCTGACACTACCAATAAGAGCTAAGGACATTTAATGCACCCCCAAAAAGGTCATCGTTTGTGGTGGATTTTGAAAACCTCAAAGGCGAGAACTATAGGTCGAACTTCTTTTGGCCTACATTGGATGATCTGAAACCAACGACATGTGATTTAAACAGGAAGGCATTACGTGTCACAAAGCTCATGCCAAATTAGATTGCACGAAAGATTTAAAAACATGATCATCTTCCATGGAGGTGATGTTAATTGGCCACAAAAAAAAAAAAATACGATTTGACTACGCTAGACTTTTTCTTGTGAGGATAACTGATAACAAATAAGTAATAAACACCAGTTAAAATAACCAATGCCATCCATTAAATTCTATCTGTTTTATGCTGATCTTTGAACGATTTTATATCCCATATATAATGGCACCAATGGATTTTTCGAACGAATTGGTCGTTACAACATTTCATCAGGAATATAACCTAGCTTCTTACACCACCCATATTGTGTGTATTAATTTTATTTACGACTGGCAGGATCTACAGTTTAAACTCGATTCTGAATGAAAAATTTTTTGAGAAACTTTTCATAGCAAATTTATTTATTCACAGTGTTTTTGCCAGAACGCTGCTGAGAAGAGTAGCCGAAGAAAAATTTATTCATATTTTGTTTTATTCGAGATGTCTGGACAGGGGTTTGATCCACGGCCACACATCTAATAAACTAACTCACTACCTTTTCACATATGAATTATTAAAAAAATGGTAATTCTTATACTAAATTGCACGCAAACCTGTAGGAACCATTGTGCTAAACATTATGTGAAACGATTTTATTTAATAAACATTTTTGTAATATGTATTCTTCTTACACTTCCTCTTAAAAAATAAATTCAAAGAAAATGTGATTCACTTCCGTTCGTATTTGTATTGTATTATCTTCTCTACAGCATTAAGATTTTTTACATTCCAATACGAATTTCTCTTAATGGCTCTCAGAAATTATGATTTCAGTATGAAATATAAATCGAAGAATATTCAAAAAATTGCATTACAAGGGGACGGGGATCTGGTGTAAATGGAAACAAACTGTTGAATACACTATTCAATACACTGTTGATGGAAACTGTTTACTAATATGAGAGGGGGGCATAAATTCAATACAATTGTATTTAATTTCATATTTTCTTTTTGTATTTGTATGCAGCCATATAAAGATGTATATTTCTTGCCTTATATGTGGGGAATATATAGTTATACATACATACATACATACATGTATATATTAAGAATAACATAATAGATGACTTTGAATTTGAGAGTCAAATTGAAATCTTAAATTCAATTATTGTTCACATATGCAAAGGGGAGAGATAATTTATACAAATGAAGTAAAAACGGTCATGAAGGTATTCAACACAATAGCCTGCAAGGGTAGGGCTTAACTTAAAAGAGTACAATTGCTTCAATTTAATCATAGTTTAATCTGATTTAATTTAAATGATTTGTTATAGTGAAACCATAGACTTCATATTTTAATTTGGTATGGAAAATATAACTTATTGGCAGCTCTGTTCTATGTTATCCGAACAAAATATAAAATTAAACCGAATCGAGCTGAGAGTTGTTCGCAAAAACAAATATTTTCCCTCTTATAAGAAGAGAGCTGCCAAACTATGTTATGGTTTTCGGTCATGGGTGAATTTAGCTTAAATATTATTTTAAATTTAAAGCTTTTGGAAAAGTTTCCATAACTAAATTTGGATCATATGAAAATATATTTTTCTTTATCGAATTCCAAAAATTACTACAAATAAATTATCGAAATAATTTAGCAAATAATTTTTAATATTTGAAATAAATTTATCATTGTTAGCCAGTGTATGTTTAAATTTAATGTAGAATACAATTATTTTGAAAGTTTACATTTAAAAATTTATCACCATTACGCAAGCTCTCTTATTCACATCAGTTCGTTTGAATTAAAACTAAAACATGAAGTACAAAAAAGTTTTGACAACAGAAATGTAATTTTAATATGTTTGTTTTAAAAATTTCGTATGCATTTTAAGTTTGCTTTGCAAACCATTTCAAGCGGCAATAAAGTTATAAAATTCTTGTAAATGCTAAATTCCTCCACTTCATGCATTCCTGCTCATTCCATGTTGCAAGTAACAAAAAAAAAATATTTTTTTTTTGTTTTATTGTGAGCCAACAAACGATATTTTTATTCACCAAATTAAGTCAAGTTACGTTGCAATATTAGAACAATAAATTTCGGTGCCGAACATAAGTTAGATATGCAAACAAAATTTCCATATGAAGTAGGCAGAAAACTTTCCTCTGGGTTACAAGTGAAAGAACAGGTAAATGAAATGAAACTTTGTAACAATATTTATTTTTATTTTATTTTTTCTTATTTGAAGTATAAAAAGCCTTCATTTGAAGTCAAAAGATTAGAAGAAAACTAAAGCGATAAAGACAAATACATCGTCATTTAATTTTAAGACAAATTCGCAATTAAAGTGGGTGCCAAGCATAGCTGCCAGATAAATATAGTATCAAATCGTCAAATATTAGAAAAAAATCGTCAAAGACGTTCATGGAAATCGTAAAAATAATCCTCACAATATCGCCATGAAAATTTAATGTGCTGTTCGCTAGAACCGACACATTTTTCAGTGCCTTAGCTTTTTAAGAGAACAAGAAAGACTTCACTTCATCTGATCTTCTTACTATTTACTCCACTTATATTCGAAAGAGAATGGAATACAATTCTCATGTATAGGCCGATGCCTCAACGTCTTTTTTGAGACTTCTCGACCGCGTAAAGGTAAGAGCGAAATTGCCCTTTAATGACGATAGGGTATCGAACTCCATTGATTCATTGGAGCATCGTAGTAATGTGGTTTGTGTTTTACTGTTCTATAGCTGTTGCAACGGATTTTGCTCGAGCGAAATAATAGAACTTGTTCGCGAGAATCATGTATTCCTACATAACACTCGTCTTTCTTATCGAGAACATACGTATGTGGTCGTTTGGCCAGTGGATCGCATACTGCATTACAGACAAAAGTAGCTCTTTAGTCGGACTAATCGTATGTGGAACTCCCTTCGTGAGGAGATTGTAATTTTTTGGCTTTTAAGGGATGAAAAAGACATAAGATACAGAAAAATCATCACTTAAATTTGCAATAGTAATAACTGCAAGGTAAATACAAAGTTTAAAGTGGCTTTTAATGTACTAAAGTAAAGAATATGATGTAAATTTTTAATGTCTAAAAATCGTCAAAATAAGGGTATAAATCGTCACATCGTCAATATGATATTTTTGGAGCACAAAATCGTCAAAATGACGATAAATCGTCAAATCTGGCAGCTATGGTGCCAAGTAAGTTTGGCACAGGATGAAACAAATGACTCATACTATTACTTAAATATTTTCCATTATTTAATCAATTGGACGTTATAACACTTTAGGCTGGATTACGTCCTAGCTGGTCATACCACATATTTTGTATGTGTTAATTCCATACATGAGAGGCGAGGACCAACTGCGAAGGACTGATTCCTTAAGAAATATTTCATGACAATTTGATTAACTCTCAGATTATTTGGGAGACAAAATATAACACGTATTGTGGTTTAAAATTCAATAATGTATTCCTAATTTATTCAATTAATTTATTTGTAAAATTCTTTCACAGAACACACCTGCTATATTTACTATAAATATGTATAAGAATATTTCTTAAATCTTGTTTAAATTTTAAAAATCTTTTCTTTAATAAAAGTTGACATGTTACACAAAAGAAAAGTAAAACTTTTATATTTAAACCCTTTTCTAACAAGAAAAAAATTTTTGGAACACAAATTTTTTTACAACTTCCATCGAGTTTTGTTTGTAAAATAAAAGACAACAAAAAATGTTAACAAATCACTTTTAAAACGTGTATTCTACCGAACTCGTAAATATTTTCTTGGAAACCCGAATGAATGTATTATTGTTTTTTTATTCAACTTTTTCAAAAGTTTTAAAGTTCCTGTATGTTGAACAATTTTTAAATATAATTTAAACTTTATATATTGGAAGTGATTTGCATTCAACACATGAATTTGTGAGAATTTCTTGCAGTGACATTTATATTTGTATTCGTAATAAATTTTTAAAGTTGAAAGATATTGTCTGACAATTGATTTTCGGCTTGGAACCTACCTATTTATCCAGATAACATGATTCTTCTTGTAAAGATAGCATATCAATTTTCTAAGGAAACTGTGTTTATTACATGTGTTTTGGATTGCTAGAATAAGTGCCTTTATTTTACTAGAACACGTTACGTTGAATTAACAATAATGCAGGTCAATACAAGTCTCACTTAGACAAATAGTATTGTTCACCGTCGGTAAAAACACAGGTTTTTCTTTTTAATACCCATAGACGAATGTTATTTATATTATTAACCTGTTCGTTTTAATATTCAAAAGTCTGAGTCCAAAGGTATATTAATATTAATGAAAATTACTAGTGTCCTTTGCAGAGGACGTTTGAAATGTGGAGTTGGAAAAAAAAATAAGATACTTTAGTACCCCAGAACAGAAATTATGTGCTTTAAGGCACACTTACACATAATTTCCAAAATGACTCGAGATTTACAATTGTTTTAGTTATGCTAGTACATTCTTGGTATAGGGTATACATTTTTTTACACGTTATCCGTGGCATCTTAATATTTATAATATAGCGATTATTGCATAAAAAATCCTTAAAATTAAAAAAGAAATGAACGGTAGACAACATATGATAAATGCCTCAGCAACGAATTTAACGTTTATTAAAACAAAAATCCAGACAGATATGTAGTTTTGGCAAGTTATGCTGCAAATAACTTGTTTTTTCTTCATAAGAAAGGGGCACGTAGGCGTATGAATAATAATTAAATATTTTGGTTTCCTTCCATTTATCACTCATACGCACAGATGTTTTAGCCATAAAATTTGATATGTACTTCACACAATGAATAGAAAAAATTAAAAAAATTAAAAGAATTGATTCTTTTCTGATACACAATGCACAGCAAAAGCCTAGATACCCCAATTCATTTTAGCAATTTTATGAATATTATATTAAGCAAGAATTTGCAAAAATATTTGATGTTTTTTATATTTATTTTATTAATTTATTTCTATTTCATAATAAAACAAACAAAAATTCAAGGTTTTTCATAAACCATAAATAAAACAAGAGAGATTTTCTAATAATCCATATTTTAGAATCGCATATTTTTGCACCCCTAAAAAGAACTCAAAGTGAATTTAAAATTCAAAGGCCCAATATATTAAATGCTATACGATAATTTCTTTACATAATCCAATTAATAAAATATTCTAGCTCAAATATTGATATGTAATAAAGAAAATTGATAATTAAGAAACTGACCTTGAGCTAGAATATTTTATTAATTGGATTATCAAAAGAACAGGTCAAAATAATATATATAATTTGAACTTATGGAAATAATTTCTTTACCACATATGTATGTATAACTCTCTCCAACCATATACTTAAACTGAAGACCACTTACTTACTTACTTAATAGGTTATTACAACTCTTACTCAGGATAACAATATAGCTTCTCACAACACTCATGTTATGTTTGTTGGGCTAATAACTCTGCTCTTAAGTAGCATATTGAATAGCAATTCCATTAAAAGTAAGTAAAAATTTCATTAATAAAACATGTTTCCGATATAACCTGGAACTTATTGAATATTGTTTATAAATATGTATGAAATAATAAATTACAGAGATGTATGTAAATTCAAATCAAATGCAACATAATTTTATAATAAATACTGTCTAAAGTCAAGTGTAATAATGAAGAACATGCTTCATATTGCTTTTTATAAGATTTATGTACCGCACTTAGGCAACATTATTTACCCATAAACACCTTCTCAATACATTCATATTTGCCTCGAATGATAAATGAAAGTGTGTTGATTTGTAAAACATATTCTTGGTATTTATTGTTGATAAGGTAAAAGCAAAAAGAGGAGGAACTGAAGTAAAATAAGAATTACATTTGAATTTTTGATTTCAGTTTGAATTCTGTTTTTATTACTCATTTTTCTTTCCTTATCAAAGGCTTTTTCTTTTCATTCAGATTATATTTTAAAATGTCGAGTGTGTATTTACATGACTTCTAAAGCTCACTTCTTAAGGAAATTTTAATATTTTTTTTTTCCTATACACAAAAACATTTTTCAGCACATGTTGCATTAAACTACAAACTCATGCACATCATTGCTCTAGAAAAGATGGAGCAAAAATAACATTGACTTCCGTATATGTATATTGGTTAAAAAATGTACTATATATTGTGTATTAAACTTCATTTCATTGCTTTAAGAAACGTAATAAAATTCAGAAAAATTTGTTTTTTCTGTCGTTCGCTAAGACCTTTCAATCTTCAAATTTAAACAAAACAACGTGTGTATCAGACATCGTAATATTATATGGCGTAATATCGTTCAAATGTCAGCCACTGCTTCTCTGGGTGAAACGCATCCGAAATGATAAATTTAGTATGACCCTAGAGCATATACCAGGTTTAATTCGACCAATGGCATGTGCTATTTCTTATTTAAGCACTAATGTAGCTTTTTGGCTTATTCGCATACACCTGCAACTCAAGCAAATGTCTGACGAAGTCAAATTGAACGAACTCGGTGGCCATAAGATAATCATGCCCTCCAACCGCTCGTGTAAAATATCCAATGTAGCATGATTTCTTTGCAACAGAGTTCTTTCAATACAATACAAGAACATCTGTAATTGTATGTGAGTGGGTTCTTTAAATCCTCACTGTACTCTCTTACCGTCATTTATTTTTTTTAGCAAACAAGTGGTTCATCGGGATTTAACTTGCTGTTATTGAAATGCAAAATTATAAGAGATGAAAAGAAAAAGTTCTCACAGTTATTAAAGGTTTTAAAGTCTTTTTAAGACTTTTTAATATGCTTTTCAGATATATTTAATTTTATTTTTTATATTTTTGCTTTCAATAACAAACAATTAAAAATCAAAATTAGACAAACAATACTTTTAAGCTTTTTTAAGCCTTTTAAAATATTTTTTGAAAAATTTCTAAACGGATTTATGTACAATACATACAAAGCAATAAATAAGGAATTTAAAGCGAATTAAAATTGAAAAAAAAATTTAACTTTAACAGAAAATATAGAAATTTTAGCAAAAAAAAAATTGTTTTCTAAGAAAATCGTTTATAATAAATGGAGAAATGACACTAAAATGCTTTAAAGTTATTTAAAGAGATTAAAAAATAACACGGTGCGACAGTAAAAATACACCCGAGTAACTACATAGTCTATGTTATTCACTAGGTTGAGTAGAACTCAAAAATACTTTTTTTTTATTTTTTTCGAACCCTCCAAACTTGTCGTTTTTGATCTTTTCAAACAAAATTATTGATTACCCAAATATGTATGAACCTATTTTAAAAATCCAAAGTTTTTTAGAAAAGGGAAAGATTACCCTTTAAAACGGTATACATAGACGTTTTGTTCAAACTTATATGTTATCAGTTTTGATGGCATAAACTTGGAAAATATTATTTTTTTCTAATTTTTTCAAGTTTAGCTAATCTTAGTTGAAAAACCTAATAAAAAAAATATATAAATCTTGTGAAGAGATTAACGTTTGATCAAATCGGACAAAAATTACCGTAGTTATAATTTAAATAGTATAACAGTTGTGTTATATTTTTTATATATGTATGTCATCTTATCAAATGAACTTTCAGTTCAAAAATTTTCAAAAGTTTTGATGGATCTTAATTGTTTACCGCAATATGTGTCAATGTACTTATGGGCACCCAAAGTACGGGATTCGGTGGGATTTAATTCTGTCTGAACATTATTAGTCTGAGTTTTCGATTGTATATCGACTTTATCGTTTTTGATTTTGGCTTAGTAGCGTAGTAGCATGCACGTTATTGTGGCTTTGCGCCTACAGCCTAACACCGACACTGTAGTAGTTGGATCTTCAGAGTATATGAAGTCCGTGCACAGATTTATTTTGTAACTCAGAATGACGAAATTGTGCGGTTTGTATTTTTGCTTACTATCAGATTTTTAAAAGAACTGAACTTTAAGAGAACTGATGAACTTAGAGTTGTAGACGGTTTGGCATATAGAGCCAATAAGCTATTGGTTGGTGTATTTTAGCCAACTAAACTAGGGAAACAAACAGACGCTAATAGACGGGAGGGGTACATAGCTGCCAAATTTGATGATTTATCGTCATTTTGATGATTTTGAGCTCAAAAAATATCATTTTGACGACATGACGATTTATGCCCTTATTTTGACGATTTTAAGAAATTAAAAATTTACATCATTTTCCTTACTTTAGTATTTTAAAAGCTTCCTTAAGCTTTGTATTTGCTTTGCAGTTGTTACTGTTGGAAATTTATGCTAGTAATAATGAGTAAAGTGTTATATTTTTAAGTTATTTTCAAATACCTG
Source organism: Sarcophaga caerulescens (assembly GCA_927399465.1). Taxonomy (NCBI): domain Eukaryota; kingdom Metazoa; phylum Arthropoda; class Insecta; order Diptera; family Sarcophagidae; genus Sarcophaga; species Sarcophaga caerulescens. The sequence continues at coordinate 137,939,344 of OV656872.1, read as the reverse complement.
TGATGATTTTTCTGTATTTTATGCCTTTTTAATACCTTAAACATCGTAGTTGAGCAAAAATTATCATTTGCCGTTGCAGACAATTTTAAAAATTCAATTATAGCTTCTAATATTGCCAACGGAAGAACAAAGTGCCTTTATTTTTTCATACGACCAACACTCAGGGGATGGCATTGTGTTCGGAACTTGGAAAATATATTATAAGAAGGGGGAAAGAGGGAGCAGTGTTTATGGACTCTAGGTTTGAATATTTTTACAACATTTTTATACCATTTTAATATCATAAGTAACAGGAAAGATCTCCGCAGGAAGGGAGTTACACAAACGAACTTTGTCTGTAATGCAGTGTGCGATACACTGGCCAATCGACCACATACGTATGTGCTGGCCGAGAAAGACGAATGTTACGTAGGAATACATGATTTTAATAAACCAGTTCCCTTATTTCGCTTGAGCAATATCCGTTGTAGTAGCGATAGAACAGTGAAACACAAGCTACATTGCAACGATCCTCCAATGAATCAATGGAGTTGGACACACTATCGTGATTAACGAGCTACTACGGCCTCTCCTGTAAACGGTCGAGAAGTCTCAAAATAGACGTTAAGGGTGAACCCATACATGAGATGTATTCCATTCTCGGTTGGTTATAAATGTACACCATTTAGATTAGATGAAATGAAGTATTTATTGCACCGTCTTGAGAAACCAAGGCACTGAAAAATGTGTCAGTTCTAGCGAACATCGCACTGAATTTTCATGCCCATAACGTCAAGATATCCTGACTCCCTAGTATTTACAACACATGGGTATATATGATGCAATAGGTGGGGTGTCACAAAGCCATAGGACATAAAGCCATATGACGTTAAGTCCCATTTCATTGAAACATAAGGGCATATGCCATTAAGTCTCATTATAATGGGAACGCCATAAATTTTTTTCCGAAAATGAGACATAAAGCCATATTTTTAATAATGATTGCATGATAAAGCCATCATGGCCTTAGCTCATATTAGCAATATTAGAAAGCGGCTTTATCTGTCATTTCAGTTCCTGAGACACTAAAGTTAAGTATTGAAATCTGGCTTCGCATAATAAAGTTTTTCTGCGTGGGGTTTTTTCCTCCAGTAGGACGCGGCAGGTGGCTTCGCTGAATAAAGTTTTCCTGCGTGCGTCATAAGAATAAAAAAATGTTTTCCAATGATAACTAAGGATTTTTCCTTTCACAAAATGTTTGTAGCTGTAATTCCTGGAGCCTAGAAATTTTGGATTTTTTTAAATCATTAATTTCATAGATAAATAGGCATATTTAGTGAAATAAAGCATTTGTAACGCAAAACATGAAATGGGACATATAACCATAATGGCTTTATGTCCCATTTCACTAAAATTGTTATGAGACTTAAGGCCATATCAAAATTATGGCTTTATGTCCGTTTGGATTGAGACATAAAGCCATTATGGCTTTATGTCCTATGGCTTTGTGACACCCCACCGATGCAATATTATTGCTGCTTAACAATGACTTTATATGTTTTTAAAACCTTTCAATTTATTTATTTATTATTTCTGACGATTTTTTTACGATTTCAAGGAACGTCTTTGACGATTTTGACGATTTTTGCTCAAATATTTGACGATTTGATGCTTCATTTATCTGCCAGCTATGGACCTCTGTCTCTCAGACCTCTGACACCTGCTGGTAGTGACTGAATCACTACCGCAAACTCGATCTTAAGTATTTTTGCACTTCATCCTTCGGAACGAGAAATTTTTAGTATTTAGAAACAAAAATACTTTCTTCGTTTATAATTTCAATTTAATTAAGCAACATAGGGTCTATCTTAACATAACAACCTTATGCAGCTAAGTGTTCGTCTATATTGGAACTCTTACTGTAATGATACAAAAAATAAAATTTTCTTAATACACACTGAGCGTTTGTTTAAAACATCAAAATGAACTTTGTGATAAAATAAAACAATTTCTTGAATAAGAAATAAAAGAATAGGAAAGCATTGTCTTCTGCCGTAAATGGAATGGGAAAACAATTACAATTGAAACAGAAGACATTTGCAAATAAATAGAATTCAAATAGGAATAAAAGGACAAATATCGCACATGAGAAATAAGGACACTCTTGCTTTCTATACTACAACACATTCAATTTCACGCTTTGCTGGAGACACTGTGTTTCCCTCCAGCATCTAACATATTCGATACGTAACGAGAATGGATTTTATTTAACGTTCTCTTCTTTGCGGCAATGCTAAACCATTTGAAACGTCAAAACTTTTTTAATTTTAATTTGTTTGTGTCAGTTATTTCTGTGAATATTTAAACCGTCGATTAGAAAAACTTAAATAGTTTGAATGCTGATTTATTCGAAAGTAATTTAAATTCGTTTTGATTCCCATTTGACAGCCTCAATTAGCCATTGATGTTGATGTTATCATTTGAATGGCAAATATTCATTTAATTGAATGGATATTTGACATTCCATTTTTAATGATAGCGACAGTGTGTTTCAAAGTTTATGGGTGAATGAAATTTATTGCTCAACTATATTAATTATGTTAAATGAGCGAAATTTGTAATGTTTTTTTTTCAATTACCTTAACTATTCTTTTTATTTTTTATTGGTTAGTAAAATAAGTAATTAAGCTTATGTGCTATATTTTTAAATGGAAACATTTATGGTACTTTATGTAAAATTAGCAAAAATTAAATGGAAACGTTATAGGCCACTAACTATCGGAACCATTAGCAGAATTATTATAAAAATAAAAAAATATGACTATTAAGAATTAATAATATTCGCTATAATTAAAAAACTCCCATGTCCAAATTAAATATTTCATATTTGGATCTTTAATGTAATCGTCTACAAACTTTGATTACCATGCTCATAGTTCTTTTCATGGCCTTCAATAATGCGTTGAGATCCCCTACTAAGGCGGGAATATACCTCTTTGTGTTATCCCTAGAATCACCACTCTTTAAGCACTTGAGGCACTCAAACTTGATTCGATGCATATATGTAAGTAAATTTTAATTTTAGAATTAATTTTAAATTGCGAAGCAAATATTTTCCATTAATTCAATGCAATAGAAAAAGGAAAACTATTTTATCACCCACTGGGTCAATACTAAATTTGACTATGCATACCATTTCAGATGCAAAATGTAGATATACAATGTATTAATACCCATAATAGGGGTCGCCGTGGTCTAGTAGGTAGTGTGCTGGCTTATTAGACGTAAAAGCGACGGTTCGAGTCCCAGGCCAGACATCAAAAAATAAAAAATAAAAATACAAAAAAGTATTTTTTCGGCGATTTCTTCTCAGTTTCTCAAAAAAAATCTGTCGTTCGGAGTCGACTTTAAACTGTAGGTCCCGCCACTTATGTATAAAATTAACACACACAACATAAGTGGTGTGAGAAACTGCGGGCATCTTGGGGACGATTGCCTGTAGACTGTCTAATGGTTTAGGTATAGCACTGGCCATTTTATAGTCACCTAGCAGCAACTCGTTTCCTTGCCGTTCGCATCTTCCCCCTTTCCACCTTTCCTAAAAAAACCTGCACAATGCACTGCATGAGTAGGGGTCATCCCCTGAGTGCTGGTTTCATAAAAAAAAAAGAAATAACACGCCTCCTAAATGAATTCGCGTCTCTTCAAAATACATAAACGTGCTGCGCTCTCATAATAAAATATATTTAGCATAAAATTGTACCACTTCAGTTTTCTGTTGATTTTTCTGATTATCCAGCATAATTTCTTTGTTTTGACTATGTGGGGACGAAATGTAAGAAACTGTTGCTATTAAATTTATAAAATAAAAAAAAACTTTTTAAAACTTTTGGTTTCTCTCACTGCTCAACCTCTTCTTGTCCTTAGAACAGTGTGTGGTGCCTCAATTTACTGTGTAATTATCTCAAAACTGAATGGAAAGTTTTCGCTTCAAAAAGTTAAACGTTGTCAATGCGCAAAAGTTACACCCAATAAAGATTGCTTACATGAAATAATTACATATGAGGTATGTGGTGTATGTGAAATATCGTTCAAAATTGTATATTGTTACGTGTTTACCTTTTAGAAAGGTTTAAAATATGAGCTCGTAGATTGCAAATAAAATAAAAAAAATTTGTGTTTAGTTTTAATTAAAATTCTTTATTATTCGCACAATTCTGTGTGCCACTGCTCACAAATTGATGTAAATAACAAGAATTGCTTTTCTTTGTTACTCCCCTGTTCATAGCCTTTGCATAAACAATAACAATTACTAGACAATTATTATTATTGTTGTTTACATTTATTCTTGTAGCGTTTGTTGTTGTATTTTTGTTTACCATTTTTTTATGCAGGTGTTTTTTGTTACATTAAGCAGTACGATAATTTATAAACAGGTTTGCTTACTGCGTTGTTTTGTTTTTGTAGCTTTTGTTTATAATTTTACTGTTGAGCGATGTAAAAGCAAAACACCATTAAGTTGATTTTTCATTTTCGTAACAATATTCATTCGAAAGGTCTATTGATGTCATGTACAGAATATAAAACATTTTCTATAACTCTCGTGCCTCAATCAGGCTGAATTTAACCGATGACATGGATTATGTTCAACAGGATTCCAAGCCTTCCCATACATATTACATTTAATATTGTATTTACTATCTCACCACTCAAAAACTCTTAATTTACGATTTTGTTATGCATTGCAAATTGATTTTGAATTAATGCACACCTTAACATACATCTTTAAAGCCCATTCGCATGTAAATAATTTACAGTTTAATTCACAATTGAATGTACAATATAGGACACTTGCATTTGTATGAATTTAATTTAAACACAGTAAAAGCCAAGTTTAAGAAATTGAACAATAACGAGGATAATTAAAAATGCCAATTTGTTATTTGCATATCTGCTCTGGTAATACATTTTTAACAAAAGGCAGAAAAACATTAATTTTTGAGTATTCTCTGACAACGATTTCAATTTGTCAGTCTTAAAGAATGAGGGAATTAATTGAAATAAACACAAACTACACTGCTCTGCATGTGGTTACAAATTACGCACAAAAGAAAAGTAGCTGGAAAATATTTCAGGGCTGTAGTTACATAATTGAATTGAATAATTTCTCTAGCGGATTTTTAAACGTTTAAATAATTTCCTCAATCGCATTGGAAAGGCAAATAGCATCTGCTTTTTCTTTACAGTAAGACAGACAGACAGACTGACGTAAAAATCGCTAATTAATGAAATTCCTATAAAAGGGTTACAATTGGAGAATTAAATTGGAGAAATTAAATCAATTTGACAGGCGGAAGTAAGTTAAAAACTCTTTATTGCAGTGCCAATTATATTAACATTTATTTCGTCAAGTTTTCAATTTTATTAAAGAATACCACATAGTCGGTCTATTTGTTGCACTTGTTATAAAAATAACTTCATAAGTTAAAGTTGTTGCACCTGTGTATGCCAATTGAAACAGCCAAAGTCTTAAATAATTGTAAAATGATTGCAATATTTTACATCAGAAGTATTAAATTTTTTGGAAATTGGTTGAAGCAACAGCCAATATTATTATTTAAATAAGGATAAGGTATCATGCTGGCTCACATGACTGCAATTCTTCTACAAAATATTTGCATAAATTATCAACATTACACTTATTTTGTAATTAAGATTTTACTTCAGGTATTTTCTATAAATATTTACGAATTTAATTCAAATATGTTTCGTATGAGTAATTCTGACATCCACAGATTAATTTAGCATTTATTTGTAGAGCTGATGTAATATTTTATATACACAACTTGTGTAAAATGCGTAATTATGTGTTCATTCTAACATATGTACATCCATAGTCTGCTTAAATAAATTTAATATAATTACTCTAGAGGAACAACAAAGTTTTACATATGCATGTGTACATATGTGACACATCTAGTATATTCTTTTTAATTTAGTTGTCAGTAAATTGATTTAATTTGTAGTCGCCGTAGTCTAGTAGAAGTGTGTTGGCTTATTAGACGTAAAGCCCGGGTTCGTATCACAGGTCAGGCATCAAAACGAAATATGAAAAAAAAAATTCTTCGGAGACTGCCTCTCAGCAGATTTCTGGCAAAAACTCTGAGAGTAAATAAAATTGCCATTACCAATTATGTATGTATGTAAAATTGATTTAAAACATATATATTTTAAATGATAATAAACTTCATTTTGAACTTAAAATTTAAGTCATGAGTATGTGCAACACAAATTCAATATTTTCTCAAATAATACAAGAAAATATTCTTCTTTTTCGGTTTTTGTCTTTAACACATTGCCTGCCAAGCTGTTTATGAGGAGGTGCCATTTTTAGGCCACGTGTAGCATTTTCGGAACATGATAACTACTTTTATAAATTTCTATAAATACATGTTCTTTTTTAGTTTTGAGAAAATGTATGTTATTTTCATAATTATTATTAATATTCAAACATCAAAATGTAAAAAATTACAATAAAAAATTAAAATTATTTCACATAGAATAAGAGACATAAGGATGATGTACAAAAGAGAATACATATGTATATGCAAGTCCAGAGAGTGCTCTTTCCAACTGTGATAGTGGGATAGCTGAAATAATTTTGTGAGTCGAGATTTTGAATTTAAAAAAAATCGATTTTTGGCCAAAAATTATACGAAAATTCTGTTGAAGATCAGTGGTCATTTGTGAACATATAAGAAATAGTACAGCATACAGACTACTTATGTATATATTTTACTTAAGTTTGATTATACTATGTATAATTTTTCACACTTTCTGCATACCATGGTTTGCAGCGGTTCCTTTTTACTGGTCTACCATTACAGTTTTGTAATTCATGGTGTAATTCTAGAAGGTAGGACATGGTCATCTTCTTCAGAAAATACATCATTATTTGTATTACATATGTAAATATGAAATCAGTAACTTTCTATGTTTTAAAAAGTGAAATTGAACTATTGTTTTTTGTATTATATAAAATCGATGCATTTACATCTGTCGTATTCAATAAAAGTTCAAAAGCGTCCCGATAACTAATTACCCCGCCACATGTACCGTTATCGGTACATTACTCTAAAATTGCTTTAAATATCATTACGTTACATAAAACAGTCCTACCAATAATTAAATTTTGGATATAAACATTTTAAATTAAAAAATTCAGCTTGGCGTAGAAATGAGGTTTAATGTGCACCGAAAACGGTACACGTGGCGGGGAACGTGATAATAACTACACTGATAAAACTCGCAATATACTTTAAGCGCACTGCTGTTGGAGAACGTCTTCTAGCCAAAAGCATATAGATGAACAGTTTATGTACGTAAGGTTGCATACCAACGCAGGTTTAATCAAATATCATTTGTTCATCCGTGATACCGAAATGACATATTTTATTGAGAACCTTTTGATGGCAGTTTGTGTTAAATCTCAGAGCTATTGCCAGAAACCTGATGAGAGGAAGTCGTCGAAGAAATATTTTTTCATTTTTCGTTTTGTTGGAATTGCCTGACTTGGAATTTGAACCGCGCCCTTACGTCTAATAATCTTACACATTACCTACTAGACTAAGGCGACTTCAATTTGGTCTATCTGCCGTCTATAATCCGGGTTTTTATCCAATGGTAGATAAGTTAGTGCATAACACATGGATTGTGCCCACAATCCAAGTCGAACACAATTTTTTTTTAATTTTTTATTGTTTTCCTGTTATTGTTCACTCCTTATTTGTATAAATGAACAATTTTTAAAGTGTTTCTTGTGGATTAAGCGGAATTTGAATAAAAATCTCTATGTCCGCTCTAATATATTTTCAACTACTACTCTGAGAACATCTGTTTGCCATAGTCAAGCTAAGCACAGCGAAACTTTTTTATTTAAAATATCTGTTTTACATAATTTGACAAAATGTATGCATTAAACTTCATCACTATCATCATCATCATTAGCACTGCTATTGTTGCATTTTAAATTATTGTAGTTATACTGCCTTTTAATAAGCCACGTTTAAGAATGTGCGTCTTATTCTCTTAATATTTCCCTCTTCAAATACTTTTGAATGCGATTTTTATTCTGTGAAAAATTTTCTGCGCCACAATAATAGTTGGAATGTATAATTGTAAGTGGGAGCGTAAATGTTGTGTTATTTGTTGCACGCGCTAGTATACTAGTTTGAAAAGTCGCAAGAATAAATGTGAAATTATTTCCTTGCTTCTATTAAAATAAAATAACATTCATGAATAGGAAAAAAAATAAGAATAAGAAAGTAGGAAATAAGAAAGTCAGAATTTTTTCAACAACATACATAAATGTACCACCAGGAAAATTTTTGATTTCGCTTTTAGAAGCAGTTTTCCAAACATTTTTTAGATAGGCGTTGTAATTACATGCTGCTCGTTTTCATATATCCTTTAGCAAATACTAAAGGACTTTCAGAAATAACAATTCTCGGCAATGATTTGTTTAACAAAACATACGAGTAGTTGCAACGTGAAAATATAATTTTTTGTACAAAAGCGCCATTAACATCGTCACAACTGAATAGAGTACCATGACAATGTCAGTTATGGGACAATGAAGATGATGATCCTATTAAAGCTACTGTTGCTGTTCTATTGGTGCTGTTGCTAGCGCAATAGAAAATATTTGTTCACTGTTAATGTATCTATGAAAGTAAATTTGTATGCTGTGGAGATAGCGCTTTAAATACATTCAGTAGAATTGTTCTCAAGCAGAGAGCAAGAGCAAAAAAGGTAGACATTTATTTTTAAAATATGCAAATAAATCTACTGGAATGTTATAATGTGTTTCAAGTTTTTTCTTACTTTATATTTGCATTTGTAAAGCGCTTATTTTTGTGGCCGAAATAATGCAGGTCGTTTTTAAGAATATTATGCTTTAAACACAATAAACGCAACCCAGTCAACGCAGCAAACTCTCAAAAATATAATACGTGAGTGTATATGTAAGCGATTGTTTTAAGGCAGTGCAAAGGTTCTGCTGCTTTGCTTGTAGGCTAATTTCTATTTTTGTTCGCAGCAATGAGAGAATTAATAATTACAGTGAGAGAATTTGTGCTGACAAAGCTAGGATTAATGCTGTCAATAAAATAACATGCGTGAAATAGAGGTTTTAAAAAAGCGATGTATGTAATATAACGCGATTAACGTTATTAATAAAGAATTAATTAACTGTTTATTTATTATTTGCTTTGCTTGTAATTAATACGCATGAAGCATATCTTAGGCTGCAAAAGCAAAACGTGCAACGTTTTTATCTTAAGTTACCTTTCCAACAAAAGAAATTTTAATTCAGTTTTATACTGACAAAAACACAGCGTATAAACCCAATCTTTTGTAATTGAAAAATTTTGCTTAAGCGTTTGATTTTCGATAATAATACGAAATTTATCTTAGTATTGCTGTTAGTGTATACGCAACATTTTCGCATGTCTTTTATACAAATTTCTTATGGGAAGAGGTAATCTTCAATGGCATTTTCCCATAAATAGTTTACGACTGATACAATGAAATATTTTCTAAGGCTTTTCAAAGGAAACTGTTTGCATATTAAATATCTTTTGAATTAAGACTTACAAAAGTAATCCAATAAAGCAAAGAATTCTGGTCAATATTGTACAAAAAATTCCAAACACGTAAAAGCTTAATTGGTCAAAATGAACAAAAGGACCAATAAAACAAAATTTACATAATGAAGCTTAGCCGAGTGATTAAGGACAATATAATTAAACTAAATTAAACAAAATTAAACAAAAGAATAATTATTAATAAAACAAATGATGCCAGTGCAGGCATCATTTTTCAAAAAAGGAGTATATGAGGCGAATCGAAAAATGCGAATTGTTTAGTTATAAACATTATAACAGATTTGAAAAAAAAGCATTTTGCGTTTAATTTTTCTTAATTTTTCTATAAATATTTTCTGGAACTTAAATTTCCAGGGTCACTGGTATAGGATCCTCTTCTCAAAATTCCAAACTTTAAATTTAAATAAAACAAAGCGTATGAGTGATATTATCGAAACCGTTTATTCGTTTGAAAGAACTATAGCTGCCATTATGAGTGGAATACAAGAGCGTTCAAATATCCCCCACATCTTCTCTGAGTGCAGCGCATCTGAAATCTCAGTTCTCCATGACTCTGTCCCACATATCAGACTGAATTTTACCGATTTTTTTTTTACCGATTAGGTTGGCTTTAATTACCGCTACTAAAGAACACCTCACAAGACGTTAGTTTATATCAACTCCACGTTAGATGACCGTGCCCTGCTTGTGCAGAGTATCCAATATGGCGTGAGCTCTGTTACTCATAGCTCCGTCTGGAAACCGCATATCGTTGGTGTCCAGATCATACAAACCAGACCAAAAGAAGTCGATTAATACATAGTAATGTCCTAGTCAACACCTTTCTGAAAGAAATATAAGTCGATGACCGCCCGCCCAAAATCTACAACACACAGTAATTTCTTCGGGATGCATTGGTTACTCTGGTGTCTTATGTCGATTGGTAGCGTCCCAATTTTAACAATTTTGTTTGTTCACTTATCCATTTATCCAGAAACGAGCCTGGTCCCTGAAGATGATTTTTCAATAAAAATTATGGTCAGTTGTCAACCACTCGAGTTTCCAAAGAATTTAAAGTAAAGAACACTTAATGTCTCAGATCAATATGTGGCCGTTCACGGTGATTTTACAAGACTAATTGATCACTAGTTTGACAGATGGAACTTCAACAAGATGACCGTTATTAACTGACAAAATTCCGAAGCCCCTATTGGAAGACCGTATATGTACGTATTAAAACAATATTTTATTTTACTTCTTTTTCATATAATGTTGTTTGTAAGAAACAAAACGTACATAGTTTCTGCCACAAACTGTGGCAGTACAAAATAATACAAATACAAGCATTGTATACAACAAGAGCTTTATGTCACAACCGTAAACACATAAATTGGCATTATAAACACATTTTCGTTGGCTTCTATTCTTTTATTACGTCTGCACTGTGTGAAGCACCCTGCAAATAGGCAAAATAATGAGAGGGAGTAGACAGAAATGACGTGTTACCGATTGTGTGGGATACACCTTTTACGTATGGTTTTATAAGGTTTATTGATTAAAAGCAACAATAGCATGAACGTCGAAACGTTTCCAAAAAACCCAAAAAAACCCCGATTGTATTGCTGGTAGCGATAACATGTTATGACTGCAATAAAATTCAATACCTTTAATAGATGTTACAAAGAATGTGTTCTAATGATTCATTTTCACTGTCACATAATCTATACATTACGTTCAATACGATCTCCAGTGCTCTCTCAATTTATTCCCAGATAGCCTGATGAATGTCTCAAATCACCTTCGGTTGTAACTTCTCAACAACTTCTGATTGTCTCAAATTCCTTTACTTTGAATAGAGTATTTGCCTTTCTGTATGTTTCCTTTCACAGAGTACATCTTTTCAAATATGTGTTCCACCTTCACAGAGAGACTCTGGAACTTTCAGCGTCGTAATTTAGGAATATTTCAATCTGGGACCTACATTCCAGAAATGGCTATTTCGAATGATTAGCGTTTGCGTGAATTCAGTAAAGGAAACAGCATGAATCGGATATTATTTTGACGAATAATAGCTAGATTTTATCTAAAGTAATATCAAATAAAGGCACTAAGCTTACAACTAGACAGTACCAATTATGCCCCCGAAAAGCTTCTAATTCATCTGTCATCTACCATAACAGGAGCCGTTGAGGTTCCAAAAAATTCAAGAAACAACTTTGCATTGACATATGGCGTTTTTCAAAATTTTACTCATATATGGCCACTCTGCCATTTTGGGTACACACCCAATGATTTTCTGTAATTTTGTACTTCTAACTTTACAAAAATAAAGAATTCTTCAAAGTTTTCCCTTTACGCTTAATTTGATGAAAACTGTTTGGAATCTGATATGATGAGATTTTAAAAGTAAATGATTTTACTGGGAGTACAGCAAGAATTGCGTTTCAATGAAATTTTAACATAATGTTATGACGATAACGATAACAATTGCCTTAACGAGATAAACAATAACAATAATTAATTATGGTAACTAATTTCCCTTTTTAATGAATTAATTTGTTATTATTTGTCATATTTTGACTACCATTCAATAACCAACAATCATTCAACGTCTTGAATTCTCATAAATTATTCATTTGCTTCTGTGTTATCTATATTATCTGCAATATTTGTTCCAAAGTTCCAAGTTCAGTTTGTTTTTCCGTTTTGCATAACACTTGACATTTAAGTCACAAGCCATTAGGTAAATAACTTTTGCGATAAACAATTCCAAGTAATTTGAATACGGCAACTTTTTATTCAAAATTAACACGTTTATGCACTTTAACCTGTCTACTTGTTTCAACAAAGACAATGTTTCTAAAGTCAATTGCATTTTAATGTCACAATAAATTTTTCAAATGCCACTATCAGTGACAGTATATGCTGGCACTGTCATAGTCAAATACTTATTGGATAGCAATGATGAGGCAAAAATATATTCATTCAGGCAAAGAAGCATGTGAATGGAAAAGTCATAAAACAGTTCAACTGTCAAAAACTAAGAAAATATAAAAAAACGTTTTAAAAAATTTAAATGCTCTATATTCGGTCGGATAATCTCTATGGCAAGGTATTATTTAATTGAAGCAAGGAATACGTTTTGCAGAAGATATTCATAATTTCGATTTATTGGCATTGCTTTTTCTTTCGTTCGGTATGTCATTGCATTATGTATGGATTTACAGAAGAGTAATGCTTGCAAAATAAAGAAATTATTTTGATTTGTTAAAAGAATGTTTCTGTTCGTCAAATTGGCATGCACTTTAGCTAATTCGAACAGTAATTGATCCTTTTAGATAATGAGCTTTCCGTGAAACGCCGATCAATTAAATCAATTAATCCGTTGCCGTTGTCAGATTTTACAAAAGGATCTTTGCATAAAATAAGCTTCCAAGAATTAAAGCCATGCGACTATCGAATTCCCGAAACTTTGGAGAAATGGTTTGAAAAACAAATTGGTATTGAATTTCCATTCAAAATTTTGTTCTCCAATAAATACCATGTGCCTTCATCGCATTGGATTATTCTTTTTGGGGCTATGTGAACTTACTTGTCTATGTCGATAAAACAGACACAATTGAACACTTGAAAATTAGTATTACAGGAGTTATTTGGCATGATAATGGGTGTTCCACATTGAGACTTGTACGCTGAAGCCTAAGTGTCTGCTCTAATCCCAGCAGATGTGTCACCAATAATGCCCAAAATTGTTAATTCCGTGGGTACCCTTTCGAGCCGGTCGCAAATCAATTTAATTTCATTGTCTTCAAATTAAATTGAAATGTCCCCGTATGGATTTTAAATTGGATAAATTGTTTTATTTTTTATCGGAATAAATTCGTTTTTCATGTAATTTATTTGGTAGTACATTATGCAGCTTACAATTCTATAAATAACAAAAAGTTGTTACGGAAATCTTTAACCTTCCTATACCAGCGTCAAAAAGTGAAACACCAATACCCGCGCGTTGGTCTGTGAGACCGACAATGGAAAATCCTATATCCTTGGTACTATTTCATAAAATTTTTTTTTATGTAAAAACGAAGCTTATTACGAATAATGAAGCTACCAGTGATATCAGCTTACTGGCACTATTTTTTTTACAAAAAAAATCGCAATAATAAAAAAATCGGTCTCACAGACCAACGCGCGGGTATAGGAAGGTTAAGCGTAGTACAGTGGATAGAATATCTCTCTCCTCGGGAGTTGCTAAGCCTGCGTGAAAATGTTTTATCTTCTGATACTGTGAACTAAAGCAGTGGCCATCATCTGCCACTCGTACAGCTAAATTTTTTTTATATATGTGAACACATTAATTGTTATGCAATTAATCCAACTGTAACAAAGAGTGTCTATTTTTGCTTTTAAACTAAACTGAAAAACCCAAATTCTAGTTGTGGTATCACATCATATAAAAAATTTTATGAAAACAAAGTATATATAAGTATGTACGTACGATATAAATAATATTGTGTGAGAATAAAAATGTATAAAAGATATTTTTAATTTTAAATTTGTGAATTGAAGATTTTAAAGATAACGAAACATTAAATTACGTACCATACCAAGAAAACCTGAAATTATCAATTTAGTTTCAATGAAAACTTCGTAATAAAATAAAGGGTCCGCCAAATAATTTTTTTTTTTTTTTGAAAATGCTTAAAAAAAAAACTACTGAATATTTTCTCAAATTTCTTTTTTTATTTGAAAGTACAATCCTTCCGGTTAATAATGGAAAATAATTTCATTCAAATGGCTGCCTTGGCTGGACATGCAGTAGCCTACACGATCGGTCCAATTTTTAAGCACATTATCGATTGTGTGCAGGTGTGTTTCACCAATGGCTTCACGAATATTGTCCTTTAAAGCGTCAATTGCCTCTGGCTTGTCAGCGTAACACATATCTTTGACGGCACCCCACAAATAATAGTCCAACGGTGTCAAATCGCAGCTCCGAGGTGGCCAAACGACATCAGCTCTGCGTCTGATAATGCGATCTTCAAAAACAGGGCGCAAAACATCGAGTGTAGCTTCGGCTGTGTGGCACGTAGCGCCGTCCTGTTGAAACCAAATGTTGCCAATATCCTTCTCTTCAATTTTTGTGAACAAAAATTCGTTCAAAATGGCCCGATAACGATCGCCATTGACTGTAACGGCCACTCCTTGCTCATTTTCGAAGAAAAATGGCCCAATTATGCCTCTGGACCAAAATCCGCACCAAACAGTGACTCGTATGCGTGCGGGTTTTCTGTTCCCCAAATGCGACAATTTTGCTTGTTTACATACCCGCCAAGATCAAAATGAGCTTCATCTGAAAAGATGATTTTTTTTGCCAAAATCGGCATCTTATGTAAGTCGCTCGCAGGCCCACTTAGCGAAGCGAAAACGCGAATACACAACCATTCATCATATTCGTTCAGCGGAAGGATAAAACTAATTATCTGTCAAATCAGACATGAGCTAAGTGTTACCATTCACGAAAAAAACGTTAGATGGCGGACCCTATAGATATTTTGCTAACAGGAGGGGGCGAATGAATAATATTTTTGTATAGACTTACCAAATAATGTTACTCATACCACAAGGTGGCTAAAATTATTGTTGAAACGAATATTATTTTAGAAACCATATGAAATAAATTAAGTAGAAAGACAAGAGTTTATATTAATAATAATAAGGATAAATAAGGTTCTGCCTTCAATTTTATTCGTTCTTTTAAACGTGATGTGCATATTTTGAATAAATTCTTACAAATCCATTAATTTTAAACAATTTCGTAAATACAGGTCTTTGGCTATAATCATAATAAAATTAAATCACGTGTAAAGTCAAACTCAATCGAGGATAGGACAAGATCGTAATTATACCACTAACTATCACAATTATAAAAAATTTGATAAAAAGAAACAATTCTGGGTACAGTTATTTTTTGACAGAATGAATTTAATCGACGTTCCGTTAACCAATTTGTGAAAGTTTGTGCAAAATTATTAAACTCATAATTTTACATTGCTCGACATGGAGTAAGCTATCACAATTTCCATTGATGTATACCTGGTGCACTGACACCCGTAAGCTAATAAATTTTGCTCGCCATAATAACGGTGTTGTTTTTGTTAGGTATACTCTAGCAATTTAAGACAAAAAAAGCTTCGTTTATTTTAGCTCATGGTAAATTAGGATGATCTGAGATTTCTCAAATCTGTTGTTTGGAGTCGATATTAAACTGTAGGTCCCACCACTCATGGATAAAATTAGAATGTACATGAATGGATTGTAATCTTAACTAAATGGTTGTATTACCTTTTGTTGGTACAACAATATATTACGGTTCTGCTTTTCAAGTAATTTTCGATTTCCTTTCATAGAAAGTAACACCATCTTCGCAGTTACTCTCTAATAATATTTCTGTCATCGCTTATCTTGTGTAAAACACTCAGGATATTAAGGTGGTCAACTGACATTTCAATAAAGTCATAAAATGGTAGACCCTTAAGTTGAAGGTATGATGGTTTTTAGTAAATGTGGTGACAGATTCTCCTAACAACAAACGTTTAGAAAAGGAAAAAGGAAAAATATCACGTTGTTGCCTACATGTTAGTAATGGTACGATGAACTAATTCCATCAAAGTTCAACTATACCCAGTAGGATATATGACCTTCACAGAACATGTTTAAACCAAGTGTTGTCTTTACTGAATAAAGACTTCACCTTTGGAACATCATAACAAACATGGTTTGACTTTGGACTTCTTTATTATTTTCTATAAATAAATTGTTATCATAAATTCAAACGAATATGTGTGTGTGAATACGAATTCAAACAAATATTTTGTAATGGTTTATGCTGAAACTGGAATGCGGAAGTATGTGATAGAGATGTCATACGGAATACTATACAATTTTTCAGATAATTTTGTAAATATTTTTAAAGTTGATGTATATGTGGATTAATTTAAAGAAATTCTGTTTTAATACAAGTATATTATTATAGATATTTGTATATAAAATATTTTTAAACAGGTGTTCAAAAACAAAAAGCTCTGGGATATTCTAAATTCTTCAAACTACGTATTTATTTCACTCAAAATTTAGTAGAAGATGAAATTTTATAAAAATACTTAAGGAATGGTTTTGCATTTCTGTTGTGCTTCATTAAATTATTATAATTCTTGCTTTAAAGTCGAAATAGAGGATAAATTTCTCAAAAGGGTAATAGAAATATTAGTTAAACTACAAAATTTGTCAAATTTAGTATCAACAAAACGGACAGATAAGTTAAAGATTAATGAATTTAATTTTTATCCCCTACTAAGGATTATTTAAATGAAATGTGGAAAATTGTCCAATAATATGGGATTTCGCTAATTTTGTTTGGATTTCGTCAGTAGAAGTTTCTGGTTTTGTCGTTCGTGAAAGAAAGTCTCAAGTGTACTTGATCTGGGCTTCTTATCACATAGTAATTATAGTCATTAGAAAACGATTTCCTATCAAAGCATATGATTTAGACATTCTTGTAAATGCTATTTTCAACGAATGAGCTACAACTGTCGGTTCGACTGTCGCTATTTTCACACTCTTCCTTCACTGTTAGGACATTGGAATGGAGAATAAGAGCGATCAAATCCTAATAGACATGAAAAATAGAAAATGCAAGTCTTAGGCTTTATATTGTTGTAGGAAAGGGGGGTTATTTTACTTACTAAGTTCGTAACATTTTTGAGTAATAGTTTAAAAGTCACAATTAATGGTACTATTATAACAATAACAGTTTTCATTTTTATATTATATTTTAAAAAATTTACAATTAAATATTAAAATTTGAATATCTGATGCCTTAGTGGTATATTTCTAGTCATTTAGCTAGGGTACTGCTAAGCTGAATAAGAATTTACATTTGTAGTGCTGGTGATGATGAGGAAGTTAATCTGATGTACGCATATTCTTCTTCTAATGGACACGTTGTTGATACTGATGTGTAGAAATTTTGTATCTGTTGTGTTGAATTGAGGGTTAAAAAGTTCATAGCCAACTTCTTCGCTAGTTTGGTGGAACTTGGTCAGTACAGGGACTGCGTTCACTTGTGGCGTCACAACGGGCCAAGGCTAGCACCTTGTCAAAGCCACCACTCCAACCTACCAACCACAGCCAGAGCTTGTTTAAATTTTCATAAATACCAATAAATATATTGCCTATATCGACATCTAAATAACATTTGAATATCTGTAAAGAATACGAAACATAATAACAATAACATTATTAGTCTGGGATACATACAATTTTTCAATTGCCTATATTATAATAATTTCGTAAGTTTATCTTACCTATCTTGTAATAGATACTGATTTCAGACATATTATTCTGCCCTTGGTTACTATATACAGAAAGTTATTTTATACATATAATCTTAACGGCCACTGGCATGATTAATTGCTGTAAATATCACATAACTTTCGTTTAAAAGTCACAACAGTCCTTCTTGGCGATCGGTTTAATACCTAAAGCAGACGAAAAAAAAAAACAAAACTCTTATTTAAAATATAAAATTATAAACTGTTTCAGCATATAAGGGGTGATTTTTTAAGGGCTATAGGAAAATTTTTCAAAAAAAAAACACATAAAATTCAGAAAAATGCATGAAATCTTTATTTGAATCGAGAGTACGGTCCATATAATTTAATGTTTGAAGATTATTTCATGCAAATGTTGACCGCGACTGCGCCTCAAATGATCCATCCGCTTAGTCCAATTTTGGCATACTCTATCAAACATTTCGGCCGGTATCTCACGAAGAAATGCTTCAATGTTGTCTTCCAATGCGTCAATTGAAGCGGGCTTGTCTGTATAGACATGAGCTTTAACATAGCCCCACAAAAATAGTCTAAAGGCGTTAAATAGCACGATATAGGCGGCCAATTGACCGGTCCCGAACGTGAAATAAAATGTTCACCGAACTCGCCTCTCAATAAGTCCATTGTTACGCGTGCTGTGTGGCATGTGGCACCGTCTTGTTGAAACCACATGTCATACAAGTCAAGCTCTTGCATTTTGGGCAAAAAAAAATTGGATATCATCTCACGGTAGCGCTCACCATTCACAGTTACGTTACGATTCGCAGCAAGACGATTGAAGACGATTCATGGTTAAATTATAGACCAAACTGAAGATGTTTGACAGTGAAACAAAATTCGAAACGTGCGTGAGCTGTTTAAACCAGTGTTGCCATAAAGATAATAGCTAAAAAATCACCCTTTACTTCCATTTCTTGGAATATCAAAAATTCCTTTACTGTACTAGATTTGAAAAACAGGGGTTCTAAACAA
This sequence comes from Sarcophaga caerulescens, assembly GCA_927399465.1. Lineage (NCBI taxonomy): Eukaryota > Metazoa > Arthropoda > Insecta > Diptera > Sarcophagidae > Sarcophaga > Sarcophaga caerulescens. The sequence goes on along the minus strand of OV656872.1, from coordinate 137,920,356 downwards.
CAAAATTTAAAATAAGCAAACCTAACTCACACATCCTTTGTTTGATTGATTATAAACGCTACGAACCTCTTAATGATAACCCCTTCTAGCCACATGTATATGTAACGCTGGCTTCTTTACAATTAACAATACAGTTATGTAAAGCAAAAAATGTTTTGTTGTATGGGATACTTTATTTTCATGCTTTCCGTGAATGCTTAGTATAACGCTACAAAATTTGTCCCTGATATGTTATCAATAAACTGATAGATACACAGGTGATGTACACATTTATAAGACAATCTGTCCTTATGTTATGACACGCAAGGCAACAAATGATTTTTAGCTAATTTTTGTCTTTCCAAAGGGTTTACAAATCCAAAAATCAGCACCAAACTTAATTCGCAAAGTTAAATATAAAAACTGTTAAATACATTTGTAAGAAAAGAAACAAACATGATAGCTGAATCACTTGTTTATTTTACAATTTATTTTTTTTTTTTTCTAAACTTTTTAGTTTGAACAAAAATATGTATTCTCTCAAAGCGTATACTTAATGTTTGTAACAAGATGAGAAACAAAATACCAGAAAATATACGCCCTGGGGTACCCTTAGCTATTCATAAAGGAGTCTGTGTGCCTGTATTATTTATTTTCTTGTTCATTTGGCTTTGAAATATTTTTTATTACAATACATATACAAATTCATATTCTGTGTATTCTGTGTATACAAAGATTCAAGTTTCATTTAAGAAAATTCTTTTAAATTTCTTATAAAATTGTTGTTATAGGACTTGTAATCTACACCACTATTATCTTGGGAAAATAATCCTGGTAAACAAACAAAACTTTTGGGTCGTGTTTATGGAAAAACTTGTGAATTATGAAAATAACAGGGACCAAATGCTGTCTCATTAACACTTAATAACCTGAGATTTAGTAGAAGGCTTGTGGCATATTTTATGCGTAGTCGTTACAAAATATGCAAAAATAATTTATCGATTTATGTACTCAATATAGGTATTTAAAGCTAAATATTAATAACAAATATAACAATATGATACAATGAATCAGGCCAGTACACGTTTTTATTTTGTACTGCAGCAAGAAATGTTTAATATTTCTTGATTAGGGTGGGTTTGTAGGTAATGACTTGAAATAAAGGTGTTGTTTAGGTTACTGCTACGAGTCTAGTTCACATCTCCTCCACGTGAGATGACTATATATCCTCAAATCGTTCGTGCAGAAAATGTTCGTGCAGAAATGGTTATCCGACCACGTTGATTTGGTAGCGGGATCGGTACTTGGGGCAAAGTCGCTTCTCTAACTAAACTCCCTGTAATAACAAGACTAAGTAAAGTAAATATAAAAATATTGAAACTTGTTCCATAATCAGCAGAAATTTTATTTGATTTTTTACTATTTAGCGGTAGTCTTTAAAGAAGTCAAATCATTTCCTTTTTATTTATTTTTTTATTTATTTTTTTATTTAATCATTGTAACAAAATTTAAAACCAATTAAAAACCATTTGAAATAAATTTGTCTTTGACGTATATTTGATGTTCTTTTCAGATTTTCATCTTTTGCAATGATTCTAAATTTTAAATTTTCTTTTCCCCCCTCTTAAACAAATCAAATAGTCAAATAAAAGCTTTGTGCCTTAGGCATGTGGAAGCAATTGTTTCTAAAGAAGAAATTGAAAGGAAAAATGTTTCCACATTATTTGAAGAATTTTCTGTTTCTGTCGGTTTTTCTTGACTTTGCTTTTGGTACAAAAAAAAAAAAATATTTCCTTTGTGCATGTGTATTGAACAGGTTAAGAAATGTTTGATGTTCTAATTTTGATATTTTCTTTAGGCATTTTAATGTTTCATCTCAATGAGTGAGTGTCAATGTGGATATAAATAAAGAAATATTTCTTGAGTTAGAATTCTGATCATAATTTGTCTTATCTCCGTCTCTGCGTATTCTGAATAATTTTATTTATTTATAATTAGATTTAATTATTATGACCTGAGAAATGTAACAGACCAGAGTCTCTGGTGGGCGTCACACTGCACACTAGTGTACCATACCTATCTAGTTTGTAGAAGTAATATATCCAAGCCTACTGATTTTTGCAGGAGCGTATTACTTTGGAGTTCGAGTAACTTTTCAGAGCGCCCTAGGCATAATTTTGGCCAGATCTGTGTCATATATGGTCAGTCCTTTCGCTCTGTATACCATGTCTTCGTATACGTATTACTCGCGGCAACCGTAAAACTTCACAGAGACCATTTTGTAAAAATTGTGTGCCATAACAGCCGCAGAGAAAGAGAGGAAATATGCTAATATTTCGCCAAAAAGCGTTTTCATCCATAACTATTCTCAGCGGAGCTGTTATGGCCAGTATGGTAAGACGCTACAATGTTCCGATAGCTTTATTGATAATCTTTACATACAGGAGGCAATATTCAGTCTCTTACCAATCATTTAGAACTGTACGAAATCATTTACATTTACATATCTCTCTATCCGGAGTAAAAGTACTGAACGTCGACGAGAATTCAAAATATGACGCCATATAATCTATGTAACTGGAAGATCCAAACGTCTTTAGGATCCTCGTGTAAGTAATATTTTATATGCGCCGCTATCAAGTAGTTTGAGGTTAAGGAGTCATAGCTGTCCATAAAATGAAGATCAGGCGAAAATAGGTGAGAAATTGTCTTTAGCGCCATCATAAAGGTAGGACGAAAAGAATTGGTAATAATTATGAAGCCGGATCTTTGCATCCACTGTTTTGAGGTTCGTTGTTTTGCCAAAGGATTCCATAGGTCATTATGGATCTGATCGCTACTGTGTAGATCCAGGTATTTTCTCTCTGAAACTTTATTTCACACATACAGGGCAATGCTGGCCATTTTTTATTGTGTGAAATAGATACCGTTTCTAGCATATCTTCACCCATCTACAATAAACCATAAAAAATGCGACTAATTGCTAGGTTCGTGTCAGTTTATACTTCCTGGTGAGAAAAACCCAACAAAAATTGTTCGGAGCAAATCTCTTTTGTCTTTGATTGGATACATAGATCCGATAAAAACTGTAAAGATTACCTCAGTCCCGTAAGAAACCACAACTTATTCCAAGAAGTTCGCTTATCATAAGATTCCTACATTGTGGAGTTCGCAGCCTTAAGCGAAAAGTTTGGTCTTTATCTACCTCATCATACCATTGAATATTTTAGGCAATTATAAAGTCCAATTCTTGGCAGTCGATTGAATTTTTAATCGTTTTATGAATACGAATCTATAAATAAACGAATAAATTTTCTTCAAATGGTTTCCTGCTGTGTTCTAAGTGAAGAAAATTAATTTTTTTATTTCAGCAATTCATTAAAAGTTTTGAAATGATGGGTAAATAAGATTGCAACGTCCTAGAATCCTAGCATAAGTTATTCTGGCCCATCTGGCCTGTGTAAGTTCTTTAGGTTGGCAAAATGTAAATTTATTCATGTCGTAATTATAATTACAACGAAAAGAGTTTAACGTTGAAAATTCTGACAAAATGAATTGACATTAAAATAAATGAATACCAACTCTGGCGACAGCGTAAAATACAAAACAATTAAACTCTCGAAATTATTTCGTGTACAAAATGTATTATTTACCTTTATTTTCTGCTCCTCTGCTTCTACACCTTCTTAAGGATTTAAGAAAAATTTTCTTTTATTTAATTTCACATGCTGTTACAACTTAATTGTCTTGCAAAAAAGCCAAGTGCACAGTTTTCAAGTCTTATGGACGAGTAACAGCAAGAGAAAAGACAAAAGAGCTCATCACGTACAAATAGAAGTGCTTAAATGACACGCAAGCTTTTAATACTACGCCATAGTGCTTATATCGAATTTCGTTTTATTTCTTTTGCAACACATTTTACGGCCAGCATTTGATTCCGTTCTTATCAGAATTAATTCGTAAACCATTAATTTCGCTTTGAAGTGAAGTGTCCTTCCTCTTAAATAAAGGATTTCATATGAAGCACTCTTAATTTATTCGATTAGTTTTTAAGTCTTTTCCTGTTTTACAATAATCAAGAATTTTATGTGAAAATTGTTATTTAAGCTTGATTTAATTGTCTTTAGAGATTTAATTAGAGAATATTTCTAGCAAATATGATAATTTTTAACTCTTATCAATTGCTCCACGTAGAAAAGCCGTGTGCCGGCATTTGAACGATGTTATATTCCATACATGGAATGGCAGAAATAGTTTTCTTCAATTCGATGAAGGGTAACGAAGGTAATAAAATATTTAACAGCTAAAGAAGATGAGACGAGTTATTCGAAGTGGCCATTAGCGGATGGTAAGTCCATCATCATGGTGGAGGGATTATTTTAAATAAATATTGCTGACCAAAAAATTTGCTGCTGCAGTTTTGTATGAGGCGGATGGAAGGAAGGAGGAAGCCAGTGATGAGACATATGAATTTTTTATGTTTTGTCTTATCCCACAGCTATTATGGAGACTGCTGCAGTTATGACATCTCGTACATACGGGAAGTACAGGAAGGAATTCTTTTTAATATTTTCTCATTTTGTTTTCAATGACAAAGACTACGTTTTAAACTGACTTTAATGACACCATTTGCTGCCGTAGAGTGTACAATTTTGATTATCTTCTGGCAGAGCTTACCCTACTTTTGGAAGTTCGCACTGCTTGTAGGTTTATCCTTCTGGATTTATCAGCTTTAATCGTTAAAATGTTTGCAGATGTATACAGCATTAATTTTGTTCCATTTGGATTGCCTTTTATACATGTCTCCTCCTTCGATATTTGTTGGCCCATACCCAATCGGCTTTCTTTGTCTACGTTTAAATTTCATTTTTAATAGTCGTGTTTAAAAAAGGTTCTTTTTACGATTAACACTTTACGTGTGTATGACCCAAGATACATCTATGCTTAGCGCTTCTGCATCTCTTTTATCCTCGTTCGTTTCGAATTGAAAATGAAATCAAGTTAAGATTTATATTTTCTTTCCTGTAATAAAGTAGACAAATTGCTAAAAAGGAGTGCTTTAATGGAGAAATAATGTTTTGTTATGCTTTAAATAAACGGACGTAACCAAAATTAAAAACGCTTGGACTGGTACAGTCACCACTGATCTTAGAATAAGAGTGATGAATTTAGAGATATCCACGAATTATAAATGTCTATCATGGTATTTGTAGCAGCCGTAGTCTAGTAGGTAGTGTGTGGAGTTATTAGATGTGAGGCTTTTGCGTCCATTGCGGCTTTTGGTTACTCCCATACACCTGCGACGTAAGAAAACTCTACAAAAAGAAATCTAACGAGGTTAAATCGTTTGATCTTGGTAGTCAGTTCACATCACCTACACTTAGCCGTGTCTATAACCGTGTCCCCAAATCGACCGTGTGGCGTATCTAAGGTAACATAAGCTGTGTGGCACTTACCGTCGTCCACCACATCATTAAAATCAGTTCAAATGAACTTATTAAACATTTAAATATAGTGGTGCTTCACGTTGACGGTGATAGTCGTTCTTAAAAAAATAAGGGCTGATGACGTCACGTGTCACCAAATAGTGACTTTTTTCTGGAATCAATGCTGTCTCTTAAGACCCATGTGAGATGTTATTATCCTATATTCGAGTATTTGATTGCTCACATATCCATTCATATAGAGATAGGCTAGCTGCCAAGGAGTTGCTGCAAATCCCATTCGGCGAACACATATACTTTCAGATCCTGGGTCAGTTGAATGTTGCGCAGATCCAGGTCAAAATCCAAAATTGGACAAGCTGTAGTATGCAAAAGGCCGTGTTCTTGGGAACGACATCAAAACAATCGTCGCGGATTCTGTCGTTCGCACCCTTATTGAATCAGCGATGTTTTCGGCAGATCTGGCGCTACATTGAAATACGGTTGTTGGTCGATAGTTTACTAAACCAGTGGACTAGATAGGACGATTATAGCAATCGTAAAATGGATATCCTTAGTAACGGATCGACAATCGATTTATATTAATTGAAATATTTACGGACTTTATGCTAAGATTTTTTTAAATGATTAAGATTTTTAAAATGATTAATTTTAATAGATGGGAGCGAATAGAAATAATAACATTTCAATTGCAATTTTATACATCTTTTAATTGGCAATAAAATCAAACATTACAACCAAAAACCATAGAGGCAAGTAGATATTTAATAAAAATGCTTTGTACTTCACAGCAGATGTTTTCCATTAATTTTTGAAAGAATAAAGAAAGAAATTAAAAAAAAAATAAATCAACAATATTACCACAAATTCGGTCAAGATCATGTAAAATAGAATTTATGTGAAATGAAACACATGGTTAGATCTCTAAAAAATATTTGAGGCGGAAAATTGTGCACATACAACATGTCAGCACCACAACAATTCTTAGAAAAATATGGATCAAGAGACTGTGGCACTTTAATGATTCAGTTTTCTTTTGTTTATCCAGCAGCATAGCTTTTTCTTTTTTTGTTTTTAATAGCGAAGTAGAATGAAATAATTGTAAAGAGTAAATGTAAGAAAATGTTGTAATTAAATTTGTACAATTAAAATGTTACAAAACTTTGTCTTTCACTTCTGCCTCTACTGGTGCCTCTACGTGTGACTTTTTTGCAGTTGTTGCACTTTGTTATGCATTAATTTACTGTATAATTATCTTAAAAGAGAATGCGCCATTTTTTGTATGAAAGAGAAGAAACAACGGAAATAGAAAAGAAAATGAGAGAATTGTTAGTAAGGTTGGCCTTATGATACTCTACTTATAACACAAGATAACTTTAAAAGGACGACTGTTGAGTCTTTATGACTAATACGGTAAACGAGTGTATATACCAGCACATTGCTAAATAAATGTTTATATATACAGTGAGCTTTAAAAGAAAGTGTACACTATGGCTAAAATTCTAACAATCTCAACTCAAGTTTGCCTGAAAAAATTTTACAATATTTCCAAAATTTTCTAATTCTTTTCTTCTTGTTTCAATTTTAAAAACTGGCAATAAAATAATTTGAAAAAAATTAACGGTAATTTATTAATGCATATTTTTTGAATTGTACACTTTCTTTTGACGCTCACAGTATACATATATACATAGTCAAAAGACTTCCAAAGAAATATTTTTTCATATTTCGTTTTGATGTCTGGGTTGGGAGTTGAACCACGGCCTCACGTCTAATAAGGTAATCTTTCAAATTAATATAAAACAAAGTGTGTGAAAATGTCATCGAAATTTTTTATTTGCTTGAAATACTTTGAGTTGGAGGCCTTTATATGACACCGTTGTTTTAGGGTATTACAAACATTTTCAAAATCTTTAGAATTGTAAACAATAGGAGTCAGTAAACAAGGTCAAGGTTTCTTTTTAAATTCGGAATAAAAAACAATTTATTTTAGTGAAATATCCGTGGTATAGTAGGTAGTGTGCTGGCTCATTAGACGTGAGGCCTCGGTTCAAACCCCAGGTCAGACATCAAAACGAAACAATAAAAAAATATTTCTTCGGCGACTTCCTGTCAGCAGATTTCTGGCAAAAACTCTGAGAATAAATAAATCTCCCATGAAAAGTTTCTCAAAAATCTGTCGTTCGGAACCGACTTTAAACTGTAGGTTCCGCCACTCATGCATACCATTAACATACACAACATTAGTGGTGTGAGAAGTTAGGTCGTAATCCTGACTAAAGCGTTGTAATGAACAATTATGTATGTATGTATGTATTATAATATTCATAAAATTTAATTAAATTAACACAAAAACACAAATTCGAAGAAAAGTATGCCTGAAATTCGTTTTGGATTAATGGTTTCACTTCTATTGCTTTCCAAACACTTTTGTTGTTTTCTGGTATTCCAACGGTCTTCTGTTAAAAGTGCTGTTATGATAAACATCACATAATCGTCTTTAACATTTTATGCTGCACATAAAAAACTAATGTTTGCTGGCTTTTAAAAGTCTTCCATTTGAAACTCTTGCTCCTGCTCTTGCTGTTGCTCTTAATGGTGTTTACTTATGCAGATGCTTGTAAAATTATAAAAACATATTATGGTTACAAGCAAGTTTTGCAACATTACAACTATTTTAGAAAAAAACTGCTACTGAAGTGATACAACTGACAAGGGAAAAAGAAAGAAAACAAAAGAAAGAAAAAATCCTATTAAAAATTTTCAACTGAGGAATAGTAAAATTGCATTCTAACTGAAAGAGAAGGACAAGAAAAAACAGAACATCTCTTTATAAGACATTGGTTTTGAAATCAGACTACATAAATGCAAAGAGATTGGCCGCTTTATGCATTTCTAAGGTTCTATAGTTATTTCGTTTTCTTTTCCTTGAACAAACAAAAAATAAAAACGATTTTTCAAAATCAAATAAATATCTGCGGCACAATTTTCAGAATCGCATTATTAAAGCGCATTGAATTTAACAACTGGAGTATAAAAAAGCAACTTAAAAATGAAAAGCTTTGGTTGTATAATATTAACTTTTAATGTTGCATTAATAAAAAAGGTGGATACAGTTTAGTGCCTACGTTTTATTTTCGACAATGCCGGTAGTACTTAGGACTTTTGCTATATGAGAATAACAACTTTCACACTGTCAATTCTAGCTTGGTCATCGTTTAAAGCATTATAGTTAGTTACCCACTTTATATGACCGGCCATATCCAATTTGAAAACAATTCCAATTGTTACTACCCGGCGGTAATTCTCAGACAGTTCATAAAATTATCCCGCCACAGTTGGATAAAATTAGCACAAACAATATGCGTGATGTGAGAAGCTATGTCGCAATCCCAACTAAGGGTTGTAATGAACATTTAAGTCAGTTAAGTAGGTAATACGGTGTTCAGATATGCACCTTTATTGCGTAAATTCGCAATAAACGTCATTGTATAAAGTTTCAATTAATAATTGCGCAATAAATACGCAAATTGTTATAATATTGAGTAAAACTTAAAATGCAGCATTGTTATAAGTGTGTTTACTGAGCATATTACAATTAACCGAACACTTTCTGTTGATATTTGACAACTCAAATGTCAACAATGACAAACAAACACTAATAAACTAACAAACGACACTAATTTTCGCGACCAAAATAAAAACAATGTTGTTGTTTACAACCTGTCAAATAAATATTGTGTAAGCTGAATTGTGTATATTATTATGCCTAAAATATTGTACTCAATTAATCGAATATTGACTCAATAAAAGTGCATATCTGAACATATTATAAGGCTCAACAAAATAACTGCCAAAGTTCGAAATTCACACACATACATCCTTCATAAATTTCCGTGGATAAAAAATAAAAATGGGAATTCAATTGATTAAATTAAAAAAATTTAATTTCATACAAATTGAAAATTCCACTAGGCTGTCGAAGCAGTTTTCTGGTAAATGCTCTGGGAGTAAATAAAACTGCCATGAAAAGTTTCTCAAAAATCTGTCTATCGGAGTCGACTTTAAGCTGTAGATCCTGGCTCTCATGGAAAAAATTAGGACATACAACCGATTAAGTAAGTATGTAAGAGTTTAAAAAAGACAATATCTATCTATTTCTATTCATCTATATCGAGCGTTTAAGTGTTTTCTCAATTTCGCTCTTGTACAAAAAGTAGGTTATATTTTGAATTTAAAGGTCCATTTAGATGTTTTGATATCCTAAAGGTCTACTTAACAATTTTCATGCTTTGGCATGAATGAATTTAATCAGAATAAAAATGGTTTAACTTATCTATTTAAGTTTGTTTTTGAAAATCCTTTTAAAATTAGAGATTTCTTAAGAAAATCACATTCAGTCATTCGCTGTTAAAATCAATCAAAAGCAAAACCAAATTAAAAGGACGCTAATTTTTAAACCCTAAAAGTAATCCCGTCATTTAATAAATTCTACACAATTGCTTGTTGTTGTACATTAAAAATTTATTATAAAAATATGCAAATAAATTTAAAAGAAATAAAACAAAAAAGGAATTGAAAAGAACTCCTTTAAATTAGCTTGAAATAAACGTTCTCTTCCGCTATGCCGTATTGTTGGTGACCCAGTTTATGAAGGAGATTTTCAATCTCCAAAAAAAAAAAAGAAATAAAACAGAAACCATGGAAAAAACGAACACACCCAAATATTCTAATTTAAATATTTTATAAATACGAGAAATTTTCAAAATTGCAAGGGAACACTTACAAATAACGCCCAATGAAAAGTGTAATTAGGAAAGTTAGAAAAAAATTAGTTTTTTTGGTATAAAAATCCGTAAAACATTGTGAAATAGAAATTTTGTTCTAGAGGAGGTCAAATGATAATATCCGAATAATCTAAACTACGGGTAGGAGAGCTTTAAAAGGAGTACATTTCACATTAAAAATAGCCAGTACTGTGTAAATTATTTGTCAAAAGTTGGACTGAGACAGGCAGATTTATTAAGAGTTAAGGTCAATTGAACTTTGTATTGTCATTTGTTGATGCTACCAGCATAATTAGGACATTAAATAACCATTAAAGTCTGTTGTATACTTTGTTTATTTCCTACGATTATGAGCTTACGATTATAGCTTACGATCGGTAATGTGGACTGCCTTATAAATTCTGTATGAAAAAATGAAAATCTAAAATTGTTCATATTCTTTAAGTCGGTCAATAATGACAATATAATAACCAAATTCTGTTAATATTGAATAAAAGGATACCTTTAGAAAGTTCCTGGAGAATTACTGCAAAAAGAACAAAATATCACATAAAACACCAAGGAAAACATGTAGCATGGATTAAATTTACATGCTACAAATCAAACCAAAAGGGCTAGTCGGTTGCAACATGCATTCCTAATTTAATAATGAAAAAGTAAAACCAATAAGTTATGGTTGAATAAAGTTTTAAAAACATATATTCTACATATAAAATCTTTTTAAGCGCTTCATATCTTTAAATTTAAATAAAACAAACTGTGTACGAGATGTAATCGAAATTTTTAATTTTTTTTGGAAGATCTATTGCTGGCATTAAGTGTGGAATGTAATTTCGTTCAAATTGCAGTCACGACATCTCTGGGTGGATCGCATCCAAAATCTTCAATTTCACATGACTCCGGCTCAGGCTTGTTGTATTCAATATCATCGATTATGTTGGCCTTGAGGACCGCTGTGAGTTGTTACCTGAAAAACATAAAAAAGTCTAGCGGTGTCAAATCACAAGATCTTGGAGACAGGTTCACATCAATCCACTTACGATGACTATGCCATCAAATTGCTCATGCAGAATATCCAAAGTGCTATGACCACATGTCGTTGATGTCTCGATCATCTAGATCGGGCCAAGAAAAATTGGTAGGTTGCCATTTCAAAGAAATTTGAACCGATGACAGCGTCAGCCCAAAATCCAATCCCTTTCGGAATCATTATCATCATTTCAAATTCGAGAATTTGATTTGTTTACATACCTATTTATCCGGAAATGCGCCATCGCTGCAGATGAATGTTCGATGGAAATTCAGCAACAAAATGGCTGCTATCAACTATCAAAGTTTAGAAGACCCTATATAAAGCCATAATTAGCCATTATTTTTCCTATTTGGGGGAAACTTTCATTGCATTTACCAACCAACGACTGCTCATTTGTATCAAGTTTACTAAACTTGTTATTTAGTCAATTATTTTAATTTAAAAATTTTAAAATAAATTATATTCTATTCAGCCACAAACTTTAAATACACATTTTATGTACATTTAAAATAAACCACAAAAAAACGAATATTCATCAGCTATTTGCATTGTATGAGAAAGATAACCTAAATTTTTACATTTTAAAAATGTTTATGTTTTGATATGAAAATCACGAAGAATAAAAAATTTTGTTTCCCGTTAAGGAAATTAAATTTAAATGCAGAATAAATTGAAAAGTTTTGTTGGTGGTGGCGTGGTTTTGCAAATACTTTTATTGCTATTTAAATAAAATTAAATATTTAATTGAAATGTTATCATATGATGGTAATAAAACCACTTATATTTTAGAGAATATACCATATATATAGAAATATTCAACGTAAATTCTGGTTAAAGCATTTGGTTTAACCCTCAACAATCATTGTAAATGTGATTTAAAGCCTAAACATTAAAATGTTTGCAATTTTATATACTGGGTGGGAGGGATTTCATTTGATTAAATTGATTAAAGGTTTTACAACTCCTTTTTCCATTAACATGAGCAGTAGTTTTCATATGTTGCCTATTTTCATTTCGTTTAATGTTTGTAGCATATATGGCGTGCATTCAAACATAAATAATTGTTTCTACCATTTAATGTTAAAGTCTTAAAGCAATACACCCACAGAACTAAAATAGCCTGTGACAACAAATAATGATTTTATGTTTGTAGAAGTACTTAAGACTTAAGTTGATATTTGTACGGGAATTTAGTTCAATTTTCTATCAATTTTAACTTCAAATAGATTTTTTCCTGTTTTGCTTGCTAATGAGAAATCCTTAATCTAGCCGCCATAGTCTAGTAGGTAATGTGTTGGCTTATTGAACGTGAGAAATGAAAGACTAAAAAAATATTTCTTTCGGCGACTTTCTCTTAGCGGATTTCTAGCAAAAACTCTGAGACTAAATAAAATTGCCATGATAAGTTTCTTAAAAAACTCTTTCTTATAGGTCCCGCCACACATGTATAAAATTAACGCACACAACATAAGTGGTGTGAGAAGCCAGGTCGCAATCTAACTGAAGGGTTCTAATGACAAATTACGTATGAATGTAAGTATGCAATGTGGACGCATTTATTAATTCAAATTTTATTATTGAATTTTTATGCACATACATATGTATACAGGGGCTATTTTTAGCGCTTCCTAACTTCGTTTCAGGGACCCATTCATGACATTACATATGGAATTTGCAGTGATAACCTTGGCTTTCCGCGAGACGCTAAGAAAAATATAAACTAATATCCTGACGACAATTCATACATACATACATAATTGGTCATTACAACCCTTCAGTCAGGATTACGACCTTACGACCTAGCTTCCCACACCACTTATGTTGTGTGCGTTAATTTTTTTACACATGAGTGGCGGGACCTACAGTTTAAAGTCGACTCCGAACGACAGTTTTTTGAGAAGCTTTTCATGGCAAATCTGCTGGGAGGAAGTCGCCGAAGAAATATATTCATATTTTCGTTTTGATGTCTGACCTGGGATTCGAAATCGGGCCTTTGAGTCTAATAAGCCAACACACTACCTACTAGACTACGGCGACTTCATGACCATTTTTAAATCAATCGAAACTGGCTGACAAATTCATGCCATTTATTTCATGCCAGTCTTCTTTATTTTTGTTCAGTCCTTTCGAGAAAAAAAACTATGATTTTCGTATTTAATTTTTTTTTTGTTTCAAAATATTTTTTCACGCTACACAATGTTACTGACACATTGTCATGAAAGTAGTTATTAATTAAAAAGTATGCATAAAAAGTTATCATAACAATTGTAAAAAACGACACCAACAATGTATAAAAATTTTATTTTTATTGAAAGGTAGAAACTTGTTTCGCCCTTTTTTAGTTTATTTTTGTTCAAATAAAAATAAATTATGGACACGAACAAAGAAACATATTCTACTACAGTATTTTTGATTTTGTTTTTGCTTTTTAATTTATTTTTTCAGTTTAAACATTACATAGTGAATGATTTAAAAACAATTGATTGATTAACAGTTTCACATGTAGTAAACGAACTACAGTAGAGAACAAACTTTAACGAATTAACTGAAGTGTGCAACAGAAAAAAATCGTAAATTTTGCCATATAATTCAATTTTTTGTTAGAATTCTTAAACTTTTACTTTTCCTGGTTATTATGTCCATGAAAATATCATTTTCATAAGCTTACTATTAATGTGGCAAACACTCCTCCTCTAACGATCTCAACTAATTTAAATCTAACGTCCACAAATTCTTACCAGTAACACACTACCTGTTAGAGGTGTCACAACCATTCGAAATTAATCGGATCAACAGGGAGTTTCGAACGACCATCTTGTTGTAGCTACATACATCTCTCAAATTAGTTGTCATTTATTCAGTTTGATTTGCAAATCATCATGGATGCCCACAGACAACAACATGTGTTCGCTGAATGGGCTTTGGATATTGATATGCGATATTGCGCTCATTTCTGATTGAATAGGTACGTGAACAGACAAAATTATCTAATTTGGGATGATAGCAACACACATAATGAAAGTCAATATTTGGTGTGGATTTTGAGGTGGTCCATAGTCCGATGCATGGTCATCTCACATGATGATCTTGTCACCGGGATCATACGATTCGATAGGTTAGGCTTTTCTGGTTGATATTTCTTAAACGTAGTGTATGCGAATAAGCCGTAAACCACAGGGGTTCTATTAAATTTCTTCCAGAGCCATGGAAAATTCAGTATTTCGGACATCAACAGGTCTTTCAAACGCATAGAAAATGTCGAAGATATCTCACTCTCATACATACATACATAATTGGTCATAACAACCCTTCAGTCAGGATTTCGACCTAGCTTCTCACACCACTTATGTATGTTGTGTGCGTAAATTTTATACTTGAGTGGCGGAACCTACAGTTTAAAGTCGACTCCGACCGACAGATTTTTGAGAAGCTCTTCACTGCAATTTTATTTACTCTCAGAAAGCTGCTAAGAGGCATTCGGTGAAGAAATATTTTTATTTTTCATATTTCGTTTTGATGCCTGACCTGGGATACGAACTCGGGCTTTACGTCTAATAAGCCAACACACTACCTACTAGACTACGGCGACTATATACACTCTCACACTCATTATGTTTTATTCAAATTTAAAGAAAGGAAGCGCTTCACAAGAGCCTGTACTTTTCTACACATCCTATGATTAATATTTTATTTTCTTTCTAAGGGAGATATCACACACCACACGAAATATACTTAAAATTTGAAATTTATCTATTTTGTTATCCACTGTAAATTTATTTTCCATTAATGCAGAAGACCTTAAATGAACACACATGTTTAAAACACATTCGCATATAAATAATTTACAGTTTAATTCACTATTTAAGTAGAAGATACAATAGTTCACTCTCATTTGTATGCATTTAATTGCAAGACAGTAAAAGCCAAGTTTAAAGGATTGAATAATTACGAGAATAATTAAAAATGCCCGTTTGATATCTGCACATATGTATGTATGCTCTGGCAGTACATTTTTAACAAAAGGCAGAACAAAAAATTTCATTCCTGAGTAATTTCATTCATTCAGACAACACATGCAATTTGTCCTTCTTCAATAACAATGGACTTCAATTCAATGAAAACAAACTACAGCCTTCTGCATGTGGTTATAATTTACGAACTAAAGAAGGGTAAGGGAAATATATTCAAAGGATGAAGTTAAATAAATAGAGAAACCTTGAATAATTTCTCGGGAGGATATTTAAATATTTAAATGATTTCCTCAATCGTATTGCAAAGGAAAATAACAGCTGCTCTTTCTTTACAGTAAGACAGACAGATAGACGTTAATATCGCTAATTAATGAAATTCCTATAAATGTGCTACAATTTCTACGGAACAATAAAAAATTCTCAAGAGAAATTAATAAATGGAAGACAATTTAAGGACTGTGAAAGGATGACTGATTTACAGACTGACTGTAAATAAAACAAATTAAAGAAATTAATATAATTTTAAAAATAGAAAAAGAAAAGTCTTACACAACGTTATTGTATTTTGTTTTTTCTCATTTATGATTTGACTATGAATATGCGTTCGTAACAAATCAAATAATTTATTTGTTGATTTGCTATTTTATTTAATCTAGAATACTACATTTGTTGTTACAATAACGATGACACTGCCATCCCAAAATCCTTAACAATCAGTTATTTTTTTGATACGCATTGGACGCTCATGTTGTTCATGTCGAATTCGACCAATTCATTCAGAAATAAGGATCATCGTGAATTTACAATGAAAATAAGGGTCAGTTGCCAACGGCTACGGAGCTCATCCAGTATACACAAATCGTTATCTATTGTCATCCATGGTGATTTGGCAAATCAGACTACAGCATTAATTCTCACATTGTCAGCACAAATGCTCTTACCGAGAGCACTAATTCTCGAATTACTGCGAATAAAAATAGAAATTAACCTAAAAGCAAAGCAGCAGATTCTTTGCTTGTTGTCGCATAACATATAACATAATTGGTCACTACAACTCTTTAGTAGGATTACGAACTAACTTCTCACACCACAGATGTTGTGGGTGTTAATTTTATATATATGAGTGGCGCTGACCTACAGTCGATTCCGAGCTACAGATTTTTGAGAAACTTTTCAAGGCAATTTTATTTACTCTCAGAGTTTTTGCCAGAAATCTGCTGAGAGGAAGTCGCCGAAGAAATCTTTTTTTATATTTTCGCTTTGATGTCTGATTTGGGGTTTGAACCGTGGCCTCACGCCTAATAAGCCAACACACAACCTACTAGGCTAGGGGGACTTCTTGTTGGCGCTCTGCCTTTAAAATACACACTTCCATATACACCCACTTATTTTATTTTTGAGAGATTGGTGCGTTTGCTGCATTGCGTTTATTATGTTTATAGCATCACTGTGTCTACTCTGCCATAGTATGAAACACCACCAGTGTTTCTAATCTCTTGAATTGTTGCTTCTCTCATTAATTTTTCAGCAGAAAATTCCGGTTCCTTTTGACGAATGGTCTTCGCATGTAAAGTGAATAATTTTTTATTTAAAGTGGTTTCAAAATGGAAGAGGGGTTAACATATTAACTTTGAAGAGTTTGGAGAAATGCTATCCTTAGTATTCATAAACTGTTTTGTGTAATATTACGATTTAAACGATTGGAGTACATACATGTTTCATGGAAAAACTTTTGGTCATAAATAAATCTGAGGGCAAGTAACATTTCATTTATTTTCGGATTAATGTTTAGCCATGAGATTTTCAGCAGGCAGTATAATTGAGGATACACTTTAAAAAATCTGCTTTATTACGATTAGATCAGGCTAGAGCATAATAAAATCAGCCTTTTCACAATATAATGAATGTAATAAATATTAACGAATTGTATTCAATTTCAAATGTCCATATGTGGAGATACATTTTAATTTTATTGTTTATTGTTCATATTATTAAAATTTAAAACAAAAACCATGAATAAAAAATGCCTGTTCACCACCATTATGATGCTGATTATATCATTTAAATTTATTTTATTAAAATATTATACAACATGAATAATAAAATTTCAAATTTATTTTGTATGTAACACAAGTAACACAAGTGTTAAGGTTTTAAATATTATTCTATGAATATCCACTTAATGGCTCGTAGTACAAGTAAATAGTCAATAAAAATTCTAGAGATATAACCTTTTTTTTTTTTGTTAATAAGCATTTCGAAACGTAATAAAATAAATGAAATCTACATGAAAATAAAAACAAGCAACACATATTAACAATAAACATAAATATTAAAATAAAGGGCGTGATAGTTTGAAGCGAATAAGAAAATCATAATCTTCATACACTATTAGCAGTTGCTTTAATATAATCAAGGAAAAATATAATTTTTTTTTTTTTTTGATTTGTGCTGAACCTTAAGGCATTGGTGTCTAATTTGTAGTTAATAAAATATAAGTTTAAATATCGGGTCTTCTAACAGGGACTTTTTAACTTTGAAGATAGATAACATCATGGTAAAATGTTTGTGTCAAATTAGTAGTCTTTTTGGCGTGCAAATAATAAATCCACATAAGATTGAAGAAAGTGCAAAGCATTCCGAAAATATGACAGTTTAATGTAGGCTGCCGTTATCGATCCATATTTCTTTGAAGTTGACATTAGTCAGGGCTTTACTGTCAACGACGAGTCCTATAGGTCGATGATTACCAACTTCTTTTGAACTGAATTGGATGACCTGAACATCAACGACATATTATTTCTACGTACCACAGAGCACATTGGTTATCCTGTACTAGCGATTTGACTTCATGGTCATCTCATTTGAGATCGTACGATTTGTTAAACCGTTAAACTTTATCTTGTGGGGTTTTCTTAAAACGCAGCCACAAACATCTGCGCTCCTCAAAGCCAACATAAACCATGCCATTACCCATTATTGATTTATACTCCCCAGTCATGAAAAATTTTACAGTTCGTATGCGCTCCACTTAGCTGTGGCATACATTTGAACGATATTTTTTTCTACACCTAATGCCATAATTACGACTTTCAAATTAAAAAAAGGAAATTTCGATGATATCTCACACATTTGTTGTGTTATATAAATTTAGAGATAGAAGGTACTTAATGAAAGACCCTCTACTACTCTGCCTTATACAAATATTATAGTGTAGTGTGTAAATTGTTTTCTGACTAGACTGTATGGTTGCTTGTATCACTGTCTTATGTATTTCCTCTTTACCTGATTGTTTTGCGATAAAAGACTGTTGGTCTGCTGGATAAATTGCTTCCATTTCCATATCATTATTATTTTGTTATTCTACTTATGTATTATTATCGATAACAAAAGTTTTTCCGCTTTTATTTTTATTTGCTATAAATATTATTGCAGTTGCTATTGCTGTTGTTGTTGTTGTTTTGTTTAATTTAATATATTATTTGAATGCATTTAAATGTAAATGTTGTAAATAAATGAATGACTGAATTTGTTTTTTTGTATTGTTATTAAGCATAAACAAAGTAATAAAAAAAAACATTGAAAAGCATTTAAGACGCTTTTGTGAATAAGGGCTTATGCATGTAAATGTATTTGTAATGGAATTGAAAGTAACAAATAAAGTGATACCCAAGGGTAGGAGTCACTGATATAAATATCTACCATCGGTATAGATCACATCAAATTTTCACACCCCAATACTGATTAAGTCGAGTTAATAAAGAGTTCCATTGCATTTGGCTAACACCACAGTACATATACACCTACCTATATATGACGTTATTTCCTTGGATAGAAAATATAATATTCTGTACAAAACTTGTATATTCTCAGACAATAAATTTTTTTATCTTATTACACAATAAATAGAAAAAATGTCAAATCTGTCACAGTTAACTGGAAACCGAAAAACCGGGCTACAGCAGTATCGCGCTTCCTGTGTTTAAATTTAAATAAAACAAAATACGTGTATGGATTATGTTAGCTATGGTTTCTAACCTATTGTAACGCACATGGGGTTTAATAAACTATTTCAAAAAAAAAAAAAAAAAATCAAATGCGATTAAATCATATGATCTCGTTGACTATTTCACACTACCTCCAAGGTGAAATGACCATGGCTTCAAATTGCTTGTGTAGAATACCCAATGTGGACTGAGTTATATGGCGACGTTCTGTCGACACAACATGTCGTTGGTGTCCAGATCATTCAAGCCACCAATAGCGATCGCTGCTGATACTAAAGACCTTTTCAAAGAAATATGGACCGGTGGTGCCGACAGCCTTAAATTCACAGCAAACGGTAACTTTTGGGTTGCATAGAACGTATTTGTAATATATCTATTTGACATATAATATGTCATAATGCAACATCTACTAAACCTCGATGAAATATAACAAATTAGAGTCTCTTGTGAGACCACCACATTTCTTAAGGCAATTTAAATACAGTTTTTATTTTTATTATCTTTGAATAGGATCTTTACAAATTCTTTATTTGTTGACTTTTACTGAAGTAATGTTTGAAAATTGGTGCACAACGAATGAGAATTTTGCAGTGGATAATTTGACAAGTCAAATTCAAAACACATATGATGCAAAAGATATTAAATGTTTGGAATATTCAATCCGTATTTCAATGATTTTTATACAAAAAGATGTGAATGATTTTAACTGACTTTGTTATTAAAATTTCATTGTACAGCAGAAAAAATATGCTAGAAAAAGTGGAAAAAAAACTAAATACGACATATATATTACAGATATTTTAAAAATAATGCAACTCTTTCGAAACTATTGTTCAAAATATGTTTGAATTGTAGTTTAAGACCTTTTTAACAGCATTGACTTAATAGACGTCATATGTTCAAATAATATTATTTGTTTATTGTTCTATTTAGATTTGATTTCCCATTTGTTTTACACAACTTTTTACTTAGCTTGATAACGAGAGTATTTGTGTACAACTGTATTTATGATATTGTTTGTCTTTTGATATAACTAAAATACTATGAAATAATACAAGCGACTTTATTTTAATAGCTTTCATAATAGAAGAACGTATTTCGATTTAAATGGAGTCACTATAATGAACTAAATAGGATAAGTAGAGAAATTTAATATAAAGCTTATCATAATATTCAATTAAAAATTTTAAATCTCTATATATGATTAGATATAGATGATAGATAATGTGAAATGTAAATTCACAAAAGGAAATAAATAAAAAACTCTATTCGCTCACAAGATATTCTAAGAACAAGAAGTAAAAATTGTGAACAACGCTGTTCTTTTATGTCAAAATAAATATTTTCTTTTACACTTCAGCCATGCTCTGCTTAAATTTTACAATCCTCTTGACAATAGACAATTAAGACGACAGCGTATACGGCGTTCATGTTTACACACTTGTGTGAATACACTTTTTAAAATATGTACGTATTTGCGTTATTTAAATTTTCTGTCTGGCAACTGTTACCGTAAAGACATCATTAAATAAGGTTTTAGGTTTTTAGTGTCTAAAATTTAGACACACAATGTTTCCTTAAATTGAAATAAATTTTTTGCCTTCTTGACAACACTATGTCATGTTTTCATTTACAATTTTCAGAGACTATAATTAAAAAGGAATTGTTATCAATTTTTGCTTGTACCTTTATGACATATGAAATTTTAATTAAATTTAATTTAATTCAATATAATTAATTAAAAAGACGGTAGCAAAACTGACAGCCACTTGGGTAATATTGAAATTTTTTTATTACTGTTTTATCAAAAAGTCCACAAAACTTTGGAAACAATAGCGGACGGCAATACAAGGACGGTAAAACATTTTTAAATAAGAAACTTAAATATAAATAAGAAGTTTAAAGATGGTTATGACTCTAATGATCCTATACAATGCAATCAAAATTAAAATGGTGGTGTCACTATACCACTTTTTGCAGTAGGAAAATAATATCCAGCAAAGTTTTTGTATCATCTTTAATTTAAAGGACGAGATACTAATGGTAGTCCTATTCTGTGGCTAAAAAACAAACCAAAGTCTTCTGCTCAGCCTTATTGTTTTGTGCTAATTTTTCAACCTCTTCTGTTAATAAGTAACCTTAATTAGGCCAGTTTTGTTTATATATCAAATGCATAAGTTTAAAAATCAATATTAAACGATAAAATATTATGTTATTTGTGTAGCAGAAAGAAACGTCACATCATATATCCTCATATCCACGTATACTAATGTCTTTATAAACATATATATGTGAACACATATAACTACGTTCCCACAAGTTTAAAGTTTTACTGCCTATACGGAAAATTATAATGCTCTTATAGCACTTATATTGACTGTATGTGTCATCAAGGAGTACTTCAAATGAATGGAAATACTCAAGTGTATGCCAGAGAACTACAAAACTATACATGTATAAATGATTGTATGTATTATGTAACACTCATATGTACATATATGTATATTTGCATATTTGCTTGCCACTGGTTAAGTAAATTTACGTTGTTGTTTATTTATTTCAATGAATACAAACAAAACCACTGTTTTCTGTATGACAATATTTGAACTGAAAGTTAAACACACTCAGAGAGATCTATACCACCATATAAAAACTCTTAAAGCAATCTTATACAGATGAGTACAAAAGAGTATCAACTAATGAACAATATTGTCAATTCATTACTCAAATGTCAGTGTTCAGAATTCCATGTAAAAACAATAATGGTCTGAAGGAATTTGGGTTCCGATTACAATCGTTATGAATACTTAGTGATGATGGTATTAAGTTAAGAAATACGGATGTGAAGTGTAATGAAGTGTAATTTTGCTATGTACTATGGTTCATAATATAATAAGTTTGAAATAAAAATCTGAAGCCAACATGAATATGGGAGACTACGTAATTTATTTCAGAATCTTCTAAGAAACATTGAAGAGGCTATGCCGGACATAAAATTCTTTATGAGCACATTTTTAGTTGTCATTCAAAAGAAATTGGATAAGTTTTTTAATCTTTTTATAAAAAATATTCAACTTTAAAAGAGAGAAATAAAATTTTGTTTCAAAAAATTGCCATAACAAATTTATATGTTTTAACTTCGCCAAAATATTTGTTTTGTTTCCACACTTTTCTGGTCATTAATAGAAATGTTTTGCAGTAAAATAAAGGAATTTTGTCTCTATTCTCTTGTGATATACGAGTATACATAGTTTCACATACAACTAAACATAGAAGAAAATCGATAAAATTTATAATGAAAGTGTAACACTTAAATGTCAAGCCATAAAGAATACAAGCAACAGTTTTAATTTCTTTAAATAGAAAATAATTTATTCGACGTATCTGTTTATAAAGGGGAAGGTAGTATGTGTTAGTAAATGGTGGCTGCATTTCTCACATGGTGGCTATAGTACGTTATGAGAACGCCAACTTTATTAACAGGCCCACAATTCCAAAGAAAATAAAACTAAAGAATACCTTGTGTTTAAAACTGTGCTTTGGAGACTACAAAATGTAAAATGAACCCGTCATCTGTGATATCTTAACGCTGGCCTAATTGCTGGCTACACAATTTTCCATGTTTCAGGCAGTTTGTGAATTCCTTGCCAATAAAACTATTCGGTTTTTTGAATCAAATGAATTAGTCACCCAATTTTCGATTTCTTCGTAGAAATCGAAGTGGCGTTCAACCAATATATATCCCATCGATGAAAACAAATATTAGTCGGAAGATGCGGCTGGTGGGGTAACATCATTCTATCTGTGAAATTTGGCTTCATTTATACGGTAGATTCATGGCGACATCTGAACGATGTTGTATTCGAAACATAATGACATCGATATGTGTTTCGAATGAATAAAAAATGTCTATGATATCTCACACGCAGTAAATATTCGAAGAAGAAGAAAGTTTCGAAGAATGAATCTCTTGTTCTTAAGTTATGATAACAATTATCAATTCAAAACAGATTTGTTTGCAAAAGTTTCAGTCAATTCGGTATTAATAAATTAGACTACAAATGTACTGTTGAGCTGCTATAGGAAAGTAAAATATTGAATTTTATACTTATTGTTCTAGGAATGTCTGTCCGATTATAAATTTGTTTTTTACATGACTTAAGAAATCCTGTTACACTACAAAGTAAAATAAAATATTATTTAGTTATTAAGCGCTAACTTTTTGCCCTCTTCTGCATTTAAATTAACTTAATTAAGAGGGGTTTTGTTTAAACATCACGTGCACAAGTTTTAAAATCAATACTTAACGATGAAATGTAATGCTATTTATGTAGCAAAAGCAACAGCATATTCTCTTTTATATAAATATTTTTTAAAATATGTGTATGTATACAGACATTTATGCCTCTTTATATACCTTACATGCTAAAGTCATAAAAGGATACACGTTCCCATGAGCTTAAAGTTTTAGTGCCTATAAGGAAAATTATTATACTCTTATAGCTCTTGTCATGACTGCATTTGCCATCAAGATATACTTGGAATGAATGGTAATGCCCAAGTTTTTAGCAGTAAATAACAAAGCTTTGCAAATAAATATACATACATGTGTAGACGTGCGAAAGTATGTATTTGCCCCGTGTTAAGTTGCTTTAAGTTTTTGTTTATATTTTCTTAAATATAAACAAAACTACTGTCTTCAGTTTGACAATATTTAAGTAAATATTGAAAAGTTAAACACAGAAAGTTATATTTATGCTACCATCAAAAAACGCTTAAAGCCATATAAAGTGGATGATTACAGATATAAATACCGAACGACATAGTTGGGTATATCAAAAGGCAGCGTTCAGATTTTCATGTTAAAACAATAATGAAGTGAAGGAATTTGTTGTTGAGTTTATATTTTCCATTGTTCGAATGAATACTTGATGATGATGGCAATAAGTTAGGAAGTATGGGTATTGGAATTGAAGATATAATTGTAATAATATTTTATGGCGCAATAAACAATTTATTCAATGAAAGGAATTCAATGAAATATACAAATATTTGTAGCAATAATATCCTATCTAAGCCAATGTGCTTTAGACTTAGGAACGATAGATGTAAAGCGAAATTGGCAATATCAATGTAAAGTTATTCTCCCTATATTTTTGAAATAGTACCCATTACATAATAGCGAAGGATAACAAGGAGAACTTCAAAGTATTTTGAGATAGAGTTTTAATTTCTACTCCAAGTAAAATTATAATTTTAGTCAAATATGGTATTGAGAGAATCGTTTTTCTGATCTTGCTTCAGACAAAAAGGCTCAGAGAAAATGATTTATTTTATAGAAAAACATTTCTGAAATAAAAATTTTATGATTTAACATTTCCTAGACATTATATTTATGTCTTCATTACTCTGGCCATAAAAAAATTTTATATCATAAGTGTAATAAGATTTGCAAAAAATATGTACACAGTAACACCAACAATAATATATAAAAGGAAATGGATAAAATTAATAACAAAAGTATTGCACTTTACTATCAAGCGATAAAAAAGCAATCGAAAGTTTTTTTTTTCTCTTTTAATAGAAAATACTTTAAAACAATGGATGGATTATTGATGGCGGCAGAATATTTCGTTGCAATAAATACATACAGGAAAGAGATGCATGGAAGCCTTATAATTATTTGCTTATGCTTAAATTTTGCAATAATTTAGAAATAAAAATAGCTAATAATAGACGAATAGCAGATCTATTGTGGACTAATCTATAATAAAAAATTTCTGAAATGAATTGCAATTGCAAAAATGTTTTTGCTGTACATTGGACTGAAAAAGTAAAATCAATCATTGGTACCTCTATACAATACATTGAACATGGTAATATTAATTTTTACATTTCACTGGCAACCTTATTTTGTGGACTTGTAGTAAATTGTTCCTTCTTGGACATGAAAGCCACTGTGAACTCCTAAATAATACATCCTGAAACAATTTCAAACCATCTACGATGTTATTTATTTCCATATATACGACGTAGTCCCCTAAATCCCCCCCTAAGGCTTATGGATTTTTCATAAAGCACTATATTAGAGTCAGATCAGAGTATTTTATGATTTAAGCACAATTTAACACAATTGCATTTCGTCTGCAAACACCAAAATATGCTGAGTAACGAATTATCTACATTTTACTCTTATTGTTGTACATTTAGGTGTGTATTTCATAGAATCTTTAAAGGCGTCATAAAGCATATAACAAATTATATACACTCATTCAAATATTAAACCACTTCCTCCCATAAGCTTTCCCAAGTATCTATACATGCATATTTGTCTCAGTTGATGAATATTTCCCAAGTGTCTGTACATGTCTGTTTGTCTCAGTTGACTATGAAGATAAATGAGTGTTATTGACACGAGTCGGTGGCATAACAACAAGTTAGTTTAAACGTAATTAATTAGATTTTATTTGCTTAATTCGGAACCATTACAAAATAAAAATCGACCTCTTGTTACAAGGAAATAAAATCGTAACAAGGATAACATGTGTTTCATTATTTGCTAATGAACGTTAAGTGATTTGGTAACATTGTGTGTTTCGTATTCATTCTATTGCCTTATAAATAAAGCTTTAAATGAGGATTTAGAAAAATGTGTGCATTAATTTTTTAAAAATTTATTTTACCTTGTTAACACGGCTCAAACCCGAGGCTAGACATCTCCAACAAAACGAAATATGAAAAAAATATTTCTTCGGCGCCTTCCTCTTTCATTTACATTTTGGTGAATGTGATGTATTTTGTTGTTTTTTTTCTCTTTCATTATTTAAGAAAAAAGTGAAAAATAATTGTGAAGAGCTTTCACGAATCAAAATTAAGCCTCTAACTGTTGCTAACTAAATAATAGTACAGAATGCGATTTTGACGTATTATTTGCATACAAATTGCCACTGAGAAATTCATGAAAGTTGTGTTCATAATAGAGATGATATTTTTTGTTTTGCCAGCTTTTATTCTTACCCTTTCACTGCGTTAGTTTTTACCATATGTTTGCATATATTGTCGCTACAAAATTTTCACTGCTGATAGATCAATGCAAACAGTGAAATGACGGTGTTTGAAATTGCCTTGTAATTATTTGAAATTGCATCTGTCGACTTATGTATATAAATGACGGGTTATTTAAGGACTCTTCTTCTGAAGTTGTGGTAATATTTAGTTTAAAATCCCTCTCTCTCTATCTCTTACCATATATTTATCTATGCCTCCTCTCACTTATATCAGTAACAAATACTGTATTTCTAATTATAACCTTCTGAGATTGAAAACTAATTGTGGGTTTTGTACAATAGTTAGTTAAAGTGATATTTGTTGTTGTTGTTTTACTTTTAATACAATCATCAAAATTTAGTGCAATTAGCGTTGTTTGAGATAAGTTTAGCCAATTTAACTAATTAAACATTAACAAATAAACACACACACACAATGAATATATTTTACATTTAAATTAATTTCGTTAGGAATTGTTGACAATGAAAGATAAAAGTATTGACATATTTATACATTCTCTTTGTTTTAAAATCATTTAAACTCTGATTGGAAATTCTTTATTTTTTCTACTTTGGTTATACATATGAAAGAGAATTAATTCCAAAGCAAACAAGTCCAATTATTTTGAAATAAGAGAGGTTGAATATAAACATACATACATGATTACGACCTAGCCTCTCAACACCATTTATATTGTGTGTGTTAATATTACACACGGGGCCTACAGTTTATAGTCGCTTCCGAACGACAGATTTTTGAGATACTTTTCATGGCAATTTTTCACCGAAGAAATATTTTTTCATATTCCGTTTTGTTGGAGATGTCTGACATGGCGATTGAACCGAGCCCCCACGTCTAATAAACCAACAAACTATTTATTTTATTTATTTATTTATTTGAAAGCTCCATACACAAGACCATATGTCTTATATTGCAGTATGAAACTAATTAACATGTAAGAGAAACAATGTTTACATACAATTAAATAACAATATAAATTAAATTTTACGTAGTATAACAATTTTAGAGATCAAAATTTACATACATGCATGATAAATACAAACATTTAGTAGACTTTCAGAAAATTATTACGTTGAAAACAGTTTCATAAGTTGTGCTTTAAATTGTCGTGCGTTACTTAATACTTGACAGCTGTAGGGGATCGAGTTCCAGAGAGTTGTTGCAAATATGTAAAAATGCCAACTAGAGGTGAGGCTCTTGTACCCAAACGATCTTATTCTTCTACCTCTGCAGCTATTTGCGAAAGAGAGTCTATTGTAAAGATGCTCCGGCTGGCGGGTATAAATTATCTTGTGCATAAGTACCAAAACTTTTAATTTAAGCAGGCAATCAAAAGACCTACAAAACTACTACCTACAAAACTACGGCGACTAAATTGAATATTGAACATAAATCGATTAAAAAAATAAGGTATAAACGTAGGTTATTTAAGAGACCCTTAGTCATCATACAACTTCATACCATCAGGGATCTGCCGTCAAATTTTAAAGTTGATCTGATGATTTTAGAAATGAATCACTTTCATTTCTAAAATTCGCCTATTGTAACATTCTGCTTGAATCATCGTTTTCAAGTAGCTCCAGTAAACTTTTTGTGCATTCGACGTCCAAACATTTGGTTTCATTTTTTTTAAACAATTTCGATCGACGTTATCTTGCGACCTCTTCAACTTCGTTATGGAAAGTGTTCTGCGAAAGGCGGGAGTGCATCGCAATGGCACTATTTTTCAAAAAAGTGTCCAGTTGCTTGCGTACGCTGACGACATCGACATCATAGAGCGTACAAAGCGAGATGGGTCGCGCAGTAAATGAGGACAAAACAAATGTATATATTATCGACAAGTAGAGACGTGCGGCGTATTGATTCTCAGATTACGGCCGATAACTATACTTTTGATACAGTCAAGGAATTTATTTATCTTGGCTCCGCCGTTACCACCAAAAATGATGTCAGTCTGGTCTCAATAGGCAATTGAATAGCAGAGACCTCTCTCGTACGACAAAACTAATACCCTACAAGACGCTCATCCTACCCGTGCTTCTTTAAGCACTGATGCAGCAGCCTTGAGAGTATTCGAGAGAAAAGTACTACGTAAGATCTTCGGCAATGATTTCCGCATCCGATCCAACAGTGAGCAGTATGAGCTCCTCAGCGACATAGTCGTTGTGCAGCGTATTAATATCCAGCGGCTGCGCTGGCCCGGCCATGTTGTTCGAATGGAGGATGATGCTCCGACGAGACTGGATCTCCAGGAGTCGGCGAAGAGGACGACCTTGTATCCGTTGGAAGGACCAAATCGAGGAAGCCCTATCATCGATTGGTGTGACCAACTAGCGTAGGCGCGCAAGAAGCAGAGGCGCCTGGAAGGATGTGTTGCGGCAGGCCGAAATCCGTTAATCGGCTTGTTATGCCCAATTAAGTAAGTAAGTTAACAATTTCGATAGTTGGCCTTACCAAGATAACAAGATACATATCTATTAGTCCATCACAAAATGCAACAACAAAAAAAGAAATTACTTTTTCGAACGATCAAACAATTTAAAATTTGATTTGAATAAAATGAAAACAAATTTATAAATATAACGCATGGGTTACTAGAAACACATTTAAAATACAAAATTAAGATACAAAATTAAAGTACAAAAATAAAAATCGATAATGGGTACGATTATATTTAGTGGTATTCGGTGAAGCTAAGTATTATAAGAAAGCCAAAATATATGTTTATGCATAAAAATAGTCTACACAGACCCTAAGGCCTATACTTGTTTCAAATACGCGTAACATAAGATGCACATATCTGTAAACATTGTCTCAAAAGGTTACAATCTAATATATTTTCTTAGAAATTCAACTAAAGCAAAAAATTCGCCTTAAAGATACAAATAAAGAAATCACAGATTTAGTAGAAATAAATTTTTAATATTTTCTTGAAATTATCTCTTCATTTAATTCCTACCATTTATAAAAATTAATATCTAAGAGCTGGAGATTTGGCTTAAGAAATTGTATGAAATTAAATTCCTTTTTATTTATATTTTCTGTGAATTTTCTGTATGACCTTTATACTTTAAAACAAAATTACAATTTACCCCACTCAATATTGCTTTTTTTAAACAAAAACTAATGCCAACGTTATTGCACAACTAATGGACTCGCAAGCTGGTGTTGTCATTGAAGAATTGCGAGCCAAGACGTAATATCTAATTTAGCAACTGTGGCAAGTAAAATATGTGCTTTTGTGAACATATCTTAGAATTTAGTAATCATGTTTAGAATCTTAATAAGAGTTTTACATTAAATGTGAAAAATTGTAAATAAATTCAAATATTTGAAAATTTTTTAATATCACTTACACCTATAGATTATGAATATTTCACTGAATATTAACACTTGTACATACTAATAGATCCATGTTTTTCCATATTTTACATGTGAAAGATTTTTAATTATTTTTCTAACATCATAAATATGTTGTGACTTCATTAGAATTCAGACTGCATTTATTTATTTGTTTCGTTTTTTCTAATTTTGAAAACATTAATTTATTTACTTTTAATTTTAGTTTTATTACTACTAAAGCATATAAATTATTTCAAAAGCAAACACCATAACAATTTCTAATTACTTTGAAATTTAATGACACATACTTAGTTTTGTAAAATACTTTTAAAATTATTTATTGTTTTTTAGTTATATTAGTTGTAGAACAAGTGTTTAATATTCGTAATAAACAAACAAACAATTTAGATACTAAATTGATTTTCTTGTCATTTATTGGCTGCAATTTAACTTTTCCGTTCATACTACCGTCTCATTGCGGAGATTGTTTGCAACTGATTTTATGCTATTTCCTAACGTTCAAACGTATTTTATTTTTGAGTTTACTATTGGCCACCCTGTATTATCGAACTACTAAGTTGTTACGAAATTGTAGCAGTAAAAGTAGGAAGAAAATAAATTCATCACATTCTGAATGAATTCGTAGACAAATGAAATGTGGACTGTACTTTGAAAGAGAGGAGAAAATCATTTAACGATTGCTTTTGTAAACGGAAAAAATTGCCAACTGCTACAATACAAATGCAATACAAATACGATTACAATACCAGCCATTAATTTTGTCTTAAAACATTCGTTTGGAAATAATAACTTTTGCTTTTTACAATTTTCATAGATTATATTAATATTAAATTAATAAAAATTTTTACACGGTTTTTGAATTCGTATTTATGTTTAATCTTTCAACGACCATAGGGACACATATGCCTCATACCGAAAATTAGAAAAATCTCGAAAATTAACAGCCGGTTAGGTGTTATATATTACTTTTATTTATTTCAAAAAATACGTATTCAACTTTGCTATGTAGAACCGCGAGTATTCGATCTCGAAATTTTTTTTGCGCGTGATATAATAATATTTGGTTAAAGTATTGCGTTGTGTAACCTAACTATTAGTGTAGAATACGTAAACAATTTTGGTAAATACAAAGCGCACCGGTGTCCCAATGGTTCGTAAGGGAATTTTTATACTTACATACAGGGGTGATCTACAGTTTAAAGGCGACTCCGAACGACAGGTCACCGCCATTCATGTATAAAATTAACACACATAACATAAGTGGTGTGAGAAGCTAGGTCGCAATTCTGACTGAAATGTTGTAATGACCAATTATGTGTGTATCTTTACTATGCTAAAATGAGCATTTTAGGAACCACTTCTTAAAGAATTTAAAATGTTTTTAACTACTTCTTTTGAATTACTATAACACCCTTCATTATTTTAATTTAAGTTTATTTACCTCAACAAATAAATGTTCTTTAATAATTTTGTCTTCTATCACAACCTATGCAACCCAAACATGTGGAACCTGTTTGTTAACAATATGTGTGGCTCATAAAGATAAAATTGTTTCCACGTACTTGCGCAGTGTATTCAATATCCATTAAAGAAGCGAATTTAATTTAAAAATTTCATTTTTAAATTTATTTTCCCTCCCATTAAAAACAAAAACTATTTTTCTTTCTCTTTAATAATTGAAATCATATCAAATGTATTGTATTTGAATTAAATGAATAATTAATGACAGCGATTTGTGAAATTTTTTACTAACAAATAATTATAATTAAGTGACTACATTCGTTGAATTTCATGTAAATAAATTAAAATAGTATTTGTTTATATAGTATTGAATTATAATTGTAACTATTTTTTCTATTTTTAAGCAAGTATCGTGTCTTCCAATAGCGACATCTGATATTTAATAGTATATAAGGGTCATCTTGTGGAAATTACATCTCAAAAATAAGTTCTCATTTGCACAGCCTGTTCTGCCAAATCACCGTGACCGGATATAACAGCATTCAACAACATAAATAATAAAATTGTTTTAACAAAATGGGTGTTTAGTATGGGCAACGTACCTCGCAAAAAATCATCTTCAGGAGTGTTCAAAGGATTAAAAAAAAATAATAAACATAAATAAAAATTTAATAAACATATTGAAGTTAAGCATAAAAAAAACGATTTTAAAGAAAATGTCTGTTTTAAATAATTTGACAAAGTCTATGCATTAAACTTTATTATCGTCATCAGTACTTCTGTTACTTTTTAAATTA
This sequence comes from Sarcophaga caerulescens, assembly GCA_927399465.1. NCBI lineage: Eukaryota > Metazoa > Arthropoda > Insecta > Diptera > Sarcophagidae > Sarcophaga > Sarcophaga caerulescens. The sequence goes on along the minus strand of OV656872.1, from coordinate 137,888,446 downwards.
CTACAGTTAGACTAACTTTTAATAAAGCCAGTCAAAGAATTGTAAGAATTTTCCAAAACGTTGTTTTCTTTTGTGCAAATACTTTTAAAAAGTTTTTTAGTTTCTGAAAAAATTCTTCGCTCCACAACAATAGTATGCAACTATGAACGGAAGTGCGATTGTAAGTGTTGTTTTATTTGTTGCAAGCACGTATGCACGCATCTGTATAGTAACCCAAAGTAAGTAATTGTTATTTTCCTAACTTCTATTCCATACAAACAACAGCTAAAACAACACGACTAGAAAAGAAAGCAAGTAAGAATTTTGTGGCTGCTCTAAGTAGTAGTATCATACAACACAATATACAAACAAACATTCGATTTTGTTATTAGAAATGCTTTTCCAGTCTAGCGGACCGTAGTCGCCGTAGTCTGGTAGGTAGTGTATTGTCTTATTAGACGAGATACCGTGATTCAACCTCAGCTCAGTCATTTCGATCAGAATAAAACATGAAAAATATTTTATTTCCTTGACTTCCTCTCAGCAGTCTTCTGGCAAAAACTCCTAAGTGAAAATAAAATTGCCATGAAAAATCTCAAAAAAAAAAAAAGTATCGTTCGGAGGCGAATTTAAACCGTAGGTCCCTCCATTCAAAAATAAAATTAACATAGACAACATGAAGTGCACTTGGTTAACAAATTCCCCTCTTTGACCGAAACTATCATACAGTCACAAAAAATCAAATTGGTCATTCGTATTCAAAACCACCTCTAAATACCTACAAAGTTATGTGGATTTTATAGCTAAAAGACCAGAAACTGCTGCCAAATGATGTGACCAACAAATTAGAAATTGAAAATATTTTTTGCTTGAATGGTTTTGTTTTTCATTCTTTCAAGAGGGAAAAGTGTAAATTCTTTTGTAACACATTGTGACAATTGCAGTTACAACCATGAGTCCAATAAATTTAAAAACATTGTGGTTTTATGTACACTTTAACAGAATGTGTTTGATGGCTTTCTTAATATCCTGTTCTTTACTTCGTTTCTGATTACTGTGCTGATGTTTGTTTGAATGCAAGAGAATGTTTATGAAACCAAGTGATAGTATAACAAAAATATGTGAGAGCACAATAATTTTTAAATTAATGCTGTGATCCTTTGGAAATATTGTAATATTTGGAGAAAAGACGTTTAGACGCCTAAGAATAATAAGAATAAAACCTCTCGAAAGGCTAAAAACAAATATGTATGTGTCTCTGCCACAAAGCTTGTAAGGTTTGCCTTTTAAATTAATTTATTTTAAATAAAAACTATTTCCAACATTAGTTTTCTGGGTGTAATGTAAAAATATTAACAAGGTTTATTAAAGCATACAATCATTAAAGTTGACTATGGCAATATTACTTATATTGGATTTTATATTTCCCCCCGTTGAATAAATTCTTGTGAATGTGATGCGATATATTAATTGAGCCACAAAATTGGTCAGCAACAAAGAAAAAACTCGTTAAACTTTAAAATTTTTTATTCGGTAGTATCATATGTGATTTTGATTTCGTCGATTTTGATTTATACGACATTAAAGACAAACCATACTTTGGTGGCATACAAAATCTTAATCGTATTTGTGTAATCAGTTCAGTTAACTAAACGATCTTATGTCCAATTGTAGTGACTTATAAATGGGCTCTTCAGTTTCATAAGGAGTAGAATATTGGGTGGAGGTGAATAGGACGTGTTTTAATCTTTAAACGATTATATTTCCCTCACGAGAGTATCTCAGTGAAAGTATGTCTTTCTTGTCCCAAGCAATTGTTACTTTTAGGTCAAGTCCATTATACCAAACTAGTAGATTTGTATAAAATTTCGTCAGACGAATATTATTTTCACCAGAATTGGTACACGTTCCATTTAAGTAAGTCCAAACACAATAATACTACTACTACCTATATCAGTGTAGGGTGTACTACTTTTCTTTTTTGTTTTTGGAAATATTTAAATTTTCCAATTTTATTATTTTTAAAAGCTGAATTAAAAATATTTAAATTTATGGTGCCATCTTATCCCACCTTAACGCAAAGAGACCAAAAATCTGCACTAACAATAATAAGTTTTTACTTAAGAAGTCATAAATTCGCAGAAGCACCACAGGAATTTAAGACCTCAAAAGAAAACGAGCGAAAAAAATAATGAACAAAAAAGAAACATAAATTGAAATTACTCAGTGGGCTGATCGTAAACCTCTTATTGCCACTTTAAAATGCAATTTTCATTTCAGCCATAAAAATTAAGCTCAACTGATTTTTTTTTTCTTTTCCCTCATTTGCATCACTACTATTTACAGTGGCTTCTGTGTTTTTTTTTTAGAGTAGAACAGTGGTGTAGATTTGTGAAACCAAAATGATAGGAAATGTTTCACTTTAGCAGGTCTTTTAAATTTAAATATTTTTTGTTTATTTGATGTTGTTGCCATTCCACTGTAATTTCACTACGACAAGCCGAAATAAAATTTGTATTTCGACAGTTGAAGATAATGAAAAAGAGAGAAAAAAAAAACAAAAAAAATTTATGTGAGTAGTAAGAACCATAAACTTAAAAAAAAAAAAATGAAAGAAAGAATAAATAATATACCAGTAATGCTGCTCATACGGTATACATTATGTGTTTGGTTTTATGTACAGAACCGAACAAAATTATAGCACAATTAATTTGTGATGATAAGTAATAATGGTTAATTGTTAGAACATTTTAAATTCTTCGTAAAACTTAAAAATTTCATGACAGAAATTTAAATTTTCTTTTAGTCTAAATGCTAGATAAAGGCTGCAAATTAAAACATGTATCTATCTAAAAATCAAGGAATAAAAGAGAAACAAAGACGAAAATAATATTTTGCCACTATAGCACCTATAGATAAATTATCCTTCTGACTTATCGCCCTAGCTAATCAAGCTCGTTTAAGGACCCAACAATTTAGATCCACAAGCCTTCAATACTTTTGATCTACCAGACCCTCAGGAAATCGATTACATAACCATCTCTAGCTTGTATGTATCTGTACGCAAGGGCAGTGACATACAAAATGATTGACTCTTCTACTACTTCGCATAGCCAAAAGAAAATAGTAATATCTATAGTTCATCTGTTAATCCCATGTCTAAAGGTGTCATACCCTTTAGCTCTCCTATAATGGCACACTACCGCTCTTTCCTTTCTCCTTTAACTATATTTCTGTTATGCCAACATAATGCACTCCTAGAGTAGGAATTCATCTCCTGAGTGTTGCTCTTTAAAAAAAAAGAATAAAATAAACGGAAGAAAACATTATGTCCGTATTTTATATCAGATGGAATCAAAGGAAAATCATAAATACGAAAGCAGGGAATTGTTTATTTGAAAGAAAATTTATGAAGACAACGTAATAGTTCTGCAAGTTATTTATTTTGCTTTACGTTACCTTTTTTTCTTAGCTAGTATGGACACACTGACGTATGAATAACAATTAATTTTTCTTTTCCTACCATTTGCCACTCATACGCAACGTTGTCTCATTAAATTACACAAGAAATCAATAAAAAAAATTATTAATTGCCTTGATAGCGTTTTTCATAATCGTTATCAACTCTCAAAGTTAGGAAGTTGCTGTTGGAAAATCCGATACAATAAATTATTGAAAATAAACAATAAAAACGACATTAAAAATATATTTTTTGCCATTTTTATTATTGTTTTACGCCTTTTTTGTAAAAAATGGAAGAGATGAAATATATTTTAATTAAAATTATCTTAGAAAAAAAAATTGCTTTTTATGGCATTATTTAATCTCATAGTATACGAGCTAAATTATTTGCAATTAATTTATTTCATTTTATTTATTTATATTTAGATTAGGTTAACTAAATTTGCAAAAGAAAAAACTATAAAAAAATCCTTGTTGTATTTAAAATGCTTTCCATGAATTAAATTGAATTCTTTATTTATTATTATTAATAATAGTTAATTACTTAAATACAAATACACATTACAACAAATAAAAATTATTAACTTATTTAATACACTTATTTATTTATTAATTATTGTTTTTATTTTAACAATGTAAAACGGCATATAATTTATAGGATTTTAATAGTCCATCAGAAATAAATAGTTTCTGATTATTTTTTTTTTTTTTTTCTTTAATTAATATAAAATAAAATTGGTTTCTAATTAGAATAGAAACCCAAAAGAAAATTATTTTCACATAAAAAATAATACTAAAATTACGTGAGCGATTACACAGCAGTGAACGGATCAAAATTCTTCTGTCTGATGTGTTTGAATTAAATGATTTATTTTACAACATTTGTTATATTTTCAGCTCCATAAGTCTTTTATAAAAATATTATGAATTGCACATAAATGACAAAAAATTCAAATCAATGTGGATTTGTTATCAAGACAATCTCATATGAAAATACATTAATGTGGAAAATTAAAAGAGAACCTATAGTGTGAAGCATAGAGATATGATGTGTGACAAAATCTCAGCTAATTTATTGTACTTGACCAAGTATCCTGCAGGGGCTGTGTTCCTAATAATTTTAAAAAACAGTGGCAAGCTATGCTCAGAATTCGGTTAGCGCATCAATTAGAACCGCTGATGGATGGCTATACCTAAGCTGTATAACTAGTTCGTTTTAAAATGTCATTGCTATTCCCAGTTTTAGAAGGAGATGTAAAGATAAATAAAATATTATCACATTTAAAACAGTTGGAATTCTGTTTCTGAATGTTTAAGTACTTCTGAGAATTTTGAAGATCACGCTGTTGAAAATCTAGGCCAATTTCAAAAATATTAAAACCAGAAAGAATGTGACAAGGAATTGTAAACATTGAAGGCGATATTGAATTTTCATTATTCAAAACACTAAAATTGATAAGCGAAATTCCTTCCACTTTCTTGATTCCCAGTGATATTTAACTATTTGCAGGAAATAGTGTCCAGCAATAGTACTATGATCCACTTCAACCTCTTTATATTTCCAGGCAGTTCACATGCTTAGGGAGTTGAAAAAATATCGTGAGAGAAAAGAAATTTTAATAATAAGCGGCACATATTGCAGCATATCTTAGTAAGCTTTAGGTGATGCCATTCTGGACTTTATTTCTATAGAAATTTTGATGTTTATGTTATAAAAAGACATACTTCCTGACGGGACAAATTATCGCAATTTATTTATTCAACCGAAGAGTTTAAATAGCTCTTCAAATACCTTTACTACTGAGTTCTAACATTTTAAACTTTTTGGATGCGTAATTTAATTTAGTTACCATACTTATTGATATATGTATGTTCAACAAACTATATGAAATAGTTATTTAAGTTGTTCAATGTTATTTATTCGGTGCATAAAAGATTACTTTTGGCTTTAAAAGAAGAAAGGAAAGCAGTAACACCGTAGCGTTTGTATGTAGTAGATGCAAATGCGGTAAAAGAAAATAGAGCACGTTCAGATACAGTTAAATAAAACAATTTTTTTATTGTAATTAATTCAGTAAATAACATTTTTGACTTTAGTAGTGCAGTATTAAGCAACAGAAATATTAAATATTTACAATAAGCCACACAATTCAAACTCAAACTTCTTTAAAGAACGCATTTAGTAACTGCATGAAGAGTGTTTTTTTTATCACATCCTTTAGACATAAGCTGTTAACGAAAAAAAAAAAATAAACTCAAATAAATGCGATTATATTTCACACAGCAATGATTTTAAAACTCTAAAGTCACCAAAGAACCACATTCGATGGTATTACATGAGAAAATAAACTTTTACAACCATGTTGGCGGAAAGAAATTTTATTGCAGAAGCAGCAATAAATTTCGTTTAAAAATAAAAAGAAAATAAAATTGAGAAAAATATTCTATTTCAACCACATTTATAATCCGATTGTTCTAACCAAAGCTGAACATGGTCACAATGTTACCAATTTAGAAATGATAAAATTATAGAAATTAAAGAAGAAGAATGTATTGAAACAAAACTTTAGAAAATTATTCTTTTTCTTTTGCAAAGTGGAAAATTTCTATTTTTAAAATTATTTAGTTTCTGTTTAGGTCTCATGTTCAATAATCCATTGAATTGATGACAAATTTTTTTTAATAGATTTCAAAGAAAAGTATTCTTTTTCAAACGCAGTAATAAACCGATTTTAAGCAGAGCAGAGCATGAGCATAATGTTACCATTTCATAAATAAGATAAAAATGATAAAAAATTCAAGAAAAAATATAACAAAAGCAAAAGCTTTAGCAATACGAAAATTAATTTAAAAAAAAAACTTCTAACATTTTTAACTCTAACGTTCAATAGACCATCGATCAATGTCAACGCCTTACATGTGTTTAAATATTTTTCGAAGAATGTTAATTTCTATTGCATTCAAAAATCATATCGTTGTCTGATAAAGTTTACAGTTCAAAAGTATCAAATGTTTTAACATCATCTGCATTTAGGAAAATGTATGTATATCCTCTCAATATTTGTGGGTTAAACAATGTTGCCACAAAACAATCAATCATGTTCCGTTTTCTTTTTTTATGCAACATGGCACAAAATTAATGCAACAAATGCATTTAATGTCCATACTAATTAATCTTAATTTTCTTTTTTTAACGCTTAAACATGAATTTCATGGTAATGATGTTCATGATCTTAATTATAAAATAATGAATATTTTAATGAATTAAATGAAAATAAATTAATAAAATATTTTTCTCTTTCTTTCTGTTTTTTTTTTTTTTTTATTTAATGTTTTCTCTGTATCGAACACATCCGAAGTGTTAAAATTTCTACCACAGCACTCTGTCGCATAAATCAGACAGAATTTAACAGACGGCATGAGTTATTATTGCTTAGAGAACCACTCTGTTTTGCAGCTCCAACGGGCTCAAATCTCTTGATCTCTGTCGCTTGTTCATATCACTTGAGGTGGGATGACCATGTCCTCAAATCGCTCATGATGAATGTCTAATGTAGTGTGAGTTATGTGGCACGTAACGCCAACCTGTTAAAACCATATGTCATTAGTGGCCGGATCATCCAATTTAAGCTAAAAGAAGTTGATAATCATGGATGTAAGTAATTCTTCTACGCACTCTTACGAACAGCGGCAATGTTTTCTGCAGATTTAAGGATGTTGTTTGATTATTTACTGAACCAGTGGACTTGAATTTGCGATGATTATGATGATCGTAAAATAGGAGAAACCTGCGATTCGTTGCCTAACAGAGCATCCATATTTCACGCTCATATTTCACAATTTTTCTTACGACAATTAAAATTAATTTAATATTCCAATTCTATATCATGTACACACACCTTCAATGCCAAAAAAACCTATTAAAACTTTCTCTCACGACTTCTTAATTCAAATAGTTTGCTCAAAATTTATTCTTAGAAATTATATGCACGAGTGATATTTAAGTTTTGCTTAAATAAAAATTTTTAATTAAAATTATTTCAATTAAATTGCAGCAGAAGTACATGTAAACTAACATCTCATGAATATTCATCCAATGCCACAGTGACTGCCATACATTTAATTAATAATACTCATACGACACACATGCAACAAAAGAGGAATAAAATCTAATGTTATTGGAGTTAATTTTAATTAACATCAACTAACTTGTCATTCAAAAGAAATTTTTTTTTTTTAAAAAAAGAAAAATAAATTTATAAAATTAAAATTCTGTTGAAATTATTTTCTCACATTCAAATTCGTTGGAATTTTGTCAAATTACAAACACATTAGTAAAGTATTTAAAATTTGACTTTATTTTATATTTAACCACTTTTTTAATTACACTCATATGTTTATGTATGTACTCAAGGTATATGGAAAATATTTCACAATGTGTTTTCAGATATCGCCACTCTTATATTGGTTAGCTTAAATAAGTGGCCACCTAAAAGCTAGCTCACTTGCCGTTAGGTGTGGATTTTATCCAAAACATACATAATTTGGTCATTACAACCTTTCAGTCAGGATTACAACGTAGATTCTCAAACCACAGAAATTTTTCATTGCAATTTTATTTACTCTCAGAGTTTATGCCAGAATTCTGCTGAGGTGATGTCGCCGTAGAAATATTTCTCCGTTAGAAGACCCTGTATAGTTAAATTCAAGTTTCTACGCAGACGCATTAATAGTAAAAAATATACACACTTTCTTTCAATTATAACTTCAACTTTGAACATCAAACTGGTTGAAGTTTCTTTCTTTTTCCAAAAAAAAAACCTATTTATTCCGCCAAATATTCTTTCACTAAAAAAAAATTAAAAAACTTTTGAAAACAGCAAAAAAAAAAAAATACTACATACAGAGCATTTGTGCAGAGTATAGATAAGAAATATTTCTAAAAACAAAACAGTTTCTAGAGTTTCGGTAGACAATATAATTCACCATAAAAGTGAAATTAAATTAAAAAAAAAAAATGTTTAGGAGTATAAGCGCTTAGAGAGAAAAATTCAAAAACTTAAATAAACATGAAACGTGAAAATGCTGGAATGTAACAAAGAAATCAGACAAAAAATTTAAGTTTTAAGTGAATTGAACAGAAGAAGTCGTCGTAGTCTAGTATGTAGTGTGTGAATTGATTAGACGTGTGGCCGTGGTTCAAACCCTAACCCAAATACTTCGTTTAAAGCAAAATAAGGAAAAATATTTCTCCTGTATTAATTCAAGAATTACTAACATTAAGTCCTCCATGTACTCATGTTCACAATATCTCACCGCTGGAATGATACAATAAACTACTGTCAACGCTAAGAGACTGTTTATTTTATCAGCCTAAATAGAAATGTTTGATCTTAAGCTAACTCTTCATATCTTTAAATGTTTCCGATACATTTCAAAATTAAATTTTGGAACATTTAATTCATTTTCATTTTCACTTCATTAAAACAATCAATTCTTTACTACAAGTTTTTAAGTGGAAAATAAACAAAATCACAATGTGCTGCTTAGGCGTGTTGATCGCTCTGTTGGGGATAGCAATTTGTTTGCCACTCTCTATGTGTTTAGATGCATTTAGATGCATAGAAAGCATTTAATAGTTTATCGTGTAGACAAAATAAATTCGTTTAAAATTAAATGAATTTCAGGTCTGGCGACAGCATAAAATACAACATAATTAAATTTTCCAGATTATTTCGTTTAAAAAACATTTTGTTTTCTTTAATTTCCTTCTTTTTACTCAAACACCGTCATGAATATTTAAGAAAACTGTGTTTGTTTTACAACTTAATTGTAAGGAGGAGTAAAAACAACAACAGAAAAGAACATCACGTAGAAATTGGAGTCCTTAAATATCATGAAAACCTTGAACACCACATTGAAGAGAGCCAACACGTTTTACGGCCATAAATTCATCAAGATTAACATTTAAAATATTAACTTTACTTTGAATTGATTAGTTAATGTCCTTCCTGTCAAATGTACGATTTCATTTTAATCCGTCTTAATTTATTCGATTTATTTTCAAGTTTTGCCTAGTAATACAATAATCAAGATTTAGTAGATTTCTAAAAGTGTCTTAAGTGTGTTCGGAAACGATTTAATCAAAGAATATTCATGATGAATTCCAAAAGAATTTGGCTGTGTTGATTTAGGTTTGAAATTAATAATTCAACATCCTATAATCACAAACGAAAAATCGTAAATAATTGTTCATAACAAAAATATGTTTTTTAAGATGGTCTAAATGTTTTCAAGTAAGGAAAATATCATTTGTCGTGTTGCAGTTTCTGCTCAATGGGGTATTGAGAACAACGTTACGTGTTACGCTGTCGAAATCTATGTGGTGTTCTCCTTAACCTGTCTGGACTCTTCCACAACTACGATTTTGAAATTTCAAAGTTAATCTAAGACTGAAAATTAGTTGAAAAGATTTCTTGTGTTAAAGTCGACATAAAGAAATATGCACCGATGATATCGTCAGCTCAAACTTCACACCAAACATAAAATTTTTGACGCATTTGAACGACTTCGTGAATTCTATATCCGCCTATGGTAAATTGGTAAAATGGACTGTATAAATGATAACTAATTTAACAGATATAGTTTCAACAATATTGACGTTATCAACTTTCAAAAGACTTTGAAGTCTCTGTTGGAAGACCCTATATAAGCCAACTCCAGACAGGATGAAATTAAGGCACAACTCCCATCTATTATTGATAATACCAACACACCTTTTTCACCTACGTAGATACATACATACATAATTGTCCCTTACAACCCTTCAGTCAAGATTATGGCCCAGCTTCTCACACCACTCATGTTGTGTGCGTTAATTTTATACGTGAGTGACGGGACCTACAGTTTAACGTCGACTCCGAACGACAAATTTTTGAGAAACTTTTTCATGGCAGGTTTATTCACTCTCAGAGTTTTTACCAGAAATCTGCTGAGAGGAAATCGACGAAGAAATATAACTTTTTCATATTTCTTTTTGATGCCTGACCTGGGATACGAACCCGGGCTTTACGTCTAATAAGCCAACACACTGCTTATTAGACTATGGAGACTTCTACGTAGATATGTAGGTTCATATCACTACGAAGAACGCAAATGTTCTAAACAAATTTCACTGGAATAAATATTACATTCCTTACACTGATATGGTATACAACAATTAAGTAACCGCTTTGTAAAGCCATAATCTGTATCTCATTTAATTTAAATAAATTCACGCTTATTGTGTTTTTTTTGTGCTTATTTTTTCACTTATTCGCAACACCATTACTCAATGGATTTCGGTGTTCAAATGGAAAAACATGCGATTTAACGTTTATTTTTCGAAAAGAACAAAAAGCATTTCTTAGGTCACGTACAACAATCAATCTTAAGCTGATTGTTTAATTTTTTTTGTGAGATTTTCAAATAAAAAAGAAGTTTTTTTTTCAAACGTATTCAATTGGAAAATTGTTTCTGATAATGCATTTCAATGAAACAAATCAAATTAAATTTGTTGAATGTTGTAGCCTGTGTTAGTTAATTTTGTGAGATTGATTATTTTTTAGGCTTTGTGGCTTTTTCGAATGGTTGAAAATGGTACAAAAAGTTGTTTATAGTAATACTAAAGAAGAAAAAAGACAAGCAAACATGCTTTATATGTATGTATGTTTATGTTTACTGTATGTATTCATATAATGGGTAAAACTTCCAAATATACAAAAAAAAAATAACTTAAATGTTATCCAATTTCTGAAGAGTACGACCCTAAGAGTCATATATCCTGAATACGTAGGTTACTCCACAAACGGTTCCAAGGGTTAATGATAACACAAAAGCTTATAATATATAGTCATGTCGAAGCTTCTTAGATTCATCTCTCTTCTAGATGTAAATATTTACATTCCTAAGTTTGCTTTTAAAGTCCTTAGCACAAATATAAGAAAAGTGCTGGTGAGTCGTATGAAATGCTTAACGAGGCATATGGTGATTATGTTATGTTTCGACGGTTCAAAAATAACGATTTTGATGTGGAAAATGAAGATTATGTACACAATATTAGATGAAGATAAAACTTTGAGCTAGAAAAAAATTGCAGAAGATTCAATAGTCTGGAAAATATGTGCCAAATGAATTGAATGACAGACAGATGGACAGATGGAAATACTTGAAAGCACTTGTAAAATTTTGTTTCAATAATACGATAGAAAATTGGCAATGAAAAATTGATTTATTTTTAGAATTCTATTTACATTCCCATTAAAAATAAGTGTTTTATTAACATAAAAGAAAAAAAGCTCACTTTATACCGCTACACCTGGTAACTACCAGAGATCAGCAATGAATCGTTTTTTCGCTACTCATAAGCACTCATGAAAGTTTGAATATAAGTGAGTCAACAATATTTAAATTTAACTGCTCTGATTCATTCGTACTCACTACAATGTTGATTAATAAGTACAGGTTGCAATGAGTATGCGTACAACGTTGACATCAAACTCATACCATTCGAAATATGTTTGATTCATAAGTCCACTCATTTAGATTCATAACTTTAGAAAAATACTTATAATACTTATAAATGTTTCGAGTGACTTGTATGATTGTTGTAAATATTGAGTTATGAAGAGTCGAAATCAATAACATCATACGGGTTGTTAAGTATGAATATGATGAGTACTTCAAACTTTGATTATGAGTAGAGGTTCAATGATATTAAATGAAGTAAGTATGTATGCTTATAAGTATCAGAAATTATGAGTATGATGAGATTTTACGATTTTACTCATCTTCTCTAAATCCAAAAAGTATGGTTAAACATCAACGGAAATATAATGAATTCCTCATTAAAATACAAACACAACAAATGTTATATGTACAGACATAGTCAACTAAAGAGTGCAATGTTAGTTACCTTGCTCATTAAAACCAAAATATTTTCAAGTCTCTTAATGAATGGCTAATCTAATTGTTGCTAAGGAGAAAGGGACTAAAATTCCAAATAAATTTACTTAAGTTTTGTAATGATGAAATAAATATAATTGACCGTTAATAAGTAAACATTTCAAACGGTATTCAGTTTTATATTCATTATCCTGTATTTGTAATCAAATAAGCAGGAACTTATTATTTATTTATGTTGTTGTTGTTGTAATTATTATATTTATTTAGTGGCTTTAATAATAAATTGAAATTAATTTATGGAAATTATCTAAATATATGTGTACAACTTTTTTTTGTTGTTTAAAATCCACTGCAAATTTAATTACAGGACAAAAGGATGAAAATATTCAATAAAAAATTAATTACCTTCAATATTAAAGAGATCAATTGAATGTGAACCTTAAAAACATTCATAATTAAATCATTAATCGTGTATAATGATTTTGTGTATATGCATTTTGTACTATATTCCTACTGTCATTATTGTCATAATTATTTTTTGACATTTAAATTATCAATTGTTTTCAAAATTGTTAAAAGTTTTTATTTTAAATTTTGCACACTTACATATATTTACTGATTAATTTGTTCCCAAATTAACCGACAGTTTGCATGACTGGTTATAAAAGGTACGCATGTAATACGTTTAAATGTGTTACTTTCATCCCTTTCTTGAGGCAATTAAGCATAGGATAAAACAGTTTCAGGGCTAAAGTTGCTTAAGGATATTTAAAAATGGTTGTAATGTTGACACAATACAAACGGTATTATCTAACCATTATATATGATTTACAATACAATTTATTATCTTTTCCTGTTATCCCTTAAAGAAGTAGAGGAGTCCGTGTTCTTTGCTATACAAAAATTTAATCCAACATGTGCTAAAGTGTTTTCAAGTGTAAGTAACAAAAATAAGAAAACCCCCTTAGGAAATCTGTTTTAGGCGTCATTCAAAAGTACTCTAGCGATTTCAAATATCTTTTAAAAGGAAAACAAATTTGCTAAAAAGGAACAAGAAAAAATCAAAAATTCAAATGGAAGTGTTATTTTATATCCACAGCCTTTTCTCTTTTTACGTCTGTTATTTTTCTTCGTACTTAATCGTGATAAATGTTTTCTTTTATTTACAGCCATAAATTCCAAGAACATGTTTTACAAATCAACACTTTCATTTTTCCTTCCAGGCAAATATAGAAATCTTGCGAATGTATATACATACGTGTAAATAATGTAGGATTTTTATGATAGAGGTACGAAGAAAGCAAATTATTATAAACAATTAATTAAGCATAGTTCAATACTGAATACTTTTGTACTTTCGTACGTTTTTTATTTTCAATCGATGTTGTGATGGATTTAAATTTAGTTAGGTACCTATGCAGCTACAACTCTATTTCCATGACGGTCGTTTTTAGCTTATTCGCATACAACTGAGACTCAAGAACTTCAAAAAGAAAAAAAACTGAACGGTTTCCAATGGCACCATTTTTATGGCCAGTTCACATAACCTCCACGTCAGGTGATTATGGCCTCAGATCGTAGGTGCAGAAAATACAGTGTGGCATAAGCTGTGTGACATGTCATGGATATCGGCGGTGTTTACAGCAGGCCTGGCATTTCGTCGTCGTATGTATGTTAGCCAATCCTTTACTGAACCAGTGGACTCGAATTTATTCACCACATTACGAATAGTCCTTTCCTTAAGACGATTATGGCGATGTTGAAGTGAGCAAATCGCACTATCAATTATATATCAAACTCTGGAAATATTTAAGTTTTAATCAAATATAACTCAGTATGTCTGAAAGAGTACCTTATAAGATAATATTCTTCATACTCATCTTTGCATCTTCATTTAATTTTTTTTATTGCGTATGAAAAAAAAAATTCATATTGCTTACCTATCGGTGTGTATGAGTGTTACATAAATTATAAAGAAAAACTTAATTGTTATTCATACGTCTTGGTGTACTCTTTTATAATGAAAAGAGATAATACGGCAGGAATACTTTCCGATTACATAATATTTTATACGAACAAGCGTTTAATTTCTCACTCTTGTATTTATGATTTTCATTTTACTTCACCAGAATAAAAATTCGGATTTAATGTTGCCCTTCGTTCATTTCATTTTTCATTTTCTGGATTGTTGTTATTTTTTGAACGGAATGGTTATGAATATTAAGATGACGTGCATAATAGATAAACGGGCTAAAGTCGAGCAATAAATACACTACTTATGAGGAATATATTGCTTCGAGAATTACACATCTCTTGCAAATGTCGTTAAAAGGAATTATAATTTGATATATTTAGATTTTATTATATAAGAAAACTTTATTTTTGTACGTATTTTATCAATTTATAAGAATAAATTTGATGGCAAATTTACTCCTTGTTTTTCAGATTATATGGTCAGTAAGCTGAATTTGACCAACTGTACGTCAATATTTTTTTTTTTTTTTTCAAAAGCCGAACAAAAAAATTTAACTCCACCATAAAATTGTAATCAGTGTGATGAATTTTTAATATATGAACGTCACACTTTAAAACTACATACATCTTGAAGTAAATGGAAAATATTTGAAGGCATCATAAATTATTTTGGGAATATACATTTACGTATGTGGCAATATCACGATAATAAAGGTGAAAACAAATTTAAAAATATTATACGTTTACCGTATTCGTGTTTGTATTATTGTCTACACTTTTTGTTCGCTAACTCCTATGAGAATAATCAGCATAATAACCCCTAACTCCTGTTATTCTTTTAGGGGAAATTTTCATCGAATTGTATCAAATGAAATGAATTTAACATTTTGCCGTAGTTGGAAACAGGTCTATGCTACAATTTTGCTTTATACTGTTTACAAAAGCAAACACTGCAAAATTTGCTTTTCTTCATATATAAGTGGCAGTGCTTCCTTGCCCACTTTACGTCTGTTATTGTTCATACGGTTTATTATTCTCTACTGTCGGAAAATAAATCTTTTTTAGCTCTGCCACTCGCATACGCACACCCAACTTCCAAAGTTAAATTACAGTGGCGTAGTAATGATGTAAAAAAAATAAATAAATTCATAATAATTTATTGGCAGTTGCACATATATTTTCTGGCAGGAATAATTTATATAAGATACTATTTTACATTCATCTAAGACAATATAACAACTGAATGACCTTAGAAAAAGATACATCATAGAAAGATACAAGATCTGATAAGAAAAACTAGAACTCAAACGTGAAAATTCCTTATAACTAAACCAAACATAGAGTGTGATATTTCTAGCCAACGGCAGTTGACACACTTATCATACTAGGATTCTGCTTAGATGAAAGAATTTAATTACAAGAACTGAAGCAAAATACGTAAACAGAGAAATACTTTAAGTCAGCTTAGTGTCCTTAATGGACCAATATAGAATGTAGGAACCTAAATTTTCCATGATTTAAAATTTTCAAATTGAAAGATGTTCCCTTTTCTATACCACTGTTAAAAATTTTTAAAATAAAAACAAAGAAATCACTGTAAATTGTAACAGTGCGGACAGGCGAAAAGAAAGCATCAGTTGAGCCTCATTTTCGTGATAAAAGTGCAAAATACGTTTGGAAGAGGCCATAAGTGGTTTACGATCAGACCATTGAGTAATCTCTTACATTTGCATGTTTTAACAACCTTTATAAAAATAGTAAAATTATTTATATTTCCTTCTCAATTATTCTTGTAATTTTTTATTTATTGATTTATCTTTTTACTAAAAACACTACACCTGTGGTGTTTTCAAAATTTTGTGGCTTCTTAAGTCAAAAGTTATTAAACTTATGTACTAGCAATTACTGGATTCCTTAAATCAAATTTTGAAAGGCATCGTAAACTTAAATATATTTTACGCTTTCCAAGATGATTACAAAAGTTAAAAAGTGCACACATAACTGCTATTAAATTCCACTTTTACGCCTGCTTTCTTTGGACAAAAAATTTATATTTTTGAATATGCATTTATATTTTGCATAATAAAAATATGCACTTAAGAGGACAAATAATAAACAAACGAATGCTAATAGCAAAGTTCACATCATTTCCAATTCCAAATTATATTGCATTGTAGATAAAGTTAACCAGTTGTTTCAATAATTGAAGCAAACAAAAATATTACAATTTAAATATGTACATATTAAATATATACAGTGAGCGTCAAAAGAAACTGTACCCTTTGGATAAAATTCTAACAATCACAAAACTCAACTTTTACCAGCAGAGTGCCCGAAAAAATTTGACAATATTTCGAAATATTTTTTGTTTCAATTTTAAAAACCGGCTATGAAACGGTTTTAAAATAAAAACAACGGTTGTTTTTAAATGTGCAGTTTCTTTTGACGCTCACTGTATATATTACAATTAGGTTTCGTGCTCCCTTTGAGTAGATCTAATATCTTAATAATGATGATACTGTAATCATGGTCAGAAGTTATTAAAAATGTCTTATGGAACACGAAACACAGAATATAATTTTTCTTATAAATTTATGCCACATTTTATATATCACTCCTCTTTAAATAATATTTTATATAAAAATCTAATAAATCTAAAAAATGCTATTAAAGAACAAAATTAAAAATAAATCAATTCTGAAATCCAACTTGCCTATAATTATATGCTATATGCTAGCTTTTATATAAACATACGACAAACTTGTGAGAAATACAGATTTTTATATGAATAAAACAAATAAATAAAAAAAATAAAATAAATGAAATCAATAAATAAATGAATAGCAAACTTTTCCTTTCAATTTGTTAGTTTGTTAGTATTTACAGTAAATAATGCATGTATAAAGTAATCTTTAGTATATGTTTAGTTACCTGTAACTTTAATAACAGCAATCATAACTTCTGAATACCATAGCATAAGAAATATTTTATTAAGCGCACGAAAAATTTCAATGCCAAACAAAAGAAGAAAATATACAAATAGAAATACAAACGGAAGTGGATTACAATTTCTTTTTTAATATTTTCATAAAATATTTCCAGAAAATATTTTGCTTAACTTCCTATCTTTAAATTTAAATAAAACAATGTGTGTGCGTAGGTCTTCTTAACAGATACAATTGTTACATAATCTCTAAGGCTTCCCTGGTTGGAGCTCACTCGAAAGCTCCAACATCGTTATTGTTTGTGGCTTATAATTACTGTGACCATCCGTCCACTATTGTAGCGGACAGTCCGCTATTTTAACCTCCTGTCCGCTATTTTTTTTGAGTCCGCTATCCATTATTCCATTCTCCATTCCATTATTCCATTTTTTACAACACGTAACTTCTAAAAAGTATTTATTTTCCAAAATGTCCGCTTTTGTCCACTTTTTTCACTAATTCGGTAAAAAAGCTTATATTAGCTGGAATTACATATGAAATTGAGTTGGAAACTAACTAATGTTGGAAAATAATGTTTTTCATAAAATGTAAAATTTTCTAGAAAAAAAAAAAATTATTGGAGTTGCCTAAATTCTAAATAATTGTATACAAATGGCAACTGAAACCTTACCAATAGATATAGAAGTTGTAGATGTTAAACTATATTCATATTTTACATTTGTATAGTTAGAGTGGAAAAATTTAAGCAAATTTGTGATATAAAAAATTATTAGGACATTGTAAAACACGTTAGTTAACTTTAATGCCAGCCTTAGAGCAAATAATGGAATTGTTTTTACCATTGAAAGAGTACTTTCTTAAACAAGAACAATAGTGTTTAATTTTTTTTAATGATCCTTTTGCTATGTCTTGGTTATTATTTATACACCGTCAAGCTAGAGTCTTCCATAAATATATACTGCGTTTAGAAAGTCAACATATTTAAATGCCTGAAACTGCAATAATATTAAAAGTTAAAAATTAAAGTTAATAGAACGTCACAATGCAGTATTTTTACCAATTAACGTACAAAATTCTACATATTTCAGATCTTCACTCAAAGGGACTTGATATAAAAATGTTTAAGAAAAAAGTTAAAAACTTTTACAGAACCTTTAACCTGAACCAATGCTGAACAAATAGAAATATGGAAACAATCAGCATCGAAACGAAAAATATTCCTTATAACAACATACTGAAATTAGTAGATTTTTCATTTGCTTTGCTAGCGTCTAACACACCAGTAGAAAGAGTTTTTTCTATATCTAACAATATTTGGTCTTCCGAAAAATCCCAAATGGGACTAGAAACTTTAGAATATCTTTTGACCATAAAATGCTATTTTGAAATGGACTGTTCGGAATTTAAAACATTTTTATCTAACAGGCCCAACGCTTTAAAAAAAATACATTCTATAGAGGAATATCAGAAGTAAATTTATACACATAAGTATATAAAATATTAATTATAATAAATGATTTTTTTTTGTTTTTCAATTTTATATATTTGTTCGCTTTTTTCTCATGGAAATAATGGTCACCGTACTTATAATCCACAGCAAAAACTCTAACGGGGTTAAATCCCACAGTCTCGACGACCAGTTCGCATCACCTCCATATGACATGACAATTCCAGCAAATCGTTCGTGAGAATATCTAATGAGGTGTGGCACTTAGCGCCGTCCTGTTAAAATCACATGTTGTTGGAGTATAGATCAACTTATTCAAGCCAAATCATCGACATATAGAAGTTCTTAGAGAAATTTGAACCGATGACTCCGCCAGCTTAAAATCCACAACAAACAGTGACTTCTTCGGGATATATTGAATGCTCTTGGATATTATTTGGAATTGGAATCGTCATAAATTCAACAACTTTGTTTGTTCTCATACCCATTCATTGGGAAATCGGCTTGGTCGGTAAATGGATTTCATTTTTCGATGGTGACCTATTATGTATGTGATACACCTTCTTGTTGAAGATACATTCGTCAACTTAGTAGATTGTCAAATCACCGTGGACCACTATATCGTAGACAATGACGTATCTTCGCTGATCGAGCTCTGGACCAGTTGGCAACTTATCCTAATTTTCATTGAAAAATCTTGTTCTTCAATGTGCACATTTCTGGATGAATGGATATGTAAATAAAGAAAATTGTCCAATTTGGAACGACGCCAATTCATATGAGATCCAAGAGCATTCAATGTATCCCAAAGCAGTCACTATTTAGTGAGAATTTTGGTCTGACGGCGTAATCGTGCCATATTTCTTTCAAGAATGATGTTGGCCAGACCATCACTGTCAACGATCGATTATTACCAACTGTTTCTGGCCTGAAATGGATGATCTGAAAACCAAAGACATTTAGTTTCAACAGAACGGCGTTGCCTGCCACTTTAGTTATTCTGCAAGTACGATTTGAGAGCATAGTCATCTCATGTGAAGCAGATGTGAACTGACTACTGAGATCGTGTGATTTGTTCTTGCGGTATGCGAACAAACTACAAACCATATCAGTTCTCAAAGCCTTTTTTTTTTAATTGTTTATTATTTATTCAAATAATTAAGTTTAAACTATTATAAACACTAGTTAACAATAACAAATTCATTTATACAATGTCTCCAAATCGAGCGCTCTAGTAATCTAATGTAACATAATAATAATTTGCTTTTTACAAAAAAAAAAATAAATATTTATATATTACAAAATTTAATTATATTATACAATACAATGAAAAGTTAAGAAAACATTATTTTTATATAATGAAAAAAAAGAAATAGTTGAAGTCAGAGGAGTAAAATAAGAAATATAAAAACTTTAGTTTGATAGCCACCAAAACATTTTGGCATTACATTTTTGCGCCAATTTTAGGTCCTTTTCTGATATACTTGTACTGTATCTCATACCTAATTGATTTAGATTACAATTAATTGTTTTTGTAGACGCCCGTCTATAATTGTGATATAAGATGGGAACACCATTATCGTTTTGGACTAAACCTTTACTATCCAGGTACACAAAAGCTTCTGGTGGAACAAATTCACTTTCTAAGGAGCTAGTTATATATTCATAGTCTGTGTAATAAGGAGCCATTATATAATTATTATCTGTACATTTGCAATACCGTAAAATGTGGTTCCTTATCAGGTAAATTATAAAATTATCTATACGAATTATATATGCATTATTGTACAGAATTTTGTTAGAAATATATTTAGTAAAGTCACTATTTGCAGATCTATAAAGTGAAGTGCATGATCTTATGCATTTCCTCTCAAATATTCTAATTTTTTCCATATATCCATGGGGAAATATTGAACCAAATGGGGCATGAGTATGTAAGAATAGGTCTAATTAGGGATTGATACATTATTATTTTAACTTTATTCTTAATATATTTCGAGTGAAATAGAGGTCTATATGATAAATAAGTTTTCCTTGCTTTGGATAAAGTTTCTTTAATATGAATATTGAAATATAAAAATTTATCAAGGTAAATACCCAAATATTTTACTACTTTTTTAACTGGTATGTTGCAATTATGTAAATTAGACTTTATTTGAAAACAGTTCTCAAAGCCTAAATTACCCACGCCATCGGTATTGATCAGCCTTTATTTACTTACAACAAAATACGTTATATTCCACACATAATGGTAACAATATGGGTTCCAAACGAATAAAAAATATTGATAATAATTTACACACGCTCTATTTTATTTAAATTTAAATATATTAAAAGTTTAATAAAAGACCCTATAGTTCTAAATTGCATTTTATAGTATGATTTAATTTCGAGAAAAACAAAAAAAGCCATACGCGGATCGTATACCAGTTTTGTTTGATATATGTATGTTTGCAATAACAGTTGTTAACTTATTCTTTTCCCCTTTAAAATATCGTCCACATTTCATTTATGAACGTATTCATTTCACAAGTGGTGAATTTATTTCCTACCTACTTTTACTGCTACGCTTTAGCAAAATACAGGGTGCGCCATGACAATTTCAAATCATAACAAGTCGAACATTTGAAATCAGCATACAACAGTTGCTAACGAATACAGCACAGAAACGGTATGGTGAACGCTGTAAACAAATAACAAAGAAAATAAATGTCATATTTAAATAATTTAGTAATAAAATTAAATGGTTATTGCAAAAACAAACACTTAACAATAGCTAATAAATAATGTAAAAAGCATTGCTTTGAGAGATAGAAAACTGATTAGATTTTAAAATTGTTACAGGTTTTTTTTCAATTAAAATGATTCAATAATAAAATAAAAAAAAAATTAAATTGAATATTTAATTAAGAATAAAAATAATAATAATAAATAAAGAGAAACAATAATAAAATAGAAAAAAATTAAAATAGTGCAACGTTCTGATGTTAGAAAAATTATAAAAACGCGAGAGAATGAATACAAACGGATGATCTATAAATGTTCTTAAGTGTTAATATGCTATGAAATATTCATAACATATACGTGAAAGTGTAACTGAAACAATCCTATCAGTCTAATAAAGACTGAAAGTGATAAGAATCTAAAATTATTTTTTTTGTTATATTTTTGGAGTGGCATTTGTTACAATTGAGCACATTTAATGAAAACTCGTATTAAGATTCTAAGACATGTTTACACAAGGTGGGTGTGTGTCTAAGTGCTAAGATATTAAAAAATCTATTTTATTTGCCACTGTTTATGCAGTAGATTAGACTTTTGCCTTAACAATTCAGCAAGAAACACCGCAGCTTATGAGTCCATTGGTATGTCAGTCAATAGTTTAGTTTAGTTCATTTGTCAACATTGTAAGTGATATTGGAATTTTGCGTTGTTTTGTGTTTTTAATATGACAATGATTACAGTCCTAACACTTTAATATTAAATTCGGCATAAGATAATGTTGTTTATTTAGTAAAATTTAAAATTATCTGTCACTCATGCATGCACTATTGAATAAGGTTGCTTACAAAATGTAAGGTATTCCACATACCTTTAGACAGAATTACAACCTAGGTTTGTTGCATGTGTGTTAATCTTGTCCTTGAGTGGCCTACAATACAGTTTAATGATAATTTTCTCAGTAATGTTTCTAAGTAAAAATTCTTGTCGGCCTGTGTTTTTTTCAATTATTCTGGAATAATTAGCGGTACTTATCCACCGAGAAATCATTATTCACTCACTCAATTGAATTAAAAATTAAAATAATCGTTTTCTAATCATAAAATAAATAATTTTAAAATAAAGAGCATCCTCTGACTGTACGTGTCAATATGTTTCTCTTTCATTGTAAACAATTCCTAGTAAAACTAAATGAAATAAAAACCAGATTTAGAGAATATACGTAGCTGTGTTAGTAATTAAATAACTATTTGTCGGACTACAATTGTTTCATTATAGAAAGTGTGACAAAACCAGGCATTAAATGTCACAAACCAATAAAATAATTCAAGTACAACAACAACAATAACGACAACTACTTCTATTATACATCAGCTGTGACATACAGAAAGTTTAAGAAGAATTTAATGCAGCAAGACTGTTACAAATAGGACTGAGAAAACACAAAAGAGTGACTAAGAGGGAGAGGGGAAACAAGTGAGAGGATGAGAGGATACACAAAACAAGAATTAATGGTAGAAGAGAATACAACAGTGTGAATGAAACGTTAGAAAAATATGAGAATTAACTAAACCATCAAGCGAAGTTACAAATACAGCAGCACTGTAAACTGTGTTGGATTTAAGTCCGCTGCAGCTTGCATTAAAGACTAGAGATTAAGAGACAATTCTAACATAAAATTAATTAGGGGTTGTTGGGACCTGGTCCTGGACCTGAAAACAATCTAGATTCTATGATTTTGGAAATTTCTACGCAACGAGGCTTAGTAACAAAAATTAGTGGAGTAATTAAAAAATTACATACTCTTTTAAAAGAGTAAGAATTGTTTTCGTATACAAGTGGGTCAAGAACGTAACTTAGGAGCACAATTTTTTGACACCAGAATGAGATATTTCGATTCCATGGGGAATCTTGCTGTTATCTTCAAAACGGATATCTATGCTATCGAAATATGAGCTCAATTCGAATTGCAAAGAAGGCGAAAAGTTCTGTAAGGCAATACAATCTAACAGTCTGACAGCCCTCGGAGCACTCGAGTCTTACGGAGTTAGATCGAAGATAGTATAATATTATCTGGGAAAGCTCAATTAGGGCAAATAGATTTATTTTCCACTGATTCCGGGTCAGGCGGTAATTCATTACAATAAGCAGGTGGATGAGCTTGACAGAAGGTGAGCTTCTAGGAACAGGAACCTTTCTATGGATCAGTAACAGATGCTTGGAAAGGTTCATTCAAGGAAAGGTACTATAAAGAGAGTCCAAAAATTATCATCATTTTGTTGGGAAATTATAATACTCGTAGCATGAGATTTTAGGTTAGCGATTTCAGACTATACAGGTATAACCTGAAGTTAGAAAACAGTCTCTTGACAGGGCGCAGTAGGTGCAAAGCACATTTGCTTAGAGTAAAGATTATCTGAACTCTATGTTAGAACCAGTTAGGCATTAATTTATTCCAGAAGGAAACACCTGGGCATTAGATTTTAGGCAGGAACTGGTCTGAATTTCGTCGGGACCGTAGGCCGTGAAAAGGCACAATAGAGACATCCTATATGGACACGACAGTAATAATTATAATGCATCAAAACTTCGTATAACGCCATTTAGTATAGATTTTCAGCGTTCTGCAACATATCGAAGTATCCTGCGAATTGAGAGAGAGTAAGAAAAAATGTTGCCGGCAATTTGTAAGAAAAAAGAAAACTTTCACGGTCTAATTCTGTTCTTATATTTAATCAACAACAATTTACTTTGTCGCTGCTGGTAATTAATTTTCTTCTCTTTTCTTACAGGAAATAAAGAAAGTAAACAAAGGAAAGGAAACAAAAAAAAAGAATCATTGAAATGTAAACAAAAGTTATTCATACATATCCATACACAAGTGGTCGTATAATAAGCGGTAGTTTTGTAGATAGGTATGGTAAGTGTGAAGGACTCTTGTGCAGCATATATAAAGTGTTGAAAGATACACTTGAAGTACAGAAGGGCAAATGAGCGTGTTGTTGTTTTAGAGTGTTTATAAATTAATCTCTCTGGCATAATTCATTAATGAGATGTTTTTTTTTTGTTTTGATATATGAAATGTATGGGAAGATCTAAAATGTTGTAAATTTCTAGGATAACATTTTCCTTAAACTGTTATAAAAGATTACCCTTAGATAACTACCTTAAAGTGTACGAGCCATTTAGATTCGAACCATAAAAGAAGAAAATACGTAAAATAATCTTTTTTATTGCGTTGTTCTATTCAACAATACGTACAAATATGGTGATGAAATTGTTTTACTAAAATTAATTTTTTCTTCGAGCAACGTATCATGCGTTTCGAAATAATCATCATGCAAAGAGGACTGTACGCACACAATGTGTTGAATACACTACAGTCGACTGACTCACTAAATGACTGACTAGTAATTTTCATAAACAAAAGCGTAAGCCATGAGTTCCATTTCTAATGAGTGCGTAAATAATTTGAGTGTGTAAGATTGAGAGATAACTATCAACTGATAATTATATTGTATTTGTTATTGTAACAAATTTCCTAAATAGAATATAAAAATAAGTTTTTATTTTTTTATTTTTTGGAGCATATAAAACCTAAACTTATATAACCAACAAGTTTTATATTGGAGTCAGTCTAATAAACACATTGACGTCCTTTAGATATAATATTTGAGACCTTATTTATCTGTTCAAAAAAATTGAAATTCTTCTCAAAATACATATGTTATCGGTTACCATTACGCGACTAATTTAAACAAATCTTGTGCATAGCAGAATACGAAAATAAAGAACAAAAAAAAACCAATATTGTAATTTTAAAACCCTAATTTAAAGCCTTAAATCATATGGCAAGTAAATGTGAATGGAAATGGCGAAAGATAAATTACTCACCTTAACATCATCACATCCATGTCAAGAATTATTGCAACATACTCTGTAAGCCAATCACGTAAAGTTAATTAAAAACTAATGAGACTCGGTCAATTTTTTTTTTTTTTTTAATTTCTCTAGTATGGTAAAGGCTAACATAAAAAGTTGAAATAATTACGTTCAAACAAAAAACATAAAAGATACACAATTAATTCTAATTTCAGGCATCATGAGTCATGTCAATTACCCTCATTCATCTTCATTGTCAACAAGCATTTAAAAACACTTGGGAAATGTTATGAGAGGGTGTGTGGTTTAACATTTGGTTACGGCGCATACATACATATATGAGTGTGCGTGTAATTTGTTTAAGGGTTGTCTAACACCTTTTTTGGATTCTAGGAATTACATACACATGGCTAATACCTTTAATCATAAAAGAAAAATGGAATGTAATTAGTCAGGCGGTTAGTTAATGAATTTTGGTGGCGAATTAGAAAGTATTTGTAATTCTTTTAAATTATACTCATAATTTAAAAAATGTTTACTAATCCTATGAGTAATTTGACATAATAAAAACGTAGTATAAAGACGACTCTGATATTGCTGTTATTTTCATTGTATTTTTCTTGTAAATAGTAGAACAACCCTGGAACTGGCCATGCATATGTATGTACTTTCTTCAAAGTCGTAATGAGAGAGCTGACTACAATTCTGAACTGTGTTTGCTATTCATTGACTTTATAAAACAACTAGCTGTACCCTGCGCGCGTTGCTACGCCACCAACTAAAATAAATTTGAATCATTTTATTGAGTTTGTCCATTAAAAAAAATTGTCATAAACTCTAAAAATGTAAAGGTTTTAGATTATGAACATTTATTGAAGTGCTGTGGGGTACACAATATTTTTCGTCTTTCCACCTGGTGCGTAAACGAATAAATCAGAAGGCTTTCCAACGCGTGAGCAGGCCACATAGAGCTGCCCATGTGAGAAGCACGGATTCTCCAAATTTAATCCACACACTTGCAGCGATTGTCCTTGTGCTTTGTTGATTGTCATTGCGAAAGCGAGTCGAATAGGGAATTGCAAACGTTTGAATTCGAATGGCATATCTGTTGGCTTCAATTGGATACGTGGCAATAGTACGTCTTCACCTTTGAATTTTCCTGTCAAAATTGTTGCTTCGATAACATTGTTCATCATTTTCTTGACTGAGAGTCTAGTACCGTTGCAAAGGCGTGGTGGATTTATGTTTCGAAGAAGAATGATGGGTACGCCAATTTTCAATGGAAGAACGTGCGGTGGCATGCCTGGCAAATCAAGCGAATTTAAGAATTCAGTTGGATAATTGACAACTTCGTCTTGATTCACCACAGTATCGATGGACTTATATGTTTTCGTTTCGCCGGGTATTGCATTCTAAATAGCGAAGTTGATGGCATTGACATCGATGTTCTTGGTCGCTGATATAGCACGTGTACTGAGCCACTGATGATTTTTGTTGTTCTGTACAATGTTTGGGAAAACTTTTTGCACCAATTCATCTATGCTTTCTGTGATCTTACAAAAGTTTGCAGGCAAGGTGATACATTGTGTAGATTCATCAACTTGTATACGCCCATTACCAATATCCATTAATTGTTTTACAAAATTCCCGGCAGATGCATCCCGTTGTAGTTGTACACGCATGTTGGTTTTTAAAGTCAATTTCTGTAAATGGCGCCATAAAACTGACGATTTGAGAAACGCATTAAGTTCGTCAGCGGGTGTTGAACGTGGTATAACCGGCAGTGTTTGTCGAAAATCACCAGACAATGAAATCAGTGCTCCACCAAAGATCCGTGCGTTTCCTCTCAAATCTCGCAGTGTACGATCACGCGCTTCCAATGCTTTTTTGTGACACATTGTACATTCGTCCCATATGATAATTTGACACGTTTGGAGTACTTTGCCCTTTCCAGAGTTTTTGCTGATGTTGCATATGGGTGCCTCAATGTTTTGCAAATTCATCGGCAGTTTTAATGCTGAATGCACTGTTCGGCCACCATCCAAAAGAGTTGCCGCGACTCCAGATGATGCAATGGCTACTGCAATATTATTTTGTGATCGTATAGTTGCCAAAATGAGTGAAAGAAGAAAAGTTTTGCCTGTACCACCGGGCGCATCTAAGAAAAATAGCCCACCACTTTGTTCAGTAATTGCACGCATAATACTGTCATATGCAATGCGTTGTTCTGAAACCAACTGTGGAAGGTTTGTCTGAACAAATGTTCTTAGTTCGTGGTACCTATTTATTTACCTTATATCTCTTCCACACAATGTAAACTTTTATTTATATATGTATATTAAAAGAAAAAAAATCAAAACGCTGTCTTGCCTTTTAAAATATTTTGATTTACTTTCAGACCGTAAATGTTTATATTATTTATTTTTCAAAATTAAATGTCTTTAAATGTCTGAGATACAAACAACAGCTTTTTTAAAAAAATTTCAAAATTAAAATGTTTCAAATATGTGATTGATATTTTACGGGAATGAGTTATACTAATATTATTAAAATCATAAATGAGGAATCCTAAACTGTCTGGTATTTCTCCGATCAACACATGATCAAATGCATAGTTTACGATTCAATTCAAGCATAATCAAAAACACAGTTTACGATTTAATTCATTTTTAGTAATTTTCAGTGGCTCCACCTGTCGGAAATTGGTCATACTAACTTAGAAACCTTCCCCGGCTCATGCGCAACAACTTTGCTAAAGATCATAACAAAATCAAATGCATAATTTACAATTTAATTAATTTTTAGTAATTCTCAATGGCGCCACCTGTCGAAAATTGGTCATACCAACTTATAAGCCTTCGTCGGCTCGTGCGCAACAACTTTGCTAAAGATCATAACATAATCAAATGCACAGTTTACGATTTAATTCATTTTTAGTAATTTTCAGTGGCGCCACCTGTCGGAAATTGGTCATACCAACCTAGAAACCTTCCCCGGCTCATGCGCAACAACTTTGCTAAAGATCATAACATGATTAAATGCATAGTTTAAGAGTCTATAAGGTACATACAAACATACATTCATTTTTATATATATAGAAGATTAGGAGCTTATATGACAAATGATGGCAAACTAACAATGGACAGGACATATATGTTTGATGCTGTAACTACCCTAACCACTATTAATGCGTACACCACACATATTTATTTGATGTACCAATATTCAAAGTTCCATATTTATATTATCATATTTATATATTCCATAAAATAATAATGACAATGCCTTAAGAGTTACATTTTCTGAAAGGTAATTTCATAATATTTAATTCTGTATAAAATAAGTTTTATTTATTTCATTGTTTTTTGGTGGTTTCTTTGATAATTGTCGGACGTATTTCAATTTCAGTCTTTTTTTTTTTTTTTTTTCGTTAGATTTCTCACCAGTGATGGCTGATTGTATTTCAGATTACAGTAGTGAACACAAGCTATGTATAGTCTATTTCCCGACATATATCACTGTCTGGCAGAACGAACAACAAAACATCTGTTATAGTGGTCGGAAATTCAATGAAAGAATCTTACAACACAAGGAAAATGACTACGCAATGCGATAACGCCACTTTGCCGTATAAATCCACAGAGTGTGCTGCATATGATTAAGGCAATTTAATTGTGTAGTAATCAAATGATACATTTCCTATCCTATTTCACCATACCTACTTAATCGAATGCTTATAATAATGAAGGGTGCGATTAGCAAACTGACAATCAGTATTTCCCCCTGTTCCATCGAACATAACTGCTTTAAGTTGTAATTTTACAAGAACAGAAAAACAAATTACAGCCATAAAAGGAACTTATTGCAAACATTTATGGTGCCATGAAATAATGCATTTTAGGTTTTAGGGATGTACTGCAACATGTAATAACAATTACTTACCACTTATTCGTATGTAAATAAGAGTTAATACTGTAAAACCGCTAAACATTGAACGTAAGAAAACGAATGTAAATTATAATGTATTTGTAATCATTTAGTTGTAAAATAAATGAATTTTCTAGCAAATGAAATGTATTTATTCCACTCCCACTATACACCACTCATCAATTACATTCTCCAATAAAAGTCGAATCAATGAATGAATGAATGCAGAAAATAAGAAAGCGATGAACATTGTATACACAATGATGCAATGCAAATTAAATGTAATAAAATCCATTGAATGCAAATTGAATAATTGTAATAGAACACATGTCAGTTGCAACCAACTGAAAATACCTAAAATTTGCATCTCACTATTTGGCAGCAAAACCATTAACAAAAAGCAAAATACGGTGGGTTTAAGGTAAAGTATAGATTAAACATAATATTCAATCAATTAAAAAACAATTCTAATCATTTACTTTAGGCCCACTGTACTTTATACTGTCACCTTGCTTGTCTGATGTAAATTTTTCAATTGGTAACAACAGTTTTGTAAATGCCATAGAAATTCATTTTACATCGATTATTATTAGTTTCATTTGCATTCTTTTTTCTTTCTTGTATAACCAAATGGTCTGATGTTCTTTTATTCCTTTTTCTATAAAATTTATTTTCATTTTCATACACATTTATTTTGTTACATTTCACAACCACTCTTTGATACTAACACATATACAAAAATTTTAAAATATATTTTGAATTTTGTTGCATATTATTAGGCTACAATATGGTTTTGACTGGATTTTTGACATGCAAGGACTTCAAAACATTAACAGTTTGTAACGGCCACCTTAATGAAGCTGCATCTACTATATTAGTTGTTATTTATACAGTCTGTTTTGTCAAATTATAATGGAAAAATAGAGCATTCAGAAACATGCGAAAATAATAAAGTTGTTTTATCAAATATGAGGGTTGTCATGGCAAACGACCCTCATTGTCATGGAAAAACCATCGTCCGCTTTGAGGCCCATTTCTAAACGAATAGAGATGTAAGCGAACATTTTTGATGAATTTGATGATCCATGACAATTCAAAAGCGTCTAATGCATTCCCATTAAGTCACTGTTTGATATTGTTGAACACTTAATTCCATTTTTCACACAAAATTTGATGCAAATTTTTGGATTCTTTTTTTATAGCAGAAAATCACCAAACTCTTGTCCTATTTGCGCCTCTCACAAACAAACTAAATTTAACTAACATTATGAGCATATGTTCCAATCGAGTGTACCAACATAAAAAAAAATAAATAATAAAAAGTCAAATGTACTTAGCTTGCGAAATTAACCATACACATATAAAGTGAAATATAATGCCAAGTAATTATTTCAGCCAAACAGGACGAAAAACTATTGTTTTTACTTTCGTTTGAATTTTCTTTTTTCCTTTATTTCCCTTATATTTTCACTTTTTTTTCCGCATTCTTTGCTTGTGTCTTTTGATTTCATTTCTCAATAGAATTTCTATTTAAATGCTTCAGTGAAAAATTTTTCTCAAATGCATGCATATTTATTCATCTACAAACATTTCATCTAAAAATGTGTGTATATGTCTCCGTATATGTTGTTAAAAGTGACGTAACAGCACAATACAAGCAAACAATCAAAATGGTACTTAAATGTCAAAATCTTTGGCATTCCATTCATGCGATTGAATACTCTCACACGATACTACTGTAAGTGTCAGATGCTTATTTATGCATAAGTACTCATTTGTGCACACTCACTCACTCGTCAACATACTCAAATTTACTGTTATTCTTGTTATTTACACGCATACACTT
Organism: Sarcophaga caerulescens; assembly: GCA_927399465.1. Lineage (NCBI taxonomy): Eukaryota > Metazoa > Arthropoda > Insecta > Diptera > Sarcophagidae > Sarcophaga > Sarcophaga caerulescens. The sequence goes on along the minus strand of OV656872.1, from coordinate 137,857,320 downwards.
CCATTGTTATGAATTTAAACAGAATTATAACACGTCAATGATATAGTGAAACATTGTCGGTATGTGACAACATTACGAAGAACAAAAGTATGCGTGAACGTTTTGAACGTGTGTGAGTGCTCTAATTAGGGTGTCCCTTAAAATAAAAAATATTGCAAGACAATGATATGTTTTAATCTATTACAACATTAAAACTACAAAATAGAAAGAAGACGACAAGAGGCAAAGAAATTTGTATTATAATAGACCAGAGTCTGCAGTAAGATTTGAAGGAATGCACCATACTAGCACGCATAACACAATCTTGTAGCCGAACTCTTGAACAAAATATGCAAACGGACATAAAATTTATTTATGTTCAACAAATTTTGGCAAAAAAAACCTAATAATTGCATGACCTCTGTTCCATAAATATCATCGCAGAAATGGTATTAACAATATGCAAACACAATCCGATGCTCCTATATAAAATTTTTGATATTCATCAAATCAAATCTGTCCCAATAACACGAGATGGATGGTTTACCATCAGGACGCTTAAGCCAATTATCTCTTTCTCTGAGCATATGAATTTCACCCAAAGCAATTGTGTTATTTTGAGGGTAAGCAGCGACATTTCCGAGTTTACATCATAAGTTGTCAAATGTATGAATGTCTCACAATTTTCAGAACGACTGTTACTGCATTAAAGATACCCGATTTTTGGTTACAAAATTGTACACACTGTCCATAATAACCAGTCAGTCGATAGACATTTCGATTTATTTGCATTAGTCTCTTACATATTCTCTATTAAATTAGAAGTCAATACTAATACAAGACACAGGTATAGGATATGTATAATGGATCTGTATAATGTATAATGTATTTAACATTTGCATTAAAATTTTAAAAATTTTTCGATATTTTTCAACCAGTGGATAACCTATCCGGTACAGAGATAGTCCTATATGTAAAACAAATTTTGGCGTATTCGTCAGCATGAAATATTCATGTTTACGCTATATAGTTGACAATAACGATGATGATGACGGTAATCGTACAGTTTTCAAAACTTGCAAAAATGGCAAATATACTCATAACACATCCATAACCTACGACGATATACCATTTTAATGAGTTAAATACAATTTTATGCACTTTATATGAGACTAAATAGTAGCAAAAAAATTTATGGCAATGGAATGAAGCTAACGAAATTATCAAAAAAAGAAAGACTAGCATAGTAGTATGCAAAACTACAATGTTTCAAAATTCCATGAATTGTGTAAAGATTTCCGCATGATAAGCTTTAATGAATTTATGAATTTTGTTGCCATACGATGTATATACCTGTAGTAAAGGTAGACAATTTTTAAATATTTTTAACAATTTTTTGTGATAATATTGTTAGGCAATGACAACCATTCTCCTGTATAGTTTAAAGGCATTATACTATGCCGTAACTAAAAAACAAATAAAGAAAAATCTATAAAATTGAAAAATGCTGTAATATAGACGCAAAACATTTTGTTTGTATGGAAAATGTTCATAAAATGTTCATAATTTTAAAAATTTATTGAAAATAACAAAAGACTAGAGTAATTCAAATGATAGCAGCAAATCATGAAAAGTTAATTTAAATACTTTTTATGATTTTTTTTTTTTTGAAGTGAAGTCAAAAGAATTGTATTCTATTCACATCCTTAGCATATAGCATTTGCTGCAATGAGTTAGTTGTCCTGTTTAGCAAAAAATGAAACTAAAACAATAAAATTGTTATATCAAAATGGGTGTCCTCTTTGGCTAAAGTACCGTGCGCATCGTCCATTTTACGATCGCCATAATCGTAATCAATAAACGATTAACCAACAACCGTACGCCAACGAAACGCTAGATATAGCGAAAACGTTACCGTTGTCCATAAAAATCTTTAAGATAATACTAGTCAGTCAATTTCACATCGCTCATATTTCTTGAGAAACTTTTATATGGCAATTTTATTTTGCCAGACATCTGCCGATAGGCAGCCGCCGAAGAAATATTTTTTCGTATTTTGTTTTGATGGAGGTGATGTCTGAACTGGATTTTGAACCTAATATGGCTAATAAGCCAACACACTACCTACTAGACTGTGGCGTTTACAACTTAGTTTAAGTCAAATTAATGTAAATCATATGAATCCTAAAGTACCATAAAGTTTCACAGCTTTAGTACCGACCCCTGGATATCTTCTGCTTGTGAATTCTATAGTTAAACTTATCTTGTATCCATGATACATATATATGTATATGTAAGTATGTACATATATATGTATATATAAAACTGTAATATATATTAACATTTACTTTCTGCACCTTTATTAAACTAAACACATCGTACAAATTATTTTCTTTTTAAAGCAATAACAACTATTGCTTGTATTTTTTTTTATGATGTGACCTTAAAGTCTTACAATTTTATCGATTTTCTTCTATGTAAGTTAGTTGTGGTACTATGTATATATTTACAGCAAATAGAGACATAATTTCTCAAATTCCTTTCCACACATTTTATTTTATAGCCAGCAAACTTAAGAAGCAAATAACAAAGTTAAAGCATAAAAGTCTCTTATCACAATTTCCTGTAACTGAATGTTATTTCTGTCATAAGACAGTGTCTCCTGCTTACAAGAAATATTAAAAAAAAAATATTCTAAATTCCTGTTCCTCTTAAAATTATATTTCCGTTATCAGTTCCTTGAAATACAAACTAAAAACGAGTCTATAAGTAATTGCACGTCTAGCTGAATTTCACACAGGTTGTTCCTTTAAATAGATTACTAAAGTAAAGAACGCCCAGAGGCAAACTATTTTAATTCAAAGTCAGAGTGTAATATCTCAGAATTACTTTCTTTATTATCATATTTCCTAACTAATTACGATAATCATCATCAAGTATTTGTTATAAAATATAAGAAAAATAAATAAAAACACAAGAAATTCTTCTACATCATTAGTTCCCTGATATGAAATTCTGAATTCTTACATTTGAGTTACGTCTGTATGTACTCGCATGTCATTGAATATTTGTGTCTGTATCCATCAGAGATCAGCAACCAGTATTCAAAACGATGAGTAGATTCGAGTCATACTTATTATTTCAGATACTTATACGCATTCATACTTATTTTAATATGATACTCATACTACTCATACTCAAAGTTGGAAGTACTCGTCGTATTCATACTTAACAATACGCATGATGTTATTGACTTCGACTCGTCTCTACTTAACATTTACACGAAGCACAAAATAAGTATGATTCGCATACGAACACTACTATACTCACAAGAAGATTGTGTGTATGCTTTGCTTGTTGTCTTTGTCTTTCCTTTCTTCTTTGGTTGTATATGCAACAATAACAAAGGCTGTAAATTTTGATGAATGATTCGAGCCACTCGAATCACTTATAAGTATTATATATATTTTTCTAAATTTATGAATCAGAATGAGTAGGCGTATGAATCAAACACATTTCGAATGTTGTGAGTTTGATGTCAACGTTGTACTCATACTCATTGTAACCTATACTTATAAATCAATGCTGTAGCGAGTACGAATGAATCAGAGTAGTTGAATTTCAATTCTGTTGATTCACTCATACTCAAAATTGCAAGAGTGCTTATGAGTAGCGGAAAAACTATTCGTTGCTGATCTCTGGTATCCATCCGATTTAGAAGATTTTAAGCGTTACTAGATGGCGGTAAAAATTGTCAAACTGAATACTGTGGTTATGTTTACATTTATTGAACTCTAAAAAAGAACTTAAAGTTACTTCATGAGGGCAGCAAATCATGATAACAGCGATATCATGTATTTGTATTAATATACATATTTGTTTAAATACATATATACACACATATACATCTATTTGAATAGTTTTGTTGTTTACCGTTGGAAACACTTGATAATTACCAATCAGTTGTAGTAAATCTCAATGGCAAATACAGCCATCATAAATGCTATAAAAACATTATAATTTTCTGCGGAGGCACTCAAAATTTAAACTCATGTGAACTCGTCTCTACTTACAAAACCTACGTCTGAGTCGCCGTATTGTAGAAGGTAGTGCATTGGCTTACTAGACGCAATTTACCTCAGCTGTGATATCGGTGACCTTCTTTTAACAGTCTTCTGGCAAAATAATTCTGAAGAAAGTTAATTGCATTACATTCGAGGTTCAGCCACTCGTGGATAAAATTAAAACACACACAGCATGTGTAGTGTAAGAAACTATGTCGTAGTCCTGACTAAAGTATAGTAAGTAAAAGTATATAAGCTTTGTAAAGCATGTCCTTACATGAGATTCATCAGGGGGAATCCGTAACCTAATGTGGTATACTGTAGCTCTGATCTTACTCCTTAACTGTCCCCTGCACAGAACCAGTAGAAAGTGCTTCACCACAAGACTTGATTAATATCAAAAATTAATGGAGTGTTCTGTCTTATACGGTTAGGCCTAGATATTGGAAAAGTAAACGGAGATTCTGGTCCCAGAATGAAATATCCGTAGCCATTGATACACTGCGCTATTGGCAGGATTACTGCAGAAACTGCCATGATTTTGGATGACAGAACGTTTAAAGATCTGGGCATGGTGGCGAACGTGCCACTGAGGGAACTGGACGGTTTCATACGGAGCTCGGGGATGGATTTGGATGGCGAAGACAAAGATAGGAAAACTATGAAAATAATGTCTTGGTCTGCCAGTATTGAAGAGTAATCCTATTTTATTTTCTAGTTTTTATTTTCCATTTAGATAGTTGGTTTCGACAAATTTGAAATATTTATCCAATGCTACAGTTACTCACACTGCCTAAGAGATTGCATAACAATTAACAGACGCCATAAAAATTTTATTTTAAAAGCTTTTAAATCTTTCTTTAGTTATTTTTCCTTTAAAGTATTTGCTGAATTTTAAAATTTGTAATTAATTAGTAACATTTCTAAGATATAATTAATAAAAAAATTTAAAGCATTGAATAAGACGTAAGTATTAAACAACTTTATTCTTCTTTTAAATTTTCAAAAAATACCACAACTTTAATTATTGCAAAAACCATAACTTTTATTTAATTTTATTAACAAAAAAAAAATAAAATAAAAAAGATAGAAGTTGTCCTTAACCGAAAATAACCTTAAAATGTTGTTTATTGCGTTGCTTGCTATTTATTCAGTTAATTTAATTGAAAATGAATAAAATTAAAATAAACGACCCAAAATAAATTACCGCTAAAACTCATGTTGTAATGTATTTTGGCTTTTGGGAAAAAAAAAGAAACAGAAACAAAAACAAAACCGTAAAATTTTTGAATACTTTGTTTTGACTTCGTCTCAGTCATAAACCCACATACTGATGAACATAAAATTTTTGCCATTTTTAAAATGTAAACAAGACAGGCGCTGTTAAGGTATTAAATACACTCCTTCTCCATGTTTTATGTTTTGTTAAACAATTTTATGGTTTAAGCAGTGTTCCAGCATTAAGGCAAGAGTCTGAATTCGCTGTAAAGTAAAGAAGATCATCAAAAATCTTCAAAAAATTTAAATCTCAATATTCGAAGTCTAGTCAGAAAATCTAAAGGAAACTTTAGCTGCCTTCATACGTACAAACTTCAGATTAATTAATAGTTGCAATCAGCAAACCATGGGAAGAGCTGGTAATTCGTTCAATGGGTAATGGAGCAAAGGGAAGTTGATGAAACTTGGAGCTCAGAAAATCCTCATGAGAAACATATGTATTCGCAACGAGCAACTGTTTGGTTCAGATTTTGGTCAAACGGCTTGATTGGGCCTTGCATTTTGAAGATTAAACCCAAATTGAAATGACTTGGAAAGGCATTCGTTACAGAAACACAAATCGAGATGGCAGGAGATTTCAGAAATACTACGCACCGCGTGGGTTAAGTTATTGCAGCAACGATTTTCACAACAATTATCTCAAAGAGTAATTTCTTACCGGTATTCAGTTGAAGCATGTACGAGTACCATCGGAAAGGATTAAAGATTTTCATTTTAGCTTTTTCGCAGGTTGCCTATTAACTGAATTAATCATCATAATGAAGTTACCGTAGTGTAGTAGGTAGTGTGTTGTCTTATAAGACGTGAAACAATGGTTCAAACCACAAATCATTTTCAACAAAACAAAGTATTCCTTAGAGGACTGCCCCTCAGCAGATTTCTGGCAAAAACTCTGAGAGTAAATAAAATTGCCATGAAAAAGATTCTCAAAAATCTATCGTTCGGGGTCGACTTTAAACTGAAGGCCCCGCCACTCATATATAAAATTAACGCACACAACATAAGTGGTGTGAGAAGCTAGGTCGCATCCCTAACCGAGAGATTGTAATGACCAATTATGTATGTGTGCTTAACTAGGATTTATTGTTTTAAATTTTTAGAGCTGAGTACATTTTTTATTGCTTTAAATTAAGATTGAAAGTTCAATAAATAAAAGAATGCTTTAAACATGTTTTCTATACAATCTCTTACCCAGAATCAATATTTGCATTGTGTGTACGTTTGGCATTTTCATTCTTTGAACACCATTGAAATGACCTTGAACCTCAATTAGTTATTTAATAAATTTTATTAAAAACTTTTACTACGTGTTCTCACAAACACAGTTTATAAATGAACTTTTTTTTTACATATAAAAAGTAACCAGTTTCCTCGCCTCTTTACGTTTCTGTATCATCGGAAATATTTTGCCTTTTGTATCTTTTTCTCTGAAACTTTTTGTTTGCCAGTAAAATTTTTATAAACTTTAATACAAACTGCATCAGCGGACATTTTAATTTTAACTTGCTTTCCCGATAACCGAAGTAGACGTACATAGTTAACATTATTTGAGTCACAGAAGCGACGCATTATGATTTCTCTTGTAATAGTTTTTCAGAGGAATTAAATTATGAACAGAAACCAAATTTAATTTGTTGTAAAATTGTATGTCGTGGTAGTCTAGTGCGTAGTGTGCTATTAGCGTGAGTGTTGTGGGTTCAATTCCCAGCCACCAGACACTGGTCTGTTGTACTACACCTAGCTTAAAGTCAAAGTTACTCAGCTCGTAATGCTTATAATATAATTTGTAATTGTATTCTAATAAATAAATAAATAAAATGTAAATAATAAATTACTTATAACATGTCATTACAACAGTTTAGTCGAGACTACTACCTACTATCTTCTCACACCACACTCATGTTGTTTGCTAATTTTATCCATATATTGGGGTACTTACGTTCCAAGAATTATTGTTAGTTGAAATGCCCTCCTTTAGAAGACCAAATCTAAATATTTCTATTTTAATATCATAAAATTTTTAGTGAATTTTAAATCGCTCTTTTGAATTCATATTTTAAAAACACAACACTTCACACTTGTGTTTATTGAAAGTCCTTTTTGAGGCAATTTTTAAGGCTAGAGTCTTAGAAAAACTTGCATTGCAGTTTATCAAAGTCATAAATTTGTAGATTTATGCGTTTGCGGACTAGTGAATATGTGTGTTTATTTAGCAAACATCATCGTTATTTATTACCGTTATTTATTATTATTCAACCGTTTCTTCTTCATTTGTTATCGCATGCTTTACTTCTTGAATAGCTTCTCTTTTGGCGCATTTCTACCTTCAATGTCAATACAAAGAAATGTTGACACTTGTAATTTATGTTGAGGCAATTTCATGTGTCCATTTTTAACAGTGACTAATTGTTGATGTATGGATTGTTTTGAAAAATAAAAAATAATTAAAGAAAAAAAATTTTATAGAAAGTTTATACGTTTGGCTTTAAAAGCATATCAACAACAGCACTGATCCTGAAGCAGTGTTTTTCGAAGCTCACTAGTCCATTAGCTAACCTTTTCGGTGCCTCATATGGTTTCTGACATCTCGCCAATCCCTAAAAAGGGCGAAGCTAAAGTTTTCCCTAAGTTTTGGTTTGATGTTTAAAGTTTACCGTTTAGTTTGATTTGATTTTAAATGGTTTAAGCTATAATAGACTCGACCTATTATATCGGGCGATTTTTTAGCTATTATCTTTTTGGCAACACTGGTTTAAACAGGCCACGCACGTTTCGTGTTTTGTTTCACTGTCAAACATCTTCAGTTTGGTCTATAATTAACCCATGAATCGTCTTACAAACGAACAACGCTTGCAAATCATTGAATTTTATTATCAAAATGGTTGCTCTGTTAAGAAAGTATGTACATCGCACGCTTCTTCCATTTTATGGTCAGTTTAATCGACCCACTGAAGCGGCTATTCGGGCTATTGTGACTAAATTTCGCACCAAATTTACATTGTTGGACATTAAACCACAAACACGCTTACGTAGAGTGCGAACTGAAGAAAATATCGCAGCTGTATCGGCCAGTGTTAATGATGACCATCAATTATCGATTCGTCGCCGTTCGCAGCAATTGGGCCTCTGTTACTCAACAACGTGGAAAATTTTGCGGAATGATTTAGGTGTGAAGCCTTTCAAAATACAGCTGGTGCAAGAATTGAAACCGAACGACCTACCGCAACGCAGAATTTTTGGTGAATGGGCTCTTGGAAAGTTGGTCGAAGATCCACTTCTTTATCGAAAAATTGTGTTCAGCGACGAAGCTCATTTTTGGCTCAATGGCTACGTAAATAAGCAGAATTGTCGAGTTTGCAGTGAAGATCAGCCAGAAGCATTGTAAAAGCTACCAATGCATCCAGAAAAAGTCACAGTTTGGTGCGGTTTATGGGCTGGTGGCATCATTGGATCGTACTTCTTTAAAGATGCTGCGAATCGTAACGTAACTGTGAATGGTGAGCGCTACCGTGAGATGATATCCAACTTTTTTTGCCCAAAATGCAAGAGCTTGACTTGCTGACATGTGGTTTCAACAAGACGGTGCCACATGCCACACAGCACGCGTAACAATGGACTTATTGAGAGGCGAGTTCAGTGAACATTTTATTTCACGATCGGGACCGGTCAATTGGCCGCCTAGATCGTGCGATTTAACGCCTTTAGACTATTTTTTGTGGGGCTATGTTAAAGCTCATGTCTATACAGACAAGCACGCTTCAATTGACGCATTGGAAGACAACATTGAAGCATTTATTCGTGAGATACCGGCCGAAATGTTGGAAAGAGTAGGCCAAAATTGGACTAAGCGGATGGACCATTTGAGGCGCAGTCGCGGTCAACATTTGCATGAAATAATCCTCAAACATTAAATTATATGGACCGTACTATCGATTCAAATAAAGATTTCATGCATTTTTCTGAATTTTATGTGTTTTTTTTTTGAAAAATTTTCCTATAGCTCTTAAAAAATCACCCATCAACAAAACTAAATAATACAAACTAAACAATTTACAATGAAACATACCGAAATATTCAAAATGAGGTAGATAAAGTGTCTTATTGTCTCCACCGCCAACTGAGAATTTTTTACAGTCTAATGTTTAGGATTAAATCTTGCATTTGAATTCAATTTCTAAAAAAAATTTTTATTATTGTTACTGACACTCGAAATATTAATTGTTAGGGAAGTTTTACTAACTTTTTATTTTAAACTCACTTAAAAATTGATGTATCTCTCCCTATTTTAACGAATAAGCTTAAACAAACATTTATCGCAAGGCAATGAAACGAATTTCATTACAGCTTCCGGGCTTCAACTGTTTATGGCTGTTTTAAAAAGGCTCTGGTGTTAGCATCTTAGCAACTATGTTATATAAATGGAAGTCAATAAAATATGTTACTTTCCACTCTTCCTCGCCAAAGCAAAGAGAAGAATGAGTTTGAATCAACATGTTCAACATTTTTTTATATGAAAATAACAATAAGTATATCTCCTTAAGAAAACAGCTTTAGGCAGCATATACAACACGACATGTTAAAATATTATTTAAATGGAAAAATCTTTGAAAAGAAATCATAAAGAAAAAAGAATGAATAAATAATATATAAACAATAAAAACAACAACTGAAATCAAACATTCAAATGTAAATGTTATTTTTATCTTTTACTTCCTCCGTTTCCTTTTATTTTTGTTATTTTCTTGGTATTCACACGATATAAATTATTTTTGCAATTTACAGCCATAAGTGTGAATATGTTTTACAAATCAACACTTTCATTTATCATTCAAGGAAAATGGGGAAGTCTTGAGAAGATGTATGCGCGTAAATAATGTAATGTAAGGGTGGCATACAATTTGTTATCCCAAACCAATATTAAACATATTGTGTTACATTACATTTCGCTTCCAACATTATTTGTTAAAAAATTGTGCTGCGTTAAATCTGAATTGAAGCAGTTGAATAAAAATGTTTACGTTTTATGAATACTTAAAGTACCTCTACAATGTGAAATAGCATTAACGAAAAAGTTCAAAAGAAGTACGATAAGTTGAATTTCTGGAAACCTTTATTAGCATTATTTGGATTTGTTCAGTACTTTAGAATCCGAATGGTTAGCTTTAAAATGTAGAGCAAATGTCATAACATCGACGTAAAAATTGTTCCATCGTCTTGACCTGTCCCAAGTAGCTCCTCCAAAGTATTTGCCATAAACTAGCACATTCATAGTAGCGGACTGCAGGCAATAATCTGTTTACTGGTCGTCTATTTAAGTATTAAATTTCAATAATTTTATGGGGAGCTGTCACAATCGCTTTTTTTTTTGGTTTTAGATTATACAATCCTCCTTTATAGTCTTCCTACAGTGAATGTTTTTCACAATAACTGCAATTTTAGACTCATTTTCGAAGAAGTAAAAACCATCAGGGTCTGTAGCTTTACTGTTCCTAAGCCGCTTAAACTTTTCCTTTAATATCAAAATTTCAAACGTATTCAGTATCACATAAATTAAGAAAATTTTAATTTATTTTATAAACGTACTCCTGCTTAAACTTTCCTCTTCATTAAAACATTGTAAAAAGAAATATTGAATTGTTATTCATGTGCCTGCATGACCCCATACGTGTGAAGAATGCGAAAGTCATGTAAGGTGTAAAGTGTAAGCGTACTTTTTTGTCTTTTCGAATTTTCACTTCAGCGAACATGTAATTACCTGTTATGGTATTTATGATTTCTGTTTTATTTTACCTGAATTATAATACGTACTTAATATTGCCATCCATTCATTTCATTTTTTCTGTCTTTTGGTGAATAATTGGTATGAGTATTAAGATAAAGAAAATACCAGAAATAAAATTAAAAATGCACAGGACTCACTGCAACAGTTAAAGGATGATGGCTAACATTGTAAAATATAGAGATGGAATTTTTATTAAACTCAACACTTCTTTTACGTTAGATCCTTATGTAAAAAGTAGATTTCCTGATTGTAATTCCTAGGTTGGCATTGTGTAATGTTAACTTATACGACTTCATTATCTGTGTGTAAAAATGTTCATATTGGTTAACAAATTTAAAAAATTAAGACAATAATCTAATTGGGTATAGCAGGGAGCAAAAAATTTTAAATTCAAAATGTAGAAAAGTCAGGCAACACAACCTTTTGAAAAAAAGAGCAAAAACTTCTTCAGAACTATAGCCTACACATGTTCACAGATGTTGTTGTTTCTGGACAACGATTAGTACCATATCCGACCGAAAATGGAATACAACTGTAATGTTAGGGCAGGTGCCTTCAAGTTTGTTTCAAGGTTTCCCAATAACGCACTGAAAAAAGCTGTAGACTCTTATCAATTATTGTATGGTAATCCAATTCTCTTGATACATTGGTGCTTATGTTTCTAGCGAAATAAATTGCCTCATTCTCAAAAATTATAAATTTGTTCGTATTACTGGACTTATCGTAGAGTGCATCCATTTGTATTCGTTTGGCCAGTGGAACCCATTATGTATTACAGAGAAAATGTATTCTTCAGCCGCACTTTCTAAATGTGAAATGCTCTTTACATAGAAGTTTTTTCTGTTACTTATGACGATGTCGTTGTTACTCATCTAGACTAAAAGAGAAGTAAAATGTTTTTTACTGCTTATATGATATTTTTAAATTGCTTTCATTACCCTTTTTTTAATTTTTTTTTTTTAATTTTCCCTTACTCTGCGAACAGCAATGAAATTAAAGGGGAAAAATAATTGAAAACAAATTAAAAGCAATTCCAAAAATATATTTTGGCAAGACTTGACTTTACAAATTCGCATGCAATTATCTGCACCAGTGTTCTTTGAAAAAAATGATTGCACATTATAGTGATGTAAAGAGGAGAAAAGAAAATCAGTGGAGTTTCATTTTTGCGGTGAAAAAGTATAATTCGTTTTAAAGTGGCAATAAGTGGCTTACGAACAGCTCACTCAGTAAATTCTTACATTTGGCACTTACTTAACAACGTAAGAGAAGTATGTATGCAAATTTTGTACTTTTCAGTCCTTTCCTTTATATTCTTTTCTTTTTTGATTTTATTTATAAAGAACACTACAGTTAAACAATTTAAAATTTATTATTTTTCACGTAGATTTTTATGTACTCTACCTTAAAATGGGTTTGGCGTAATAAATTTCAATATCTTTTTAGAGATAATTACAAAAACAGAAAGATGCATACATTACTTCTAATAAAACGCATATTAACACCTTTAGTTTCTGAGTGAAAATGCATATTATGGCTCTAACAATAGGTACAGATGGGTGATTTGCATGATAATACGTTTAACTCTGTACATCAGAAGATTAAAATAAGTGACTACTTAGTGATCATAATATGAAACTCTATACAGTGGTAGGTAATGAATCAGATCCACCAAAATCGCATTTATATTTAAAAAAATAACGTTTTATTGGTAAATAATATTAATAGATTTTAAACAGATATCATACTAGGTAAAGTTAGTTTTGATAGGCACATGTAATAACATATAACACGAATTGCTTGGGACGAGAAAATCATACTTTTATTAAGACACTATCGTAGGTTAAAAATAGCTGTTCAAACAAGTAGTTAGTTTGCTGATAAACAACATGGCTGACTCAAGCTCTTAAGAACCCAAAGAGCCCAGTGGCAACTAGCTGGAATTAGACGCTTGTTCTGCCAGTTAGCGCAATATTCTTATGATCATATTTTCCTCTGGTAGTTTTTTAAAAATATTTTATGACGATAATGAATTTGCAAAATTTCATTCCACCGATATTGTTCGTGTTAATTTTATTCATGAGTAGTGGAGCCTACAGTTTAAAGCAGACTCTGAACGACAGATTTTTGAGAAACTTTTCATGGCAATTTTATTTACTCTCAGAGTTATTGCCAGAAGTATGCTGGGGGAAAGCCACCGAAGCAATATTTTTCATATTTCGTTTTATTCGAGATGACTGAACCAAGGGTTGAACCACGGACAGGCTTCTAATAAGTCAACACACTACTGACTAGACTACGGCGACTTCAAGAAAAATCTTGGAATTCAAATAACGGTTTCAAAAACTTGAATTGCTTATGTGAAATGACTGAAAGATTTAAATAATTTTCAATATAATCTTCAATTTATTTTCCATTAAGGGGTACCATAAAGATCTCTTCTATCTTTAACTCCACTTCAAAATTTAATATCCCTTATCTCCTTGGGAGATGAAAATTGTCTTTGTTACACTTGGGTTGGAAAATCGATACGATGAATATTTTCGATATGTTATCGCTTTTAGTATAATTTTCATTCCATAGCATTATTAACGGGACTACGACGGCCTTGCTCTATACTGTTTCATCTTGATACTCTAAACATCAATCGCAAAACAGTGAAGAAAATTTTTATAAAACCCTTTACATGAGAAAAAGTACTCTACACTTTAATAAATCTCTATCAATTTTTTTTATAATAGCAGACAATAAAATAATGTTGCAGTTAGGCTTTTCCAAAAGTTAATTTAAAAGAAATGCTACCCTTTTTAAGAATCCTGTGGTAGAAACAAATACTTACTTTTATCCTTTCCATTGTTTTATTATATTGCTGCCAAAAGACTTTTCACAAAAACGTCAATATTTCATAAGGATTGCAGGCTAAAATTTTAAAATTACTATCCCTCAAAAGGGTACTAAAAAGCATTTTTTAAATCATAAGTTAATTTAATAAAAATCCTTTTGTATTCAAATAAACATCAACACAAAAATCAGAAATGAAAAGGGACAAAAAAACAAGAGAATGTGTATAAAGAAAAACAACAAATACATTCTGTTAAAGTGTCCTTAAAAACCACAATGTTTAAGACTATTTTAAATTTATGTTTCAGAAAGAATTTTCATTTATTTACTACAAAAAGTAAAAAAGAAAAACCATTGAAATACAAATAAATTGACAAATAAACATCTTACGTGTGACCAATTTGAAAATAATTTTCCTTTTTGTCTATGTATGAGCTGTTAAGACCTTTTATACGGTTGTTCATACTTGCAATTTATTTAAATGTGTACGTTTCAGAATCCATAAACACACATACAAAAGTGTACGTTATATGGAATGAGTGTAAAATCCGTATAATTTTACTGGTGTTTATTGGTGAGTTCAATTAGATCAGCATGAACGATTTGAGTGTTTGTGGTTGAGTAAATTTTGTGGCATTTTGTTGGTGTTTTGATTTTCTTTAAAACACAAGGGTTCTTTATGAAATTGGAATAGCCAACAGAGAGAAATTGAAGTCGCCGTAGTCTAGTAGGTAGTATGTTGGCTTATTAGACTGAAGGCCCAAGTTGAAATCCCAGGTCAGACATCAAAACGAAAATATGAAAATATTTCTTCGGCGACTTCCTCTCAACAGATTTCTGGCATAAACTCTGAGAGTAAATAAAATTGCCATGAAAAGCTTCTCAAATATCTGTCGTTCGGAGTCGACTTTAAAACTGTAGGTCCCGCCACTCATGTATAAAATTAACGCACACAACATAAGCGGTGTGCGAAGATAGGTCGTAATCCTGACTGAAGGGTTGTAATGACCAATTATGTATGTATGTATGTATGTAACAGAGAGAAATTATTGAAAATACTGAATGTGTTTACAAAATTTAAATTACATTGAAATCCAGAAGCATGTTTACTTTGAAGTTTGGGCTGTCGTCATCATCGAGAACGACATATTTTTTCGAGAACGACCAGGCCCTCACTGTCAATGGCGAGTACTATTGGCCGATGATTACCAACTACTCTTGGCCCGTGGTTTCAGCTAAACGTGGGTACGTGTTTTACGGCTCATATTGTATTGGATATTCTACATAAGCGATTTGAGGACATGGTAAATGCTGGGACCTGACCACCGAAATCGTGCAATTAGATCCCGTTAAATTTAGTATGTATTTTTTAGAGGTTCTACTCTCGTGATTGGTCTTATCCTCTAATCGTATTTGGTTGTTTTAATTTCCAAACTAGATTCGTTACACTATTCCCCAGATTTTAAGATTTCCTAGAGATTCGGTTTTAGTTATAATTATCACGTCATCTATATTAACGATATCCATGCAGCCTTAGTAAATAAGGAACATTCCTCTAAAAAAGTATAACTCCTAACCGCCACTTTGGACATACTTATGGCCCCCAAAAACAGAGTCAAAACTTCAGTATATTTGCAGTAAACTTTGGTTTTAATAAAATACTTATTTTGCCACAAATTTTTATTATATTTTAATGGATTTAAGTACTGATACTGTCTTTGAAATTTGTCCGGTTTAGTATCAAAGCTTAACTATTTGCATTTCCAAAATATTATAAATTTCATCAAAATTCTTCTATTAATTAAAAAAAAAAGAAAAAATTAATTAATGTACTGCGAATATGTCACGTATTTGCATGCCATAATGCTGATTCTTTCTGGCATGAGATAATACTAAAAACCATTTTCACACAAATATTTCATGGCCGATACAAAGAAATATTTCCTAAAGCTGTTAAAAGAATTTGTCTGCATACTAATGAATTCCTTACAATAAACAATTTTTCCGAAAGAAAATAACGTAATCTAAACACGTAAAAATCATTTCTAATTAAAATAAACAAAAGGACCAATAAAACAGAAATGAACACATTGAAAGCTGTCTGAATGATTAAGGATAACAAAATTAAAATAAATGAATGATAAAAGGGATTATAGGGGGGCAATAAATGAACAATAAGAAATATATATTTTTTTTGTTTTGATAAATAACCATTTTTTGATTGAATTGGTGATTTCTATTGAAAAAAAACACCTCAGGTAGAGGTGTGTAATTTTCAATTTTTCATAATTTCCAGATGTATGCGAATAAGTCATAAGCCACAGCGATATGATACAGCTATCGTAATCCATAGCATTGCTCAAATTCAGTGTGATTTATGCACTAGAGTCATACAAAGTCTGATATTTTGGATGCGTTCTATGCAGGGGAACCTTGGCTTATACTTCAACCATTATATATTCAATACATAATGGTTTTAATAGGTCTTTGAAACGAATAAAAAATTTCGATGATATCTCACACACACTTTGTTTTATTTAAATTGAAAGATAGAAAGCGCTTAACGAAAGGCCCGATAGTTATCAATCATTTTAATAAAGACGGACAATCAACGAAGCTCAGTGTTTGGACACCACATCACAAAACAATTATCAACAATTTGAAGAACGACGGATAGATAAGGAAATTCGACGTTTGGCTGTGAAAAATCCAGGCCGGTCATCAAACGTAAATACCCTTTTGCCTACAAGTGTATCGTCACGATAAGCTCTTTAAGTTGTTGCAATTTTCTAAAATTTTGAGTGCTAATACAGCTTCAGTGCACTGATGGTGTGTCACAAAGTTGTCGTATCATTACAGTAAGTAAGTTTTCTTTCTCTTTCATTTCTTCAAACAATTTTTTGATTATTTGTGCGTAAAATTTATGACAACTCTATCCGCTTTTCACTTCGGCCAGACACCGTTGTCGAAATGTGAAGCAACATTCCATTATTTGCATATTTTTCAAATAAATCCTCTTTCGCTCAGTTTTGTAACCGTTGTCAGGATTGTATGCAGATTTATATTTGCAAAACGAATCGAAATGCTTTCATAGAAACGTTTAAGGCAAATATTTTCTACTGCTGCTGATAAAACAACAAAGAGAACAGTAACATAACAGTATCAGAATCTCTACTGCTTTATAAGCAACATTATCATGATACAGTTGCAATGAATAGCAACGGTGTTAATAGTGTTATTGAAGAAATGAAGAACCAAGTACAATTTGTACATGCCCCACAGAGTTTCAGTGTTTTATTATTTTTTTTTTTTTGCATTTAATTTTCAGCTTCCTGAACAGATACTTACTTGGTGGAGTACGACTCGATTAGCGCTGCTAATAACAACAAATTAAAAGAGTTTCAACAACGCTTTGTAGGATATCAACTATCACGTTCTTATTTGTTGCTTTTTTCAGATTTAAGATTCGTTCAATTGTAAGGAAACTGCTTCTTTTATTCTTGCAACAATGCAAACATGTGTATTCGCCCGTGTAACAAAGAAGTTTACAATCACATTTCTAGTTCCAAGCTTTTATTGCGTCTCGAAAAATTGTTCAGAAACTGAAAATTGGTTTCAAAAGTACCCTTCTATATTATCCGAATAGAATGTTTTGGAAAATATTTGAATACACCAAGACAAAGTCTAATCAAGGTAACAATAGGAAAATAATTTAAAACACAATACCGACAACACAGCTGATGATTATGGTAATGATGAAGTTTAATGCATAGATTTTGTAAAACAGATACTTTGTTTTTTAAATAAATATAATCAATCGCCGTGGTCAAGCAAGTAGTGTGTTCATTTATTAGACGTGAGGACACGGTTCAAACCCCATGTCAGACATCTCCAACAAAACGAAATACGAAAAAATATTTCTTCGGTGACTTCCTCTCAGCAGATTTCTGGCAAAAACTCTATAGTAAATAAAATTGCCATGAAAAACTGCGTATTTCGTTTATTTAACGTAATCAAACATATCAAATTCATATCATTTAAATGAAAAAAACAAAAATTTTTTTATTCCTTAGAAGACTTACCAGTACCTTAGTCTTCATGGCAATCGTTGGTTGTTGCATTAGTTTTTAATTTATTTTAAAAGTTTTGTTAGCTAAATTATAAATAATAAGAAATTTGCTCTCCTGTTGAGCGTGAATAAATAATATTATTTCATTTAATTTTTAAACTTTTAGTCTTAAATTCTATTTTAATTTCAAATATAAAATTTAACTGCCTCATCAAGTAGCCACTTAAACCTTTTTCTCAAAATTTTACTCTTTTTTCTTATTTTGTTAATAAATAAAATACAAAATAAACTTCAACGAACGGTAAAAATAAAATAAAATAAAATAAAATAAAAGGTAACGAGCCAAAATCAACAAAAATTAAAAAATACGCTACTACGCATATACGTACGTAGGTACATAATTAGGGCAGCATACATTTAAGGAAGTGAAAATGAAATTAAAAGCGGTACTGTCATCTCAATTAAGAAGGACAAGGCATTTGATTTTAAATTAAATTTAGGATTGTCACCTAAGGCAGTACCTTGTAAACTACATTATTAGAAGCCACCTATAAACCAAATATCATTGACAGGTACCCATAGAAGGTTTAGTTTGATATTTCCAATAACAAAAGCCTACCGTGCCTTCTTCTGTTCCATTTTGGATAACCAACATACAAAGGAGCTCACGTATAGTACAAGCTTATCGTGATTTTTATTTATTTATTTATTTTATTTATTTATTTATTTATTTATTTGCTTACAAGAGCTTTAAGAATGTTATTCTTTTATAGCTCAGTAGGATATACACAAATTAGCAATAATTATATTTCACATAAAATTTCTAAAATAAAATTTAAAAAATTAAAAGTAATATAATTTTTTTTTTTTTATTTTTTTTTTTTTTTTAATTATTTGAGGACACAGATTCAAAAAGTGACTTCTTAAAACTGCTATTTCTCGAAATGTTTTTAATAGTCATTGGTAAGGAATTCCACAATTTAATTGCGTTGACGAAAAACAATCTGCTAGTATTGATGTAAGTGTATCTAGGTATAATTAAAGTTGTATATCTAGTGGATCTACCAAATACAAGCTTCTCAAAGAGATAGGGTGGTTTCTTACGATAAAGAAGATTATGTAAGAATATTATATTTCGCATCTGAAGGTAGTCGATTAAGTCACAGCCCAAGATTATTTTCCTCCAGGACGATACACTGCTAAACCTAGTTAAACCATACACATACCGCGTAGCATTATTAAAAGATACTTGCAACTTATGTAGTGACAGAGAGTCCAATTTACTGTAAACCTCTGCAAAATAATTAATCAGTGGAAGTATTAATTGAATTATAAGTTTCCTCTTAACTTCAACTGGTGTGAAGTTAGACGACATTCGTAAATTACGAAGCAAGAGGTATACGTTACGCACAACATGATTAATATGGTCAGTGCATGACAAGGTGGAATTGATCCAAAATCCTAAGTATTTAATCTTACTAACGTACACAAGAGACGTGTTCCCCAAGTAAATTGTTGGAAAATAACTCAAATCATATTCCCATCTACTGATTGGTAGAATGTAAGATTTTCCAGGATTGAGCATAAGGTTATTATCCTCAGCCCATTTTAAAATAGACCTCAAGTCATAATTAAGTTTGTAACTTGTATCCTCTATCAGACCAATACGGTTTGAGATGTACAGCTGAATATCGTCTGCGTATGCATGTACCTTAGTATACCTGCATACTGAAAATAATTCAATTTTAGTCTTTTTCAAAATCAAAGCTTTCTGTGCTGACAGGATATTTCTTCTACTCCATCCTATATATTCCAATTAAATAATTTAATATAAATGAAATTTAATTAAATTGCTTAAAATATCATAATGGTACAAATTCCTTTTTAATTCTACTCCATTTACATTCCAGAATATTAAATGTGAAGCTTTTAAAAAACGAATTTCAACATTTGGAAACATATTGTCTAACACGAGATTTAATAAGGTTTTTACAGCAACAGTTGATAGAAAAAAATTAAAAAGGAAACAATACGCATTTTAAAAATTAATTCACTCAAGTGTGCAAACATAAAACTCATATTCGTTTTCATCATAATCGTCTAATGTCAAGAGGATTAAAAAGTCTGATTTAAGTGTTAAAGAAAATATTTCTGTTGACATAAAATATTAGAGCTTAACATTGTTGAAAACATTACTGTATACATACATTTTCAATTATGTTTTTTATTTTTTTTTTTATAAGAATTTTAGGTTTCAGAAAATTTTTTCAAATTTAAGAAATTCTTTTTAAAATGCTGTTTAAATATTTGTTTCATAGAGACTTTTAATTTTTAATTAAATGTTGATAAATTCAATTTCATCTGCATTTTGTCCTTTCAGCACAGTGTTGCTGTTGTAAGCAATACCACATTGTACTGATCTAAAAGATGCAAGTCCCTATCAATCTTTGTTCAGTAGTATCTAAGCGATAATCGAGTAGTTGATATTTTTATAAAAGTTAATTCGAGCTGCAACATATAGCCTAAAGAAAAAACCTCAAAGTCATTAGCATATTCTCTAATAGTAAACGATTTTCCATCACAATATACTTTAAATGCTAAACGTTTTTATGGGTTGCTAGAGCATCATAGAAACCCCACTTACATATATATTTTTATGTGCTCAGATTAGATGTATTATTCATCGTCATTAGATCGGTAGTAGCGTACTAATAACAGTGACTCCCAAAGTTTAAGAGTCTGGTAAAATTATTTGGAAGTGTACTTTAATTAAACTTTTCAGCAATATCGCCGACAATTATACAAAAGACTTGAGTTCTAAGTTCACTGTAATACGGAAAATTTAAGGAGTTTCATATCTTTTAAGATTTTGAAAGGAAACGGTAGATCGTAAGACTGACTATACTATGGAATTACTGAAATTCGAATTGATGTAGGTTTTTACTTTGTGAGGCTTAAGTAAAATAAAAATTTTATTTGATTATTATTAATTGCCAAGCAGGGTAAAAAACTTAAAAATTAAATGCAATAATACGTAGTAACTTTTAACATTTATTGTATTTTATTTTATTTTATTTTATTTCATGTCTTTGCATATGGTTCATATACGCCCTTTATGTTAGAAACATAAACATAACATAATTGGCCATTATAAGCCTTTAGTTAGGATTACAACCTAACTGCTCACACCATTTATATTGTGTGTGTTAATTTTATACATTAGTGGCAGAACTGACAATTTAAAGTCGATTCTGGGCGACAGATTTTTAAGGAAGTTTTTATGATAATTAGAATTACATTCAGAGTTTTTGCCGCTGAGTGGAAGTCGCCCAAGATATTTTTTAACATTTCATTTTGTTAGAGAACCGTGTTCGAACCGAGGCCTCATGTCTAATAAGGCAAAATACTACCTACTAGACTACAGTGACGTACATTAAACGAAATGAAAATAGCTAATGTAAAAATAAGTTGTAACCCCTTTAAACAATTGTACTACAAAATCGCTCCTATCCAGTACATAAAATTCTAATCATTTTAATACTGAAATCTTACATACAATTCATAATCAATGTTAAACGAGAGAAAGCGAAAACGAAATAGTTTACCAGTAAACCAAACTCTTTAATCAGAAAATACTCGCTATAATTTAAATTTTTACAAAAATTTAAGTGGTTTTATCCCTATAGAATTTAATTTTTAATTTTTATTTAAATTTTTTCAATTAATTTTAATTTTTCAATTTATTCATTTTACATTTAAATTTAATTTCCTTGGCGGGAACAACTTTTCGTTTATCATTTATTGTATACATTCTAAAAGAGGCGATTTTGAAATTTTTTTGTTGTGTTTTTTTTTCATATTCTGTACGATTTTATAAGTCTTTCTCTGATGTTTTAAAAAAAAAAATTTCCACTTCTGTTTTTGTTTTTCTATGAAAAATTTTCAAGTAAAATGGTTAAATGGAATAATAATGTGAAAAAGTTTAACTTATAAAATACAAAAGAATAGTAGTTACCATGACATGAAATATCCCTAAGCGTATAAAAACAAGAAGAGCGTTGCTAATAATGAGGTTATACCGGGTTATCCATTTCGTGGTTTCAAAAGTAAACGTAAATAAAACACATATAAAATATTTTTTTCATGATATTTCTTTTTTATTGTAAAGTTTGAACGTTGACATTATGCGTGAAACACTACATCATTTAAATGACCTCCACGCGAAGTGTTGCAAGCATTGATTCTTTTGAGGTAATTTTCGACCACTTTTTGACACATATTGGGCGCTATCTCAGCCATAACTTGACAAATGTTGCTTTTTAAGCGCTCAAAAGTTGAAGGTTTATCTGCATAAACACGGTCTTTCGCGTAGCCCCACAAAAAAAAGTCTAATGGTGTCAAATCGCATGATCTTGGTGGCCAGTTGATCCTTGGTTGAGCCAGTTGAGCGCACCAAACAGTGACTTTTTCTGGATGTAATGGCCTCTCTTCAATTACTTGAGGATTCTCAAAACCCCAAATACGATAATTTTGTTTATTAACATACCCACCGAGTGTGAAATGTGCTTCATCGCTGAAGAAAATTTTGTTTGAAAAATTGCCGTCCACCGCCTGTTGTTCAAGCACCCATTCTACGTATGTACGACGTTTTGAATGGTCAGCTGGCTTCAGTTGTTGCGTGAGCTGGACTTTATATGGATGTAGGTGTAGATCTAAATGCAAAATACGCCATAATGTGCCGTAAGACAGTCCTAATCTAATCTCCTAACTCCTGAGAACGACGAGGAACAACACTTTCACTTACAATAGTGATATTTTCAGCGGAACGGGCGAAACGATTTTTCAATATTTATAACCACTCCAGTCTCTTCAAATTTCTTCACAATTTTTCCAATTGCTTTGCGTAGTTGGACGATTATGTAAACCATAATCTCCTCTTAAAGCACGCTACGTGGCTGTGGCAGAATCACAATTTTTGTAGTAGGTTTTGATAATTTTTATGCGTTGTGTGATAGTTAAGCGATCCATTTTCGCCAATGTCAGACTTTCAACTGAAAATAAAAAAATTGGTTTCACAACTTAGTTTGACAGATGTCGAATTCCAGTCCCATACTTTTGAAACCACGAAATGGATAGCCCTTTATTTATAAAAATTTAAAAAAATTAAACGTTGTTTAATGCCATGTTTTTATTTACTTTTGCAAAAATATGAATGAAAGGGGCCTGATTCTTCCCATTAACAATCTTTATACAAAAACTTATAAAACTATATTTCTATAGATAAAAATTTGTGAAAAAATTTTCCTTCCTTGGCTAAACATTTAATTTAAATTCTTTAAATTTTAAAAGGAAAAATGACTACGGATAATTTTCCATTTTCCTTGAACTTTATTATTATTCCCATTTCGTCGTGTGTTTACGAAGCATTCATTGTAAATTATTATCATATGTTGCTGCATTTATATTGTAAAATAATATTCATGCTATGGAGCATACACAAGAACTGTACGACCTTGAACGATTTTTAAAATTAAGCCAATACTACAAGAGTCAAGGATGTTAGCAAACAAAACAGAAATACAAACAGATATCCTTTACAACAATAGATAAACAAGTTTAACAAAATAATACCCATCTGTTTTAGGTACAGGTTTCTGGTCCTTTTTTAGCTTGTTTCCATAAAGAATTATATTTTCTTTTTTAGAAGTCAATCAGTGTTATAGACTAGTTTTAGCAAAAACAAAAAAGGTAAAGTTTTTAAGACTGTTAATTACAAGGTTGGTTTAAAAATTTAAAACAATTCATTATACGAAGTCAGATTAACAGCGGATAGATTGGTATAATGACTGAGTCTGGTAAAACGTGTTATAAACATTATTCTCATAATAATTGACTGTGTAGGATGTATAAATTCTGAAGTTTATACTACTTATTCCCAATAGAGGACTTTCAGGTAAAAAGCGTTTTTGTCCTCTTCGTACATTGTTTACTTTTCCCTGTAATTTTATGTAGATTCGGTCAAGGTGTTCTTTTGTAATTTTGAATTTCCAAAAACAAAAATGACCTTGTCTGTAGGCAATACAACTATGAATGTACAATTGTATTCGAATTTTCCTCTTTGTTATCATTTTGTGTTTATTTATTTTTGTTAATGGATAACAAAAAGCAAGATAATGCTTTCAAATGGTGTACAATATATAAAGGGGCCACTACAACTAAAAAATTAAAAAATAAAATAAAGTATACATTGGATGCACAGTTTTCTGTGATCCTTTAAAGCCGTAAACACGTGATTAGAAAGTTTAGAATAACTCTTCATTATGCTGGTCATTAAAATTTTAAAATGTAAAGGAGTCATTACACCTTATTTTTAAAAAATATAACGGTACCTCTAGCAGAGACTTCAGAAATTTGGCAGTCGATAACGGATATCTTGTTGAAGCTACATCTGTTAAATTAGTATAATTTATTTAGTCTGCTTGTCCAAATCACCACGGATGGATACAGTATCAACAACACTTGAAAATAATAAAATTTGTTGATCAAAATAAGTGCACTGTTCGGGCAATCACCACGTGCTTTGCACATTTTACGATACGCAATGTCAACGCAGTCGCTTATAAGAAGTCGGTCTTTTGCAGACCTATCGTGACTTGTATTTGTGCCCAAAGAATATTCAACTCATACAAGAACTGCAGTTAAACGACCATAGATACGCTAAATCGGTTCAGGAGCAGTTGGCAACTGAGACTAATTAGCTTCGAGTAATCCATTTCTTTCTGAATAGAACAAACCGTGAACAAACAAAGTTGTCGAATTTAGGAATATACCAATGCTCATGAGTTCCAATAGCATCCAATGCATCCCGACAAAGTAACAGTTTAATGTGAATTTTGAGCTGGCGATATCTTTGGTCCAGATGACTTTGTGAATGACGTTGGGCAAGTCGTCACTGCTAACGGTGAGTACTATGGATCGATGTTTACTAACTTCATTTTACCTAAATTGTATAAAGTGAACATCAACGACATGTGGTTTCAACACTTTGGCGCTATGTGCCACTGAGCTCACGCCACATTGAGTATTCTGCTCAAGCAATTTGATGGCATGACCATCTCACATGGTGTGGTTTGGGAACTGGCCACTGAGATCGCGTTGTTTGACTCCCTAAGACTTCTTCTTGTAGTGTTTTCTTTAGTCGAAGTGTATGCGAATAATCCACAAGACACAGCGGACTCCAAAGCAAACATAACCTTTGTAATCAATCAAATTTAGCCTGATGTCATGGAAAATTATATTTTACAAATGCGGTGCACTCAAAGACATTTAAACGATGTTATATTCCACACACAATAACATCAAGAAAATTTCTTTGTTTTATTTAAATTTAAAGATAGAAAGTACTTTAAAGAAGCCTCCAAACATCTCTGCTAAACCTTAGGGCTAAAATTAACGCATTACAATATTTGTGATAATATTTCATCGCACTTATTTTTGTACTTCAAAACTTTTTCATAAGCACAAAAACACACAAAAGTTTTATTTGTTTAAGAGATTATTTTCTTATAAGAACATGTGGTGTGTATAACAAGCACTTTAACAACATTATATACGAAATTTTTAAAATTTTTTACATATTCACCATGTACTATATTCACAATAATACAAAATCAGTCGTAGTAAACATTGCTACTGTCTGCTCTATATAGAAAATTAGGGTACCCCACGGCGTATAATTATTATTACTTCATCTTGACACAAACATTACTTATACGTTACGAGTGAATTTTATCGTTTAGAATTAAAAGTAATTCAAGTCCAAATAACTTTTCATATTTTATATTAAAACAAACAAGAGTATTTTGATAGTATTTTTTTTTTTTTATTTAATTATTTTGTCTCAGTGAGACAGATGGTTAAAAAAAAATTAAATTATCAGAAATCTTTAGTCGATTTTAGTGGCGTGATGGAAATGTTTTTTGACTTTCGAAATATTCTTCAAAACCAGAAGCTTAAATCATTTATTTACTGTCCTATAACTACTATATCACTTTGTTTGTTTATTCTCTGCTTAGGGTAGAAGTACGGCCGAAGAGAGAGGCGATATTTCATCGAAAGCCTAATTTTTCATACCAATTCCGGTTACAAGTTATGTGTATGCCAGAGTTTTCTGTGTTATAGCCAACATTCACAAAAATATGATTGATACTCGAGTCCATAAAAAGGTGAGTAAGGTAATTGCACAAATCACATTCTATATATTCTCTAGTTTTTTTTTAATTTTTTTTTTTTAATTATTATATACAGAAATTTAAACATTATATGCAGCAGATATCAACAATTAAGTTGACTGGAATTGATCGCAATTTGATTTAATCTTTGTATACAACGAACAATAGGCTGGCCAGAACATTGTTAATTAAATACTAACTACAGATGTAGAAGAAGATATGGATTTGAACAATCAAATTGATGACAACATGACACAATATAAAACACTGCCACATTTGCAACTCAACTCGCTTGTTGTTACGAATATAATGATGCAAATATAGCAACCGCTGGGATATCTTTTTAAAATTCATGCATTTAAACACATCTCAAGCACAACAGCAATAACATCAAACTTATCAAACTCATCAAAACTCATCAACATAATTAACAACTTGCCCATCGTAGGCTTAACACTCGACATCGGCATAATTATGTACACTTACGCTTCCTACTACCATCACCGTCGTAGACAACACTTTGAGCATAGTTAGTTCGTTGGCAACGAGTAGCTGTTCGTCTATACTACGCCATAGCGCAACACTACAATTACGTTCTCATCATCAAACATCAAATTCTTTTCAAATATCATTTTTCAGAATGCAAAACACATTCAACAGTTTCTTCAAATATTTTAAATACTTTCCACAGCTTTTGAAGTATAAATAAAGAATTCATGTGTTGCTTTATTTTTAATTTTTATTTGGAAGTAATAGAGAGGAATGATGCAGATATGCGTACCTCAGGCTTAAAAAACGGGTAACAAAAACCAAAAGCCTTAAAAATAAGAAAAAGTGTGTAAATAATGTCGCAGCGTATAAAAAGTATCACAAAAATCTCGTCCCGCCGCTCACGCGTAAAGGGTCATGACCTAACTAAAGTGTTGTAATGACCAATTAAGTAAATAAGTAAGTAATTTATTCCTTTCAAAGTAAATATCCGTTTAGAAAACGACATAAAAATTAACAAAAATGTCAAGTCAGTTGGGCATTATCAGTCGACAAACCATAGCTATCGATATCGATAGTTCTGCAAACACTCAATTTTATACTGAGAGAGTGCAGTCTCCGATCACTGACCATGTCCATGATCATGTTTATTTCAAAATATCTTATTATTCGTTAAAAATGAAGCAACTTTGCTTTGATCCAGCTAAGTGCCACTGATATTAGTTTGATTGAATTTCATTCTTAAATTCATGTGGCATACAAATGTCGATGTTTTTCGAGTAACCAGAAGTTTTACATGAATCCAGCCTATTAAACTATTAAAGTTTAAGGTCTGAGTATTTCTTCAATTACTGAAAAAGTAACATTTTCAATTACGAAATTTCTGGAATGGATCCGAAATTCACTCACAGCATTGTGAACGCACATTTATTAAATTTTTCAACCTGCTTTTACAGAATTTTCTCTTTTATTTGTTATTATCTATCTAATACACTCTGTTTATCAAAATCAGATGTCAAATATCCAATAAAATAATTGACGGGAGTTTAAATGTTAGCATGGCTGACATTGATTTTAAATAGATTTAAATGGAAATCAAAAACAAAACAATAAATAAACAAAACTATTTAAACAAATCAGCCTTCAAAATATCAAAGTTTTGCGAAACGATTACGAAACTATGGCCTGAAATGAATGATAAGTAAAAGAAATTAAATTTAAAAAGTTTTGAAGTTTTTAATGCTTTTTCATTATCTAAAAAAATGGAAAAAGCTGTCGATTCTTTTTATCATTACTTATGCCAGAAGCTTGTAGAAAACTTTTCCTCCAAATAAAAAATTTGTGTTTTTCTTGATTTCACCAAAGCGTGAAATTGAATGTGTTACAGAGTTGAGAGTATGTTTGTATGTTTTTTTACGGAATTTTTTTGCTGATTCAAATTTCTTTCCATTCTCTTAAGATCAAAATGAATTACTTTTACTGGCGCAAGCATTGGCAACGAGGTTTCAGAGGAAAAAAGAAGAAAATGGAAAATGTTTTGTTCCAGGCATTAATTCTTATCATTTCTCTTTTTTTGCACAAATACACAGCATTTGTCTTAATATTTCTTGTATTTGTTTTATTTCAATATTTTTGAATTATTCTGCTACACCAAGAATATGGACAATTATTTTTCCTGAATATGTTAAAGAAATGATTGAACTGGTTTCGCAACATTTATTACATTAAATGACATATAACATCTCTGCCACAAATAACCTCATATGTGGGACGATTATCAGACACCTAAACCATCAGTAAAGATTTATTATCTCATAAAGCGTTATATGAATTTACTGCGATAAAATCAAACCATATGTTTGATGACGTCCCTTTTTTTGCAGTAAACCAATTGGATTTGGCCATGTGAAGTAAAGATCATAAATAATGCATTGTATAGTTGAATTATGATGGCATTAGTTCATCATGACGCTACTATTGTGAGCAACAATGTTTAATTAACGGATTTTATATGTAGACATATTTACTATGCAGACATAATTGGTCAGTTAATCAGGATTACGACATAACTTCTCACACCACTGATGTTGTGTGTGTCAATTTTTTACATATGTGGCGGGAACTACAGTTCAAAGTCGACTCCGAACGACAGATTTTTAAAAAACTTTTTCATGGCAATTTTATTTATCTCAGAGTTTTTCCTAGAAATCTGCTGAGAGTTAGTCCTCGTAGAAATATACGTTTTTTTTCATATTTTGTTTTCCTGAAAATGTCTGACCGGATAGTTAAAACATGACCACAAGTCTAGGAAGCCAACATACCATCTTCTAGACTACGGCTACTTTAACATACAAACTTTTTATATATATTTTTAAAATACATACTAAATATTTATATATTTAGTTTAAAAAATATGTAGCAAATATTTGTAATAAAATAGAAATAAAATATACATTTAAACCTTCAAAGCAAAAAAACAAACAAAAAAGGATTCTGTTCGAATTCGAATGTAAATAAACTTTCTTTTTACTGAAGTTAAATTGTCTTGAAATTCACAACTCTTCGTTTACCTTAAACAAATATTTAATTTAGAAAATTAAATACAAATCAATTGAGTTTAAATTAAAGTTTACTTCAGCACTATATACATGAGTTTCAAAAACCTCTGTTTAACATCGTATGAGTATTTGGCATGTGTGAGTGTTATTAGTGTAGTGTAATGTATTGCAGTCACTGTTGCGTACAATAAATATTCATGAAATTTTAAAATTATCTTATGCGGCAACTTAATTTAAATATTTTTAATTAAATACTTATCGAAGAGACAGAGAAATCGGTAAGTATTAAGGTTCAGTTAAGGAATTAAATTAAGAAATCACGGAAGCGAAAATCATTTTATATTTTAATAACCGTGCTTTAAAGCAAATTAAATTTCAGTCGTATGTAAATGTACAATGTAATGAAACTTAATAAAATTGTTTAAAGAAATAAATGAAATATATTACCGTGCAATAGATTTAGTTGTAGATATTTACATTACTTACACTATTACTACTTTTGGTATTCTACTTTGTAGAATAATCAAGAAGTATATTCTCAACCTCCTTAAGGAGGGTAAACATGTATTATTGCTTACTAACTAGATAAACGCAACTAGGTTAGTTTAAACTGGCAGCCGATATTTAAATTTTGACAAATGGCATGTGTTTTGCTGTCTGACTGCGGCGTGCGTTATTATTATTATTATTATTTATTTATTGGTTAATTCCAGTACAACAAGCATATAATCTTATTTAAAAGTACTGTTTATACAAAGTTATAATGATTAAGTTAATTATATATATATATAAAATTTCATAAAAAAGCAAAATTATATTAATTAAATTTAAATTTAAAATAGCCTTACAAATGAAGAAATTTAAAGAAAAGAAAAGTGTGTTGAAATTGCTGTCTTAAATTGCATTACATAGCTTTACAATTGAAGTTCTGGGGGAAGTTGGTTCCACGAACGAATCGCATTAATAAAAAAGTGCCTTTCAGACACTTGTTTCCGGTACCTTATGGCGTTTATCCTGTAGCCTCTGTTAGTCCTAGAAAATTGAAGCTTGCTAAATCGATAATTTGGTTCCCTTACATAGATAATCTTGTGTAGGAAAATCAGCATACGATATTTCAATAGGTTTTCCAGTGACATATTGTATATTTTGTATGCAAAATGCGATACTCTACTATATCTACTGCGTCCAAAAATATATCTAGCTATATTATTATAAGTTACGTTAAGTTTATTTTTGCTAACAGAGTCCAAACCCGCAAAGAGCTCGCACCCATACAAGAGGGTAGGAATTAGATATGTTTTCGCCAAGAGTATACGTATATTAAACGGTGTAAAGGATTGAGTCATACAGAGATTCCTCAACATAGCAGACGTCTTCCCACAAATAGTATTACCGTGGTTAATCCAGGAAAGTTGACTATTAAAAATAATACCTAAGTTCTTGGCACATTGTACCAATGCTATGGGCGAGTCCCCAACAACCAATGGTGGCAGTAGGTTTGACAAAAGGCCAACTTTACCAATTATGATAGCCTTTGATTTATTCGCATTTAAGCAAAGACCATTTGCAGTAGCCCATTTAAATATATTGTCGACGTCATTATTCAGTTTTAATTTACAATTGTCGATGTCAGATTTACATAATACAGCTAATGTAGAGTTGGACATCGTCGGCATACATCTGAATTCCACAGTGAGTAATACGAGAAGGTTTGAGTAATACGAGAAGGTTTGAGTACATTATGTATAGCAGTGGGCCGAGAATTGAAACCTGTGGTACACCTCTCCGCACCGAGCTGCTAAACGATTTTATATCACCATGGTGTACTGTCTGACTTCTATTATACAGGCATGTATGTAATAGTTTTACTGCTGATGTTGAAAATTTAAAGGTAGTTTTCAACTTGTGACAAAGAATGTCATGATGAACAGTAGCGAAAGCTTTCGAGTGATCTAGAAGTTCCAGAAAAGACTCCATGTTTTGGTCCATTTTTAACCTCAACTCCTCTACAACATCCACTAAAGCCGTAACGCAGCTGTGTTTAGGACTGAAACCAGATTGTCTGCTAGTTAGTAGTGTGTTGTCATATAAGTATTTACTGATCTGACCATGGGACTATACGTTCAAAAATCTTGGACAAGTATGGAAGTATCGCAATTGGTCTGTAACTTTTGTCAGGTTTTGGTATGGGGATAATCTTCTCATGCTTCCACATTAATGGAAATTTTGATGTTGTCAAAATAGTGTTAAATATATGTATATATTGTGCGCATACACTCGCATACACTTAAGAAAACCCCACAAAAAAGTTTAACGCACTCAAATTGCAGTCGGTGGCCAGTTGACATTACCTATACGTGAGATGACCATGCCTTCAAAGCAGTCATGCAAAATATCCTGTGTGAAATGTGTTATGCAGCATATGACATCGACCTGTTGAAACCACAACTCATTGATGTCCAGACCAATCAATTCAGATCAAAATAAATGATGATCGTTGATCAATAGTAGTGAAGTTAACAGTACTGGCCTGGATAATGTCGTTCTAAAAACAGAAAAAATCCACGCTAAGCATTTCCGAGATAAATGGGAAAATTGTATTGTTTACATTTAGAAATGGGTGTCATTGCTGAAAATTCAATTGCCAACTGCTCCAGAGCGCATTTAACTAATATACGTCGTTATCTGTGGTCGTCTATGGCGATTTGGCAAAGCAGAGTGAATAAATGATAACCAATTTGACAGATTCAGAAGTCCCTACATTGGAAGACCTTTTATATTCTGTAACATACTTTATACTGTACCGTTTTAGATTACTTGGCTTTATTTTATTCTAAAACAAGTCCTCATTTTTTCCTTTCGTTTAATCATTAGACACAATTGTAGCCAATGAATGTAACACATTTGTTACAATGGGTAACAAAAATCAATTTGTTTACGATACATTCAACATAACTATGACCTAATTCTTATTTTTTTTTTTTTTTATATATCAAACCCAATTGCTATATTGCTGTGTATGTATGCTCAGTAATTGAATTGACCTTACGCCTGAACTACCTTTCATTGAAAACTTTTCTCTATACACTCTCACACACAAAAAATAATGGAGTATAAATAAGTATTCAATTTCCTTGCTTCTATTCGGTTTAATGTAAAGGATATGTTTTAATTTTTTTTTTTTTTTTTGTCTGTATTTTAACATGTGAGAAAAGTGTGATGTATTTTTTTATCGAAATAATTGTTGAAAGAAATTAAATTATGGACACAAGGCAAACTCAATTTTGTTGTAATAAAAAGGGTAAAAGATCAAAAAGATTATATAAAAAACCCCTATTAAAGCTATTAATTAAGATTTTTTTGTATAGTCATTATACGCCACAATTAAATTATGGTAGAGTATTATTATTTCATTTTTCTTTATCAGGTAAAATGCAATTTTATTTCTGTATTTGTTTCATATTTTTGTTCATTAAAGTCATATTGCAGTTCATTAAGCACATGAAATTATGAATTTTTGTTTATGATGTCATTTAATTTTGCTAACGCTGGAACTTGCTTTGAACCAATTGACTTGGTGGAAAGCGTTTCTTACTTGATACAAACATTAGGGAAAGATACACAAATAATTATATTCAAAGGTTAGAGTGTATTAACTGATTATGTACATATGTATGTAGGCAAAAGAGTATAAAATACAGAAATAATAATAAAAGAAATAACAACGTTTAGTTTTTTGAATTTAGTAGGCTTTAAATACATATAATTTGTGATGTAACCCTTTGGGGCATAGACCGGCTCCCTTTATTGCTGTAATATATACAGACATAATTGGGCATTACAACCCTTTAGTGAGGATTACGACCTAGCTTCTCACACCACTTATGTTGTGTGTGTTAATTTTATTCATGTTTGGCAGGACCTAAAGTTTAAAGTTAATTCCGAACGACAGATTTTTCTGAAACTTTTCACGGCAATTTTAATAACACTCACAGTTTTTCCCAGAAATCTGCTGAGAGGAAATCGCCGAAGTAATATATTTTTATATTTTCGTTTCGATTTCTGACCTGGGGTTTGAACCGAGGCCTCATATCTGAGAAGTCAACGCACTATCTACTAGGCTACTTATTGTTGACGAGATCCCTGGTACTTCTAAATAAAGGGTCCGCCAAATAACTTTTTTTTTTGAAAATGCTTTAAAAAAAAACTACTGAATATTTTCTCAAATTTCTTTTTTTATTTGAAAGTACAATCCTTCCGGTTAATAATGGAAAATAATTTCATTCAAATGGCTGCCTCGGCTGGTAGTAGCCTACACGATAGGTCCAATTTTCAAGCACATTATCGATTGTGTGCATCTGTATTTCACCAATGACTTCACGAATATTGTCCTTTAAAGCGTCAATTGTCTCTGGCTTGTCGGCGTAACACTTATCTTTCACGGCACCCCACAAATAATAGTCCAACGGTGTCAAATCGCAGCTCCGATTATGCCTCTGGACCAAAATCCGCACCAAACAGTGACTCGTTTTGGGTGCGTCGGCCTTTCAATGTATGCGTGTGGGTTTTCTGTGCCCCAAATGCGACAATTTTGCTTGTTTACATACCCGCTAAGATCAAAATGAGCTTCATCTGAAAAGATGATTTTTTTTGCCAAAATCGGCATCTTCTGTAAGTCGATCGCAGGCCCACTTAGCGAAGCGAAAACGCATAATCATTTATTTTCCATTATTAACCGGAAGGATTGTACTTTCAAATAAAAAAAGAAATTTGAGAAAATATACAGTAGTTTTTTTTTAAAGCATTTTCAAAAAAAAAGTTATTTGGCGGACCCGTTAATTAGGTCAATACATCAGTTATTTTTATTTTAATACCAATAAACTTTAACCTCTTTACAACATAAATGCTTTTGCAAAATCACATTTGTTAGCCTTGTTTTTAAAAACTAAAGAAAAGTTTATAAAAAGAAGAAACATTAGTTTTCAATACAGATTTTAATTATAATTTAGCTAATAAAAGTCATTATTATGATAATGACCCAAGCATTAAAATAAATTGAATTGACATTAAATGGATTTGTTGCATCAATCTTCTGGCATGTTCTATAAAAAGGAAAACCGAATATGATTGATTATTTTGTGGCAACATTAAAACCCACACATCTTGCATCATTTGTCGATGCTTATTAAGGAGGACATGCATTTGATATTCGTATGTCAAATGAGGTTATAACATTTGGTACATTGAAACTATAAACTTTATAAGAGAAATGAATGATTTTTGAAAGTGTTGGCATTACAGAACGCAAGCAAATTTTAAAAATTCGCTCCCGCTTCTTATAAAAAGTGTCATCTTCTCGTACATAACTTTCTTAGAAAAGATACATACATTGGAATGCATGTAAAGGGGTGACATTGATCAATGAGTTCAGAAACATTAGAGCAAAGTAAAAAAAAAACAAAAAAATAACATTGAAATTCCCAATAGAAAGCAATTCGATGGAAATTTTAAAAGAAAATAAAAACAACAACAATCTAAATGTAACTGTTGTTTTTTTTTCGTTCCATTTTTTCTTCATTTAATTTTCTTTTATCATTTTTATTTCGTTTATAAACTGGTAACATTATAACCATCTTCTAGTCTTATGGCTTATAATTGATTTATAAATGTGGTTGGAAAATAATATTTTTCTAAATTTTATTCTTTATTTAGTTTTAATATAAATTTTTTACTCTTTTTTATTGGCGTTATGTTTCTACAAAGAGATTATAAAAGTTTATTGAGTAACATTTTCTGTAATATTTTGAAATGCGGTTTTGTTGGCGACTTCAGAGGTTTGTAATCATTGGTGCATAAATTTAATCGCTTTTATTTCAGTTTCTTTTTCCAACAACTTGTCTATTTAAAACAGAATTTCAATTTTTAGGGCATGGTATGCAACTCTCTACACAGACAAATTCAATGTGTTATCTATTGTGAATTTCACAGAATGGATATAATCATCAATGGCTTCACGAATATTGTCCTTTAAAGCGACAATTGTCTCTGGCTTGTCGGCGTACACTTATCTTTGACGGCACCCCACAAATAATAGTCCAATGGTGTCAAATCGCAGCTCCGAGGTGGCCAAACGACATCAGCTCTGCGGCTGATAATGCGATCTTCAAAAACAGGGCGCAAAACATCGAGTGTAGCTTCGGCTGTGTGGCACGTAGCGCCGTTTTGTTGAAACCAAATGTTGCCAATATCCTCCTCATCATTGTGAACAAAAATTCGTTCAACATGGCTCGATAACGATTGCCATTGACTGTAACGGCCACTCCTTGCTCATTTTCGAAGAAAAATGGCCCAATTATGCCTCTGGACCAAAATCCGCACCAAACAGTGACTCATTTTGGGTGCGTCGGCTTTTCAAAGTATGCGTGCGGGTTTTCTGTGCCCCAAATACGACAATTTTGCCCGCCAAGATCAAAATGAGCTTCATCTGAAAAGATGATTTTTTTGCCAAAATCGGCATCTTCTGTAAGTCGATCGCAGGCCCACTTAGCGAAGCGAAAACGCGAAGCGGAAGGATAAAACTAATTATCTGTCAAATCAGACATGAGCTAAGTGTTACCATTCACGAAATAAGCACTAGTTGAAAAAAAAAAAACGTTAGATGGCGGACCCGATAGTATATAAAGTGTGCAACATATCCAAATTAGAATAATTAAACATTCTTATACTTTTACGCGTATATAGCAACAGGATTAAATTATTCTAGGTATGGGAGTATGAAACAGTTGCGAACAGGGTCGGTAGGAATCCAATTCTGAAGGTGAGTATAGTGAACTTCGTATCGTTAAGCACGTGATAAGTTCACTAAAGCAATAAGTCTACCACAATTGAAGCCAAATATGAGTTCCACCTGCAAACAAGATGGCGAAAAAGTATGTCAAATTTGGACCAATAACCCGATTACCGTCATACCATATTCACGATTGTAGAAAAATTTTTTAGATTTTTAAATGGCCAATATACAAAAGATTGTCAGACGTGCGTACATTAAAAAATATATTTATTTCGAATGTAATTCTAATCGTTTCACTGTATACGATAGTCAAC
The DNA here is from genome assembly GCA_927399465.1 of Sarcophaga caerulescens. NCBI lineage: Eukaryota > Metazoa > Arthropoda > Insecta > Diptera > Sarcophagidae > Sarcophaga > Sarcophaga caerulescens. The sequence continues at coordinate 137,820,925 of OV656872.1, read as the reverse complement.
TATTTTTCTAGCTTAGGAGTATGTATTAGAAAAGTGGAACCTGCCTAACTCCGATGGCTTAGTTGCCCCCTTGGCCTATTGGGTAGTGTGTTAAACCTCAAGAGTCGAGGCCGTGGATTCGATTCTTACCAGAGACTCTGGGTGTTTGTGATTGTTTGACATAACATTTGATTACTCACAATAAAAAAAAAAGAAAGTGAGAATTATCTCAAAAAAAAAAAAGTGACAAAGTCATAAACATTGGTCATTATAAGAAAACTTGTTACACACTATCCCCTCTTTCGTTTCTCCTATAAAACTATCTTTCCTGTATTCCAACACAATGAAGTTTGTTGATCCACTTTTTTGTTGGAGACAATTGCATTAGAGCTTAGCATTAAAGCACAAGGCTCCCGAGAAATAATCTAAAAATTGGCCAGAATATCGTCAAATGGTAGACCAAATGACTAGGACGAAAACTAAAACTCTTTCTCCTTTCCTTGGTTGCTTAGAGTAGAACAGTGACAAATATAACGCCACGATTCAATTTCATAATTAAATTTTATCAAGGAGTGTCTAGCAATGAAGTAAATTCCTTTGTCAGCTGAAAGCATAAGCTCTTCTAAGTAAATTTCTATCAGGTATTCACTTTCCCATAATATGTAAAACGCTTCCTTTCATTTTTATTGTGCTGACGACGACAACGTGATAAATCATTTGGTAGGACTATTTGAATTTTGATAAACAAAGAAGTACGTTGCAGGCTTTAAATAGTAATTCACGAGAAATTCTCTGACCTTGATACAGTCCTACTACTGTATTACATGGTCTCTGCTAAAGATATTAAATTTTATTACAGTCTGAGGAATTTTATTGCTACCAGCACTATGATTAGTGTTTTTATGCTTACCTACAAACGTTTTCAGTTTTAGTAGCCTATTTCACACATTTTTTATTGCTGTTCCACACTTTTAATCGACAAAGCCGCAAAAAATAACGCATAATACATGCTATCCTACACGTAATTTTTCTCTACTCTATTCTAAAGGGTCCGCCAAATAACTTTTTTTTTTTTGAAAATGCTTTAAAAAAAACTACTGAATATTTTCTCAAACTTCTTTTTTATTTGAAAGTACAATCCTTCCGGTTAATAATGGAAAATAATTTCATTCAAATGCCTGACTCGGCTGGCCATGCAGTAGCCTACAAGATCGGTCCAATTTTTAAGCACATTATCGATTGTGTGCAGCTGTATTTCACCAATGGCTTCATGAATATTGTCCTTTAAAGCGTCAATTGTCTCTGGCTTGTCGGCGTAACACTTATCTTTGACGGCACCCCACAAATAATAGTCCAACGTTGTCAAATCGCAGCTCCGAGGTGGCCAAACGACATCAGCTCTGCGGCTGATAATGCGATCTTCAAAAACAGGGCGCAAAACATCGAGTGTAGCTTCGGCTGTGTGGCACGTCGTTGTGTACAAAAATTCGTTCAACATGGCCCGATAACGATCGCCATTGACTGTAACGGCCACTCCTTGCTCATTTTCGAAGAAAAATGACCCAATTATGCCACTGGACCAAAATCCGCACCAAACAGTGACTCGTTTTGGGTGCGTCGGCTTTTCAATGTATGCGTGCGGGTTTTCTGTGCCCCAAATGCGACAATTTTGCTTGTTTACATACCCGCCAAGATCAAAATGAGATTCATCTGAATTGACGATTTTTTTGCCAAAATCGGCATCTTCTTTAAGTCGATCGCAGGCCCACTTAGCGAAGCGAAAACGCATTGGATGGTCAATTGGCTTCAACTCCTGAACCAATTGGACTTTGTATGGCGTCATACCAAGGTCTTTATGCAAAATTCGTCTCAATGATGTCTCCGAAATGTTTAATTGTTGAGAACGACGGTGAATTGATGTTGATGGCGCTTCACGCACACTTTCTGCCACAGCAGCAATATTCTCGGGTGTACGCACTGTTTTTGGCTTATCACGCTTTGGTTTATCGATGAGGATGCCAGTTTCTTTCACTTTTTTCACAAGATAACGAACATACGGAGCTGACGGTGCTTCTCTTCTTCCAAAATCCGTACGCAATTTTCGCACACATTCTGCAACATTACCATGATTTTCAAAGTAATGTCGCAATATTTTCCAGCGTTGTTCAAGCGTATACACAATCATATTCGTTCAGCGGAAGAATAAAAATAATTATCTGTCAAATCAGACATGAGCTAAGTGTTACCATTCACGAAATAAGCACTAGTTGAAAAAAGAAACGTTAGATGGCGGACCCGATATTATTTCCATATATTTTCAGTGTTCTTTACCTAGTGTAAACGTATTTGGAATAAAAGCAGAACAAATAAAAAGAATAGGATTATAATGTCGATTTATGTTTTTATGGTTGTAACATAAAGCTGTTGTTTTATCGACTGTTTTTACTTGTATTATCTGCTACTGCCATCATACGTGGCAGAATTTGGGCATGTCTTTGTTTTTTATTGCAACGAAATTTAGTTTAAATAAATAAGGGCAGTTTGTAATGTAAAATCAAAAACATGAATGAATAAATGAATGAAGAAAAAAAACCGTAGGTCCTACCAGTCATATATACCATTAACACAAACAACATAAGTAAGTCGTGTGAGAAGCTAGGTTGTAATCCTGACTGAGCGGTTGCAATGACCAACTAAGTATTAGGAACCTCGCAGACAATACTTGGAATATTTTATAACGCTTTTGAGTTGAATCAAAGTTCAAATCGCAAATGTTAAGTTCAAACACGAAATTCTGTCATTTCTGTTAGATATGCTTCTGTAAGATATTGAACATTAAAAAGAAACAAACTTTAGGAGCTTTTTCTTAAAAAATTAAAAAAAAGCGAAAGCAATTTGAATTTTGACTTTATTACAATGAATAATATATTGAAGGGTAGTTAGTTAATAGTCCAAGTTAATCGATTAAGCCATCCAAAATTTAAAAAACCAAATAATACTACACTCAAACCTCGTTTTATGCGAATTTATTTTATGCGAATTCAAATTTATGCGGTTTGAAAATTCTAAAATTTTTTCTTTGCAAACACGATTTTAAGGAAATATTGAATGTTAAAATCCAAAAAAATGTGTTGTTCGTAACAAAGTTACTGCTATCTTTAAATTTTTTCGGCATTTCCGATTCTGATATATGAAGTATTATTCAAGTGCTATGGACGTGGAGTAATATTATATTTTTATTTTATTGAAAAATTATGTATTTTCCTAATTATTTGGAATTTTGTATTAGTTGTTGTTTATTTCCTATCTTTTTCCTCATTTTGTATGGTCTCAGCAAGGGATTCATTTTTTGTTGATTTTTTACATGCAATTTTGTTTGAATTTTAAGGGTTAAATTTGAATTTATGCGCTTTTTTATTTAAATCCCTATTAGTGGATTTTGTATGAAGCTAGTGTATCGTTTTATGCGAATTTGAATTATGCATAAAACGAGGTTTGAGTGTACAATGTTAAATACATAAAAAAATATATTGAAATGTTGTGTCATATGGCAATATTTTGTGATAAGATTAAGTTATTATTCCACATACAGTCGAATACATTTATTTGATTCATAATTTATGACCAGCAATATATTTTACATTTAAGCAAACAGCTTATATTCAATAAAAACAAGATAAAAACGCATAAAGTGCGTATACTTTTTAATGACACTGACAATTTATGATGCAAATACGTGTCACAGAATTTTCAATTCACTTAACCTTCCTATACCCGCGCCAAAAAGTGGAACACCAATACCCGCGCGTTGGTCTGTGAGACCGACAATGGAAAATCCTATATCCTTGGTACTATTTCAAAAAAAATTTTTTGATGCAAAAACGAAGCTTATTACGAATAATGAAGCTACCAGTGATATCAACTTACTGGCACTATTTTTTTACAAAAAAAAAATTGCAATAATAAAAAAATCGGTCTCACAGACCAACGCGCGGGTATAGGAAGGTTAATAATGACCAGTCGCTGCTGGAAAAGAATTATTAATGACAGCAATTCAAACGTTATTGATTGTGATTGTCACTTACACTGAAAAGATTTCAGGCAAGAAGTTTTTAAACAGTGAAGCATTTAAATATGAATTTATTTTTGAATCGGAACTGATTTATTTCACATCCGTACGCCAATTAGCTGTTCAGATAAGTTCGTTTCCAATGCCTTATTTGAAGACGGACGTATTCTTAGGCAACACATCCTTTGCACCTTTTTTCGTATTCTGATGTTGTATCGCTCACACAGCTAACATATTAACAAGTAGTATAATATTCCTAGATGCAACATGTTTTCTATGTTTGAAAGAGCAATACTTAAATGGATTTTTCCCCTTTCAAAATACAATCCACATTACATTTACTTGCGAGTTCATTTAGGTTAGGTTAGGTTAGAGGACGTGTACTTGTCAACTGTTCATTTAGTGATGGTGAAATAATTTTCTCCGCATTTCTATTTTTACGCTTAAAGGATAATACAGGGTGCCACATAATAAGCCCTAAACAGAACCAGTTGGACGTTTGAAAACAGCACATAGCAGTTTGTAACGAACATTGCAATAAACTGGTTGCTTGAGGCTCAAACAAAATTGAAATAATGCAAGAGGTTCGAATGAAGTCACATCGAAGTTAGGCAAATGATGAAATGAAAATCAATTACTCACTATATCCATACTATGTTATCATATTCTTTTTTAATTATTATTTATACATAGAGGGTCTAATTGATAATACATCTCACAAAGTCATAGATGAAGCATTGGATAACTGAGGTTCGATTTTCGGATGGATGACAGAGATTCTGTTCTCACACTGATTAGACACTGAAGCCTATATAATAAGGTTTAGTGTAAGCAAATGTTTCTCATAAGATACATAAGGGAAGGTATGTGGTGTGTGGTTGTAGATGAATGGTTCTGCCAAATCACCATGGATGATCATAGACAACAAAGTGTGTTCGCATAAAGAGTGTTTTGCATAAAATTGTTCACCAATTGAAAATGACTTCAAGTCAAACATATGTAGGTTTCAGTTTATACTCATTGAGTACTGGATATAAAAGATTTTGTAGACGCATGGCCTTAAAAACTTTACTGTTATGTGATACATGCCTTTTATACGACGTAGTTTCAAAGAAAGAATATTTTTTTTATTTAATTTGATTTTTTTTTACAAATTCTGGCTTCCAAGGAAAAAGTTGTGTTGAAATATTTATTTAATGCAAAGAAGAAAAAAATACAGAAAATATTCAAAGACCTTTTTATCTTTTAACCTTTTAAACTACACACTGTTTTATATCAGGTTATAAAAAAATTATATTTTTCGAACAGAAACCTGAGTTTTATTCAAATATTTATTCATTCACTCCTTCATCAGCACATATGTACGTACATACGTTCGTTCGTTCATTCATGCTAAGTTAAAGCTTTGACTGAAAGTTTTGTTTGAATACAATGTGTTGATTCATAGAAATTTAACCAGCATAACAAATATTTATACAACAAAAGAATTTGTTGACTTCATATATTTCTTTTAATTAATATAAACCAATGTAACACTATCTTATTATTAAAAAAATAAAAAAAAATTAAATTTCTTTAAAAAAATTTCTGATACGTCAATCAGTCAACCAAACATGCTTTGTGTTTCAATCGATGTTTGTTGCCTTAGTTTTAAATTTCATTTAAAAATTTTTGTTTGTTTAATGGTTTCACTTTAGAAACACTATAGAATATAGAGAATATTTTGTTATTGTTGTTGTTGTTTTTAGGGATGGTTAACCACGGTGAAATTCAATTACTTTATTGCGTGTGCATTCAAACTAAAAGATCCAGTGTCTGAATGCAGTGTGTTGAATGAAACAATGTGATATTTTGCAGTTATCAATAATGATTGATCTTGTCTTTATTTTTCTACAGCCTTATATACTAATTCTTACACATCTAGAATGAGTGACTTTCTAAAGTACACTCAATACTTAAAATCTAATGTTGTTACATATTTACATACTATAATTATAATACGTACCAAGCATTCATGAATTTTAATAAGTCACATTTACTCGAAATATTGTTTTGAGTTTTTCTTGGGTGTCGAATAATAATTGGGTGGTCTTTTCTTTGTCGCTTCTTTCTATTTGTTTATACTTGAAACGCAACATGAAACCCTTTTGGTCTATTAGCCTAGTGACCGATTTGTGACACATTATTTTATTTATTGTTCTTGGTACAAAGTGTGACTGGATTTTGTTTACATTTAATATGTTTATGGGTCACACACATAAAATTGTATAAGTGCATCATGTGCATTATGGGTAACACATGTGGTTGTGTTTCTATACATTATGCACACACTACAGCAGTACTGCATAATTCAGTGTTGAAAGTGCGAAAAACTTCATTGCTATCAGACTATCCAAAAACAATTCAGCCACCAGTGGTCTAAAATGTTTTCCTTCAACATCTTAAACATTGCTAAGAGTTTTAAAACAAAGCTGTTCTGCTTATAAAAAATCTTTTTAAAGAATTTAAATGTTATGCTTGGGATTAAACACTTCAATGTCTAAATAAATTGAACTTATCATTTAAATGGTTGGTTAGTCTTAAATTTTACGTTGTTCTCTATTATGTAAACCAAGTAAGATAATCTGATTGTCTTGCTCATTGTTAGGTAGTTAGGTAGGCTGAAGGAAAAGAGAACAGCTATATTTCTCATTACCTTCTTCCAATCCACTCTTCTTAAATGAGATATATCGGGTATAGTATCCCTCTTAAGATATGAGAATATTTCAAGTTTACGAATACTGGCCAATTACATGAAAACTGTTTCCCCATTTTGTTTTTCCTCTCTGCAAGCCCTGCATTAAATATTACATGTATCGCCTATGTGGTTTAGATGAAGGTATGGCTTAGTCTCAATATTTTCGGAGGATATTGGCAACATTTGGTTTCAACAGGACTGCGCTACGTGCCACACAGCCGAAGCTACACTCGATGTTTTGCGCCCTGTTTTTGAAGATCGCATTATCAGCCGCAAAGCTGATGTCGTTTGGCTACCTCGGAGCTGCTTTGACACCGTTGGACTATCATTTGTGGGGTGCCGTCAATGATAAGTGTTACGCCGACAAGCCAGAGACAATTGACGGTTTAAAGGACAATATTCGTGAAGCCATTGGTGAAATACAGCTGCACACAATCGATAATGTGCTTAAAAGTTGGACCGATCATGTAGGCTACTGCATGGCCAGCAGAGGCAGCCATTTGAATGAAATTATTTTCCATTATTAACCAGAAGGATTGTACTTTCAAATAAAAAAAAAGAAATTTGAGAAAATATTCAGTAGTTTTTTTTAAAGCATTTTCAAAAAAAAGAAGTTATTTGGCGGACCCTTTAGTTTAACTCTTTAGCTCTACTCGCTGCTTAATTCGCTTAGTCATTTACATTCATGGCTTGATTACTAGGTATCCATGTAATGCTTACTGTGGCATATCTTTATGACGTCCTTGATGCTGTCCCTGATTGCACTAGTTTGACTATCAATGAAAATAATCAAATATGAAGTTTGCCAAATTTAATCATAACGATTGCTCGTAGTATCTTCATTTGGAAAACCGTGTAATAGTCCGGTGGCATAATTTATGCTCTAGTTGTTCCGTATAGAACAACGCTACTGTACAGTCCTGTCTTCAATATTCGAGACACCTGTGTAACAATGGTTCCGTTTTATCAAGGAAGTCTATCTGGCATCAGAATGTAGCTTTGTATCACACAAAATCACCAGTTATAACATGGACAAAATAACTCGCGTTATATTCTTAATTATTTTTGTTATTGTTATAATTTATTTTTTTTCATTTTGCTTACAAGTTTTTTACTTGGGTCTACGGTTCATTACGTAACAAATAATATCCAATTAATTACATTTAAACTTAAAAGAAATCCATAATTAATTATTATTTCTTTTTTTTGCAGTATTAGATTCGTCACAAATAATCAAGTTACTAAGTCATGGCAATGACTGAAATTCATCCTCATTGTCAACTTTGACTACACAGACATTCAATGACATTTAAGCCGACTTATGAGAGGGTGTGGTATAACATTAACTGTAAGAGGACATCCGTGCATGTGTGTGGACTTTATTAAGGGCTTTCTGACAACTTTTTTAATTCTAATAATTACACAGATAAGCATTGGGAATAAAAATTGATGTAGTGAGTGATACATGAAGTTTTAGTGTTTGCCATGAGATAGAAAAGTATTTGCAATTAAACGGAATTGGAATTTTAAAATGTTTAAAAAGAAGCTTAACACAAAAGCTTATAACACCGGACATTATTAGGATATGCAACTTGATTCTGATTTTCAAGTGAAATTATTTTTAATGAGTGTATACCCATTGCTGATAAAATCTGGCATCAGAAATTTTGTATTAAAGTAGTCTAAAGTAGTCGTAAACTATTTTAAAAAATCAACTGCTGCAACCAATACAAAAACAGTCATTTAAGTGACATTGTCTTTCTAACATAACGACGAGGTCCTTGCCTTATAATATAATAAAAATTTCAATGAAATCATGGCTTTACGAGCGTTTTATTTTACTTTACTTTTGAAGCTACAAAATGGGTAACCCTTTAGAATATAATTAAATAATCCTAAATAAGCCATAAATTTGTTATTCAACCAAATTGTATATCATGTGTCATGGGAGTGATGGACTTCAATACGTATGTACTTCGTACAACTGGTACTTCAAAAATTGTCAAACATAATTCATGCAAATTATTGTAATTTTTGTAGAATTGATAACCATTTAGCATGGAAATGCATTTATAAATTATATTTTATTTTTAGGCATTTAATTGCAAACTAAATTGATTTGTGCGTTTATTTATGCATGAACATGGTACAAAATTCTTGCTCATCAATTATATGTTGAAAAATAAGAAACGAATCGATGAGTGAAAGTAGGAGGGAAACAAGGAAGTGATGAATACAAATTAAATCAAACGAATTGAATTGAACACAAATTGAATGCCTGTAACAGCACACATACGAGTTGCAATCAAATGGAAATACCAAAACTGTGCATCGGATACCGTGCACATATGGCAACAAGCCATTGTCAACAAACAAAATGCAGTGGGCTTAATTCAATCAATTGTAGATTAAATTTAAAATGTATTTATTAAAAATATAATTCTTATTACCACTTCTATTGGCCCACTGTACCTTATGCTATAACATTGCTAGACTATCCTGAATTGTACAATTCGTTACAACAGCTTAGTAGATACAATGGAATTCATTTACATTCATTGCTTAGCTTCATTTGGTTTATTTTTTGCACAACCATTAGGCAATTCCTCTTCTCTTTCTTTTCCATAAAAATCACTACAATCCGTCTTTCACCCGTTCTAACACCCAAACATACCCGTAAAATATATGTTGTCGCCTACAAATTGGTTTCAATATGTTTCTAGGCATCACATCAAATATATGTGCTGCAAACAATAGCAACAACGACAACAAAGAATGGGTTTAAATTAAATTGTCAAATGATTTATTGCCCAAAATTTTTAACAACAGTGAACATAGAACATTGAGACTAGTGAAGTAATGTTAAACCATGTTGTCGATCTAAAATCTGTGGTAATTGAATGGCGTTTAATTGTTGTCAATTCAGGAAATAATGAAATTTTATCACATTTTTTTTATTTTTTGAATTAACAACAATGTGGTTGCCTTTCTCTGCAACACAATACGCCTTTTAAATCGTGAACAATCCTTGAATATTGATTGTTTGGAGAGGAAAATTAATTGTGGCCATTATTTAACAAAGTGAAAAATATTTTAAAAGAACTAATTTAAAATAAGGGAGAAATGAAAAAATTTATTTAAAAAGAAACATAGTGGAAGAACTGGATAAAATTGATTAAAACTGGGATATTACTGATACCCGCCGCAAGCCTCTATAACCCATATACCATTTGAATCAAGCATCAAACGTTCAGCGAATAAACAAAAAAAGTAAGCGAACTCTTTGGTGGTCAATGCAACCTCTGCTGGTTTTATAGGTAATCGTCTGTGGGACAGCATGCGCGAATTATATTTCTCTTGATTAGTTTATGAAAATAATGAATAATTAAGGGCGCTACTTTAGCATTCCTTTAGTGAAATAATTCCCTGAGTAATTCAGTCTTCTCTCCTGAGTAAACTGTCATAAGACAATCGAGGAAATATAGTTCTTTAACAATGAGAAACTGAATCACCGACGATCAAAAGGTTGAATACCACGATATTTGGAAAGTCGTTACTGTAATATGGTTAGCTAGTGTGTTGGAGCAACCCAACTCAAAATGCAGAGAAATTCAAATATTATTCTTCAAATACGATGTCGTTCAAGTTTGTAATGACAGAACTAGACTAGCCGTAGTCTAGTAGGTAGTGTGTTGGCTTATTAGACGTAAAGCCGGGGTTCGTAGCCCAGGTCAGGCATCAAAACGAAATATGAAAAAAAAATATTTCTTCAGCGATTTCCTCTCAGCAGATTTCTGGCAAAAACTCTGAGGGTAAATAAAATTTGCCATGAAAAAGTTTCTCAAAAATCTGACTTTCGGAGGCGACGTTAAATTGTAGGTCCCGCCACCCACGTATAAAATTAACGCACACAACATGAGTGGTGTCAGAAGCTAGGCCGTAATCCTAACTGAAGGGTTGTAATGGCCAATTATGTACATATGTATGGTAGGAAATCTTTCATTTCTAAAATAAAGGACACAAGAAAATACCTAAAATCAGCCACATGATAGGTATTGACCATAAGGTATACCTGGCCGGCATTGCAGAAGCCTCGAAGAAACCACAAATAGTGGAAATACGAGAGGTACATATGTATGTGCATATATGGAGTTACATATATAAGAAGCAAAAAGCCAGCACCGCAATGCTTAACTGTACAGCGGATAGAACTTCGTCAGTCCGCACTGTTCGGCACTTTATGGAAAGCACATTATCTGTAAAAGTAAACGTGGTACGAAAACTATCCATTGTTATTCTAATTAGCCGCTCTGAAAGATGACTGTTTACGCCATAAAATTTACAAAGTGCATAATCAGAACCATTATTTTGATTAAAAATTTCAATAATTTTCAAGTTTTGCTCTGATATAAGTCTCTAGCTATACAATGAAATGTGTATCCAAATTAAACAAAAATTAACTACAAATAAATAAGCAGTGTTGCCAATTCGAAATTATGACTTTACAACCTTTACAACCCATTAGTCAGGATTCAGCCTAGCTTCTCACATCACTCATGTTGTGAGAGTTTATTTTTTTTTTTTTTTTAATGTAAACGAATTTCTATTAAGTTTTGAAACATTAATACTTTGGAAATATTGCATCATTTATCATCACAGTTGCAAAACTTTTGAAATATTTCGTTCAGCTGTTAAACAATAACAAAGACCTGTTTTCTGTTAACCATTAAAGGAAATATTGAAATAAGTTTTCTTATACATATTTTCAGTATAACGACAACATTATTTATTGCCTAAATAAGCATTAAGTTTGAAGTCAATGGAAAATTACAAATTAAAAGTCTCTCAATTTCTTAAAATGAAATTTTTTGTACTCAAATAGTCATTAGTAATGTATATACACAATATATTTAAGTAAACAACAATTATTGCGCAATAAAAGGCATTCTAATTATTTGGGCCAAAAAAAGGAAAAAATATGCTTTGAAGTTTTGCACGTAGTTAAACTACCTACAGTCTATGACAACCAGTCAATCTTTCATATCGTTTTGTTTGTTGTTTTGTTTTCTTGACTTTGCTGTCTCGTTCCATAGCATTATTCATGTTTCAATCTTAAAACAGTATTTCTAAAAATATATGTGTGTGTTTATATATTCTGCTCAAAGTAACAGAACAAACGTTAAAATGGTAGGTATGTTGGCGAATTGTTCTATTGAACACCCTCTTAATACAAGTGTAAGCATCCGACACACATCTGTTAACACTTACTTAGTCACAAGCTTACACTCTACTATACCTGTTATTTACGCTTTCATGCCCCCATTGATATGAAAGTAAACAAAATTAAAACACTTGTGACAATGTCACTGTATACACAACAGTGTGAGTATTGGAGTACCTATGTACTAATTAGAGTGTCCCGTAAAGTTTGTTATGTATTTATTTTTAATTAATAATAAAATAACAAAGAATACTCTTATTATTAATAGCTCCAGTGATAAAAACCATGTGCTGATTGTAAATAGTATAACAAACCCGTGTCTGCTATTCATATCACCGGTGCTCTGCGTATCACTTCTACAAAAGCCTTGTTGGCAATGCTTAACTAGCTTCCAATTGTGCTTTTTGCTAAACGAGCAGCCAAATTTGCCGCAATTAGGCTCAATGCATTGTCTCACTGGTGCATCATCCCTTCAGGCCACTCTTCTATTTTGGAGGTCAATCCTACGGCCCCACTGAACATAGACTATATCCCTGCGGAATATTACTTTGACAGAGGCTTTCATTATCTGATTCCGAGCAGGGACGACTGGGTGCCATGGTCTTCCAACCAGAATTCAAGGATGTATATACTGATGGCTCTAAACTCGATAATGGGGCTGGTAGCGGCGTCTAATCTGGGAAACTGGATCTGGATATTTCCCTCCGGCTGTGGATTACTCTAGTGTGTTTCAAGCGGAGGTAATGGCCATCTACCGGGCCGCTCAATGGATCCTTATCAACGGCGTTCCTTTCACTCGCATCTCAATCTTCTTTGATAGTCAGGCTGCTATAAGACCTCTATCGGGTGTTGCGAATAACTCTAGGCCCGTTAGGGAGTGTCGCCGCTGTTTCGACGTTCTCTCAGGGCGCTTCAGTGCCTCACTTGTCTGGATTCCCGGTCACAGACAAATTCCGGGCAACTGCATGGCCAGAGCTGGTGCACTTCTTCCGGTAGCCTCGTCCATCGATTTGGGTATGCCACTTACCTCGATTAGATTGGCAATTGAGCGGAAATTTTTTCGGGACGCCAACCTATCCTGGGTGGATGAAGAACCTTGCTACTCTGCCAGACTCACTTGGCCCTCTATGGATAAAAGGCGCACCAACTGATTGCTCAAACTTGAACGGAGTGAAATCTCGATCACAGTGGCCATGCTTACAGGTCACTGGAAGACACGCGGAAAGAATTCGGCTCCCATCAAACGACTTCTGCCGTAGGTGTAGATCTGTTGAAGAAAAGGAAACTGTTACCCACTTTGTCAATGCTTATCTCTTGCGAGGTGCAGATTCCTTAACGAAGTTATCGTCCACTGATGTGAAGGACATAGCTTCGTTTATTAAACTTTCAGGCTGGTTCTCCAGCATATGGTAGTCGTGCTTTTAATGTGTAACCCCTGCGCTGACCAAATTCTTCCTTAGTTTGGTCACTACAGGGACTGCTTACCTATGGTGTCGCAACGGGCCGGGTCACAAAGCGACTACACCGGCCTCAGACCGTGTCTGTTATATCTGTTATAGCCAATGAAATTAATTACATGTAGAAGATCTGGTGCATATTTTACCCTTGCGCTGACCAAATTCTTCCTTAGTTTCGTCACTACAGGGACTGCTTACCTGTGGTGTCGCAACGTGCCGGGTCACAAAGCGACTACACCGGCCTCAGACCGTGTCTGTTATATCTGTTATAGCCAATGAAATTAATTACATGTAGAAGATCTGGTGCATATTTTTCTGCGACATAACGCAAGGCATATGCAGGCGAACAACAGTATTCCTCATCGTCATATGATCAGGGCTAATGAGTATTGCGTATGGGAAATAGCTTCTTTAAGTTTTTTAAGCTGACTTTCCTTATGCCATCTATCCCTTGGACAAAACTTTTCATATGCAAAACTGTCTCTAATTGGCATCAAAACTGGTTTTAAAATCCGAAAGTTTGATGGCCTCAGAGACTCTACTCCTGCTCAAAACTGATTTTTAAATCGGCATAAGATTGTTGCATACCTTTAGTATATATTGTATCCATTTTAGAGTTTTTTTATATAAGTAATCATATGGCGATTGGCTTTGATCGGTATACTTAACGTACTTATATCAAGATAGAGATTATGGTGTAAAATACATGGATAACCTAAGTGGTATAAATTTATTGTTTATATTCGTATTTGCATAATGAGTTTCAGTGTTTTCGTTAGTTGGAAATATTGATGCTTATGCTGTGTAGTAAGTGATGACAAAATTGACAGTGATGATGATAGCAACAAGCACGTAGTTTTTGGCATTTGGAAATCAGACAAACATACTCGTCACAGTTCCGTAAGCCATGTCATACATTACGAGTAGTTATGGATTCTGTGTGATGAAACAGCAGCATAAAAATTTGCAATAAAAGTAAAGCAAAGTGTTAATGAAATTGTTTTCCAAATAAAGCAGAAAATGTGATAAAATTCCATGAATTATGAAATGATTTTCAAAGGATAAGTTTTTAATAAATTTATGAATTTCATTGTTACACTTCACACACTATATAATAGAAGAATTTGAGTGGCTTATAAAATTTTTAGGCATTTTTCAAACAATTTAATTATATTCACAAGGTGATACAATCACGATGACAGCAAACATTCTCTTGTAAACTTTTTTAGGTCTTCATAGTTGACAAAATATTTGACTTTTATGAAAAATTTTAAAAAATTGAATGCACAACTATTTTATTTAATGAAAGAGCAAAAAGCCAACAAAAATTGAAAATTATATTATTAATAATTCTAAAGGCAATAAACTCTTTGTTTAAAACAATGGAAATTAAAATAAATTGAATTGATTGCCATAAGAAACTAAACTGAATTCAATTTGTAGATTTATAAACCCTTTTATAAACTCTTTTCCATTTCCTTCACAAAATTTATTAAAGTTTCTGGCAGTTTAATACTGTGGGAGAAATGCGCTAATGCTGAGACTCGATGCTAAAATAGAACTCAACAGCTAGCTTTAGGGTACTGACACGTGCAGCATCATAACGAACTGCTCAAGATAGCTTTGAATTCAACAAAGTTGCCACTATCTATATATCACGAAAATCAATTTTATAGCGATTTAATATATAAATTTATTTTTAATTTAAAATTATTATTATTAAATTAAAATAAAATTAAAAATTCAACATGAGAAAAAAATTAAAGGCACCCCATTTTCTTTTCTAAATAATTAAAAGAAAAACAAAACAAAAATATAATAACCGATTTGCATTAATTGAAGCTCTAAAATTGTTCTAGCGTAGTTAAAATTTTGTAGAAACACTAGGATTGTTTAAAACTAATATATATTGTCGGTCCACAATATTTTGGCTTACCGACTCCGATATATCATACCACGCAGCCTGAATTAATTTCAAAAACTTACCACAATTTAGGGGAGAATTTCCTTTAATTATTGTTTTTATTCCACAAGTTTTTGTATCTGAGGACTAATCGGAGCGCGAAAGTGCTCGGATAGAAGAAATAAGAAGATTATAACCGACTGATGCCCTACAGAACTCGTAATACTATGGTGTGGTATTTTGTATAAGTGTACTATTTTGTCAATGCTTTTCACAATATTCATTACTTAGGGCCATTATTACAACTTGCCGTTAACTAAAGGGACGATATTCATTATTATAAGTGGACAATATGGTAGAAGTAAGCGTTAAGCTAAAGGGAGGATCATCCTACCGGTAACTTTTAAAGTTAAGTTTATGTTTAAATTTGCCATATTATATATTATTTTCAATACAGAAACTTCAAATATAAACAAAATGAGCATATACAACAAATAAACGAAGCGCGTCGTTGCCACTGCGTTTAAAAAAAAAAAACTTTTTTAATTGAGCAGTGTTATCGTCAGTGCTCCGGCACTGCCATATTTTTGAAAAAGTTAAGTTTTGTTTGAAGTCGCCGTAGTCTAGTAGGTAGTGTGCTGGCTTATTAGACGTAAAGCCACGGTTCGAGCCCCAGGCCAGACATCAAAACCAAATACGAAAAGTATTTCTTCGGCGATTTCCTCTCAGTAGATTTCTGGCAAAAACTCTGAGAGTAAATAAAGTTTCTCAAAAAATCTATCGTTCGGAGTCGACTTTAAACTTTAGGTCCCGCCACTTGTGCGAAACTAGGTCAATAATCCTGACTGAAGGGTTGTAATGACCAATTATGTATGTATGTAAGTTTATTTTATCTGTAAGTTATAATAACGAAAATAAGTTAAAGGTAACTTTATAGTTAACTTTAGCTAAAGGTATTTTTAACTAAACCTAAGTTTAACGGCAAGTTGTAATAATGGCCCTTAGTGTTTCTACTGTTATAATGAATTAAAAAAAAAAATGATGGAATAAATATTAATTCGTTGTGTGCAAGTAAACGATTTTATTTTTTGTAATGTAGCATAAAGTTTTGAATTGTTTTATTTGTACAACAAACTATTAATAACATTAAAACCAAACACAACAGAGGAAATATTAATAGTTTGCCATTGCTGCAAAAATTTTGCATCATTGTTATAAAAAGCATTTTTTTTTTTAAATTAAAATTCATTTTGATGACACAGATTCAGTACAATTTTTTTATTGTGATAATGAATACATTTAAAAACATAAAATTTAATTGAAAAAACCTTATGCCTGAAGTTTATAAATAAAACATCAGAATGAGATTCATGATGATGATGATGGAAATTTCATAGAAAAAATTATATCTTTTAAATATATTTATTTGATTTATTAGTAATTAGAATACAATTATAAATTTTATTCAATTAATACAAGCTGAGCAACATAAACTATGCTGGATGTAATGTATCAAACCAAAATCCCTGCTGGGAATCGAACCCACAACCTTCACGTTTATTAATGTTTATTAATTTCATAGCAATTGTATAAAAGGAGATATAATAAAAATATTTAACAAATCATAATGTGGTCATGTGGTCATTCTACAGAGCAAAAAATATTTTTATTTTTGAAATTTTAATTTTATTTACGAAATAAGAAAAACAACATTTTTAGTAAAAAACATCTACAGAGACCAACAAAATTCGACATGAAAATTGGAAAATTGATCAATGAGCTCCTATGCCATACATATAGCTGGCAAATTACATAAATCTCGCAATCAAACAGAAGAAAAGGTCAGAGAGAAAGTTTTGCAAGTGAAGTCTGTATTTTGGCGTTTCGCATTTAACAGGCCAAAGATTACTGTCCGTAAACCCCGTTTTCAAGGCTTGACAAGATCATCAGCATGTCACTTACTTTCTGACCTTAAGAGGAGAAGGGTGATATAGACCTTTATTGAAGCTGCTACACGTAAAGTTGTTTTTGGTAAAAATGATTTACTTTTGCGAATTTGACCAATCAATTTAATTGTGTTTGTTAGTTTTTAAATGTTTCTGAAATAAGAAATAATTTCTTCCACTTTAATTCACTTTAATTTTCTTCGTATCATTAAGATTGAATGACTTAAACATGACAAAATATGCCACTTTAATAAAACTTTGCAAATTTTTGTTATTTTTCAAGTAATATTTAAATCTGTTCGTTAAACTTTTCCTATTGTTAATCATCACTGAATAATTTATAAAATTTTTCACTTTAGAAAGGAAAGTATACATAGAAACTTTAATAGCCTTGAATAAATAAAAGCAAATTTGTTGCTCGTGTTCGACATTATGCTTTATGAAGTATGGCTACCTTTTATTTCTTATAACTTTTAAAATTTTTCTTAAATTGTAATAAGAAGACAACGAAAACTTACTTAAAGAAAAATGTTTAAAGAAAATTGTCTTATCTTAAATGGGTTTCAAAAGTTCAAAATCAGATGTAACAGATGCTTGAAGAGCTTATGATTAATAGCCCCCAGTAGGGCGGCTCTCATATGAAAAAATATGAAAAAATATTAAAACAAACCGATTTTTGTATACGTTTTAAGGACATTCTTGAAATTTAAATTACTAAAACTTTTAAATTGTTATTGTTTTTGGCTTTCATAATATAAAACCATTATTTAATGCCAACCATTGTACACATTTTGTGGTTGTATTTCTGTAACTATAAATTTCAACATTATATGTATGTATACTGTATATTAAAAGTAATGGGTCGCAGTAATTTTACAATATTTTTTCTCTATTCGGCTTCTTTGTGTTTGCATGTTGCACCAAACACGCCCTTAAAAAATAAAAATAAATTGAAACGAAAACATTCAACATATCAAAACGATGGCTGATATTAAAAGAAAAATTTATGTAAAACTCGTTAACGAATTATACTATGAAATCATAATTGTGCAGTTCATACACTTTAAATAATTCGGATAGTAGGATTTAAAATCATATGCAAATTAAAAACGTTATATTTATTTGATTATCAAGATATTATTCAACGAGAAGAAAAATATAGGATGACTAAAGGATTGTAATGGCTCATTAAGTAAGTAAGTACAAAACAAAGTTATCTAAATAACTAAAATCAATGCGAATAAAATTATGAAAGATTATATTTCTCAAATACATGAATTGTATTAACTTGCCAATCAAAGTATTTTCAATGTTGCTTTCTTTGGGTTTAAGCGAAATACGCCAGCTTTGAGAGAGAAAGTAAATACATTTGTCAGACGGTTATTCTTTTTTCGGTAAGTGGTAGAGTAGACAAATTTAGAAAAGGGTGTTGAAATTATGCTAACAATAAATATGCGTAAGGATCTGATAAAGTACTGGGCTTGGATTTTCAGCAGTAGCGAAATGAATTCTTAACTGCTGTAATGCCAAGAAACCAGAGATCAAAGTTCAAAATTTCGGTGTTTAATACCACACTGCTTAACGCAGCTATTTTTAACACAACTCCCGGTTAGTTACTTAAAAGCTGATTCAACTTACAACAGAATGACAACGTTATTATACCACATTAATTTATGCCTGTTCATCTAATTACGTAACCAAGAAATTTTTTGCTTTTATGATTTAAATTGTCATTTATTGTAAAATTCTTGTATTGACGTTTTCTCATAGATCGCTTAAGTACACCCCATATAATATTTAACTGCCCTTAAATAAATTCTGAAAAATTATTTCATCTTTGTTGAAATATGTCATATCTATTTTGCTAGTTATAAGATTACCAGTGTATATTAATAAATATGTAACTAAAAATGGTTCAAAAACATTAATATAAATGTTCATTTTAGATCATTCATTTAGAGCAATGTGTGTAGCATTTATATTCCTACTAAATAAATAAAAATGTTGTATTTCTAGAACATTTTTTCAAAACACAATTCCGGAAAACGACAATGTTAAAAAACACGCTTTAGATGCAAGTCTTAACATTCTTCAGAGGTTTGTATTCGAAAAAAAAAGTTTGAAAGAAAACAAAAATATTTCAACACATCCTGTATAAATAGCATAAGGACGTCTTAACGTAAAAAACTGAAAAAAAATATAATAAAAGAAAACAGAAAAGCAAGGAAGTTTTTCTTTGCAACAATCTTGCGACTTTTTTCATTCACTTCATTTAGTGGAAATCTTTTAAATTTTATTTTTTTTATTTTGTTTTCATCTTTTTTATCACTTTACCAAAATTTTTCTAAAATAAACTTATGTTGTTGTCAAACTAACTTGTCCTTTAGTAGGCAACGGTGCGTTTTTATAATTTTACAAGCATCTGCATAAGTAAACCATATTCTGATAGCATGAGTTTAAAATGAAAAACTTTAAGAAGCCAGCAAACATTTATTTTTATGTGCTGCATAAAATTATAAACGCCTTTATACGATGATAATTATATGAAAACTTTAAGAAACCCGTTTTACTACCAGAAAACAATGGAAGCAGAAAAGTGGCAATAAATATTGTGTACGAACTTCAAACATACTTAACCTTAAGCTATTACTATTAGGTTTTAGAAAATGGGTAAATCGGCATCTCAATTCTACCATTCAATAGCCTTAGTTTAACTACAATAGAAAAATCATATGTTTCTGAGAGAGAAAACGCTTTAATTGTTCTCACATGATCGACTAATCTAAGGACATGTATCGGGTCCGCCATCTAACGTTTTTTTTTTTCAACTAGTGCTTATTTCGTGAATGGTAACACTAAGCTCATGTCTGATTTGACAGATAATTAGTTTTATCCTTCCGCTGATAACGCTGGGAAATATTGCGACAGAAGATGCCGATTTTGGCATCTTGGCATCTTTTCAGATGAAGCTCATTTTGATCTTGGCGGGTATGTAAACGAGCAAAATTGTCGCATTTGATTCACAGAAATCCAGGGGCATAATTGGGCCATTTTTCTTCGAAAATGAGCAAGGAGTGGCCGTTACAGTCAATGGCGATCGTTATCGGGCCATATTGAACGAACTTTTGTTCACAATGAAGAGGAGGATATTGGCAACATTTGGTTTCAACAGGACGGCGCTACGTGCCACACAGCCGAAGCTACACTCGATGTTTTGCGCCCTGTTTTTGAAGATCGCATTATCAGCCGCAGAGCTGATGTCGTTTGGCCACCTCGGAGCTGCGATTTGACACCGTTGGACTATTATTTGTGGGGTGCCGTCAAAGATTAGTGTTACGCCGACAAGCCAGAGACAATTGACGCTTTAAAGGACAATATTCGTGAAGCCATTGGTGAAATACAGCTGCACACAATCGATAATGTGCTTAAAAATTGGACCGATCGTGTAGGCTACTGCATGGCCAGCCGAGGCAGCCATTTGAATGAAATTATTTTCCATTATTAACCGGAAGGATTGTACTTTCAAATAAAAAAAGAAATTTGAGAAAATATTCAGTAGTTTTTTTTTTAAACATTTTCAAAAAAAAGTTATTTGGCGGACCCTATAGAAGGAAAAAAATCAAATATCAATTGAAGTCCTCATTTCAGTTAGTTTACTCCAGCAACATGAATTTTGGATCATGACTCTGACTCGACTCAGACTTGTCTGACTGTTAGTTAATGCAAAAAATATTTTCAGATCGTTAATTTTCACGATCAATAGAAGTATATTGCACTCTATCACCCATAATTTTATTTGTTTATGGTAGCTCAACCAAGCCTGTCATGTAAAACATAGCAATATGGTGTCTTCATTTATAAGATGTGGTCCAATCAAAACAAGATTTAGGCAGGATAATAATGTTTTGCAAACCCAAAATCTAAATTTCGTTTAAAAACGTTTTATATTGTAGAATATCTGAAAGCAAATCTTTTCATTTTTATGCACCAAAAACCTATACTTGTTTGTTCTTTTCTTTTCTACTTTCATTGTTTCATATTCTTTATGGAAGAAAAAGAAAACATCTCATTTAAGTTTAAGATAATTATACAGTCAATTAATGCATTACAAACTGCAGCAGCAACAATTATAAAAAATGAAAAAAAAAGATAAAGAAAAAGACCAACTTTTGTAACATCTTAATTGTGTAAATTTAATTACAACAGTTTCTTATATAAGCTGATTAAATTTATTCTTACAACTATGAAGCAGATGAAAAGTTTTCTGAAAAATCACAAGAATATATAGAAAACTGAATAATAAAGACAACATTCAATAATCTCTCTAGTATCAACGGAAGTACGTTTGGTTTGTTTCTTCTTATTCTCACGATTCAACAAAACAAAATAGGGTTCTTGGTTTTTTTCCTATTTTAGCACATATTTCTGGTTGACCAAACCAAAGGTTATGTGGTATTTTAAGCAATATGTTTGCCAATTAAAGCCAATGTTTTCTTTGTTATAACAAATACCCATGATAACATGGCCATAATGAGGTGAGTAGAAAAGTAAATGAATTTAACATTTTTCACTATCGTCAACGGAATTCATTTAACAAGAATATACGCAAACGCAGCATTAGATATCCGAAATAACTTAAAAAGTTTATTAAATTTAAAACGAACGAACATTACAAGCCCTTTAGAAAGGACGTTCATTACAACCCTTTAGCATTTCCTATTATTTTAATCTTTGAACTTAATCTGTGAATTGTTGGCAATAACTAGAACTAATTAAGATTTTAATTTAGAATTTCTTAAGAAATGGAAATACTTTTAAAACTAATATCGATGAACCCTTTTCTTTTAATTAAAAACAAAATTTATTGGTTTTGCCTTACCACTGTGGGCAGAGAATTACTTTTAAAATCCTTTTGATATTGTTGTTCAAAATAAAAAAGAAACTTTAAGAGATGCATTTGAAACAAATATACCAACATATGAAAACGCCCTGTTTAATGAAAAGAAATGTTAACTTCTTAAATTATTAACACTTACTTATAACCACAGTAAACGATTCAAACGATTTGCAGGACAACATCAAATTTAATTAAATTATTTAAAAAAAACCCAAGCCAATACTTAGTTTAAGATACTAAGTAATGATAAATTATACATTTCAGTGCTTTGTTTTCTTAGAGAAACAAACCACCGCATCAATTTCCTTACATGTGTCCCTTTTGGGCGCTATTGATTTTCCACCAGCTTTAACTAGATTGGCTTACTTCTAGTACAAAATTAGGTAGAGAAAATGTTTCAACAAATCGTGCCAATAAGCTGATAGTTGAGAAATTTAATGTAACTGGATCCATTCATGAGCAGAACTGTCGAAGAAGATCCAAAAAACATCCATTCGCCATCGTTCGCAGCCATTAAACATCAAAAGATCCACAAAGTTCAACATTTTGCATCGTGATCTCCATTTAAAGGTTGATAAGACTTAGTTGAACACGCATTAAGTCGGCAATTTTTTCTTGGGCCATCGAACAACAATAAGAAAATTAGAATTTTTTAACAAAATAATCTTCACCAACGAAGCCCATTTCATCAACAAAGAGAATAGAGATTTAATTTATAATTGAAGGTGAGAAGTATCCAAGAGTTATCTTAGAGCAACCATGACATCCGCAAAAGGTTAGGATTTGGTGTGAATTACATTTTTTGTGTGCTCATTTGACCGGCATAATTTTTCATTTGTAACCGGCACGTATTTGTCATAAACTGAAATAGAAATATTTGTAATATCTGATATAAAAACTCTTTTATTTTCTTAAAATTTAAATATAACTCAATTTTGGATAATCATGAATAAATATTAATCAGCCTTCGACTTTCAACTATTGATTTAGAAATTACCGAATTTAGTCGATTGATAGTTTTTCTCTCCATCTCCCATTTCAGTACTTTTAAATTTGTACACGTAACATATAGTATGTGTTCCAGCAGAAAATCAGGTTACGAGAATCATAAAATTCTGCAACACTTTTTATATGGCTTTAGTTGTAAACAATTTCTATATTTTATCAAATATTTTTTATGTAACTACATACATACACATATTTATGTATGTCACATATGACGACAACAACGTTATTAATATTACTCATACGTCATATGATATTTTCGCAAAATAGTGGTTTTTCTGTTTTATGATTACATACCACAATACTCGTATACATTTGCTTGACTTTTCTTTCATCTGGTGCTTAGTAATTCCTTGTGGGATCATAAAACTGTCAATAAATTCCAACTATAATTTGATAAAATGATAAAATATTATGAATTTGCAGTCAAAATCGTAAAATTATTTAATAATATTATATCGTACAAAATCTGAGACATGAGAGAGTTGCAGCAATTGATAGTTGATATGCGAGTACTGTGCACAACTTCGTAACAACGGTTATGATGTTCGATAGCATAAAGAAATAAACTTAAACAGAAATTTTAGACGAAATCAAATAAAAATAGTAACTGTTGCGACATGTTCAATATCGGAAATTTTATTATTATTTTGTTGTCATAAATTTGATGAAAATTGTGAATAAAAAGAAACGTAAATTATATGTACATTTGTCATATTGCAGTGCTTTAGCACATCGTTTGTATGTCTTAGAAGCTTAAGAACTCAGCATAGCAATCAAAAATCGTAATATTGCTGGAGTGAAATTTTTTTTTTTACTATAATTTGGTAGATAATCTCAGGACATTTATTTTTAAAAATATGATTTACGGCTATTGTTACGAACTACATGGTCCATTAGATCATTCCTGATCACTGGTTTATAAATATAATTTTGTTTTTAAATTCCACATTAAAAAACGCCACAAAATGATAATTGCATTATTCGACAGAATAATTCGCCATTTAATAGTTCGCATGAGATACGACATCAGTGTCATACACACGTATGTAGGTTGGCTTCAGTCTAGACCATAAGTAAACATTTCTTTTTCATACAAAAATTTCCCATTTATTCATGATGACATAGATGTATTCTTAGTCACTAAGTGAGAGAGAGAGAGAGAGAGGTCAAAAGTTAAACCATATATGTGATGATGTCCTATGATTGATGTTATTGCCTTTAAAAGGCGAGCAATTGGTTTGAGCGTACGTGTAGCGCAATGTCATAAATTAAACTGTAAGTAGTTGAACTATAATGAAATTAGGTCAATGTACTTTAACTACTACTATAGGTATACCATAGTATTTAATTCGTTTCCTTTTAATATCACGTGTCTGAGTATGAGTGTGTGTATGTTTAAATGTCACATTTATTAAAAGTTACCACAGCTTTGTGACTTCATTCATGGTAATTTTGAGTTGTCCACCTGAAACGCCTATACGCGGGTGTTTTCATTTGTTAAGTGATGGCAAATATTGTATGAAAGAGTGCTAGTTATGAAGGTATTATATTCGGTAAGAATAGATAAAATAATATTTAAACGTCAGAATCGCAATTTTAGTGTGACTATTCGTTAAATTACATTTTCGGCAGTTGTTTGAGTGACAGTAAGTACCAACAACAGAAGTCGCCGTAGCCTAGTAGGTAGTGTGTTGGCTTATTAGACGTGTAGCCACGGTTCAAACCCCAGGTCAGACATCAAAACGAAATACGAAAAAATATTTCTTCGGAGACTTCCTCTCAACCGATTTCTGGCAAAAACTTTGAGAGTAAATAAAAATTACCATGAAAAGTTTCTCAAAAATCTGTCCTTCGCAGACGACTTTAAACTGTAGATCCTGTCATTCAAGTATAAAAATTACTTCTCACACAACATAAATGGTAATGACGAATTATGTATGTATGTATTCGTTAGAATACAATTTCGGCAGTTGTTTTACTGACCGTAAGTATCAACATAGTGCTGTTGATGTTAAGCAGTTGTGTTATACAATTTTTTTCCAGTTATCATATCAGTTCACAGTGTACTTAAATCAACGGAATTAATGTTAGTGTAACATAACTTTTTTCGATTTTAATCACGTTATCTGCCAGTATTTTTTCTTCTTGTTTTATATCTTAAACCGTTTAATTTAATATCACTGCTTCTAAGAAATAGTTTCAACAAATTAATTAGTAAGAGATACTAGATCCTCTACTATTTTTTATTCAAAATTTGTTTTCCAAATCCAATATTTGATATGTTTTTTTTTGTTTGAACTGACCTTATACCTCAATTAGTTGTTTAAAATATTAAATTAAGAACTCTCTTCATACATACATCCTAACATAGAAGAAAATTATTTGCATACATAGATGAAACGAAAACAGGATCAATTACTTGTATGGTCATGTACTTTTAGTATAAACACGTGTCCAGTTTCCTTGCTTTTATTTATTTTTACATCACCGGAAATGTTGTTGTTTTCATTTATTTTGGTTTTCATTTATTTTTTGCTCCTTTTGTTTTATAGTAAAAGTTTTATAAAATTTAATTTAAAGTTCATCGGAAGATACTTTAAGTTCAACTTTTTTTTCCTGATGACAGAAGAGATGGTAAAGGAAAGCACGTAGTTAACATAGTCAGTGTCACAGAAGAAGAGATGTGCCATGTCCTACCAACAACAAATTCAATTTCATTTAAAAAAGGGGTTTTAAAAAAAGGTAATTATTTCACAAAATCTCAGGATCTAAAAGAAGTGCCTAGATAGGCATTAGAGAGCCGGATGATATAAACGATGTTTTTTAACTTTCGTAAAGTTTCGAAACATGAAATAATTATTCCAGCGAAGGTTGACAAAAAATAATTCATAAATCATTAAATCCTATATGAAGTACGCTCAAGTGTTTACATAAAAATTTCTTTAAGTTGGGGGCAATAAAGTACTGTTTTCCGCAAATAGCATTTCTAGCATAAAGCTCGTAAAATTTCTCCTACCAGACTACATAATTGTTCGTATATATGGTATCTTTAAAGTTGTTATACTTATGAAGAAGTCGCCGTAGTCTAGTAGGTAGTGTGTTGGCTTATTAGACGTAAAGCCAGGTTTCGAGCCCCAGGCCAGACATCAAAACGAAATACAAAAAGTATTTCTTCGGCGATTTCCTCTCAGCAGATTTCTGGCAAAAACTCTGAGATTAAATAAAATTGCCATGAAAAGTTTCTCAAAAAATCTGTCATTCGGAGTCGACTTTAAACTGTAGGTCCCGCCACTTATGTATAAAATTAACACACACAACATAAGTGGTGTAAGAAACTAGGTCAATAATCCTGACTGAAGGGTTGTAATGACCAATTATGTATGTATGTATACTTATGAAGAAGAAAATTTTTTATCTAAAATTAATGAAAGAAAAAATTTTACTGTTCTATTGAATAATCTATGACGTCAAAGTAGAACTATGATTCCGAGAAAAAATACAATTCCAAGGAAATCTTTAACAATTTCCTTAATATGGTGTCATCATTGTTTTAAATTTAAAATATCTGTGAGTCGAAAACATAGAAACCATATATGAAAAGTATAAGGTTTTCTTGGAATTCAATGGCTAAAAAATATTCCAAAAAAAAATATTATTTGCTCAGGAGTATACAATAAGCGTTTGTTTTGACTTTCAAATGTGTTTCATTGTTGGTTCATTTAATTTTTCACATTATTTGTATTTTAATTTCAAGGGCTTTCAGTTAATCTTAAGTAGACTATTAAGTTAAACAAACCTTTGTATTTTTTTTAATGATTTTCTCATTATGGTCTTTGAAGTTTATTTTTGTGTACTATACAAGGGAAATCAATTTAATAGAATTCATAATACAAAATGCTTAATCCTGAGTAATAAAATGAAACTGATATATGCATACATATGTGAAGTAATGAAAATATGGCTGTAGAATTATTTTCTTATTGTAAATCTGTTACAACATAGAAATCTTAAGAAATACTCACAATCTAGGCCAGTATCCTAATGCTATTTTTTTTGGAGGTCGGAGTGGTAGCTCTGATGTCACAAAGCTCACTTGAGCACGCATAGCGGCCCGTTGTGATGCCACGGGTGAACGCAGTCCCTGTACTGACCAAGTTCCTCCACAATCAGGGAAAAGGAAGAAGTTGGTCAGCGCAAGGGCTGCGCAACGGAAGCACGACTACCCCGCACTGGAAAACCAGCCAGAAAGTTTGATGAACGAAGCTATATCCTTGATATCAATGGATGATAGCTCCGTTAAGCTAACAAGGAATGGGGAGCCAAATAACCTATATCTACACCTAGCAAGAGACGGGCACTGACAAAGAAAGTGAATAACAGTCTCCTCCTCCTCAGAGGACCTGCATCCACGACAGAAATCGTTAAAAGGGAGCCTCATTCTTTCCGCGTGTCTGCCCATGACGCAATGACCCGTAAGCACGGCCACCGTAGTCGAGATGACATCACGACCAAGGCCAAGTAATTGGTTGGTACGCCTTTTATCCATCAAGGGCCAGGTGAGCCTAGCGGTGGAGCAGGACTCCTCGTTGACCCAGGATAGGTTGGCGTCTCGAAAGAATTTTCGCGCAATTTTTTTTGGAAGTAACTACTGAAAAATAATTGTTATACTAAATAGAAAATATTCTTGACCACAATTACTTAGCAGAAAGGATATAAAGAGGACTTGAGGCTCGGTATTGGTGAAAACCATCTGTGACAATGTGATACCTTAAGAAATTATGCATTATTTTGTTGTGTACAAAAGCTAAAGTAACTATACTCTCTTCCAAAATATTTGCTCCAAGAATCGAATGCAGCTTAGTGTAGTGTAACAGTCCAAAGTCTCTGTTGGGAATCGAACCCATGACCTTCACGTTAATAGTCTAGTACACTATCCCCTAGACTACCATTGCGCCCATAAAATACTTCTCTTACCAGGCTAAAGGACGTAAATTGTTTCAGTCATTCTGTTTCAATTCTGTCCCTTAAACTTCAAATCCAGCTGACACTTTGATAGTTCTCGTCTTTCGAACAATTCAACGTGACTTCATCATGAATTTCTATGTACTTCAATTAAGGTAGATATCGTTTCAATAAATGTTCATTCAAGTCTTTATGTTACTTAAAAATACAGAATTGGTCTTGGTTGACATGTGGCTTGAACAAGACGCAGAGAGTATGACTCAACGATTTGATAACATCAACCTATTAAAGGGTTTGGTGAGCTATTTATCATACTTTTCAGAGGATTCCATTAGTCACATATGAAAAAATGAGATTTAAGCCAACTCAACTACTTCTTGTATATATCATAACGACAATTCCAGCCTTGCAAGAAAAAATTCCTGCCAGAAATGTTGGAAAAAGAATGTTAAATTGGAGCACACACACACATGGACTATCTACAACGTTTTCGCAAGCATCATTTACATTACAAATAATCTTTAAAAAGAAATTGGCAGGCATAATTTAAACTGAATAAATATTTCATTCATTTTACAAAATCCACACGCTTAAAAAATACTTCAATACACCTGATAGCTTCAGATAGTTTTTTTTTTTTTTTAATTTTAATGAAATATGATTTACTCTCAGGCGAGTGACTTTACCTGATTTTGCCTCATCATTTTTCTTCATTAAGCACATGAACCTACGACTTTTTCTTCTCTTATGTCATTTTATTCTGCTGACATTGCAATTTTAAATATTCATTACTACACTGAAATGCAATTGACTTCCAACATTTTTCTTTGTTGCTTCGAGCAAGAGAGAATGACGAACAAACAAATTGAAACACGGATTGAAGTGCATTTACATATGAATTTCTGATAAAGACTTGTAGTGCTAAACTTATTTATAGGAGGTGTTTTTAAAAGTCAACTCGAAAAAGTTTTATAAGTTAAATGTCAAGTGTTAAGCGTAATAGAAATCTTAAATGAACTTTAAGCTTTGCAACAAACGTTAGAAACAAAACAGGTAAAATGAAATCATTATGAATTATTTGTAGATATAAAGCCGCCGCCTTAGTCTAGTAGGCAGTGTGTTGGTTTATTAGACAAGAGGCCACGGTTCCAACCGCAGGTCAAACAGCTCCAACAAAACAAAATAATGAAAACTCTCAGCAGATTTCTGGCAAAAATTCTGAGAGTAAATAAAGTTGTCATGAAAATTTTCTCAAAAATCTGTCGTCCGGTGTCGACTTTTAACTGTAGGATCCACCACTTATGTATGAAATTAACACACACAACATAAGCGGTGCGAGAAGCTAGGTAAGAATTCTGCTAAAGGGTTGTAATGACCTATTATGTATGTATGTATTGACAATATAATATCAATTAATTGGTTATAATTCCATAATTTCCAAGGCGTATTTACAGGAAACATAAATTATTGTTTCCTTCCTTTCTGTTAATCGCATACTTACGCATCATCATAATGCCATCTATTATGCTCAATTTTCATTCAAAAGATTTCTTTTTTATTACTTTCTTCCTTTCATTGAACTCATATTTCTTATATTTTTTTTTAATTCCATATTTATTGAGCTGCAAGTATTATTATTATTATTATTTATTCATATAAATCAAGGGATTAATCCAAGGATTATATATAGTTAAAGAGCATTAGCTGCTAAGGCCATCAGCTCGAGAGCTGCAAGTAAATGTTTATATTGTTTCCAAATCCGTTTGGCAAATAATCAATGTATTAAAAATTAAAAAAATTTTAAAACTGCTTAAATGTATTATTTTTTTAAAATTTATTTTCAACTGTTTGCCATTTAAAGGAAAAAGTGTAATCAATAGTAGAGAATAAAGGAAATAGAAGAGAATAAGATTCTTTAAAAAATATTTTCGAGTTTCAGCAACTTTGAGTACTTTTGTCTTCGCGTCTTATTTTCCATTTTTAACAAAAGCATGTTAAACCCTGATGAACTTCAAATAAAACCACTTACTTTGTGAAAAGTTGAACCATCTGAAAAGCTACAGTGGCATTTACTTGAAGACACATACACACACATTTCAACATAGAAAAATACAGACAGTTTTCTACTTGACAATGCTAATCGGAAGAAGTAAATGTTGTTGGTGCCATTTACTGTGAACACAGTGGTTTATGATAACAAAATTGGTATATACTTTAGTAATATTATTTTCAATTCAATTTTAGCACTTAAAAAAGCATACACATCTAGTGACTTTACTTACTTACTTAATTGGTCGTTACAATCCTTTAGTCAGTATAACAGTCTACCTTCTCACATCACTCTTATTGTGTGTGTTAAGTTTATCCAAAAGTGGCGGGACCCAGTTGTTGTATGTCAACTTCGAACGACAGATTTGAGAACTTTTCATGACATTTTTATTTTACTCTTAGAGTTTTTGCCGGAAATTTGCTGAGATGAAGTTGCCGAAAGAAATATTTGTTTTTATATTTCATTTCGTTCGAGATGTCTGACCCGGTATTTGAACCACGAATTCTTGTCAAATAAGTTAATACGCTAACTATTAAACTAATACTCCAAAGAAAGGAAATTCCAACAGAAAAAGTCTACAGAAAGAACTGAACCAACATGAGTCCGCCAAGGGTCATTTAAAAAAAAAAAGAAAAACTTGATTTACAAGTTACTACTAAACCTATCGTCTCTGTTTTAAATCCTATCTCGTCGACAAAAAGGGAAGAAAAAATTAGCCTAAGGCAGGATTAACTCAAATATACATGTCATCCACCAATCAATGGCAAAAATTAATTTTTCCAACTTGAAAATTTAATTTAGATGTTCAAGACTGCTATAGTTGTTATTGGCATGAACGACGAACAAGTCTGTCACACGCTTTAAAAAAATTATCATTGCATAGTCTAGCGACATGGGTTGAGATACTCTGGTTTGTAGATAGGTATACAGACATTTATTTGACAAAAGTCCAAATCTTTGGAGATTGAGGCGAAAAACATTAAAATAAATTAGTCTCTTGAACTGAATCTACATACAGCATCTAAAATAAATTATTTGCTCAGAAGCACAACAATATGTAGTAACAATGTCGTCTGTAACTATCAGTGCGCTTGATACTCTGAGCATAAAAATTTAATACTGTTTGTGCCTGAACTAACAAGTAATTTTCAAGTATTGAAAGAAGCATTTAAATACCTCGGTTTTTTAAAAAAGACATACTGCACTTCAGCTGATCTTTTTACTACTTATGCTAGACCTAGCTCATCGAAAATGCTATAAAACTTTATATATGAGCCAGTCCCTTGAATGCATACAAGAGTCAGTTGTAATCTAATTATATTGCCTCTTGTGCTTTACTTTTCTTATCATTGCTTCAATGCAATGTGCTCAAGTGAAGCAAAAGGACTATTTCGTTTGTGTTTGATTAGCCGCGTATGGAATTCTTTGGAACTGTCACAAAATATCTGCAGAAGCTATTCACAATCTTTCAAAATCAAATGATTTTCAATTGTTCAAAATAACATTTCATACCAGTGTCCTTTGCATCCTTCAAGTTTAATTCAATAATATTTCTATTCCATTTATGTTGTGTCTTTCTAAACCACTCATCAGGAATTTGATTTCTACGAATAACTTTCTGTTGTTATTTCTGACTGTTGACTTCTCTTGTGGTATAAAATATGTTATAAGTGGTTGTAAAGCGACAGATACAGAAATCTTTGACAGATTTGAAATTTCTATACCAATTCAAGACTCGTTAGACAACCACAACTTTAGCCCACACTGCTGTTTGATATTCCTTAAGACAACTGCGGCATAATTGAGTCATTCAAGAGTATTAACTTTTATTTCTTTTTATCATCATCTTTGTCACAGCAGTATTTAGAAACTGGTTTTACAGTCATTTGATTCCTGTTGACAGATTTCGATGGTAAATAAAAGTAATTTGAAGACTCTGCAATTTAAAATGGTAGTATAGGGTTAACTGTTTTTCGATTGCAAAACTAAAATTAAATAAGAGACACACTTTTGATTGAATGTTTATTTCATCATAATGCATAACATTAATCTCGAAATACAACGTCACTCAAGTGACTGCTGGGTGGTTGGTTGCAGTAGTCTTTCTTGGGTGGGTTTTGACCACTTTTTCGTACCTTTCAGATGGCATTGCAGTGATATTTAAATGTTGGTTTTCAAATAATCCAACATTAGATGAATAAATGTACA
The DNA here is from genome assembly GCA_927399465.1 of Sarcophaga caerulescens. Taxonomy (NCBI): domain Eukaryota; kingdom Metazoa; phylum Arthropoda; class Insecta; order Diptera; family Sarcophagidae; genus Sarcophaga; species Sarcophaga caerulescens. The sequence continues at coordinate 137,788,488 of OV656872.1, read as the reverse complement.
GTTACGGTTCTTGTCATAACCCAACAAAAGGGTCCAACGGTGTCAAATTGATGTCGCGAAAGCGTAAAAACGTTCTTTCTTTCTCTTTCTTGCAATACAAACAAAATTAATCGTGTTGTGTGGCTTGTGGTGCGATCTTGTTCAAAATCTTTAAATTCAAACAAAAAGGCAAAAGGGCATAGCGCTGTGAATTTACGGTAACGGTTGTTTCAGAGTCGTATTCATGAAAATATGGTCCAATACATACATACATAATTCGTCATTACAAACTTTCATGAATTTTATACATGAGTGGCGGTTTAAAGTCGACTCCGAACGACCGATTTTTGAGAAACCTTTCATGGCAATTTTAGTTACTGTCAGAGATTTTGCTGAGAGGATGTCGCTGAAGAGATATTATTTTGAAATGTTTTTTTTTTTTTTTGCTGGAGATCTCGGACCTAGGATTCCTAAAATACTATACTAAGCAATTATTTGTCTCTTAATTTTAACTGATGAACAAATTTATAGAAATTGTATCTCTTAACAACCATGGGGACACATATCTCGTAGAATAAAACGGACAACCCACTATCGGTTTTGGTAATTTGATGTTAAAATATTTCTTTGAACATTCAATGACTCTTCCTAAATAGACAAAATGACAACTTTGCCTCTCATAATGTTATGGTCGTGAAAGGGTTAAATTGCATTCTATAGAAAGAAAATAAAATAAGAGCAACATTTCTGGCGTTTGGTGCATTAATATTATATTGTATTATTATGTAAAAAGTAAACCGAGTTTGATTGATAGTTTTGTGGCAACATTAAAGTGCACATATTGCATCATTCATCGATGTTTACTAAAGTGTATACATATTTATCCAAATTCTATGTACATATATGAAATATATTTATAGCATTTGATGCTTTTAACGAACACATGGCATATACAAACCGAAAGTCTCTGTGATTAAATCTGGATAATATTTTCGAAAAATAAGAAAATAAAATACTTAAAGAGCAGATATTTTTTTCAGTTTATTTAAGCTTACTCACACAATCTTTTGCTTAAAGCAAATGACATTTTTTGTCGCACACAACAGTCTGCATATAAAATGCATTACTTGCACTTAATGTTTGTAAATGTTTGTAAACGGGTAACTATGATCAATGATAGAAATTAAAAAAAAAAATTGCCTTAAAAATACCAATTTTCCATTCTTCAAAAGAAACATACTGAAAGAAAAATAAAATTATTCTCATCTTTTTTTCGTTGTAATTTTCCTTTATATTTCTTCATTTCTATCTCATTTATAATCCAATAACACTACAGCCATATTGAGCTCTGTTTCAAAACATGTTGGAGAATGAACATTTTTCTGTTTATATTCTTTATTTAGTTCTGTAATAATGTTTGTTGTCATTGTATTTTCCACCAAGATGGTTATAAAAGCTTATTTAATAACTCTTGATGTAATATTTTAAAATGTGGTTTTGAGTTGTATAAACATTAGAGTATTAAATTTAAAGCATTTTAATATTTTATTTCAAATTCATGTTTTACGATATGCCTTTGGAAAGAGAAAACCTAATAAATTTTTCTCTTTTCTCTTTTTGCTCTCATTTGTTCACCAGAAAAACAAAAACTTTCCTTTACTCGCTTATTGTCTTATCTCTTGCGTCTCTTAAGAAATATGTAAATAATTGAGCAGATTATTTCAAATATGTAAATAATTGAGCAGATTATCTCAAATATTTAATTTCCTTCACTTTAGTTTTTCACACCTTAATTGCTTTAATACTCCGTGCATTCCCTTTGGCTAAACCTTCAACATTTTCTTTGACCAAACGCATCATAATTGTCCTAATTGTCCTCAAGCAATGGTCCCAAAATAGAACACTGAGGAGCTTTTGTTTTAACGGCCTTAAGGGTTGTTATCAGTTTCCTGAGCAAGAATATCTTGAGTGTTACTTTAAACTGTAGGTCCCGCCACTTATGTATAAAAAATTAACACACACAACATAAGTGGTGTGAGAAACTAGGTCAATAATCCTGACTGAAGGGTTGTAATGACCAATTATGTATGAATGTGATGGAAATCTGGTGGCATCTACGATCGCAACAATTATTATAAAACATATAAGAAATTTAATTGGGAATAATACGATCATAAGTAGAAATTTCATATATCATCCAAGCACATGGCTGTAGAGTATAACAAAAATGTTTAATTCTTAATTCATTTACCACTACCATATTACCACTTTTTCATGTAAAGTACAAAAATTTAACAAAGAGTAGAATAATAAAGTGGAAATCAAATAAAATTAAATTAAATGAAAAGCTCAGCAAAAGTATTATTAAAAAAAATTTAAATTCGATTCCTTAACAATGCATGAGTGCAACACAAATACATGAAGGCGTATGCAGTTATTGATTCATTTAAATCAATATTCATTATACGTCTACGTGCTCAGAATTTTAAGTTTGATATGCATCGAAGTCGCCGTAGCTAGTGTGTTGGCTTATTATACGTGAGCCCATGATTCAAACCCCAGGTCAGATATCCCCAACAAAACAAAATATGAAAAAATATAGCTTCAGCGACTTTCTCTCAGCAGTCTTCTGGCAAAAACTCCGGGAGTAAATAAAATTCGAATGAAAAATTTTCAAATCTATCTATCGTTCGAAGTCGACTTTAAATTGTAGCTCCCACAACTCATGGATAAAATTGGCACACAAAACATGAAAAGTATAAGAAGCTAGGTTTTCATCTTGACTAAAGGGTATTAATGACCAATTAAGTAAGTAAACATCAGAAACAAATTGTTTAATCTGATGCGTGATATAGTTCCATATAAATTTAGGCTTTCATAATCCTGACTGAAGGATTGTAATGAACAATTATGTATGTATGTGTGTTAAAAACAGGAAATAATAAAATCATAAAATTGTTAGGAAACGTATAAGATTACCATAAAGATAATAATGAATATGGATAACAAAGTGGATGATGATAAAAGTTTCTACTGATTGAAATTTAGAAGCTTTGATTCTGTGGCTTAAAAAGCCTACAAGAGCGGTGAAGATCATGTATGAATCTCTATAGAAGGTTAACTAATCTCTTGAATTCTACATTTATAACTTTAAAATTAAAAAAATTGTCATTCTATTTCGTTTATTAAGTTATCTATAATACGTCTACATGCATATATTTATCTATATACATACATACATTTATATTACTACAAAAAACCAATGTTTTAAGAAAATATTTGTAAAAAAGTGTAAAGGGTTTAATTTTAATAAAAAATACATGCCTATACTTCACCCATTCCATACAGAAAAGGTCATCTGTTAAAAGCAAACAAATTAAAATGTATACAATTTTTGCTTACTGTTTGCATTTTAGTTTAATTAAATCATTTGTTTATTCATTACATTACATTAGAATATAAAAAAAGGTAAACTTATGTTACAATTTAATACAATTCATGAAAAATAAAAATCAATGGAAATTCAATATTTGCTTAAATGTGCAAATCACCAGTAAGCAAATCAACACTCAAGCACTAGTTTTTACTATCGCCAACACGTATTTGTTTGCGTATTTGAAATGGATAAAATGGAAATGTGCGAATACGCGAATGCATTTACAAACACGTTTACAAATACCAGCTGTGAATAGCAGAAATATATAGAAAAACAAGGAAAACTTATTGAGTATGTAAAACAATTTAAAGTAAAATAAAATAAACAATCAAACAACTGTGGATCAAAACCGGCAATATGATACCGTACAACACAATAAATTTTTTTGGAACAGTACACACGGAATGTCAGCTCAAACTCCTAAAAAGCTCGCTTTATTTACTCATGAGAAACCCACTAGTCTTATCAATAGAGCCAATGACTTCCATAGGAGCCAGATAAACATGGAAAAATATGAAATGGCAGCTTTCCTATTGGGTATATGCCCAACGTTATGTTCTACAAGAAAAAACACTTGGACTTCTATTATGCAAATGATCTCACTTAACTGTCGAATATAGATAATGGTGTCAGTAGTCGTTTAACACACAGTTTAACTACAGTTTGACACTTACACGCTTACACAGATTGACTGCTGTTATATGTACAAGACGTTATTAATTATAATTGTTATTAAAAATAAATGCTTTTAAGAGAACGTAACCCTCAGGTTTTTTTTTTCGGTTGTCGAAGTGTTAAATAATGTAAATATTTGCTATTACGTATCGTCTAATAGAGTGATCAATTACGTACCACCGCCGGTACACGCTGCCGATGAGACAGTCTAGTGAGGGTCACCGGTACATGCCGCCCGATAAGGCAGTCTAGAGAGGCGCGCCGGCGTGAACGTGTTAAATTCGACTCCGAACGACAGATTTTTAATTATTTTCAGAGTTTTTATTTATCTTCAGAGTTTTTGCCAAAAATCTGTTGAGAGAAAGATCGCCGAGGAAATATATTCTTCATATTTCGTTTTGTTGGAAATCTCTGACTTGTAGTTTGAACCAAGGCCTCACGTCTAGTAAGCCAACGCACTACCTACTAGATCTCGTTACACACACAAGTATTAATTAATAAAATGAGATGTAGAATTAATTACTTTGATTGCACTTTTAAAATGCAATACATTTATACACCTTTATGGTTGTTAAAATAAATACAATTAATTGACCATAAATAAGTAAATATTTAATACTCGTTAGTAAATTTTTTTGATTATTCTGTATTTGTTTATATATATTTATTAAATATTCATTCATTTATTTATACTGTAAATAAAATATTATTTAATATCGTTAATAATAAACCAAATTTAATTAATGGACATTTTCTAAATATAACCGCACAAGATTTTTATTTTTTCAAATCCATTGCAGATTTAATTACAGCATAAAGGATACTAATGTTCATTAAAAAAATAATTCCCTTTAATATTGTATGGTTAAATCGAATAATTAAAACTGAAAAAAAAACTTTAATTAAATTCTATTATAAAAGTATTAGAAAGTTATATTTAAAAAAATGTGTAAAATAATTTAAACGAAAAAAAAAATTTTTTTCTTTAAGGTACAGCCCTTAATTTAAAATTTATTTATGAAAGTACTGGCGTCGATAGATACGTCGATTTAACGTTTGCCCGTTATTTCTCTCTGGCATTTCTCAGCAATCGTATACATTTAATGAAAATGTATTTCTGTTCCTGAGAACAATAACTACTCTAGATTGTGGCTTATCTCACAAGGAGATCGCTTAACATCATATTGAACGCACAAACACATGACAGAATGTAAGGATGGATGAACAAGCTGCACTGGCATCATTTTCCAGGTTATACTGGACTTGGAAGAAGTTGCCCTACAAACTCCTTAATAGACGCGAAACTATGCAGGCATGTTAGATGTGTTGCGACATCATTCAAAGTGATTTAGGATTGTAGATCGTTAGTCTATGATAGTGGGCTTGGGGGTAAATCCGTACAAGACCACAATAGTATCACTAGGTTGTTAATTAATATGAACAACTCATATGAATAACATCTCATTAAAGGCTGACAACTCCTTTCATAACCGTCCCCTGGACAGAACCAGCAGCATCTATAATTTTGGAAAGAGCTCCTTCGTAACAAAACTTCGTAACAAAAACGAAGTCTTTTAAAAGAAGGACTATTTTGCGGTATATTAATGAGTGAAGAACGGATACTAGAACAAAGGAGGAGTTTTTGGTTCTAAAATACAAAGAGATGCGAGTGGAAAAACTTTAGCGTGCGAAACTGAATCTAGTAGCTCAATTTTATCAGTGAGATGATATGAGTCGAAAGATGCCAGGAATGAAAGACTGGGTGTCTGTTCGAATCGATGGCCTGAAAGTCCAAATGCAGAAGAGGATGATGTTTTTCCACTCGCATCCCATTAAGTGACCACAAAGCTCTTAAAGGAAAAGAACTAGGCTTTCTTTGAGCAAAAAAAAAAACATCCATTAAAAAAAATATAGTGCATATGGTAAAATTTGAAAACTTTGGTTTTGTGTTAAAATATTTTTTTTTATAGATATGCCTCTTGCTACCAAGTGCCCACAAAGACCTTAAAAGAAATGGTCTAAGTTTTCTTTTGAGGAAAAATAAAAAAAAAACTCCATTTCGAAAAAAAATGGGGGAAAATGAAAATGGTACATGTGCCAAATATTGAAAAATCTTATTCTTGAGTTAAAAAATAATTTTTTTGATAGATATCCCACTCGCATCCCATTCAGCGATTATGAAGGTCTTAAAGGAAATTTTATAAGCTTTCTTTTAAGCAAAAAAAAAAAAAAAAAAAGGGCCCAAATTGAAAAAAAATTAAAAAAAAATTAATTTTTAAAAAAAAATAAAAAAAAAATTTTTTTTAAAATTAAAAAAATTATTTTTGGAAAGATTGAAGAAATAGCTATCTAATATCCTTTGGAAAATTTTTGCTAGGACCAATAGGTGAAAAGTTACACACATTTTAAAAAAACCCTGTATGACCAAAATGTCCAACTTTGACCACCTCTAACTCCGACAGTTCTTGACTGATAAAGCTGAAAATGTGTGTCTGGCCAACTATCCAATAGTACTAACCTTGGTGCAAATTTCATCCAAATCGGAAGACATCGATTTTAAAAATTGGGTCACTTGACACGAAATTGCCCATATTCATATTTCCTTAGGTTAAGGTTATTATGTTTATCACGGATCTGTGCAGATTAATCATTACATCGCAACAAAATTATAATCAGTATGCGGAATACTTCATACATGTTCTATCGTATAAAACTACCACATCTGGAAATAAAAGGAAAATCTTTGCAAACATCATAACTTACACATATGTATGTATGTATGTTGGCAGTATACTTTATACATACGCAGCAGTATTAAAATAATAAAACATGCAAACAAACATGCAAAACCCACTCAATTCACTCTAACAGTTAAAAGACAATGGGGAAACACCTTAAAATTCACTGACTAAGCTTTTTATTCTCACAACTTTTTTCATCGTAATATCGTAAAATTTATTGACGGGGTTTTTATTATTCTCTTAACTTTTATGAAGACAATAAGCAAAGACTATAAGCTTGAAGGGTATGTCAGTAAGAAGTACACTTTTTAAATTCAAACTATTTTCTTTTCTTTTTTTTTGTGCAATTGGCAACTCTATAATTTGACAGCTGTCATAATTATTTATTCGGATTATTAAAACTAAATAAAATATTAAAAAAAATAAATAAAATAATACAATACGTTATAATGGTGAAGTCAATGCCAATTTTTCACCAAACGTCATCTTCTCCTATGATTCACATTTCCATCTAAATGACTTAGTGAATATACAAAATTGTTCAATTGTGGACCCAGAAAATACTCATGTAATCTATGGGAAATAATAGCACCCATAATAAACAAATGTCAGGTGCGGATTTTGGTTTGACTTTACTTATTTGTAGATCTGAACTGCATTCATTATAGGATTATGATAATGGAATTATTTAGGCCTCAACTGGATCTTGATGACTTGTATGTATGACGACATCGCCGTTTACACTGTCCGTACTACAATCAATGTTTTCCAGAACAAATTCTGATGCCAACTGGTCATCAAGATCATGCGATTTGACCACATGCGAATATTTTTTTTAAGGTTTCATGAATTCAGTCAGATGAAGCCACATCGCTGTTTAAAATCAAGAAGAATTTCATTAAAAGTGTAATGGCGGCCATTTGTAGAATAATTTTTCCATTCTTAATCGGAAAAGGTTTTCTTATCTAATTAATAAAAGATATCACAACTATTTTAAAAATTATGTGTTCATTTTTACACATAATTTCACATTTTCGTTCACCCGTGGCATCACAACGGGCCGCTATGCGTGCTCAAGTAAGCTTGTGACATCAGAGCTACCACTCCGACCTAACATAACCTGTTCATTTTCAAATAAAATATGTATTCTTTCTGAGATACCCTCTACAATGGCAAGCCCAAACGAGTAGCAGTATTGCTATATACTTACTATATCCTTTACTTTTATTCCACCTTTATGACTGCTATTGTTCATGCAATTTTGGTTTTATTTTCTTTTTCTTCTACTGCCGGAAAATACATTTCTATTTTAACTCTGTTATACACAGAAACATTTATTTATTTGTCGTGGAATTACAGTGGAATAATAATGAAATAAAAAAATTACAAAATATTTATAAGAACTCGATAACAAAATTTTTTTTTTTTTTGTTTCGCATAAATTTTTCAAATTCCCTGATAATGCGAATGAACGGCTCCGTTAAATAATCTAAAATCGACAAAAATTGACAGAGGGTAGCCACTGTAAATTATAGTGGCGAAAACGGTAAAAACGAAAAAAATTAGCTTCATTTGCATATTTTAAATTTAAAATACATTTTAAAGTGGCAATAAGTGGTTTACAAGCAGCTCACTGAGTAATTTATTATTATTATTTTTTTTATTTTTTTTTTTTTTTTGAAAATGCAAACAGCCTACAGAATTACGCAAATAATATATTTTTCTTTACCACACTTTAATTTGGTTTTTTTTTATGAACAGAACTTAAGTATTATATTACGTGTAGAGCTTGTGAAAATTTATGTTCCCTTAAGTTAAAAGTTATTATTCTTGAGGAAGATTTTTTGGTACTTTACCTTAGCATAAGACTGGTATAGTAAACTAAAAATTCTTTATTTTGTAACTTTTAAAGATGAATACAAAAAACTGAAATGTTTATAAAGTAAATAAATTCAACCATATTTTAACACTTCTGGTCTTTGGGTGGAAATGTAAGTAATAGCTTCACCAGAAATTCTGTTAATAAATAAATACTCATGCTTACAGAAATGCTGTAGATAACAGAGGTATTTAAACGTTAATTTTTGAAAAATTCTCTTCTTCTTAGGGGGGTTTCCGAACTTAAATGGTTGATAACAATCATCTTGATGAAGATACATCTGTGAAAATAGTTGTCATTATTTAGTCTGTTTTGCAAAAACTATCATGAACGACCATATATAGCGAAATGTATTCACGGAATGGGCTGGGGAGAAGACCTTAATTTTCATCGAAAAATCATCTTTAGCCGAGAAGCACCGTTCCGGATGAATAAGCAAGAGATCGTAACAATAGCAGGCGTATAGCCACCACATCCAAAATCAAATACATCGGAAGTCTACTGTGTGTCAGTAGGTCAGAAAGTATGTATGTTAGAAAGATATGACATCCAAGTCCATTTTATATAGTGGATCAAATAATGCTAAACCCCTAGGTGTCCCCAGAAGACCTGACCCTAGGAATTTATACAAATTTCTATATTGATCTTCAGTAATCCAAATACAAAAATTTAAGTACAAGACTTTAATGAAGATGTTCGTTCACTGCTTATAAGTCATGTCTTCTAACAAGTTTTGTTTAATGTTTTCTTTTTGTAGAATCCCTGAACCTGCGTGGTTGTACCTGGGAGATCCTTGTAGTCAACTGTCAATTTTAATGGATTTGTAGGTGACTTGTAAATGATTTGAGTATTATCTTTGCTCAAAATACGACAAAAATTTTTTCACTGACGCAAATGGCTGAACTGATTCAGAAATGAAGTGCATCCCTAATTACAATTCTTTGATAAAAGAAAATCCTGTATTTAACCTATGACAACTTTAATTAGTTCTCCCAAATACATATGTTGGGATTTTATGATACATTTACTTCCTTCTTTGAATATTAAGGTTTAAAAACAGTTTTAAAATTAAAATTCTGTTTAAAATAGACAAGAAATAACTATTACCTTTCACACGATAACTATTCTAGAATTCTGAAGTTACCAAGAAAACCACATTTTAAAATATTGAATAAAAATGTATTAAATAAAGTTTTCATAATTTTCATGGAGAAATATATGTCATAGCAACAAGAAACAGCAAAAAACACAAAGAGAAAATAAAATAAAGAAAAAAAATTTTTATTCCCAACCACATTTATATAAACCGACTATAAACAATTTATAAATCAGATAAAAAGGAATATTAAAGGAAAATTGTAACGAAGAAATAAACAGAATTCGTATAATTTTTGTGGTTTTGCTTTAGAAAAATGAAAAATTGTTATTTTCAATGACTATTGTTTTTTTTTTTTTTGTTGTAATTTTTGTCTTTTCCTTTCTATCTATAATGTTCAACAACCAACACCCATTGATCAATGTCATCCGTTTACATGCATTTATATGCATATGGTTGTAAAGGGAATGGCATATCGAACAAGACTTCCTTTTTTTATTCATTTTATTTTTATTAACAGTAGAAATGCATTGGCAAACCATTTACACTTTAAGAAATTTCTTTCAATCTTTTGAAAAATTCTCAAAGTTTATACGTTCTATTCACGTATTTTTTTTTCTCATGCTTTTAAAGTTCATTTAACATATTTTAATATGTATCATCATCTTTAATTATACTAAATGCTTTAACCTTATTTTATATTTCAAAATTCAATGTGTCTAAGAGTAAATGTGTATCATATTTAGTTAATAATGATGAATGATGCAATATGTGTTCGTTAATGTTGCCACAAAACCATCCATCATATTTGGTTTTCTTGCGCTATAATAATGCAACAAATGTGTCAAATGTTTAATATTAAATTATTCATATTTTTTCAATCCTTAAGTACATACATACATATATACATAAATACATAATTGGCCATTACAACCCTTTAGTCAGGAATGCGACCTGGTTTCTCACACCACTTATGTTGTATGCGTTAATTTTTTACATGAGTGGCGGGACCTACAGTTTAAAGTCGATTCCGAACGACAGATTTTTGAGAAACTTTTCATGGGAATTTTATTTACTCTCAGAGTTTTTGTCAGAAATCTGCTGAGAGGAAGTTGCCGAAGAAATATTTTCATATTTTCGTTTAGATCTCTGACCTGGGGTTTGAACCGTGGCCTTTCACCTAATAAGCCGACACACTACCTACCTTTTCAACCCTTAATTAAATTGTTAAATGCCTAATGAATAAATTGAAATTTTTAAACATTTTATTTAATTATTTATGAAAACAGACAGAAAAAAACTAATCTATCTGAAAAAAATTAAAGTATTCCTATAATTCCTATTTTAGCATGCCCTTACCACATGTATTACTTCGAATGTTACGAAATTAGATACTCCGAGTGTCTTAATTTTGCGGGCCAGATACTTACCACATGTGCAACAAATTGTGCTTTTCAGGCAAGCCGATCTACCAAATTCTTCAGATATTTTTATAAGTATAACTAGCTGACCCGACAGACGTTGTCCTGTCCAAATTAGAAAAAATGTTTGTGTTCGATTTGTGAATTTGTGAGAAGCTGTTTGAATTGTGTAAAAATAGTGAAAAAGAGAAAAACCACGTACGTTTAAATGATAATTTTTATTTATGTAGGTTTGAGGTGTGTTTAAATTACATTTGATTTGAAAATATGTACAATATGGTGTTATATTTACATTTTGATTGAAAGATCGATGTTCAGGAACCAATTAAAATAAAGAAATACTTTTTTCTGTTGCTTTGCAGTGATATCGTAGTTTCCTTCATTGCAATGCTTTATGATACACGACATTTTTAGTTCTGTTGCCTGGCGCGTAAATAAATAATGCTGATGGTGTTCCGACACGGGAACAGGCGACATACAATTGACCATGCGAGAAGCATGGATTTTCAATGTTATGTTATTAATTGTCATAGCGAATGCAAGCCGTACTGGAAACTGCAATCGTTTAAAATCGAATGGCATGTCGGTCAGAGCCATTGGGATCCGTGGTATCAAAACGTCTTCTCCTTTGTACTTTCCTTTAAGTATTGTTGCTTCGATGACGTTATTCATCAGGTTTTTTACCGCAAGTCGGGTGCCATTACAAAGACGTGGTTGGTTTATGTTTCGTAACATTATGATTACCGATCCGACTTTCAGTTGGAGATTGTGAGGCGGTAATCCGGGTAATTCCAGTGCACTCTCTATAATATGAACAACTTAATATATGAACACATTTTACTTCCATTGGCTATTCTAAAATATGAGCAGCTTATTTTTGTTTTTTAACGGATTTTATCTATATGTACATAAAATTAACCGACGATTTAATAAAAGTTGGCGAATAAGTGGGAGTATCAGTGGGCGTGGACAATTTTGCTTTCTGTAAGTAACTTTTGTAAACTATTGAGAACATTTTAAAAAAATAAGACAAATCCGTCCAAACGTTCCAAGATTTTAGATAAATCGAAAAAAAGTGGGCGTAAAAGTGGGCGTGGCCAATTATTCTTTCAGTAAGACTTTAAATTTGATTACTACGAACATGTTCTAAAAAAATTTAGCCAAATCGGTGCAGCCGTTTTCCGATTTTAGATAAATCGAAAAAAGTGGGCGTAAAAGTGGGCGTGGTAAATTTTTCTTTCAGTAAAAACTTAAATTAGATTACTACGACCATTTAAATAAAAGATTAGCCATATCGGTGCAGCCGTTTTCCGATTTTAGATAAATCGAAAAAAGTGGCCGTAAAAGTGGGCGTGGTCAATTTTTCTTTCCGTAAAAACCTAAGTTGGACTATGACGAACATTTCAGTAAAAAAATTGTCCAAATCGGTCTAGCCGTTCTCAACTGATGCAATTACCAACGAACGACAATTGATTTTTATTTATATAGAAGAAGATTATACGCTACTAGCTTCCATGTTTCAACGTGTCTACGAATGAATGGGCTCTGGAGTAGTTCGCAAGTGACCACAATTTTGATCAAAAAATCATCTTCAGCGATGAGACCCATTTCTAAATGAATGGGTACGTAAACAAACAAAATTGCCCACAAGAGATCTGAATGCGTCCAAAACATGATATAAAAGTAATAGTTTGGTATGGGTTTTAATCGATGATGCCATTGATATTTCTATCAAAATAAACTTATCCAGGCAATCACTATAAATAGATGATTACCAGCTTCATTTGGCCTAAATTGGAAACCAACGTCATATGGTGTCAACAGGACGTGTCTTCGTGCCACACAGATCATGTCACGAGCGATTTAAGGCCATGACTCGTTCTTGAGGATTTTTCTTAAATTCCAAGTGTACCCAACTACAGTGGTCCGTAAAGCCAACAGAATTCATGCCATCGTTCAAATTCAGTCTGCACTAAAATCATGGAAATTTTAACATTTGATATACGATGCATCCATAGAAGAAATAACTATACATTCGAATGAAATTTTTTTCCAAACCTAATTACAACACTTTGAATCAAGCAATAATGAATGAGAAAGAAGATCAAGATTCACTATGATTCTTCGATAGCACGATATTGCTAGAAAATTTATAAATTTTACTTTAACAATTTTAATTGCCCCACTATTTTGTGATTTGCGGTTTTCATTACACACTGATTGATGTATTCTGCTTGGGCTTTTAAATGCTACAAATATTTTTCCTTAATTTTTCTTGCTGTATTCCAGTGTGAAAATTTTAGGCATTTACGAGAATTCAGTTCCTAACTAACCTCTTGATATATAGCTTGTGACAACTTAAACAAAAATCTTTTTTGACAACACAATTTCACTCAGAATTTGCTATGTCTCTTAATACAAATCTCTACTTTTCATAAAAGTCTGTTAAAAAATGGCAACTTTTTCATGGCATTACAATAAATTTCTTTTGTCAAATGTCACAACAATAACTAAATATACCAGATGCACAACCAAAACTTCATTTCATTACTACTTGAATACTTGTTATTGAAATTGCAGTCACTTCAAATTTTTTTATTTAACGAAGTATGCTGTAAATAGAAACTAAATCATAGTGAAACGTTAAAAACCGTTTATGAAATATAAAATATCTGTCATAAAGTAAACGAAGTAAACGAAGAGTTTCTTAATACTCAACGGAGATGCTGATAAAGTGACAACACCCTGTCTGTTGCCTTTACAAATGTCAAACTGTGATGATGTTGGCCATAGTTATGGTACAGTAAAGAGTGTTTAACGTCATAGAAAGCCCTTAACAGTCAGATATTTTTGTAACTGTCATGTTATAACCACAATAAAATATTTTAAACAGCAACAAAAGTTCACAAGTAACCACAACAATAAAAATAAAATCTTCTTCTACAGAGAGTAAATCCATGAAGAGATGTTTGGAAAACCACAACATAAGTAAAATAGAAAAATTATAGAATATTAATGATGACGTATACAGTGGTATGTAATGAACTTTTTAGCCAAAATTCGGTATTTTCCTGATATTTCCCCCTGCATTAGTGTCTCACCGGTTCCAAGAATAATTTCTGATGATTCATTCTCATCATCACTGAATCCACATGTTGGGTTCAATACGATACTATTCTGACTAAGTGTTGTTTGAGGTAGCAGAGGTAGCAAAGTGTTGTTTGAGGTAGCATTACTGGATAGTTTGATGCCTAACGCAAATCTCTAGGTTAGGTTAGGTTAGAGGACGTGTACTTGTCAACTGTGACAAGTACAGTACCCGGGGGTCGAATTGACCCATTGTACAACGTCTTAGCTTCTCATACCACTCGTGTTGTGTGCGTTAATTTTATACATGAGTGGCGGGACCTACAGTTTAAAGTCGACTCCGAACGACAGATTTTTGAGAAGCTTTTCATGGCAATTTTTACTCTCAGAGTTTTTGCCAGAAATCTGCTGAGAGGAAGTCGCCGAAGAAATATTTTCATATTTTCATTTTGATGTCTGACCTGAGCCAACACACTACCAACTAGACTACGGCGACTTCGATCTCTTCTTTTTGCAAATCTCTTTTTTTTGTAATTTCTCAATTAAAGTTTTTATAGAATTGCTATGTCCCGTCCTTTATATCTCCTATCCAAGTACAATTGGGTAGATCTTTCGATGCCATAGATTTCCGCATTTGTTTTCTCATGGATTCGGAACCAAAACCTACCATTTTTACCCCCAAATCTACTCTTGAGCCATATGTATACCACAAAAAGGCCTTTTAAAAGAGTATGCAGCTTCTGTGCTCCCCCTTTCACTTTTATTACTAAAATTCGTTGTAAAGTATTTGCCAAATTCATAGAGTTTACTGGTAGGAATTGATTCACTATGTCACGAATGGCGAATCTCTTGTCTTCCATTATCTTTACCACAGGCTATAAAGCTTTGGTCTTCACTACCATAAGCAGCAAACTTAAATCCAAAAGAGTTTCCAGGTCTTCTGTAGGACAGATTTTGTTATTCGATCTGTCTGTTCACTATTAAATAAAATAGTTAAATGTGCGGAGCATCTGTATTGCTTTCATAAACCACTGTATCACCATTAAACCATACAAACAACTTTTCTTTCAATTATCATTAGCAAAACGACTATTGTCAACAGATTCTGTTTTCTTCCGTAGTTGTATGAGAGTCAGGTTCATATAAATGTCACTGTAACTGTTATGATGTTTCACTTTCCATGAAAGTAAGTGGATTGATTAGACGCTCAGCAGGGTTTTACTTGCGGTAATTTTAAATGCAAATTAAGGAGAGGAAAAAGTGTTCATGATGAAAAAAAGGTTACTTCGACTTAAAATTGTTTTTACGTTTTTTAATTAAAAAAAATGGAAAATAAAATTCTGAGAGAAGAAATACTTTTGAACGCTGTAGAACTGTGTTCAGTAAATTTTGAGTATTTTTTTTAAACGAATTTGAAGGCAGAGTAAAGCACAAGAAATTAGGAATTTAAAGAAGTTGCGTGTATTAATATTATCAATCTGTAGCGAGACATATAGTTTAAAGTCGACTCCGAATGACAGATTTGAAAAACTTTTCATGATAATTTTTTTACTCTCAGAGGTTTTTTTCAGAAGATTGCTTAGAGGTAGTCTCCGAGAGAAATATTTTTCTCTTTCATATATCCCTCAGTTCGAAATGTTTGAGATGGGCTTTGAAGCACGGGCTCTCGTCTAATAGGCAAACATACTAAATACTGGACTACGACGACTATATTCATAACAATTATCTTATTATCTGTGATCATCTGTTGTTATCCTCAGCCCACTTACACTTTCTATATAAGAAAAAAATGTATCATTTCTGCATCAAGCTTACTTTTCCTTATATTCCATCACTGTCATGTAAAAATTTGAATTAAATCGATATTAACTGTATGTAGAGTTACATACATAATTGGTCATTACAAACCTTCAGTCAGGATTACAACATAGCTTCTTACATCACTTATGTTGTGTGTGTTAACTTCATACATGAGAGGTGGGACCTACAGTTAAAACAGCAGACTTCGAACGACAGATTTTTGAGAAATTTGTTCATGGCAATTGAATTTACTCGCCGAAGGAATATTTTCCCATTTTCGGGTTGTTGCGGACTGAACTGGAGTTTGAACCGTGGCCTCACATGTAATGAGCCAATATACTAGCTACTAGACTACGGCGACTACAATTAATTTTGATTTTCGTAATTTCCTATTATCCACGCCAAGGTAGCTGTAATATTTCCTGGATTTATTTAAATGAAGTTGATATTTCCTCATCAGGAATGGATTCGCATGGAATCACTTTCAACTGAAATTATTTTAGTGACTCTTGTCCTGTAGATCGCAAAGTATCATTAAAAACCTAAGCAACATTCTTTCTAAATTTCTGGTAAAAATTGTTTTAAAATTATAAACAGATTTATGCAACCATCGACACAACCACAAAAGCAGTGCAGTCGAATGTCTTTGGATAATTATATTAAGTTTTAATTTAAAATAAAACTCATTTCCAAAATTATCATTTACTGTAATAAATTAAAAAGAAAATATTATATTAAAAGAGTAAAATAATACTACATTTTACATTCTATCGTATACTAAAGTATTAAAAATTATGTTTTTAATTTATGAAATCATTAAAAAACATGTTAAACCTAATGAACCCATGTTCAAGATTACGTGCCATGAAATACAATCCCACCATTTATTTCATACAAAATATTTCTGTTTGGTTGCAATTAAAACTTTGTAATTAAAATGATGCATTTCAACCAAAAGCAGGAGTCAATTTTATTGCAATCATTTCAAATTTTTGATGACAACGGGGCGGATGAATGATATTATTCTGCAGGCCATCATATAACGTTACTCATACCATAGGGTAGCAAAAATATTTTTTTCATAGAAAATTAATTTCTGGAAATGTTGGCAATAAATCAAGCAGAACAAATAAAAATTATTACAAAAAGGCAGAACCTAATGATAAAACATTAATAATGAGGAAAGATATACCATGGATTTAAACCATCAGTGTTTATCGTTTATTTAAAAACAATTTAATCATGATTCATGAATAACATAAATATTGTTTAAAAATAAACTTTTGAAAACAAATATTACAAATCATTGCATTTAAACAGTTAATTATATTATACTTTTTATAAAATTAAATCATGTGTAAAGTACAAATAAATCATTGATAAGAGCTAAAAAGGTTAAATTCACTTTAAAAAGGATAAATAGCTTTGGAATTTTCATAGGAATTATCTCTTATACAACATCAACGCCACACCTAGCGTATTCGTATTGAAACTTTAATTCTCTAAAAAAGTAATATTAAACTCATACTTGTATGTATCAGTTGATAGATTGCCTTAGAATACAATCAGAAGAGTTTAGCGTACAACTAGAGCAATTCTAAAACCAAATGAAGATGAGAGGGGATAAATAACACAAATAAAGAGAATGTAAGAATTTTAAATACAGACGCCAAGAAACCTTAATCGATAGGCCGTCCTAGACTCTCATAGAGGAAATTAATTATATTCTCTTTGTAAGTCGTCATCAAGTCTTTCATTACGAAATTTATTTACGTTTTGTTTGTAGCGATTTTTTCAGCTTTTATTTATAAAAAGCACAATATATATAACGCTTAATGCCATGGCTTTAAGAAAACGAACTGAACTTAAAATTATCGAATATTTGCTGTCATGCAGTGAGCTCTTGGCTACCAACTAATGAAAGCTTGAACACGAAATGACCGAGTAACCGTTGGTGTTCAGGTCATTCAATTCAGACCAAAAGAAGTTGATAATTACAATGCTCACCGTTGTCTGTGATTTCCTGGTCAACGGCGTTCTTGAATATTGGCCTATGACGACGCCAAACCTAAATTCACAACAAACAGTGAATTTTTCGGGATGCATTGGACGTTCTTTGGTCTTATGTTGATTGGTATTGCACAACCCTCTGCGCTAAAATCTGCTGCATTAAAAGGTATTAAAGAAATTGGAAATATTTACTTGACTTGCTTCAAATGCCATATGTATTTGCAATATTACAAATTTTTTGTTTGAAAAATAATTAAAATGCTAATGTTGTAACCTCATATTTTTATGATACCCACAACAAACAGATGTTCTATGTGGTAAACCAAAAAATAATTTGCAATTTATTTGAAAAATTTTCAATTTGTAATAAGTAAACATAATCAATGCTAACCATCTGTACGTGGCTAGATAATATATTTCGTAATTACTCTCCAGAGTAAAATCATTGTGTTGGTGCAGTTAAATTAAATTACAGAACTCTTAAATAACCTAAAACACATCCCCATTGTCCCATTGTTTATAACTCTTTATCTTTATTATTCTTCTCATTTATTTCAAGTAATTTTTATTACAAGTTTACTTGCATCACACATTTCTAAATTACTGCCATTATCTTGATGCAATCAATAAATTTTAATTGGGTTTAAGACCAGACACACATCTCAAAAAACTTATTAAAACTCGTGCTTCCTTGATACTCTTAATGTAGAGGGTATCTCAGTAAGGATGCACCATTTCATGTTTTCTTAAAAACATGTATTGTTTGAGATTTTTTTTTTTTGTTATAAAGCAGACATAATCCGATTATGTATGGAATAAATAAAAAAAAACGTCTTAAATCGTGTGATGCTATTCGTCAATCAACATTGGGATTTATTGGACAAATTTGTCCTGGCTGAAATAAATCAATTGTGGATCAAGCGGTGTGGCAGATGGTGGCGTCTTGCTGAAGTCACATGTCATCCAGATACTTGACGACCAATTGAGACCGTAAAAACTCTGTTATTATGTTTCTGTAACGAATGTCGTTCACAGTCACTGTAATCTTTTTAAAATCAATACCAAAGACCGCTCTCTTATTGACACACACTTTATTTTCTTAATAAACCCTTATTATTATTATTTAATAAGTTTCTATAAATTTTAATTAAAATTATTTAAGAAAGCTGCAGTAGAAGCAAAACGAAAATTAAATTTAACTATTTCTTGAATATTTATCATACACCACGTAGACTGCATCTCATATGACAACATACTGTTGGAGTAGATTTTAATTCAAATTTCCATTGATTTTTACTTAAATTTTCTTAAAATCATATTTATTTACGGTTAATGCAAAATTCTCATTTTGATGAAAAAGCCTCATTTCAGTAGAAAGAAATATTTTCTAAGCAATTAAATTCTCTGTAATACAAATCAAAATATTTTAATCGTTTTATGCTAAAATGGCTCCTCATCAATATTTTCAGGAAGCCCGTTTTGGGTTAGCGTAACTAGTGCCTAGTACTTCACAATGTGTTTCATTCTGAAGTGCATTAGCGAAGTACATGTTTCAAGTACGTGTTCTAGTAATACATTCCTTTTATCACAGAATTTACCACTCTTTAACTAATCTTAGATATTCTGATGCAAGACACGAAACTTTTCCCGCTGGCTTGAGACAAGTCTCCGCCTCTCTGTCTCCCTTTTCGCAAAGGACTGATTAGACTACTGTCATAATCATCAAAATAATTTGGCCCCATTAGCAATCTGAAAACTTTTCGCCAAGCATTCCTATTCCGTACGCCTAAGTGCTACGCTATTTTTGAATCAACCTAATGGAAACTAAGTACTCTGATGTCGGTCCGAATAACAAATAATATTGCTATGTACCGTCCTGTAAACATTTGCCAAAAATCATAAAAAAACCATTTCATATTTCGTTTTGTTGGAGATATCTCGGTTGGAATTTAAACCATGATCTCACGTGTAATAGGCCATTACGAAACTACGGCTACTACAATTTTTTTCAGAGATCTTAGTCAACTGCTTTCTACAAAGCGTTAATATGGTTATTCCCAAAAACACTCTAATAGAATTCCCTAAAATTATTCCGTTTTATGGAATTTTTTGTAAGCAAATTGCCTAACTATAACGGTCATTTTAAAACAACACACAAACTATCCTACTCCTTCTTATGCTATAAGAAATAACACTGTACTGTATTTGTATTTCCTTTTTATAACATTTTCGTCATCTCTTGTCTTATGAAAAACGGTCATTATACGAGTGAACTGGACATGGTCAACTGGACATCCCCATTAAGTCATAATGTGATAGACCTTAAATGTAAAACGTTGTGGCTTTTATTAAATATAGTAATACTCTCAGACACATACATACATACAATCACATACAGTTGAAAATGGAAGAAGACGAATAAGAAGAAAAGTAAAACATTGTTGCACACATTAGTAACGGTACAATGAACTCATTTCATTTTAGTTCAACTACATATACAGTAATATCCATGGCATTTCCTGCATATAATAAAACCAACTGCTGACCCATCTAAAAGGAGACATCACTTACAGGATGACATAAAAAATACATTCTGACTCTTGACCTCTCTTTATTAACCGCAAAAAAATGCTACCATGAATTTATAGAAATACTTAGTAAGAGAAATAAAAGTCTGGAAGACTGTAAATCAACGCACATATGAGTATTTGTCAGAGAGCTTATATATTTTTATCAGTTAGGAATTTGTAAGAAAAAGGCTGTTTTTTAAAGAGAAGTCTGTAAATCAATAAATAAATAAAGGATCTGGGACTGTTATGATTCCTTATTTACTCTACTTTGTGACGTCTCTCGTGTATAAGGGCAAGGCGACCAGAATTTCTGCTTTGGTAGGCAACGTTATCGCTGCCAAGCGGATTAGCTTGCCAAAAGGGGAGCTTACACGTCACCGACGGTGACTAAGCCTTTCTGTAGAGTGGAGGCAGATATTTGCAGAGGTATGCTCAACGATAAGGTAGATATAGAGGGGCAATTAAAAATTCTGTTAAAAAATTAGGAAGAGATTTGAGTTATCCATAAAATTATCCAGGAATGTCCTGAGAATAGTAAGCGGTCCTTGACAGGTCACTTAAAACTCGAAGGACACTTGTACAGAATGGGTACCGTATCGAATCCAACATTTAGATTATGTGATGATGATTCTGTGATTCAGAACTTGTTCTTGGAAACTGTGGTGCACTAAAACACCCTAGGAGGAAACACCACTGAGCAAAACAGGTACTATGTACAATTCTTCGTGACAATAACAATAATAATTTTAAATTGAAGCCTCAATTTTCTTATCCCAAAATGTTATAAATTCACCCAGCCACATTAAATCAATATTTTGTAACAATGTTGCCGTCCTATATGAATTGTGAGTCGTATTAATGTCGTTGTTGTCATACACAATTTTACGTTTGTTTACTCTTAATACGTAATAAAAAATATTTATCTCTGGAGACACGTAATAACTTTCTAAAAATGTTACAGCTCTTCTCGTAAACAGGTTTACTACATGAGGACACAGATAACTTGTTTTTTTTCCATTTTATTCACAAATTTTATAACGCATATTATTTTAGATAATTGGTAAGCAAATGTAACAAAATTTTGGTTAGATTTTATATAATATTTGTAAGTCTTTAAACCTACAAACTTTAAAGAACAGCTAGATGCAATTTAGTTATTTCTTAATGAATACTCGTAGTTTTTCATAATGAGGTACCGTAGATTAAACTCATAATTGAGATTTGAATTATCTTACACAGAGTGTCGTATATCTGGCAACAGCAGACGGCTCCCTCCTAAACACTTCTCTGGATAGAACCAGCAGACTCTGAGACTTAGTAACAAACATTAGTGGAGTAATCTGGAAACTACATACTCTCTTAAAAGCAGTATTATTTTATGGTATAAACATGTCAGAAGATTCAGTTACATAAAATGCCACAGTATGAGATTACTGAAATCCTTGTGAGCTTTTTATTGTGTAGAATAAGATTTTATTTGAGCATCATAACTATTCTCTAATGATTTATTACCAAACGTTTTCAGTAAGCCAGAATAGTTCTTTAGAGTTTTCCAAAGCAATCTAAAGCTGTTTCGAATTCACTCATATAAAACTGATTTATGACTCATGCCTGAAATATTCAAAATAGGAGCACAATGAAATGCTGAGATCTTTTCTTCATCAATTCTCCTAACATTTACATTTTAAAAGTTTTTCCTTTTCTTGCAAATATTCGCTCTCACCTCATTTTTATAACACACCTCACATTAACTGAAATGAAATGTGAAAGTATAACATGAAACTTGAAAGGGTATTTTCTATTTTAACTACACTGCCTGTTAATTTGTTCTTTGTTTTCATTTTGTTTTGTTTCATTTTTTGCTCGTCTTTATATTGTTTTCGACTCAGCCATTATTATAAAGTGTTCACACAGGCCAAGTTATTACAGGTAACAAAATGGTTGCCTTGCCCTCAATTGTTTTGAAAGAAAATTTTTAAAATATTTTTTACTTTTTTGTTTTCTTTGTTTTTTTTAATATAATTCTATATTTTTTGTGGATTATAGCATTATGGTGTCTGATGAAGAAAAAAATAACAACAGAAACTTCATCAACAATATCCCTTGGGTAATTTATTTTAATTTGATTCACTTTCAATTAAATTAACAGCACAAAAAACAAAACCATAAACAACAATTTGAGGTTAAGAACAAATTTTTTTCTTTTTTTCTTTGTTAAGCTGTGAGCTAAAGGAAAACAAAAGGACAGTCTCGGTGCTTTTTGTAATTTTTGGAAATTATTAAAGAATTTCTTTTTAAAACTTCTCATATTTGCATGACAAAATAAAGAACAACTTTGTGCAACTTTGTTCCTTCCCTTCACCCAATTTACTCGATAACTTTTCCGACGTCGCATTTGCAAGATCACATTTTGTTTGACGGCAAGTATAGTTTCGTGTAATGTGTACGTATAGATCTGAGACTTCAAATTGATATCATCCGTACAGACTAGACCCACAAAAAGTAGCTGTGATAAAATCTTCAAGAACATTATTGACAAAGTTTAAGGTAGTAGCTAATCACTGACCTATGTTTACTGATATTAGTGTCGTGATGACATATGATCTATTTTACTCCATTCCAACTTTATAATGTATCCCTGTGGTTCGGAATCAACAATGACAATTCCCGGCCCACCTTCTGATATAAATCCATGTGTTTCCTTCTGGGATGTATGAAGTTCAGATCTTTTATTATCGTAATTTCCCAATTTCCCTTTGCCTTTCATTGAGCACACTTTTTCAAACATCCGCCCCCACATAAGTGGACTGAGAGCTCAAACGGCGACCTATCTGTCAAACAGCACTCCAAAGTCTTGTATTTGTACCTCAAATTCCAGTTGAATTAGGCACATAATAAACATCTACTTTGAGGATACCAGCGATTTGAGCTTCGAATATTTTGTTCTGGGACCAAAAACTCCTGCTCTTGTTTAAAGATCTGTTCTTGAACGATCTGTAAACCACAAAATAGTCTCTCTTTTAAAAGAGTTTACAGATTCCAGATTACTCCAATCATGTTTGTTAGTAAATCGTATTGCGAACAAAAGAGTAGAATCTAGCGGTTCGATTCAGGGGTTAGTTAAGGACAGTTATTAGCTAATCGATTCCTTTGGTGACGAAATTTAACCTAATGTGTCTAGGTTGTATTCCATGAAGTGATTAGTTTTCTTTTTTTTTTTTTTTGTTGGAAATATTAAAAAACACTTAAAGGTGACATGGTATAAAGGTTGGGTGTTCAATACAAGTTAACAGGGTATGGGTTTTGTCTGCTTGCCGGTGTTAAAACATACAATTTCAAGAGGTCATCCGTTAATATAAATTGTTAAAGGGAAAATATTCTACAACATGAACCAGTTAACTAGATGCGGTAAAGTAAACACATTTTAAATTGCAATTCTAAGTTTGAGAATTAAATTGACTCAAAACCTATTTCAAAAAATTTAAAAATATTCAGCTAAATGCTCCTCCACGCACGGTCTTATATTTTGTATTGTATACCGAAATAATTAAAAATCGTTGAAAATAAAACAATCAATAAGCAAATGCTGAGCATTTATGCAAAACAATGATAAGAAATGTTTCGCAAAACGATTTCTAGGATTTTTTTATTATACAAGAAGAAAAGCGATTCATTGTAAAAAAGGAAAACAAAAAATGGAAAAGAAACAAAAACTTTTGCAAACATATTGAAATGAAATAAAAAAAAAGAAACATACATGCTTTAAAACGTGCTTCCAATTCAATAAGACACTTAATTTAACGCATTGCTGGAGTCAATGAAAAACGCAATTTTGAAATGAATGAAAATTTAAGAGTTTTTCAAATATGTACTCGAGTGTATATCGTAAATAAGAATAGAACAGAACAGGATTTTTGTGAAAAAATCATTTAGAACTTTGAAACTTTTTTAATTTCCATTTTTTAATTGTCATTTATTTTAACGCATAGCTTAGAAAAACAAAAAAAAAATTCAAAATAAAATATTTCAATATAATTTGAACTTAGTTTTGCTTCCCATTACAGGCTTATTAAAAACAATTACAATTTTAAATATCTATCAATGCCAATCAATTGTTTAATTAAATATATGACAGGCAGTTTTGTTTTTGAAAGTTACCACAGGATTAAATTCATTACACAGGTTTTCAGTATACATACCTGGGAATCAAATCAGTGAAACGAAACAAGGTTTTTTTTTACATCAATTAATAAGAAATTTAGAAAATAAAATCAATTTTATCTGAAAAAATTTTTATATGAAGCATTTACGGAAATTGATGGAAAATTTACAAAAAAAAAAATAGGAACCTTCTACACTCGAGTGTTGCTCTCGGTTAAAGTAAAATCATTCTGTCGCTTAGAGAGGAAGTAGTGTTAATGAAATACGAGTTTTTATACAATAAGTAAGAATTATTACGAGTTAAAGTTAATGAATACCATCAAATTGTTTATGTACGGCACTTTATTAGACCCAATAAGCCATAGTGTATAATCAGCACACTCCGTCAAGTTACAGCGACTCCACCTCTCGGTGACGGGCTGAACTAAGCAAATTTTTCTGTTTAGCATAGATACAAACCTATCAGCACTTTACTGAACACTAAACATACCCAACTTAAAACAACAAACAACAAAACAAAAACAATTAGAGAGGTTGCTATCGTATGGAATTTTCAGCTCACATTCAAAATACAAACCAAGAGTAATGAGAGGAGCTAAAAATTACGTCACGCGCATTACCAGCACGTGCATATCAGAAGATTTTCAATATTTCATGTAGTCGTCTGATGACTACATATTCCCATAACATTCGGAGTTCAAACAACTCCGATGTATTTGTCGCTTCTTATACTTCAATTAGAACAAGTGGTCGAATACAATCATATGAAGATCGCGTGTCGTGCGTTAAAACGATATCAATATCTATCCCAAATCACATTCACCACTTTTCTTATCATTCACATAACCTTCTGAATTCAAAAATCAACAGGTATTCAGAGGAAATACCCGTGTTCGTTACTATTCCATCGATGCATCCATGAAGACCATGAATACAAATTCTCTGGTGCCAGAGTCAGCAATCTAATTCTCTTTACTTATTAACTTAATTTTTATTATTCCGTACATACATATGTACATAGTTGAACATTATAACCCTTCTGTCAGGATTACGACCTAACTTCTCACACTACTCATGTTCTGAGTGTGTTAATTTTAACTATGAGTTGCGAGACCTGCAGTTTACAGTTGACTCCGAACGACAGATTTTTTGATAAACTTTTCACGGCAATTTTATTTACTCTTAGAGTTTTTGACAGAAATCATCTGAGAGGCAGTCACCGAAAAAATATTTCTATATTTCCGTTTTGTTGGAGACCTCGCGTCTAATAATTATATTAGGAGTGAATAACTATTTCAATTAACAATAAACAATACAGCACGTTCAATAACAAAGTTAATTTGAATAGCTTCTGTTGTAGGGCATTACAAATAAACGTGCACTTTAACAGCAAGTTATTGTAATAAATAATAAGAGCTGATATTTAGAACAGAAGCTTTTTGTATTTTATGAGCGTTTCTTTGTTAAGATTTCACTCTTATTATTAATTGTTTGCCCTTTAAACAAAACTCAACTCTTGTTTACTATACAGAACAGATTCGTCTACTCAGTCTTGCTTTATATTTATAATTGAACGTTTCTCTATTGTAGAGAAATTGAAAACATTTGCCAGCAAATGGAGTCAAAACCAGATTTAATAAATCCTAATAAAGATCTGCTTATACCGCCATGGGTAACTAAAGATTATTTTAAAACAATTGTGGAAAACGATGAACCTGACGCGATCAATATTAAAAGCTTCGCACCCATAGCTGCCATTCCACCGGGAGAAAACTACACCTCGACCATGTTGCGTATACATATGAATCTAGAAACAATTACATTCAATTTGTAACTTAAAGCAATACAGCCGAACTATTCTTCTTTGAAGATGGACAATGTAAAATAAAGGCCTGGAAAAATAATAGGGACACTTAAATTTTTCAATATATTCTTATATTTTTAATTATTTTTCCATAAATATTAAAAAGTATATACATTAAATTAAAGGTATTCAAATAGTTTAACTAATAAAAAAAATATTTCAACTAGCTCTGCCAAATGCTTTAAAAAATTGTAAAATATAGGCCTGGAAAAAATAATAGGGACACTTAAATTTTTCAATATATTCTTATGTTTTTAATTATTTTTCCATAAATATTGCAAAGTATATACATTAAATTAAAGGTATTCAAATAGTTTAACTAAAAAAAAAAATATTTCACTAGCTCCGCCAAATTTTTAAAAAAGAAGTAAAATAAAAGCCTGGAAAAATAATAGGGACACTTAAATTTTTCAATATATTCATATATTTTTAATTATTTTTCCATAAATATTACAAAATATATACACTAAATTAAAGCTATTCAAATAGTTTAACTAATAAAATAAAAATAAATGACTAGTTCTGGCAAATTCTTAAAAAAATATATAATTTATTTGAAAAAAAGGCCTGGCAAAATAATAGGGACACTTAAATTTTTCAATATATTCTTATATTTTTAAATATTTTTCCATAAATATTTCAAAATATATACATTAAATTAAAGGTATTGAAATAGTAAAAATAATAAAAAAAAAAATATTTCACTAGCTCTGCCAAATTCTTAAAAAAATGTAAAATAAAGGCCTGGAAAAATAATAGGGACACGTAAATTTTTCAATATATTCTTATATTTCTAATTATTTTTCCATAAATATTACAAAATATATACACTAAATTAAAGGTATTCAAATAGTTTAACTAATAAAATAAAAATATTTGACTAGCTCTGCCAAATTAAAAAAAAAAGTAAAATAAAGGCCTGGAAAAATAATAGGGACCCTTAAATTTTTCAATATATTCTTATATTTTTAAATATTTTTCCATAAATATTACAAAATATATACATTAAATTAAAGGTATTCAAATAGTTTCACTAATAAAAAAAAATATTTCACTAGCACTGGCAAATTCTTAAAAAAAAGTAAAATATAGGCCTGGAAAATAATAGGGACACTTAAATTTTTCAATATATTCTTATATTTTTAATTATTTTTCCATAAATATTACAAAGTATATACACTAAATTAAAGGTATTCAAATAGTTTAACTAATAAAATAAAAATATTTCACTAGCTCTGCCAAATTCTTAAAAAAAGTAAAATAAAGGCCTGGAAAAATAATAGGGACACTTAAATTTTTCAATATATACATATATTTTTAATATTTTTCCATAAATATTACAAAGTATATACACTAAATTAAAGGTATTCAAATAGTTTAACTAATAAAATAAAAATATTTCACTAGCTCTGCCAAATTCTTAAAAAAAGTAAAATAAAGGCCTGGAAAAATAATAGGGACACTTAAATTTTTCAATATATTCTTATATTTTTAATTATGTTTCCATAAATATTACAAAATATACACACTAAATTAAAGGTATTCAAATAGTTTAACTAACAAAATAAAAATATTTGACTAGCTCTGCCAAATTCTTAAAAAAAATGTAAAATAAAGGCCTGGAAAAATAATAGGGACACTTAAATTTTTCAATATATTCTTATATTTTTAATTATTTTTCCATAAATATTACAAAATATATACACTAAATTAAAGGTATTCAAATAGTTTAACTAATAAAATAAAAATATTTCACTAGCTCTGCCAAATTCTTAAAAAAAATGTAAAATAAAGTCCTGGAAAAATAATAGGGACACTTAAATTTTTCAATATATTCTTACATTTTTAATTATTTTTCCATAAATATTACAATATATATACACTAAATTATAGGTATTCAAATAGTTTAATTAATAAAAAAAATATTTGACTAGCTCTGCCAAATTCTTAAAAAAAATGTAAAGTAAAGGCCTGGAAAAATAATAGGGACACTTAAATTTTTCAATATATTCTTATATTTTTAATTATTTTTCCATAAATATTACAAAGTATATACATTAAATTAAACGTATTGAAATAGTTTAACTAATAAAATAAAAATATTTCACTAGCTCTGCCAAATTCTTAAAAAAAATGTAAAATAAAGTCCTGGAAAAATAATAGGGACACTTAAATTTTTCAATATATTCTTACATTTTTAATTATTTTTCCATAAATATTACAATATATATACACTAAATTATAGGTATTCAAATAGTTTAATTAATAAAAAAAATATTTGACTAGCTCTGCCAAATTCTTAAAAAAAATGTAAAGTAAAGGCCTGGAAAAATAATAGGGACACTTAAATTTTTCAATATATTCCTATATTTTTAATTATTTTTCCATAAATATTACAAAGTATATACATTAAATTAAAGGTATTGAAATAGTTTAACTAATAAAATAAATATATTTGACTAGCTCTGCCAAATTCTTAAAAAAATGTAAAATAAAGGCCTGGAAAAATAATAGGGACACTTAAATTTTTCAATATATTCTTATATTTTTAATTATTTTTCCATAAATATTACAAAATATATACACTAAATTAAAGGTCTTGGAATAGTTTAACTAATAAAGAAAATATTTCACTAGCTCTGCCAAATTCTTAAAAAAAATGTAAAATAAAAGCCTGGAAAAATAATAGGGACACTTAAATTTTTCAATATATTCTTATATTTCTAATTATTTTTCCATAAATATTACAAAATATATACACTAAATTAAAGGTATTCAAATAGTTTAACTAATAAAATAAAAATATTTGACTAGCTCTGCCAAATTTTAAAAAAAAAAGTAAAATAAAGGCCTGGAAAAATAATAGGGACCCTTAAATTTTTCAATATATTCTTATATTTTTAAATATTTTTCCATAAATATTACAAAGTATATACACTAAATTAAAGGTATTCAAATAGTTTAACTAATAAAATAAAAATATTTCACTAGCTCTGCCAAATTCTTAAAAAAAAGTAAAATAAAGGCCTGGAAAAATAGTAGGGACACTTAAATTTTTCAATATATTCTTATATTTTTAATTATTTTTCCATAAATATTACAAAATATATACACTAAATTAAAGGTATTCAAATAGTTTGACTAATAAAATAAAAATATTTCACTAGCTCTGCCAAATTCTTTAAAAAAAATGTAAAATAAAGGCCTGGAAAAATAATAGGGACACTTAAATTTTTCAATATATTCTTATATTTTTAATTATTTTTCCATAAATATTACAAAATATATACACTAAATTAAAGGTATTCAAATAGTTTAACTAATAGAATAAAAATATTTGACTAGCTCTGCCAAATTCTTAAAAAAAAGTAAAATATAGGCCTGGAAAAATAATAGGGACACTTAAATTTTTCAATATATTCTTATATTTTTAATTATTTTTCCATAAATATTACAAAGTATATACATTAAATTAAAGGTATTCAAATAGTTTAACTAATAAAAAAAATATTTGACTAGCTCTGCCAAATTCTTAAAAAAAAAGTAAAATAAAAGCCTGGAAAAATAATAGGGACACTTAAATTTTTCAATATATTCTTATATTTTTAATTATTTTTTACATTAAATTAAAGGTATTCAAATAGTTTAACTTAAAAAAAAAATATTTCACTAGCTCTGCCAAATTCTTAAAAAAATGTAAAATAAAGTCTTGGAAAAATAATAGGGACACTTAAATTTTTCAATATATTCTTATATTTTTAATTATTTTTCCATAAATATTACAAAATATATACGCTAAATTAAAGGTATTCAAATAGTTTAACTAATAAAAAAAAATATTTGACTAGCTCTGCCAAATTCTTAAAAAAAAAGTGAAATAAAAGCCTGGAAAAATAATAGGGACACTTAAATTTTTCAATATATTCTTATATTTTTAATTATTTTTCGATAAATATTACAAAGTATATACATTAAATTAAAGGTATTCAAATAGTTTAACTAATAAAAAAAATATTTCACTAGCTCTGCCAAATTCTTAAAAAAAAATGTAAAATAAAGTCTTGGAAAAATAATAGGGACACTTAAATTTTTCAATATATTCTTATATTTTTAATTATTTTTCCATAAATATTACAAAATATATACACTAAATTAAAGGTATTCAAATAGTTTAACTAATAAAATAAAAATACTTCACTAGCTCTGCCAAATTCTTAAAAAAAAAAGTAAAATAAAGGCCTGGAAAAATAATAGGGACACTTAAATTTTTCAATATATTCTTATAGCTTTAATTATTTTTCCATAAATATTACAAAGTATATACATTAAATTAAACGTATTGAAATAGTTTAACTAATAAAATAAAAATATTTCACTAGCTCTGCCAAATTCTTAAAAAAGATGTAAAATAAAGGCCTGGAAAAATAATAGGGACACTTAAATTTTTCAATATATTCTTATATTTTTAATTATTTTTCCATAAATATTACAAAGTATATACACCAAAATAAAGGTATTCAAATAGTTTAACTAATAAAATAAAAATATTTCACTAGCTCTGCCAAATTCTTAAAAAAAAAGTAAAATAAAGGCCTGGAAAAATAATAGGGACACTTAAATTTTTCAATATATTCTTATATTTTTAATTATTTTTCCATAAATATTACAAAATATATACACTAAATTAAAGGTATTCAAATAGTTTAACTAATAAAATAAAAATATTTCACTAGCTCTGCCAAATTCTTAAAAAAAATGTAAAATAAAGTCCTGGAAAAATAATAGGGACACTTAAATTTTTCAATATATTCTTACATTTTTAATTATTTTTCCATAAATATTACAATATATATACACTAAATTATAGGTATTCAAATAGTTTAATTAATAAAAAAAATATTTCACTAGCTCTGCCAAATTCTTAAAAAAAATGTAAAGTAAAGGCCTGGAAAAATAATAGGGACACTTAAATTTTTCAATATATTCTTATATTTTTAATTATTTTTCCATAAATATTACAAAGTATATACATTAAATTAAACGTATTGAAATAGTTTAACTAATAAAATAAAAATATTTCACTAGCTCTGCCAAATTCTTAAAAAAAATGTAAAATAAAGTCCTGGAAAAATAATAGGGACACTTAAATTTTTCAATATATTCTTACATTTTTAATTATTTCTCCATAAATATTACAATATATATACACTAAATTATAGGTATTCAAATAGTTTAATTAATAAAAAAAATATTTGACTAGCTCTGCCAAATTCTTAAAAAAAATGTAAAGTAAAGGCCTGGAAAAATAATAGGGACACTTAAATTTTTCAATATATTCCTATATTTTTAATTATTTTTCCATAAATATTACAAAATATATACACTAAATTAAAGGTCTTGGAATAGTTTAACTAATAAAGAAAATATTTCACTAGCTCTGCCAAATTCTTAAAAAAAATGTAAAATAAAGGCCTGGAAAAATAATAGGGACACTTAAATTTTCCAATATATTCTTATATTTTTAATTATTTTTCCATAAATATTACAAAATATATACACTAAATTAAAGGTATTCAAATAGTTTAACTAATAAAATAAAAATATTTCACTAGCTCTGCCAAATTCTTAAAAAAAAGTAAAATAAAGGCCTGGAAAAATAATAGGGACACTTAAATTTTTCAATATATTCTTATATTTTTAATTATTTTTCCATAAATATTTCAAAATATATACACTAAATTAAAGGTATTCAAATAGTTTAACTAATAAAATAAATATATTTGACTAGCTCTGCCAAATTCTTAAAAAAATGTAAAATAAAGGCCTGGAAAAATAATAGGGACACTTAAATTTTTCAATATATTCTTATATTTTTAATTATTTTTCCATAAATATTACAAAATATATACACTAAATTAAAGGTCTTGGAATAGTTTAACTAATAAAGAAAATATTTCACTAGCTCTGCCAAATTCTTAAAAAAAATGTAAAATAAAGGCCTGGAAAAATAATAGGGACACTTAAATTTTCCAATATATTCTTATATTTTTAATTATTTTTCCATAAATATTACAAAATATATACACTAAATTAAAGGTATTCAAATAGTTTAACTAATAAAATAAAAATATTTCACTAGCTCTGCCAAATTCTTAAAAAAAAGTAAAATAAAGGCCTGGAAAAATAATAGGGACACTTAAATTTTTCAATATATTCTTATATTTTTAATTATTTTTCCATAAATATTTCAAAATATATACACTAAATTAAAGGTATTCAAATAGTTTAACTAATGAAATAAAAATATTTCACTAGCTCTGCCAAATTCTTAAAAAAATGTAAAATAAAGGCCTGGAAAAATAATAGGGACACTTAAATTTTTCAATATATTCTTATATTTTTAATTATTTTTCCATAAATATTACAAAATATATATACTAAATTAAAGGTCTTGAAATAGTTTAACTAATAAAAAAAAATATTTCACTAGTTTTGCAAAATTCTTAAAAAAAAAAATGTAAAATAAAGGCCTGGAAAAATAATAGGGACACTTAAATTTTTCAATATATTCTTATATTTTTAATTATTTTTCCATAAATATTACAAAATATATACACTAAATTAAAGGTCTTGGAATAGTTTAACAAATAAAGAAAATATTTCACTAGCTCTGCCAAATTCTTAAAAAAAATGTAAAATAAAGGCCTGGAAAAATAATAGGGACACTTAAATTTTTCAATATATTCTTATGTTTTTAATTATTTTTCCATAAATATTACAAAATATATACACTAAATTAAAGGTATTCAAATAGTTTAACTAATAAAATAAAAATATTTCACTAGCTCTGCCAAATTCTTAAAAAAAAGTAAAATAAAGGCCTGGAAAAATAGTAGGGACACTTAAATTTTTCAACATATTCTTATATTTTTAATTATTTTTCCATAAATATTTCAAAATATATACACTAAATTAAAGGTATTCAAATAGTTTAACTAATGAAATAAAAATATTTCACTAGCTCTGCCAAATTCTTAAAAAAAATGTAAAATAAAGGCCTGGAAAAATAATAGGGACACTTAAATTTTTCAATATATTCTTATATTTTTAATTATTTTTCCATAAATATTACAAAATATATATACTAAATTAAAGGTCTTGAAATAGTTTAACTAATAAAAAAAAATATTTCACTAGTTTTGCAAAATTCTTAAAAAAAAAATGTAAAATAAAGGCCTGGAAAAATAATAGGGACACTTAAATTTTTCAATATATTCTTATATTTTTAATTATTTTTCCATAAATATTACAAAATATATACACTAAATTAAAGGTATTCAAATAGTTTGACTAATAAAATAAAAATATTTCACTAGCTCTGCCAAATTCTTAAAAAAAGTAAAATAAAGACCTGGAAAAATAATAGGGACACTTTAATTTTTCAATATATTCTTATATTTTTAATTATTTTTCCATGAATATTACAAAGTATATACATTAAATTAAACGTATTGAAATAGTTTAACTAATAAAATAAAAATATTTGACTAGCTCTGCCAAATTCTTAAAAAAAATGTAAAATAAATTCCTGGAAAAATAATAGGGACACTTAAATTTTTCAATATATTCTTACATTTTTAATTATTTTTCCATAAATATTACAATATATATACACTAAATTAAAGGTATTCAAATAGTTTAACTAATAAAATAAAAATATTTGACTAGCTCTGCAAAATTCTTAAAAAAAATTTAAAATAAAGGCCTGGAAAAATAATAGGGACACTTAAATTTTTCAATATATTCTTATATTTTTAATTATTTTTCCATAAATATTACAAAGTATATACATTAAATTAAACGTATTGAAATTGCTTAACTAATAAAATAAAAATATTTCACTAGCTCTGCCAAATTCTTAAAAAAAATGTAAAATAAAGTCCTGGAAAAATAATAGGGACACTTAAATTTTTCAATATATTCTTACATTTTTAATTATTTTTCCATAAATATTACAATATATATACACTAAATTAAAGGTATTCAAATAGTTTAATTAATAAAAAAAATATTTGACTAGCTCTGCCAAATTCTTAAAAAAAATGTAAAGAAAAGGCCTGGAAAAATAATAGGGACACTTAAATTTTTCAATATATTCCTATATTTTTAATTATTTTTCCATAAATATTACAAAGTATATACATTAAATTAAAGGTATTGAAATAGTTTAACTAATAAAATAAATATATTTGACTAGCTCTGCCAAATTCTTAAAAAAATGTAAAATAAAGGCCTGGAAAAATAATAGGGACACTTAAATTTTTCAATATATTCTTATATTTTTAATTATTTTTCCATAAATATTACAAAATATATACACTAAATTAAAGGTCTTGGAATAGTTTAACAAATAAAGAAAATATTTCACTAGCTCTGCCAAATTCTTAAAAAAAATGTAAAATAAAGGCCTGGAAAAATAATAGGGACACTTAAATTTTTCAATATATTCTTATGTTTTTAATTATTTTTCCATAAATATTACAAAATATATACACTAAATTAAAGGTATTCAAATAGTTTAACTAATAAAATAAAAATATTTCACTAGCTCTGCCAAATTCTTAAAAAAAAGTAAAATAAAGGCCTGGAAAAATAGTAGGGACACTTAAATTTTTCAATATATTCTTATATTTTTAATTATTTTTCCATAATTATTTCAAAATATATACACTAAATTAAAGGTATTCAAATAGTTTAACTAATGAAATAAAAATATTTCACTAGCTCTGCCAAATTCTTAAAAAAAATGTAAAATAAAGGCCTGGAAAAATAGTAGGGACACTTAAATTTTTCAACATATTCTTATATTTTTAATTATTTTTCCATAAATATTTCAAAATATATACACTAAATTAAAGGTATTCAAATAGTTTAACTAATGAAATAAAAATATTTCACTAGCTCTGCCAAATTCTTAAAAAAAATGTAAAATAAAGGCCTGGAAAAATAATAGGGACACTTAAATTTTTCAATATATCTTATATTTTTAATTATTTTTCCATAAATATTACAAAATATATATACTAAATTAAAGGTCTTGAAATAGTTTAACTAATAAAAAAAAATATTTCACTAGTTTTGCAAAATTCTTAAAAAAAAAATGTAAAATAAAGGCCTGGAAAAATAATAGGGACACTTAAATTTTTCAATATATTCTTATATTTTTAATTATTTTTCCATAAATATTACAAAATATATACACTAAATTAAAGGTATTCAAATAGTTTGACTAATAAAATAAAAATATTTCACTAGCTCTGCCAAATTCTTAAAAAAAGTAAAATAAAGACCTGGAAAAATAATAGGGACACTTTAATTTTTCAATATATTCTTATATTTTTAATTATTTTTCCATGAATATTACAAAGTATATACATTAAATTAAACGTATTGAAATAGTTTAACTAATAAAATAAAAATATTTGACTAGCTCTGCCAAATTCTTAAAAAAAATGTAAAATAAATTCCTGGAAAAATAATAGGGACACTTAAATTTTTCAATATATTCTTACATTTTTAATTATTTTTCCATAAATATTACAATATATATACACTAAATTAAAGGTATTCAAATAGTTTAACTAATAAAATAAAAATATTTGACTAGCTCTGCAAAATTCTTAAAAAAAATTTAAAATAAAGGCCTGGAAAAATAATAGGGACACTTAAATTTTTCAATATATTCTTATATTTTTAATTATTTTTCCATAAATATTACAAAGTATATACATTAAATTAAACGTATTGAAATTGCTTAACTAATAAAATAAAAATATTTCACTAGCTCTGCCAAATTCTTAAAAAAAATGTAAAATAAAGTCCTGGAAAAATAATAGGGACACTTAAATTTTTCAATATATTCTTACATTTTTAATTATTTTTCCATAAATATTACAATATATATACACTAAATTAAAGGTATTCAAATAGTTTAATTAATAAAAAAAATATTTGACTAGCTCTGCCAAATTCTTAAAAAAAATGTAAAGAAAAGGCCTGGAAAAATAATAGGGACACTTAAATTTTTCAATATATTCCTATATTTTTAATTATTTTTCCATAAATATTACAAAGTATATACATTAAATTAAAGGTATTGAAATAGTTTAACTAATAAAATAAATATATTTGACTAGCTCTGCCAAATTCTTAAAAAAATGTAAAATAAAGGCCTGGAAAAATAATAGGGACACTTAAATTTTTCAATATATTCTTATATTTTTAATTATTTTTCCATAAATATTACAAAATATATACACTAAATTAAAGGTATTGGAATAGTTTAACAAATAAAGAAAATATTTCACTAGCTCTGCCAAATTCTTAAAAAAAATGTAAAATAAAGGCCTGGAAAAATAGTAGGGACACTTAAATTTTTCAATATATTCTTATGTTTTTAATTATTTTTCCATAAATATTACAAAATATATACACTAAATTAAAGGTATTCAAATAGTTTAACTAATAAAATAAAAATATTTCACTAGCTCTGCCAAATTCTTAAAAAAAAGTAAAATAAAGGCCTGGAAAAATAGTAGGGACACTTAAATTTTTCAATATATTCTTATATTTTTAATTATTTTTCCATAATTATTTCAAAATATATACACTAAATTAAAGGTATTCAAATAGTTTAACTAATGAAATAAAAATATTTCACTAGCTCTGCCAAATTCTTAAAAAAAATGTAAAATAAAGGCCTGGAAAAATAATAGGGACACTTAAATTTTTCAATATATTCTTATATTTTTAATTATTTTTCCATAAATATTACAAAATATATACACTAAATTAAAGGTATTCAAATAGTTTCACTAATAAAAAAAATATTTCACTAGCACTGGCAAATTCTTAAAAAAAAGTAAAATATAGGCCTGGAAAATAATAGGGACACTTAAATTTTTCAATATATTCTTATATTTTTAATTATTTTTCCATAAATATTACAAAGTATATACACTAAATTAAAGGTATTCAAATAGTTTAACTAATAAAATAAAAATATTTCACTAGCTCTGCCAAATTCTTAAAAAAAGTAAAATAAAGGCCTGGAAAAATAATAGGGACACTTAAATTTTTCAATATATACATATATTTTTCCATAAATATTACAAAGTATATACACTAAATTAAAGGTATTCAAATAGTTTAACTAATAAAATAAAAATATTTCACTAGCTCTGCCAAATTCTTAAAAAAAGTAAAATAAAGGCCTGGAAAAATAATAGGGACACTTAAATTTTTCAATATATTCTTATATTTTTAATTATGTTTCCATAAATATTACAAAATATACACACTAAATTAAAGGTATTCAAATAGTTTAACTAACAAAATAAAAATATTTGACTAGCTCTGCCAAATTCTTAAAAAAAATTTAAAATAAAGGCCTGGAAAAATAATAGGGACACTTAAATTTTTCAATATATACATATATTTTTAATATTTTTCCATAAATATTACAAAGTATATACATTAAATTAAAGGTATTCAAATAGTTTAACTAATAAAAAAAATATTTCACTAGCTCTGCCAAATTCTTAAAAAAATGTAAAATAAAGGCCTGGAAAAATAATAGGGACACTTAAATTTTTCAATATATTCTTATATTTTTAATTATTTTTCCATAAATATTACAAAATATATACACTAAATTAAAGGTATTCAAACAGTTTAACTAATAAAAAAAAACATTTCACTAGCTCTGCCAAATTCTTAAAAAAAAATGTAAAATAAAGTCTTAGAAAAATAATAGGGACACTTAAATTTTTCAATATATTCTTATATTTTTAATTATTTTTCCATAAATATTACAAAATATATACGCTAAATTAAAGGTATTCAAATAGTTTAACTAATAAAAAAAAATATTTGACTAGCTCTGCCAAATTCTTAAAAAAAAAGTAAAATAAAAGCCTGGAAAAATAATAGGGACACTTAAATTTTTCAATATATTCTTATATTTTTAATTATTTTTCGATAAATATTACAAAGTATATACATTAAATTAAAGGTATTCAAATAGTTTAACTAATAAAAAAAATATTTCACTAGCTCTGCCAAATTCATAAAAAAAATGTAAAATAAAGTCTTGGAAAAATAATAGGGACACTTAAATTTTTCAATATATTC
This sequence comes from Sarcophaga caerulescens, assembly GCA_927399465.1. Lineage (NCBI taxonomy): Eukaryota > Metazoa > Arthropoda > Insecta > Diptera > Sarcophagidae > Sarcophaga > Sarcophaga caerulescens. The sequence goes on along the minus strand of OV656872.1, from coordinate 137,749,577 downwards.
TTATATTTTTAATTATTTTTCCATAAATATTACAAAATATATACACTAAATTAAAGGTATTCAAATAGTTTAACTAATAAAATAAAAATACTTCACTAGCTCTGCCAAATTCTTAAAAAAAAAGTAAAATAAAGGCCTGGAAAAATAATAGGGACACTTAAATTTTTCAATATATTCTTATAGTTTTAATTATTTTTCCATAAATATTACAAAGTATATACATTAAATTAAACGTATTGAAATAGTTTAACTAATAGAATAAAAATATTTGACTAGCTCTGCCAAATTCTTAAAAAAAATGTAAAATAAAGTCTTGGAAAAATAATAGGGACACTTAAATTTTTCAATATATTCTTATATTTTTAATTATTTTTCCATAAATATTACAAAATATATACACTAAATTAAAGGTATTCAAATAGTTTAATTAATAAAAAAAAATATTTCACTAGCTCTGCCAAATTCTTAAAAAAAATGTAAAATAAAGGCCTGGAAAAATAATAGGGACACTTAAATTTTTCAATATATTCTTATATTTTTAATTATTTTTCCATAAATATTACAAAATATATACACTAAATTAAAGGTATTCAAATAGTTTAACTAATAAAATAAAAATATTTCACTAGCTCTGCCAAATTCTTAAAAAAAAAGTAAAATAAAGGCCTGGAAAAATAATAGGGACACTTAAATTTTTCAATATATTCTTATAGTTTTAATTATTTTTCCATAAATATTACAAAGTATATACATTAAATTAAACGTATTGAAATAGTTTAACTAATAAAAAAAATATTTCACTAGCTCTGCCAAATTCTTAAAAAAAATGTAAAATAAAGTCTTGGAAAAATAATAGGGACACTTAAATTTTTCAATATATTCTTATATTTTTAATTATTTTTCCATAAATATTACAAAATATATACACTAAATTAAAGGTATTCAAATAGTTTAATTAATAAAAAAAAATATTTCACTAGCTCTGCCAAATTCTTAAAAAAAATGTAAAATAAAGGCCTGGAAAAATAATAGGGACACTTAAATTTTTCAATATATTCTTATATTTTTAATTATTTTTCCATAAATATTACAAAATATATACACTAAATTAAAGGTATTCAAATAGTTTAACTAATAAAATAAAAATACTTCACTAGCTCTGCCAAATTCTTAAAAAAAAAGTAAAATAAAGGCCTGGAAAAATAATAGGGACACTTAAATTTTTCAATATATTCTTATATTTTTAATTATTTTTCCATAAATATTACAAAATATATACACTAAATTAAAGGTATTCAAATAGTTTGACTAATAAAATAAAAATATTTCACTAGCTCTGCCAAATTCTTAAAAAAAGTAAAATAAAGACCTGGAAAAATAATAGGGACACTTAAATTTTTCAATATATTCTTATATTTTTAATTATTTTTCCATAAATATTACAAAATATATACACTAAATTAAAGGTATTCAAATAGTTTAACTAATAAAATAAAAATATTTCACTAGCTCTGCCAACTTCTTAAAAAAAATTTAAAATAAAGGCCTGGAAAAATAATAGGGACACTTAAATTTTTCAATATATTCTTATATTTTTAATTATTTTTCCATAAATATTATAAAATATATACACTAAATTAAAGGTATTCAAATAGTTTAACTAATAAAATAAAAATATTTGACTAGATCTGCAAAATTCTTAAAAAAAATTTAAAATAAAGGCCTGGAAAAATAATAGGGACACTTAAATTTTTCAATATATTCTTATATTTTTAATTATTTTTCCATAAATATTACAAAATATATACACTAAATTAAAGGTATTCAAATAGTTTAACTAATAAAATAAAAATACTTCACTAGCTCTGCCAAATTCTTAAAAAAAATGTAAAATAAAGGCCTGGAAAAATAATAGGGACACTTAAATTTTTCAATATATTCTTATATTTTTATTATTTTTCCATAAATATTACAAAATATATACACTAAATTAAAGGTATTCAAATAGTTTAATTAATAAAAAAAAATATTTCACTAGCTCTGCCAAATTCTTAAAAAAAATGTAAAATAAAGGCCTCGAAAAATAATAGGGACTCATAAATTTTTCAATATATTCTTATATTTTTAATTATTTTTCCATAAATATTACAAAATATATATACTAAATTAAAGGTCTTGAAATAGTTTAACTAATAAAAAAAAATATTTCACTAGCTCTGCAAAATTCTTAAAAAAAAAAATGTAAAATAAAGCCCTGGAAAAAAAATAGGGACACTTAAATTTTTCAATATATTCTTATAGTTTTAATTATTTTTCCATAAATATTACAAAGTATATACATTAAATTAAACGTATTGAAATAGTTTAACTAATAGAATAAAAATATTTGACTAGCTCTGCCAAATTCTTAAAAAAAATGTAAAATAAAGTCTTGGAAAAATAATAGGGACACTTAAATTTTTCAATATATTCTTATATTTTTAATTATTTTTCCATAAATATTACAAAATATATACACTAAATTAAAGGTATTCAAATAGTTTAACTAATAAAATAAAAATATTTCACTAGCTCTGCCAAATTCTTAAAAAAAAATGTAAAATAAAGGCCTGGAAAAATAATAGGGACACTTAAATTTTTCAATATATTCTTATATTTTTAATTATTTTTCCATAAATATTACAAAATATATACACTAAATTGAAGGTATTCAAATAGTTTAATTAATAAAAAAAAATATTTCGCTAGCTCTGCCGAATTCTTAAAAAAAAATGTAAAATAAAGGCCTGGAAAAATAATAGGGACACTTAAATTTTTCAATATATTCTTATATTTTTAATTATTTTTCCATAAATATTACAAAATATATACACTAAATTAAAGGTATTGAAATAGTTTAACTAATAAAATAAAAATATTTCACTAGCTCTGCCAAATTCTTAAAAAAAATGTAAAATAAAGGCCTGGAAAAATAATAGGGAAACTTAAATTTTTCAATATAATTTTTAATTATTTTTCCATAAATATTACAAAATATATACACTAAATTAAAGGTATTGAAATAGTTTAACTAATAAAAAAAAAATATTTCACTAGCTCTGCCAAATTCTTAAAAAAAATGTAAAATAAAGGCCTGGAAAAATAATAGGGACTCTTAAATTTTTCAATATATTCTTATATTTTTAATTATTATTCCATAAATATTACAAAATATATATACTAAATTAAAGGTCTTGAAATAGTTTAACTAATAAAAAAAAATATTTCACTAGCTCTGCAAAATTCTTAAAAAAAAAATGTAAAATAAAGCCCTGGAAAAAAAATAGGGACACTTAAATTTTTCAATATATTCTTATATTTTTAATTATTTTTCCATAAATATTACAAAATATATACACTAAATTAAAGGTATTCAAATAGTTTGACTAATAAAATAAAAATATTTCACTAGCTCTGCCAAATTCTTAAAAAAAGTAAAATAAAGACCTGGAAAAATAATAGGGACACTTAAATTTTTCAATATATTCTTATATTTTTAATTATTTTTCCATAAATATTACAAAATATATACACTAAATTAAAGGTATTCAAATAGTTTAACTAATAAAATAAAAATATTTCACTAGCTCTGCCAACTTCTTAAAAAAAATTTAAAATAAAGGCCTGGAAAAATAATAGGGACACTTAAATTTTTCAATATATTCTTATATTTTTAATTATTTTTCCATAAATATTATAAAATATATACACTAAATTAAAGGTATTCAAATAGTTTAACTAATAAAATAAAAATATTTGACTAGATCTGCAAAATTCTTAAAAAAAATTTAAAATAAAGGCCTGGAAAAATAATAGGGACACTTAAATTTTTCAATATATTCTTATATTTTTAATTATTTTTCCATAAATATTACAAAGTATATACATTAAATTAAACGTATTGAAATAGTTTAACTAATAAAATAAAAATATTTCACTAGCTCTGCCAAATTCTTAAAAAAAATGTAAAATAAAGTCCTGGAAAAATAATAGGGACACTTAAATTTTTCAATATATTCTTACATTTTTAATTATTTTTCCATAAATATTACAATATATATACACTAAATTAAAGGTATTCAAATAGTTTAATTAATAAAAAAAATATTTGACTAGCTCTGCCAAATTCTTAAAAAAAATGTAAAGTAAAGGCCTGGAAAAATAATAGGGACACTTAAATTTTTCAATATATTCTTATATTTTTAATTATTTTTCCATAAATATTACAAAGTATATACATTAAATTAAAGGTATTGAAATAGTTTAACTAATAAAATAAATATATTTGACTAGCTCTGCCAAATTCTTAAAAAAATGTAAAATAAAGGCCTGGAAAAATAATAGGGACACTTAAATTTTTCAATATATTCTTATATTTTTAATTATTTTTCCATAAATATTACAAAATATATACACTAAATTAAAGGTCTTGGAATAGTTTAACTAATAAAGAAAATATTTCACTAGCTCTGCCAAATTCTTAAAAAAAATGTAAAATAAAGGCCTGGAAAAATAATAGGGACACTTAAATTTTCCAATATATTCTTATATTTTTAATTATTTTTCCATAAATATTACAAAATATATACACTAAATTAAAGGTATTCAAATAGTTTAACTAATAAAATAAAAATATTTCACTAGCTCTGCCAAATTCTTAAAAAAAAGTAAAATAAAGGGCTGGAAAAATAATAGGGACACTTAAATTTTTCAATATATTCTTATATTTTTAATTATTTTTCCATAAATATTACAAAATATATACACTAAATTAAAGGTATTCAAATAGTTTAACTAATAAAATAAAAATATTTCACTAGCTCTGCCAACTTCCTAAAAAAAATTTAAAATAAAGGCCTGGAAAAATAATAGGGACACTTAAATTTTTCAATATATTCTTATATTTTTAATTATTTTTCCATAAATATTACAAAATATATACACTAAATTAAAGGTATTCAAATAGTTTAACTAATAAAATAAAAATATTTCACTAGCTCTGCCAAATTCTTAAAAAAAAAGTAAAATAAAGGCCTGGAAAAATAATAGGGACACTTAAATTTTTCAATATATTCTTATATTTTTAATTATTTTTCCATAAATATTACAAAATATATACACTAAATTAAAGGTATTCAAATAGTTTAACTAATAAAATAAAAATATTTCACTAGCTCTGCCAAATTCTTAAAAAAAATGTAAAATAAAGGCCTGGAAAAATAATAGGGACACTTAAATTTTTCAATATATTCTTATATTTTTAATTATTTTTCCATAAATATTACAAAATATATACACTAAATTAAAGGTTTTCAAATAGTTTAATTAATAAAAAAAAATATTTCACTAGCTCTGCCAAATTCTTAAAAAAAATGTAAAATAAAGGCCTGGAAAAATAATAGGGACACTTAAATTTTTCAATATATTCTTATATTTTTAATTATTTTTCCATAAATATTACAAAATATATACACTAAATTAAAGGTATTCAAATAGTTTAACTAATAAAATAAAAATATTTCACTAGCTCTGCCAAATTCTTAAAAAAAAATGTAAAATAAAGGCCTGGAAAAATAATAGGGACACTTAAATTTTTCAATATATTCTTATATTTTTAATTATTTTTCCATAAATATTACAAAATATATACACTAAATTGAAGGTATTCAAATAGTTTAATTAATAAAAAAAAAATATTTCGCTAGCTCTGCGAATTCTTAAAAAAAAAAGTAAAATAAAGGCCTAGAAAAATAATAGGGACACTTAAATTTTTCAATATATTCTTATATTTTTAATTATTTTTCCTTGAATATTATAAAATATATACACTAAATTAAAGGTATTGAAATAGTTTAACTAATAAAATAAAAATATTTCACTAGCTCTGCCAAATTCTTAAAAAAAATGTAAAATAAAGTCCTGGAAAAATAATAGGGACACTTAAATTTTTCAATATATTCTTACATTTTTAATTATTTTTCCATAAATATTACAATATATATACACTAAATTAAAGGTATTCAAATAGTTTAATTAATAAAAAAAATATTTGACTAGCTCTGCCAAATTCTTAAAAAAAATGTAAAGTAAAGGCCTGGAAAAATAATAGGGACACTTAAATTTTTCAATATATTCCTATATTTTTAATTATTTTTCCATAAATATTACAAAGTATATACATTAAATTAAAGGTATTGAAATAGTTTAACTAATAAAATAAATATATTTGACTAGCTCTGCCAAATTCTTAAAAAAATGTAAAATAAAGGCCTGGAAAAATAATAGGGACACTTAAATTTTTCAATATATTCTTATATTTTTAATTATTTTTCCATAAATATTACAAAATATATACACTAAATTAAAGGTCTTGGAATAGTTTAACAAATAAAGAAAATATTTCACTAGCTCTGCCAAATTCTTAAAAAAAATGTAAAATAAAGGCCTGGAAAAATAATAGGGACACTTAAATTTTTCAATATATTCTTATGTTTTTAATTATTTTTCCATAAATATTACAAAATATATACACTAAATTAAAGGTATTCAAATAGTTTAACTAATAAAATAAAAATATTTCACTAGCTCTGCCAAATTCTTAAAAAAAGTAAAATAAAGGCCTGGAAAAATAATAGGGACACTTAAATTTTTCAATATATTCTTATATTTTTAACTATTTTTCCATAAATATTTCAAAATATATACACTAAATTAAAGGTATTCAAATAGTTTAACTAATGAAATAAAAATATTTCACTAGCTCTGCCAAATTCTTAAAAAAAATGTAAAATAAAGGCCTGGAAAAATAATAGGGACACTTAAATTTTTCAATATATTCTTATATTTTTAATTATTTTTCCATAAATATTACAAAATATATACACTAAATTAAGGGTATTCAAATAGTTTAACTAATAAAATAAAAATATTTGACTAGCTCTGCCAAATTCTTAAAAAAAAAATGTAAAATAAAGGCCTGGAAAAATAATAGGGACACTTAAATTTTTCAATATATTCTTATATTTTTAATTATTTTTCCATAAATATTACAAAATATATATACTAAATTAAAGGTATTCAAATAGTTTAACTAATAAAAAAAAATATTTCACTAGCTCTGCCAAATTCTTAAAAAAAATGTAAAATAAAGGCCTGGAAAAATAATAGGGACACTTAAATTTTTCAATATATTCTTATATTCTTAATTATTTTTCCATAAATATTACAAAATATATATACTAAATTAAAGGTATTCAAATGGTTTAACTAATAAAAATAAATTTTTCACTAGCTCTGCCAAATTCTTAAAAAAAAAATGTAAAATAAAGGCCTGGAAAAATAATAGGGACACTTAAATTTTTCAATATATTCTTATATTTTTAATTATTTTTCCATAAATATTACAAAATATATTCACTAAATTAAAGGTATTCAAATAGTTTAACTAATAAAAAAAATATTTGACTAGCTCTGCCAAATTCTTAAAAAAAAGTGTAAAATAAAGGCCTGGAAAAATAATAGGGACACTTAAATTTTTCAATATATTCTTATATTTTTAATTATTTTTCCATAAATATTACAAAATATATACACTAAATTAAAGGTCTTGGAATAGTTTAACTAATAAAGAAAATATTTCACTAGCTCTGCCAAATTCTTAAAAAAAATGTAAAATAAAGGCCTGGAAAAATAATAGGGACACTTAAATTTTTCAATATATTCTTATATTTTTAATTATTTTTCCATAAATATTACAAAATATATACACTAAATTAAAGGTATTCAAATAGTTTAACTAATAAAATAAAAATATTTCACTAGCTCTGCCAAATTCTTAAAAAAAAAGTAAAATAAAGGCCTGGAAAAATAATAGGGACACTTAAATTTTTCAATATATTCTTATAGTTTTAATTATTTTTCCATAAATATTACAAAGTATATACATTAAATTAAACGTATTGAAATAGTTTAACTAATAAAATAAAAATATTTCACTAGCTCTGCCAAATTCTTAAAAAAAAATGTAAAATAAAGGCCTGGAAAAATAATAGGGACACTTAAATTTTTCAATATATTCTTATATTTTTAATTATTTTTCCATAAATATTACAAAATATGTACACTAAATTAAAGGTATTCAAATAGTTTAACTAATCAAATAAAAATATTTCACTAGCTCTGCCAAATTCTTAAAAAAAAAGTAAAATAAAGGCCTGGAAAAATAATAGGGACACTTAAATTTTTCAATATATTCTTATATTTTTAATTATTTTTCCATAAATATTACAAAATATATACACTAAATTAAAGGTATTCAAATAGTTTAACTAATAAAATAAAAATATTTCACTAGCTCTGCCAAATTCTTAAAAAAAATGTAAAATAAAGGCCTGGAAAAATAATAGGGACACTTAAATTTTTCAATATATTCTTATATTTTTAATTATTTTTCCATAAATATTACAAAATATATACACTAAATTAAAGGTATTCAAATAGTTTAATTAATAAAAAAAAATATTTCACTAGCTCTGCCAAATTCTTAAAAAAAATGTAAAATGAAGGCCTGGAAAAATAATAGGGACACTTAAATTTTTCAATATATTCTTATATTTTTAATTATTTTTCCATAAATATTACAAAATATATACACTAAATTAAAGGTATTCAAATAGTTTAACTAATAAAATAAAAATATTTCACTAGCTCTGCCAAATTCTTAAAAAAAAATGTAAAATAAAGGCCTGGAAAAATAATAGGGACACTTAAATTTTTCAATATATTCTTATATTTTTAATTATTTTTCCATAAATATTACAAAATATATACACTAACTTGAAGGTATTCAAATAGTTTAATTAATAAAAAAAAATATTTCGCTAGCTCTGCCGAATTCTTAAAAAAAAAAGTAAAATAAAGGCCTGGAAAAATAATAGGGACACTTAAATTTTTCAATATATTCTTATATTTTTAATTATTTTTCCATAAATATTACAAAATATATACACTAAATTAAAGGTATTGAAATAGTTTAACTAATAAAATAAAAATATTTCACTAGCTCTGCCAAATTCTTAAAAAAAATGTAAAATAAAGGCCTGGAAAAATAATAGGGAAACTTAAATTTTTCAATATAATTTTTAATTATTTTTCCATAAATATTACAAAATATATACACTAAATTAAAGGTATTGAAATAGTTTAACTAATAAAAAAAAAATATTTCACTAGCTCTGCCAAATTCTTAAAAAAAATGTAAAATAAAGGCCTGGAAAAATAATAGGGACACTTAAATTTTTCAATATATTCTTATATTTTTAATTATTTTTCCATAAATATTACAAAATATATATACTAAATTAAAGGTCTTGAAATAGTTTAACTAATAAAAAAAAAATATTTCACTAGCTCTGCAAAATTCTTAAAAAAAAAAAATGTAAAATAAAGGCCTGGAAAAATAATAGGGACACTTAAATTTTTCAATATATTCTTATATTTTTAATTATTTTTCCATAAATATTACAAAATATATACACTAAATTAAAGGTATTCAAATAGTTTGACTAATAAAATAAAAATATTTCACTAGCTCTGCCAAATTCTTAAAAAAAAGTAAAATAAAGACCTGGAAAAATAATAGGGACACTTAAATTTTTCAATATATTCTTATATTTTTAATTATTTTTCCATAAATATTACAAAATATATACACTAAATTAAAGGTATTCAAATAGTTTAACTAATAAAATAAAAATATTTCACTAGCTCTGCCAACTTCTTAAAAAAAAATTTAAAATAAAGGCCTGGAAAAATAATAGGGACACTTAAATTTTTCAATATATTCTTATATTTTTAATTATTTTTCCATAAATATTATAAAATATATACACTAAATTAAAGGTATTCAAATAGTTTAACTAATAAAATAAAAATATTTGACTAGCTCTGCAAAATTCTTAAAAAAAATTTAAAATAAAGGCCTGGAAAAATAATAGGGACACTTAAATTTTTCAATATATTCTTATATTTTTAATTATTTTTCCATAAATATTACAAAGTATATACATTAAATTAAACGAATTGAAATAGTTTAACTAATAAAATAAAAATATTTCACTAGCTCTGCCAAATTCTTAAAAAAAATGTAAAATAAAGTCCTGGAAAAATAATAGGGACACTTAAATTTTTCAATATATTCTTACATTTTTAATTATTTTTCCATAAATATTACAATATATATACACTAAATTAAAGGTATTCAAATAGTTTAATTAATAAAAAAAATATTTGACTAGCTCTGCCAAATTCTTAAAAAAAATGTAAAGTAAAGGCCTGGAAAAATAATAGGGACACTTAAATTTTTCAATATATTCTTATATTTTTAATTATTTTTCCATAAATATTACAAAATATATACACTAAATTAAAGGTCTTGGAATAGTTTAACAAATAAAGAAAATATTTCACTAGCTCTGCCAAATTCTTAAAAAAAATGTAAAATAAAGGCCTGGAAAAATAATAGGGACACTTAAATTTTTCAATATATTCTTATGTTTTTAATTATTTTTCCATAAATATTACAAAATATATACACTAAATTAAAGGTATTCAAATAGTTTAACTAATAAAATAAAAATATTTCACTAGCTCTGCCAAATTCTTAAAAAAAAGTAAAATAAAGGCCTGGAAAAATAATAGGGACACTTAAATTTTTCAATATATTCTTATTGTTCGTTTGTGGACTGTATGGTGGATGAACAAACACAAAAAATAAGTTTTCAGTTCCTCCAATTAGGATTATAGGCCACTACAAAAAAAAGCAAATATAATATGTAGCTTCAAACACCAAAGAAATCAAACAAAAGCACTTTCCTATTTATTTGTACACTTTTTTGTTGTACACCGTATTTCTTTTATTTCTTGGTTTTTTCCACAATAATTTTAAAATACACTAAATTATTTTATTATTTTTTATTAATTTCACAAAATTTCAGTTCAAAATTAATTATTTATATTTCTGGAGCCCCAAAACTCTCCAGGCGATCAAAAAACGAACAATTTAGTTAATAATCAAAAAAGTCTAAGGCCAAAAACAACATTAATGATAAAATCTTAAAAAGCTTAATTCTAGACTGCAGCGCCCTCTGTTGCCAATTTACCCTCGTTTAAACAATCCTGTTTATGTCGGCAAGGATGGGAAGTTTGGACTGTCAGACATAAACACTTATATTTTTAATTATTTTTCCATAAATATTTCAAAATATATACACTAAATTAAAGGTATTCAAATAGTTTAACTAATGAAATAAAAATATTTCACTAGCTCTGCCAAATTCTTAAAAAAAATGTAAAATAAAGGCCTGGAAAAATAATAGGGACACTTAAATTTTTCAATATATTCTTATATTTTTAGTTATTTTTCCATAAATATTACAAAATATATACACTAAATTAAAGGTATTCAAATAATTTAACTAATAAAATAAATTTTTCACTAGCTCTGCCAAATTCAAAAAAAAAAAAATGTAAAATAAAGGCCTGGAAAAATAATAGGGACACTTAAATTTTTCAATATATTCTTATATTTTTAATTATTTTTCCATAAATATTACAAAATATATTCACTAAATTAAAGGTATTCAAATAGTTTAACTAATAAAAAAAATATTTCACTAGCTCTGCCAAATTCTTAAAAAAAAATGTAAAATAAAGGCCTGGAAAAATAATAGGGACACTTAAATTTTTCAATATATTCTTATATTTTTAATTATTTTTCCATAAATATTACAAAATATATACACTAAATTAAAGGTCTTGGAATAGTTTAACTAATAAAGAAAATATTTCACTAGCTCTGCCAAATTCTTAAAAAAAATGTAAAATAAAGGCCTGGAAAAATAATAGGGACACTTAAATTTTTCAATATATTCTTATATTTTTAATTATTTTTCCATAAATATTACAAAATATATACACTAAATTAAAGGTCTTGGAATAGTTTAACTAATAAAGAAAATATTTCACTAGCTCTGCCAAATTCTTAAAAAAAAAATGTAAAATAAAGGCCTGGAAAAATAATAGGGACACTTAAATTTTTCAATATATTCTTATATTTTTAATTACTTTTCCATAAATATTACAAAATATATACACTAAATTAAAGGTATTCAAATAGTTTAACTAATAAAAAAAAATATTTCACTAGCTCTGCCAAATTCTTAAAAAAAATGTAAAATAAAGGCCTGGAAAAATAATAGGGACACTTAAATTTTTCAATATATTCTTATATTCTTAATTATTTTTCCATAAATATTACAAAATATATATACTAAATTAAAGGTATTCAAATAGTTTAACTAATAAAAATAAATTTTTCACTAGCTCTGCCAAATTCTTAAAAAAAAAATGTAAAATAAAGGCCTGGAAAAATAATAGGGACACTTAAATTTTTCAATATATTCTTATATTTTTAATTATTTTTCCATAAATATTACAAAATATATTCACTAAATTAAAGGTATTCAAATAGTTTAACTAATAAAAAAATATTTCACTAGCTCTGCAAAATTCTTAAAAAAAAATGTAAAATAAAGGCCTGGAAAAATAATAGGGACACTTAAATTTTTCAATATATTCTTATATTTTTAATTATTTTTCCATAAATATTACAAAATATATACACTAAATTAAAGGTATTCAAATAGTTTAACTAATAAAAAAAATTTTTCAATTGCTCTGCCAAATTCTTAAAAAAAATGTAAAATAAAGGCCTGGAAAAATAATAGGGACACTTAAATTTTTCAATATATTCTTATATTTTTAATTATTTTTCCATAAATATTACAAAATATATATACTAAATTAAAGGTATTCAAATAGTTTAACTAATAAAAAAAATTTTTCAATAGCTCTGCCAAATTCTTAAAAAAAATGTAAAATAAAAGCCTGGAAAAATAATACGGACACTTAAATTTTTCAATATATTCTTATATTTTTAATTATTTTTCCATAAATATTACAAAATATATACACTAAATTAAAGGTATTCAAATAGTTTATCTAATAAAATAAAAATATTTGACTAGCTCTGCAAAATTCTTAAAAAAAATGTAAAATAAAGGCCTGGAAAAATAATAGGGACACTTAAATTTTTCAATATATTCTTATATTTTTAATTATTTTTCCATAAATATTACAAAATATATACACTAAATTAAAGGTATTCAAATAGTTTATCTAATAAAATAAAAATATTTGACTAGCTCTGCCAAATTCTTAAAAAAAATTTTAAATAAAGGCCTGGAAAAATAATAGGGACACTTAAATTTTTCAATATATTCTATATTTTTAATTATTTTTCCATAAATATTACAAAATATATACACTAAATTAAAGGTATTCAAATAGTTTAACTAATAAAATAAAAATATTTGAATAGCTCTGCAAAATTCTTAAAAAAAATGTAAAATAAAGACCTGGAAAAATAATAGGGACACTTAAATTTTTCAATATATTCTTATATTTTTAATTATTTTTCCATAAATATTACAAAATATATATACACTAAATTAAAGGTATTCAAATAGTTTAACTAATAAAATAAAAATATTTGACTAGCTCTGCCAAATTCTTAAAAAAAAAAATGTAAAATAAAGGCCTGGAAAAATAATAGGGTCACTTAAATTTTTCAATATATTCTTATATTTTTAATTACTTTTCCATAAATATTACAAAATATATACACTAAATTAAAGGTATTCAAATAGTTTAACTAATAAAAAAAAATATTTCACTAGCTCTGCCAAATTCTTAAAAAAAATGTAAAATAAAGGCCTGGAAAAATAATAGGGACACTTAAATTTTT